>CM070740.1:11787768-12401102 GCA_036346245.1 Bonia amplexicaulis
CAACTCGTCGGTTGCCGGTTACTGCACCCACGGGGCCCCAATTTGGCCATTTCTCTTGGCTCCTCAGGACCTCGGGTCCATTACTCTCTCTCTCTCTCTCCCCCCCAATTTACCTGCTTATTTTTGTTCTCAGTTTGATGCTTGTGAATTCCCCAGCAATTTCCTAGTAGAATCATGTGTTTCCAAGAAGACTGGGATTATTGCAATTTCCCCAGCAATTTTTGTCGTCTCACAAGTCACAAGGCACAAATCATGCTTTCCACGCTCCGCGAAGTTGACTTATACTTATATTATCTACAGTAACTAGTTTTTAAACAGAATTAATAGGAAAATGATAGTAAAAAGTATATTAAGTTCAGTTGTATCGGCCAAAATCGCATACGACTATTTTTCTCTGCATACTGTCTCTCGCAAATAGCCAGAATTCAAATATTTAAGTCATAAGTCATCAGTCATCAGTCAAAAAAAAACTCACCCGATCTTCTTAAAGATGGCCGCGTCGGTGTGTATCAGCTCAAAAAAAGAGACTTCAAACTCTGCAAGTCATTCGGCTAGACTTGGGGCCTGTTCTTTTTCTTCATGACTTATGGTTTTGGTGAAATTTTTGAATTTTTAATTTTGGTGATGATTACGGAGAGACCGATACTCACTTACGATTTTGGTGATACGGATGTTGAGCTTTTAACGTGTACTACGTTTAACTTGTAGACCCCGTCTTGAGAAAATACTTGGTTTGAAAGTTAGGTACTGAGCAAAAGCCAAAAGCCGGCCGACTTTTGTAATACCGAACAGGCCCCAAGTTGCCAACCAATGTGGCATGGACCTGAAAATATACCTATTATTTGATGTCCTTTGTGCTAGGTTTTTATTTTGCGTATGTACACAAATTTATTCAAGTGATAAGATTAAGAAACTAACCACTTCCGCTCTTTTTTATTTGTCATTTTAGATATCGACACGGTATCCAATACACAACTTTAACCGTTATATGTTATATTTATATATTAGTAAAAATAATTAAAAATATAATGATATGAAAGCATTCTTTACATAAATCTTGTAATGTTATATCTATATAACAAATTAAAATACTTTTTTGTATATTAGTGGTTAAAGTTTTAAAATTTTCACTGCAAACATTTAAAACGACTTCTTAAAAATAAGGGGAGAGTACTTAAGCTCAAGCCAAGCAATTAAGACATTCGAGTGTATCTCTCTGTCTTTTGGAGTTTATCAAGTTGCACATTATTTCCCTCCGTTTTTTTATCTTCTTGCAACACTATTTAGGCAGAATGCCACATTGAGTTTTTCATAAATTTAATGAAAGAATGGCAGGGAGACGACAAGGCAGTAGCGCTTGTGAATAAAATGGGGGCCGAGTCGGAGTCACAGTCACCTGCATATCGCGTCATCCATTCTTTCTTTCCATCAATCAAAAGGAGAAGAAAAAATAATTTGAAAGGAGAAATAAAGTAGGCAGGAAAACGACGTTTTTTTGTAATAAAATCTTCTTGCTAATATAACATAAATACATGTCACTAGAAACAATTACACAAATAACTTGTTAGGCTAAAAAGGATTAAATAAAAACATAATCTAGTTATCGAACGGTTGGACGATTGGATGAGTTGTCGTCTAGCGGTTGGACGACAGAACCTATCATTCGACTATTGGGCGACTGCAGTCACCCAACAGTACAGTTACTATCTTCGTGCCACTTAGTTATTGGGTGACAGAGGACCAGTCGTCCATCGGTTCGATTCAATGACAGAAAGCTATTTTTATTAAAAAAAGTCATAGGAATAATTTTGTATTTTGAAATAAAAAACAGATTATTAAAAAAATATTCTCTTCCCCCGTCTCTTCTTCAGTTCTTCGCCTCTCCACAGTCCACACTGTTCTCTGCTCTCCGCTTCTCGTCGATTCCCAGATCCCAAATTGACCAACCAAATTCCCATCCCCTATGGAGTGGACGGCCCCGAAGCCCACCTCCCCCTCCTCGCCTCCCCTCCTCTGGGACTGGGGCAACGCAGCCGTGCCGGGCTCCTCCGGCGAGGCGGCGGGGAGGCGCGGGAAGGAGAAGCGGGTCAAGGGAGAGGAGGGCAGCGGCGGAGGGGAGGTGAGGTGCCAGGTGGAGGGGTGCGGGGTGGAGCTGGGCTCCGCGAAGGAGTACCACCGGAAGCACCGCGTCTGTGAGGCCCACACCAAGTGCCCCCGCGTGGTCGTCGCCGGCCAGGAGCGCCGCTTCTGCCAGCAGTGCAGCCGGTGGGTGTGCTTGTTGTCTCCGTAGTCGTGTTCTTGCCTCTGGCTGCTCGCCGGAGCTGTACTTTTCTTGCCTTCGGGTTCTCTAGCTGCTCTGCTGCAAGCTCGCGCCTTTCTGCGATTGCTTTGCGAGAGTTTGCGCCCTTCTTTTCTTGGAATTCTGGAAGCGCAAAGCTTCAACAAGCTTGCGTCTTTCAGCGATTGCTTTCTGCAAATATCTGCCCTTTCTCAGACCAGGATGCATCGCGCTATGCTATAATCGCGTGATTAATTAGCTGATTAACCCGTGCAAGATTATCTTTCATGTGCTTATCGTTAGTGGTCTGTGAAAAGTCTGGTGCTTTAGTTTTCTGGTTATCTTGTGCTGCGAGCCTGCGATTACACGTGTAAGACTGCGCGAGTGATTGATTTTTCATACGATCTTGTTTCCCGATTTGGGAAGCAAAGACTCATTTTTTCCACGATTAGTACTGTGTACCTGTGAAGAATCGTCCTGCATGGGTAAATGGCTGTGCAAACACGTGTTTCCAGTTTTGGTATGGCTCTTCTCCTGTGTATGTGTATTTTTGGGATCAAATTCCGTTTTGCTGTGGCTACTGTGATTCAATTACTGTGTGGAGACTTCCCTTCTATTTACACTTTTAGATGGTAATTAGCCTGTGCAGTATGTTGTTTTGCTGATTGCTTGGGTTTTGGTGATTAAGGTTCCATGCTCTCTCGGAGTTTGATCAGAAGAAGAGGAGCTGCAGGAGGCGACTGTCTGATCACAATGCTCGTCGACGGAAGCCGCAGCCAGATGCGTTTTCCTTTGCATCGGCAAGGCTGCCATCGTCATTGTTATTTGGTAATTTATTCACATCTTAACTGGGTAATTATGAAATATTTACATTTTCCTTACTCGATACATGGCGTGAGATTACTGTTCTTTTATGCTTGGCTGTAAGCTTTGATAATATCATGATTAGTCATAAATTATCTTATGCCAGTCAGTATATCAAATGTTGAAGCGTCAGTTACATTCTTGTGTACCTTTACCTCTTAATCAAATTAAATGTTTTTTCTTCAACCCAAATTTAAATGCCATTGCCCATTGCAGAGGATAGGCAACAAATAAGTTTTGTCTGGAACAAAGCTCCACTCAGCCATGTAAGGCCTTTCACATGTTCTCCATGGGATAGCCCATCTGACTTCAAGCTCCCCCATGTGAAGGAAATAAGAGAAATATCAACTAATGGACAAGTTCATTTGGATAAATCTTATCTATCCAATGCTCTTCCAACACTGAGTCATGACATAGATGAGCTGTTGCCGATGAAAGGTATTGTTTCCCAAACATTTTGTAGCTACTGCAGAAATGTATACATCAATGAAGAAGCTGTTATCTACTTTCCTAGGTGCTTCAGCACGTTTATTTACTAAAAAAAGTCTTAAATCTTTGAAATGTTTCAAATTTATAGCGTTCCAGATGCCACACTCTGGTTCTCTGTTTTGGAAAGTTGGAACTTTGTAGCATTGTTAAAAAATGTGGTTTCAGTTTTTTCCCCAAAAAAAAAGATTTTTTTAGCCTTCACTCACCTCCACTAATTCTTGAACATATGGGGATCTTATGATTACAGGCTTAGTATTGTTGAAAAATGTGGTTTCAGTTTTTCCCCCAAAACAGTAAGATTTTTTTAGCCTTCACTCACCTCCACTAATTCTTGAACATATGGGGATCTTATGATTACAGGCTTACTTTGAAATCCTTTTGTCCACAGATCTTTATAGTTTCCAACGGGGGTTAGCTTAATAGAATTTTAGGTGGAACAAAGAACTCCTTGCCATGACTCTTTTCATATTGCCCTTTCGGATGTTAATTGTGGGAATGCACGATTCTTTTCTCTAGAAATGTGTATCCCCGGGGGAAAATATACATTTGCAGCATAGCTATCACAGGAACAAAACTATTCTAGTTTAAGGCCATTAGATGTATCTGGTGGTCTTGGATCCGAACATCATGAGTGGGTTCGTGACTGCTTAAGCTTAGGCTTAGGCTTAGATTTCTACAGTAACTCGCCGTTAAACGATGCGTTTTTTCAATGCGGGGTATACAGGAAGATTGTAGTGCAAACTGTACCGAGTTCAATTGTACTAGACAAAATCATATATGACTATTTTCCTCTGCGTACTGTCTCTTACGAACAGGCTAGAATTCAAAAACCATAGATATAAGCCACAACCCAAAAGAACCCACCCATGATTTCATTATGTTTAAGAATTAGGAAAAATAGAATACTGCTTGGTTATATCATTGTAGGCAATGAAATGGAGTGTAAGAGAGAAAAAGGAGGAGGTTTTGCGCAAGATTCTATCTGGCAAAATTTGTGTTCTATGGAGTTGTGTTGCCTGAAGTGATTTGACCGAAGTCCTAGATCAATATTGGCATATACTAGTCCTTTTTTTCCTAATCCTGACATATAAATTGCAGTCTGCTATACTTCGATATACATAGGAGTTTTCTCGAAATTTCCTGCTTACGACATGACAAAGTATTAGTATGAATATTACATTGGAACAACTTGCACCTACATTGGACTGTATTGCTTGGGTTTTTAGTATGGCTGATACATATGGATCCATCGGTAGGTAACAATCTTGAGCATCTGAAGTTGCAATTATAAACATCACACATTCAATATTCGAAGCTACATTCAATAGTGATCTTGTGTGGCTAGACAGCTATGTAATGCGCATTGTGTGATATCAGATATCTGTAGATCTTTTGGGTTGAAAAGTGGCTCCCATCTGACAAAATGATGGAATTGCAACACGTTAATATGCAGAAGTCAGCTTAGGAGCTCCTAAGTTTCACCTTGGCATGTTTGTTCTCCAAGGCCCTGAATATTGGAGGACTAGGTTGTTACGTATTACCAAACATACTGCAGTATGGTTGTTGGCAATATCTGCTCCATTGTAACGCTGGTTTCTTGAAATATCTCAAATGCATATGAGCCACATAATTTTCGTTTGCCATTCCAGACATCTCTGCTACCAATATTTGGATGTTCTTCATTGTCCAGACTCTGATGAGAGAATCACATGCTTTGATTGATTGATTCTGCAGGTCGGGACGCATCTTTAACTGCCTCAAAATTAGATGGAGCACTGGATCTTCAGCGTGCTCTCTCTCTTCTGTCAGCTAGTTCTTGTGGATTACCTGATCCTGTATAACAAGCATATTGTCTTATCCAATTCACCGGTGCCAGCCAAAACAACCGGGACCTTCCTTTATCTCAGCTCGTTCGTTTTACCATGGATGCCACAGCAGCAATGGCTATGAGTCCACCTTCTTCGATGTAAACCATATAAATTAAGGCGTGAACCGTACAAGCCTCTTGTTGATTTGGATCAGTAGCCACTAAGGTGGCCCTGAGCTTATGCAAAAATTGCTTCTGTCAACTACCAGATTGCAAAATCTCACTGTTAATTTTACCTATATGTTTATTGGTCATCCCTGAACTGGATGGACCGAGCGAAGGCCAGCCTGTGTTGAGCGTGCACTAGCAGTTCCATCCGGCGGTTGACATTTTTTCTGTTCTTTTTTCCGATGTGCCTATTTCCAAACTGAGTGTGACATTGTTATTTTCCATTGTACAACCCTACTGTCAACTGTTGGGTCTCTTTGAAACCATTATTGACGAATCTGGGGATGATTTTGTTTGCGAAGTGTTCTTGTTTCATTGGTGACAGGATTAGAATGGTTCAACTCATGCCTTAGAATTTTTTTCTTCCTGACAAGCCATTGCACTTGTAGCTTCAACTACTAGTGCAGCAAGAGCTAGAGATGTATGGTTATGATCTGATAATAATTTGATAATTGTTTTGAAAGTAACACCAATTTGCCACGTGTGCAGTGAGAAGATAACAACCTGATTTGACTTTTCAATCGAATTGGTTTCTTTTTCTACCTTCTCTTTAAAAAAACTAAAAGTTAATACGAATATTTGATTTCTTGAAGTTGTTTTTTCACTTCTCTTACTACCGTCTCGCTCTGAGAACAAGGTGAGAGTCATAGGTGCATTACGTACTTTACTTCTTTCGTTACTGTCATACGCACGCATCTCTCATTCACTTTTTTCACTACTCATCTATTTTTTTAAAAGCTATTTTCTTTTAGCTACTACTATTTAATTTTACCTAAAAGCTACTTACAAAATCCAATACGAACACCTTATTTAAATCAGAGTCTATTTAATATAGCTACGGCTTATCCAATACGAACACCTCATTCAAAACGCATATTTGTTTTCTAGAACGTGCACCCACACATCATCGAAGAACAATTTAATAATATAATTCCAAGTAAAGAAAACTATCTTGTCTCCTCAAAGCAAGCAAATCAAACAGCTGCTTGGGACTAGACGCAGAACCGAGTCACCATCACCGTGTCTTCATATAATCTGCCTGAATCAGATAAGTATGTGGCCGAAATTTTTTTTGTCTATGAGAAGTCATGTAGAGATCATTTTATAATTGTGATGAGTAATTGATCTTTGAATTAGAGATTATGTAGAGGTTAAATTTGATTTTCGATATTTGTGTAGAAATTGGCTCTCTCGCTGTAAGGTCTTAAGCTTCTACGACTTGATGATCAGCTACCTCTTACGACTTCAGGTTCTTACGACTTGGTGGTCCGCAGAGGATCTTACGACGTGGTGGACGGCAGAATGGTCGGCAGAGGATCTTACGACGTGGTGGACGGCAGAGGACCTTACGACTTGGTGGTCAGCAGAGACAGAGGCTTTTACGATTTGGTGGTCGGCAGAGACCTTTACAACTTGGTGGTCGGCAGAGGCTTTTACGACTTGGTGGTTGGCAGGGGTTCTTACGACTTGGTGGTCGGCAGAAGTTCCTACGACTCTGTGGTCGGCAGGTGATCTTACGACTTGATGGTCGTAACTTCTGCTGGTCGTAATCGATAGTCGTAGCTTCTGCTGGTCGTGATCGATAGTCGTAGCTCTGTCTGGTCGTGATCGATGGTCGTAGCTCTGCCTGGTCGATGGTCGTTGGCTGTGGTGTTCGATAGTCATAAGTCGTAGCGACCTGGTTTGATAAGTCATAGCTGAAGTAAGCGATAGTCGCAGCGATCGGTGCGATAGTCGTAGCCTGTGTTCCCCATGGTTGTAGCGACTGCTAAATGGTCGTAGCATCCGTTTCATAGTCGTAGCAACTTTTGTGATGGCCGTAACGACTTGCTGAGTGGTGGTAGACTACTGGTAGGACCTCATGGGCTACGAGTACCTCATGTCTTGTGCTTCAGAGTACTCGTAAGTTGTTTAGACCAGTGGTTTGCTGAGATTGTTCACTTGGATACATTCTGATTATGCAAATTGATGATTCTTGTGTATTGTGCGGTGCTATGTGATGGTTTGTTTATTGGTGTTGGTTGCAGAACTTCGGAGCTAGGTCATGGTGAGGCGTAGGAGGACCGGGACTAAGCACAGAGAGGTGTTGAGGTCCGGAACGGTCAGTGAGACGCCAAAGATGATTGAGGCTGGTGAGGTGGTTGCAAGCCGGGACGACAAGGAACCGGAGCGGGAGCTACCGGAGGTGGACATGACTGGCAACGGTGAGGTGGAGCGAGATTAGGCTTAAAGAGGAGTCGAGGTCCAGACGGTCAAGGATGTCGTGTGTAGTCATGCGCGAGAAGAAGCACGTGAAGCGTGGACGAATCGGTGGGATCCGAACGCGTGAGAGGCTTGACGACAAGTCATTGGGGCCACATGTAAATTGCTTTGAGAAGCGTGCATGAGTAGAACCCGGTGTTAGTTGGGGTTAACGGTTTATCCCCGATTTGGACTAATGGTTGGATCCATTAGGTCTAAGGTTCATTTGTGAGCCTATAAAAAGGGGAGTGGATGCAAGAGTTAGTTGAGTCTTGAGGTAGACCGTGAGTAGGTCTAGTGGCGGCTAGCTCTTCCTCACTCTATGGTTGTTAGGTTAGAGAGTGGGTGTTGGCTCTAGGGTTAGAGCTTGATCCTCCTAAGGGGAGTGGCTGTGAAACCAATCATCAGAGCAATACATCAAGTTTCCATCTACTGCTTGTGTAGTCTTTATCTGATTGAGTTGGCTTCGATTTATTTCTTCCTCTGTTCTTCATGTTCTTCTGCTCTTTAGTTGTTACTTTCACATCTTGATCTAAGAGAAAGTTCTTGCTTGCTTTGTTGATGATCTGACTTGCCTGGCATTGGGGAATCATACTCAAAGCCATCTTAGTTAGTCTATAACCACGAGCATGGTCTAATTTGCTTTTCCCCTCTCGACTTCGATTTTGTGCGCTCTTGGAGAAATCGCAAAAAGATCACTATTTGCTTGCTAAGTTTTCAATTAAAAATTAGAGAAACCTCTTGAGATCTTAACCATATTGTGTACAAAGTTTCATGACCAGTTGATCTCTTAATCAAAAGTTTTGTGGGTTTTGGATCTAGCGGTCGTGCGCCCTCTGTTCTTGCTCTGTTCTTCGTTCTCTGTTACGACTGCCTCCAGATTTGACCACAGTCAAGTTTTCGATCGTATCGCTTTTCATTTCGACCACATTCAGACCATTCAATCACCTCTCGTTATTCAGTTGAGTTTCCGATCGCATCGCTTTGTTGTTCGACCACGTTCAAGCTTTCGGTCGCTACGAGATCTTTGGTTTTCTTTTAGACCTGAAACAGTTGCGATGGCTACTGTCTGAAGTCTCGATCATCTTTACAATCACGTTGGTTTTGACCACAGTTGAGTCTCAGATAGTATCGCTCTGTCTTCGATCATATTCGGTCTTTCAATTGCTTCGCGTGTTTTCGACCACGTCGGTTGATCGAACACCTGTCGGTTTATGACCACGTAAGTTTCGACCATGTTGATTTTTTGGGTTGCAGTCTGGTTTCGACCACGTTGGTTGTTCGACCATCTCATTGGTTTACGACCACATTGGTTACGGTGATGTTGCAGTCTGGTTTCGACCACATTAGTTGTTTGAGAATCTCATTGGCTTACGACTACGTTAGTTACGACTACGTTGCCGACTGGTTTCGACCACATTGGTTGTTCGACCACTCATTGGCTTATGACCACGTTGGTTAAGACCACGGTGTCAACTGATTACGACAATGTTGATTGTTCAACCACTGGTTGGCATTCGATCACGTTGTCTACGACTACGGCAGTTTTGACTGTAACCATTTTTTATCACGTTGGTTCTGGTCTTGGTAGTTATCGACTACGACGATCTCCGATCACGTTGTCTGCTTTCAATCACGTTGTCTACTTTCGACTGTGTTGTCAGAGTTCGACTACGTTGTCGTATTTCGACCACGTTGTTGGTCTCTGACCATAGTCAGTTCTCTGCTGCGTCTTCTCTGTTGCCTCGGTTTTCTTGTGAGATTTCAACTCTAATCTTAGAGTTAAGTGAATACTTAGAGACACCATTCACCCTCTCTCTGTTGGCTGTCCGGTCCTACAGTCTCCAATCAAAACAGCCAGACCTGCCACTATACAACTCAACATCATGTGATTTCCAAAGAGAAACCACCAGCCCAAATGCTCGTATGTCAAAAATTCTCCAAGAGCATCATATCTGCACGCAAATATGGACCAAGCGCATATGTTTTGACTACGCAACAGATCATGATTAATCCAAAAGACAGATAACCAAGCAAGAATCATATCAATCTGGGGTGCAACACAATGGCAGTACAGCCTCCAAGCAACAGGCACCACAAAAAATTGACGAAATTTAGGTTGACACTGAAGAACAAGGGCGCGCAAATGCAAAGCACAAACTTGTGCGAGTACGAGAGCAAGCTGATGTTATTAACATGGGAAAGCTCCATTAGATGTTAACATACAGGGCAACATCTATATTTCAGAAGATATTACTTGAGCTGTGCAAATTAACACAAGATAGAATGCAACAACACAGAAGCTCAAAGCCTAGGGACTTCTGTAGAGGCAGGCACACAGACCCCATGCACTGATAACAATGAATACATTGAGATTGCCTCTTTCTTCATTCTTCCCTGCTTTCTCCTCTAATACCTGTAGTGATCATTTACCCTTCTCTAATTTCAGTCGGTGGTCGTGGGCTCAGAAATGCAGCAACGGAAGCGTGCTCTACGGGCATGGCTCATGATCTCCATCTCGGCACTCTCAAGCATGCAGACGATCTCTGTAAATGGTGGGCGAACTTCAGGGTTCGCATCCCAACAACGAGTCATGATGTGGCTTAGAGCAGGTAGGCTATCTTGTGGGATTACCGGACGAGCACCCTTATTTACAACAGCAAAAGCCGCCTGAACTGCTGTCATGTTTGTGAAAGGAAGCATGCCAGTTATAAGCTCCCACAAGACAATCCCAAAGCTATAGACATCAACTTTATGATCATAAGGCCTGTGCTGGATCATTTCCCTGAAAAGAAAAACAACCACGAGCTCATCAACTATATGCACGGTATAATGCTGAATTGCTGTTGAGAAAATCACAATTACACAAGCAACTTGCTACTAGTGTGTTTCATGTAAGCAAAGACGATTTAATCCACACAAGCAAAAGGGGAACATCATTTATTAGTTACGTTACTAGTAAGTGACGTAAGTCACCTTATCCCACTGTGGAGAAATTAGTAGCCAACTCGGCAATATTTCAGATTGAACTAAGATGGAGACATACATTGTACCCTAGTTGAAACTGTGTACACTACAGTGACTACACCTACTTCATTAATGATTCTAAGGTCCGTCTACCCGCTATGCCATGTGTAACCTTGTAAGCTCAGTTCCACTAACGTGGTTTGACTCATACAGGATGCAACTGAAGACTGTTAGTCAGATGACAAATCAGGATGGCATTGCATAGTCGATAGAAAATTTGACTGATTCAGGGAAAACGCTATGTAGCATGTATAGTTGAGTTTTATGAAAAAGTCGGTTCATACAATCAGAGTATCCATGTATGTTGTGACAAAAATTAAATCTCTGCAAGTAAGAAGTTGTAAGTGCAACTCTCATGGGCCAATACTGGAGTTGGCATATGCAAACAAATTAAATGTCGAACACCATGGACACAATGATATCAAGAAAAATCTACACAGGAAAACAGTCAGGAAGGGGAAATATATAACTTACGGTGCCATCCAGCGGTAGGTTCCTGTCTCTGGTGTCATCCCCTCAGTTTTCACTTCGATACGAGCAACTCCAAAGTCAGCAATCTTAATGGATCTGTCTGCTGCAATTAGGAGATTATCTGACTTGAGATCCCTGTGGATAAATCCCAAGGCATGCACATAGGCCATTCCCCGGGCTACATCCAATGCCTGTTTCACAGCCAGCCTCAAAGGCACCGACTTGTTCTGCCTTCTTGCCAGGAACTGCCGGACTGAGCCACCTTTTGCATACTCAGTAATAATGCACCACACGATCGACTTCCTGCATGCCCCTATAAACCGTACAATATTTGGGTGCCTCAGCCTAGATAACATCATAACTTCTTGCACAAATTGCTGTTCCAACGATTGTGCTCTCTCTGGGTCATTCTCAGGCTTCTCCAGCAGCTTAATGGCGACATCTTCTCCGTTGTATGTTCCCCGGTACAGCTTCCCAAAGGCTCCTTGGGCAAAAGGAGCCCCCATGTCCAACCTCCCCAAATCAATGGCCCACTCCTCGTAATTACTCAGTATCTCCGTCGGATGATTCGGGTCCATCAAAACCCGAGCCAATGCGTCCTCATTTAGCGTGTGCGCAGCCACACGGTTGGGGCGGAAGACGCTACTGCCAACCGAATAGCTTGCGGTTGGGGCATCACGGAGGCCTGGGTGCTTAAGTATGACCGTGCGGGACTCGTTCGAGCCCACACTGCTGTTGTCCACTGACATGGCAATGGAACCACCGGCACAATTGGCCAGGTTGAAGCCGTCGGCGCCGTCCACGGACATGTGGGAGCCCTCCCCAATCTTATGGTAATAGGGCATGTTGTAGAAGCCATTGATCTCACTGTCCTGCATTCCCTTGCCGATCATACCGTGAAACCTTGGCCCCTCGGCCATGTCCAAAGACCCAATGCTAATATTTGAGCTGCTGCAGACTGTCCATCCCCACGCAAGAAATGCCCTCTTGCTCACTCCCACTAGCTCTGCAACTACAACAAGCTGAACCTTATGAAATGAGCTATCAAATATATAGAGCATATAGTTCTAGCTTGAAAATACAGTAACAACTCCCTCCGTCCCGTAATACAAGTCCAAACCTTATCGTGCGCACGGACAAGCGGCCATTAAATTTAAAAAAAAAGCTAATACTATTATACTCCTTTTAAATAACATACTACAACTACTCACTCATTTTTGTGCAATAAGGGTATATGGTAGAAATATTGTAATAACTATAACCTTTAGATGCCACTCGGTTGGACTAAAATAAATTATCTTATGACTGAAATTACACTATAACTAAATAAAATTATACTGTAGCCAGTATTAACTTATGTAGCGTAACTAAATTTTAAAAAAATAAAAATAAAAAAACCAGTTAGTCTATCATGCAAACGAATATAAAAAACCAGCAAAAAACTAAAAAAGCAAAAAAAAAATAGGAAAAAACAAAATTTAGAGACAGTAAAATATAAGCCAAAGTTAGAAGCTTAAACCAAAATAAGTGGGACCTTAATCTCTACAATAGCTTATATCATGAGACGACTCTTTTCTGGAGAATAAGAAATTATATTACGGAACGAGTAATTGTTCGTACAACCAAGAACCCAAATTTTTCCATAAAAAAACAGATACAACTTTCCTACTAAAAATGAGAACGTTACCCATTTTGCGCAAATTACAGCTATAATACACCCATGATTTAAAGCCTTTCCTCCTCAAAACACGAAAGCTTCTCCAAACCCTCCCCAACTTGATCGCTCCTCCCTCCAAAATTCCGCAATCAGGTGCAACAAACCAACAAATTGTGATTGCGAAAACCAACTATTTACCAATCACTCCCAAACCAACGGTAATCAAGCAAAACGGCACCGCCGCCCGAGCTGTGCGATTTGGGAGCGAATCGGGCGTCAGCCGAGGCGAAACTCACCTCGGCAGGAAGCCGATCGGAGCGCGCGGGCAGACGCCGAGGCGGAATCGCGAGCCGCGTCGGGGGCGAACCCGGGGTGAAAGGGCGGACAAGAATTCCGAATTGGCGTGTGCGCTTGTTGTTTCTTGGTGTTCTTTTGCTTTTGGAGACTGGAACGGAGACGACGACTCGAGAGTGGGAATGAGGGAGGAGGAAGTCGTTAGTAGTGGTAACATTTAATCATATGCCACTCTTATGAGTAGAGTGGCAACAGATTTATCATCTTGGTCCGCTTTCAGTGACTCAGACGGATCCATATGTAAGTGACAGAGTTAATTGACCAATCTTAAGAGTGGTAAAAAGTTGAAATCCCCTTAGTAGTGTGGTTCTTTTCTCGCGATTCCCATTTTACCCTCCAAACTTCCGCAGTTTCCAAGCTGGTCTTTTTTTTTCCGTCCCGAACATGATCATTTTGGCTGCAATGTATAGATTTTGAACTAACCGTGAGAGATTATAAAGTAATAAAAATCCATGTATAATTTTGATCGATACAAATAAAATCACAGATAAATTAATCTATGGACCCCACGTTGAAAATACACTTCATTTGAAATCTTCATTTGAAAATACACTTCATTTTGGCCTCATTCTAGTTTTCTAATTTTGTCTTTTTCTGATTTTTTATTTTTGGATCTTTTATATTTTTTTCTTTATTTCTTTGTATTGTCCGTGATGATTTTACCTTTTTTTATTTTTAAATTTAGTTAGAATGAAAAGGCTAACAGCAGCCACGGTGCAAAAAAGCTTAAGCTAGAAGCTCAGATGGGGCACAGCCTTATTCCATCATGGAATAACATGGCAATTACACTAACAAAGTACAACATAAAGCTACCATTAGAGAAAGAAAACAAATAGATGTATACCGCTAAGAAGTTGAAAATTTGATGAGAAAGGAGCTACTACACCAGTCTGATCCAAACACAAAAACTTCGTGAAAATTTCTGGTGCTGCCCAATATACATACAAAAAGCAAATAGTGAGCTTAGGTTTATTCCAAGTTGGAAGATGCACGAAACAAAACTCTAATAATCGTTGCTCGCAAAACAAATAGGAAACATACTCTAATCACTAGTCACGGATGAAACAATATTAATTAGCTGCGCAAGTGTGCAGGCCATCCAGCCAGTCATCCTCGCAAAAACACGATAAAGTCACATTTTATGAAGAGTTTTTTTATATAAAGGGTAAGGTGAAGGTGATGGTGATGGGATAAGCCAAGTTTGGAAGGGGAAAAAAAAATTGCGAGGCGAGGAGAGGACACGCGTACACGGGAGGAGCATGTAAAGACCAAACCCAAAAAGAGGGGTCTGCTAGGCCGAATTTTTTGTATTCTAGCCCTTTTTTTGAAAAATATTCACATTTAGACCCCTGGTAGTTTTAATTCCGTTTTGGACCCGGGGTCGTGCCGTGACCCACTGGCCGAGGTAACACATCTCGGCGCCGTGGTCCACGGCCGAGTAGCGAGCCCACAACAACAGCGTGGTGGCTTGCGTGGCGCCGACGTGGCGGGAGCTCGGGCGTGTGTGTTGTGGCAGGCGAGCTGTGCCGTGGGTCGTGGGGGGTCAGGCCATAGATCTTGGCGCCGAGTCGTGAAAAATACAAGCCGGCCGAGCCCCGACCTCGTTCATTCCATGTCGAACAGAATGATCTCCTCCTCTCCCGCCTCACGGCCTCCCGGCCCTGCCTCCCGGCCCGGCCCCGCCTCCCCGGCCCGGCCCCGCCTCCCGCCTCCCGGCCACGCCTCGCCTCTCCCGTGGCGCCTCCATCTCCGTCGCCCGGCCGCTTTGCCCGCCTGCCCTCCCGCCGGCCGCCGCCGCCGCCCCGCCCCCGCCCGCCATCGCCACCCTCGGCCGCCCAGCCTGACCCCCGTGCCCCGCCCTTGCCGCCTCCTCCGGCCCTTGCAGCCTCCGGGCCGCCCGCCCGCCGCCTCCGCCCGCCCGCCGCCTCCCCATCGCTCTCTGCTTCTCCTCCTTCGGTATATCTCCATATCATAATTACCGCTCTTTTGTGCATGCTGTTATATGAACTGTGAATGTGATTTGAGATGAATTGTTGAGCATTGAAATGGATTACGATAAGTTTGCCTTGTGATGAATGTGATCGATGGTTGTGTTATTTGTGCTCTATTAAATTGTTCTAGAATTGCTCTATGTTGTAGTAGTTTAACTCAAGAATTTGCGCATGATGTAGTAGTTTAATTTCTAGAGTCTATTTGTGATCCTGACGCCTTCCCGCCCCGCCGCCTCCTACCGTAGTCTCCCGCCGCCTCCCGCCCGGCCGCCTCCCCGGTAGGCTATATCTGGATCCTATTAGATATATAGATGTTTGAACAAGAGTGCGTTTATATTTGTTTGAATGGGAAAGGGTTCATTTAGACAAGTATGATATTAAATAAAAATCTCATGTGACTATATAGATGTTTGAATGGGAAAGGGTTCATTTAGATATTTTATTGCTTAAACAAGTATGCATGTGATTTATCCAAAATTTCGCTTAAAGGTATTAATTTTGGTTTTGTGTATGAACTAGATGGACAACCTAGTGAACCTTTATCATGGAGGCAGTGTGACAAGTGATGATTATAGAAATGTTCAATTTGTTGAAATGCAAATGGTGCCTCGATATTCGGTGATCTACCGTCGTTTAGTGAGTTGGTTGCTAGGGCTCGGAGAAGTCGCATTGTCATGGAAACGAGGAAAGCATCACAGTTGAGGGGTTACTTCACCGGTTCGAAAGACACAATTCTCAAAGGTTGATCTTAATTGGTTGAGAGGATGAGTGGGACAAATATGTCAAATTGGTTATGAGGAATGAGTTAAAATGTTTGGACGTTGTTGTGCGGAAGGTGTCCATTGATCCCACCACTCACGGTTATTCACCAGAACTAGGTGATCGTCGGCGACAGAAGAAGGTCACAGACTTCGAGCAGCACCACCACGTGTACATTGAGGAGTGGGGACACTTCGGGACCACGTGGAGGACAACGACGAGCCGCACAAAGAACGAGAACTTCCGGCGGTACCAAGTTTGGTACCGGTGGGACGCGGTCCAAGCTTAAGGGCCAATGGACTCGGGATGACTACTGCAGGCATTGCGTCCTCGGGCGGCGAAGATACGCCGACGACGGTCGACTCGCCTTTGGGCCGCGGTGGAGAGCGGCACCGATCTGGACCGTGTGGTAATGTTCAATCTCATTGTTTATTTTCCAATAGATATAAATATCACTACATACAGCAAATTATTCATTCTTTTGCTTGTTTGCGTGGCAACACATCAAGCGATCCGTACGGGACATAGAGCATTTCTCCGGGGCGATCGGCGCCGGGCGCTTACCTTCCTAGAGGTATGCTTGACAAAGCCACTTACAAAATTAGTACGTAATATCTTCGTATCTTGTTGGTTAACAAAATGTTGGATGACGAGGCTAGCAGTGTCGTCTCGTCGTGCGGCTAGTCGTTGTGGTTGCGGCAAGACGCGGGAGGGGCGTACACGTGCTGCGACACGACTTACGGACCCGACTCGGCGAGGGTCTTACACGACGAGCTCATCCCCACGGCGACACTTTCCCGACGAGGGGTGAGGGCGACGGCGAGGTGGAGCGGCAGACTTACGATGAGATAGGCCCGTCTCACTCGTAGGTGCTCACGAGACTCGACCTTCACACTGTGACTGCGAGGCGCCGCCATGAGCCTAGCCGTTACACCCGCACCGACGCCTTGGTAAGGGTAAGGGTAAGGCTAGGAGGCAGTGATATTTATGTGTAGGCTTGTGGGTCGTTGTATATATGTTGTAATGATACTTTGTTGTCCTATAATTCCCGCAATGATTTTATGTTTCACAAGCGATCGCAAAGGTAGTGATACGAATTTATCGCTTGTTAATTTTGCTTCTGAATCCAAACGACTCCAAAAAGCTTGACGACAACATAGCATAAAACATTACCAACATACACGAGGAGAACCTCCAAGACTACAACTTGAGGATAACAATAATCACAAGAAACAAAATAGCACACAACATTAAATTTATCTTCCACTCTAGTCTGTCAAACGCCCTACGACAACTCTCATGGCGAACATTGCCTGTCCTATTGCCTATTTCATCATCCCACACCCAGAATCGATAACAGCTTTGCCCAATTACAATACGAAACAACACATACATTGCACATACGAAATTTATGGAAAGTAGTACACCCAACATTTTAATTCAACACAACATCCTACCCCACAAAGCATCAACACGTTGATACAAATACATGAACTAAAATACGACACAACCATAACCCTCGTTACCTACATGCCAAACGAGCCTCGTGGCACCCACATGGAGAATTCTTTGGGGTCGCCTCGGACGTGGTCGTCCGTCGTGGTAGTGGCATGCACATATGCACTCGGGTTGGCGCGACAACATGTGGGATCATAAGAGCTTCCTATATTCACGACCTCCTCGTTGCCTCTCTCGCGTTGCATCGTCGCGGAGGTCGTTGTTCTCTCGTGAGACTCTCCATTCGGTACTCCAAGTCCCATATTCGAGCCCATAATGTAGCCACATAACGATCAAAATACCGTTCATGAGGAGGGTCGATCCGGTGGAGAAGTCGCATTTGCCATCCGCAAAAAGGACGGTAAACTTCGAGGTCCATAAGCCATAATAAATGTAATATTACTAATTTGTACCGGGCGTGAGCATCGGAAGAAAGCGTCGCCCGCCATCGTTCGGGCCATCCAAGATCTGCACGATAGCGTACTCATTGTGTATGCATTTCGCCCCGCTGGTTGAGCACGGCTTGGTATCAATCGATGCGTGGACCGAACATATCCCTCCTTTCAAGGGAATGTCTTCCTTGGTGACCCAAATCCCATGGCCCCTCGGCTTCGACATGGTTGGCTTCACCACGAATATGGGAAGCTCAACCGTGTTGGATTTACAATGTCATGGGACCCCAACCGTGCTACTTATAGCAAAGCAGGCGGCTTCATGCAATGACCACAAAAAAAGATAGCGATTACGTGTACATACTTGACGAAGGGCCATCTTTACATTGAGATGTGACAATACATGTCGACTTTCCACGAGGCGTCAAAAAAGGCGACTACACTCGGTGAGATGACAAAGCAGGCGACTTTTGAAGTGAGATGACAAAGCGGGGCGATGCTTATCCCACCCAAGACTACTCCGACCACGATGACAAGAAGCCAATTGAATGGGATGAGAGAGATAAGATCCCTTATCCGGATGCTGTGAAACCCGATGACTGGGATGACATAGGCCTATAGCATAAAACAACAGAAAAGGCTATGTTGTACCAAATAAATTGAATGGTCCAATCTCTGAAAAGGCTACGAACTACAATTTATTACGAGGCTGTAGTCTCGAAAAGTCTACATAGGGCCATTTATTGCTACACTGGAATCGGGAAGCGAAAAGATCCTCTCCATGGACTATGCCCTTGCACGAGATAACCCGCCTACATAAAGGCCTCATATGTGTTCCATACCACATCTCCTCAACACATCACAATACCACAACATCTCCTCAAGACATCACAATACTACCACATCTCCTCAAGACATCACAATGTCTTCACGGAGCTCAAACCCATTTGAGTACCGGAGTGGCATGGCGCCCGAAGTGCCATTGCGGCTTTCGGACAATGTTGTGCGTGCGGGCGGATCGATAAAACGAGCCAACTACGGTAGTAGGTTCTTCAAGTGTCCGGACACGGATGACGACTTCGTGGTAACGACGACAACTAAATCCTTTGTTTCTCGTTTCGTTTTCAACTTGATCCATGACATCTACCACCCCACACGAGCTTGCGGGTTCCTCGAATGGGTGGATCGGTGTCCGCGGCATGGCTACCGGAAACCGCCAATGCGGTGGAAAACAAAGGACAATACTTTTCCAAGATGACTCGGGCTCGCGAGGTGGAGCAGCGGATGCGGCTTGAGCAAAGCGCCGCGTTAGGGTGGACCAAATCCGTCTTAAGGGCAAGGAGGATGAGTGCAAAGGGCGGGGCGGCTAAGTGCGTGAAGCCGCCATCAAGCGTCGGGAGGAAGAGCTTGAAGCTCGTGAGGCGACTCTCAAGACCAAGAGTGACGGGAAGAAGGATGCGGTGAGCCATCTTGTAGCGACAAAAAAGGAAACAACCACGCTACACACAAGTAGACATAATGTAATAGATCCACGCTATCTACGGTCTTTGTAATCCTATTATTATGCATTGTATTGTGTTTGCCTAGTCAGTATCATTGCGACTTGAGACTACCTAGGTATGACGGTATTTAAAAGAGTGCATAATGTTGCCCACCCATGCTTGCTCTAAAGAATTAGTGTTTGACCATTCGGTTCCCTACTTACGAAAAAGTTACAAACATTATTACCATACTACCACCGAAATTTTCAGATTGAACACAACATCAAAAATGTAGCATAAAATTATGTTTCACACACATCATCATTTTATGAATGTTTCCAAAACTACGGATTATTTTGAAGGCGCCGAATGGGGCGCCACCCACGGTTTGAATTTTTCACACTCGGCGCCACGTTACGGCTCAGGGTCGGCGCCAAGATCCACGCGCCGAGGTCGGAGCCACGAGTCCGGCCCGAGGTCGTGGCCAGTGGATCACGGCGCCGAGGTCGGGAGCCGTGGATCACTGCCGAGAGCCACGCCACGTCGGCGCCGCGGTGGGCACTTGTTGGCGGGCACTGGGGCCTCGAGGCCGTGGTCCACGGCGCCGAGCGTGTTACCTCGGCGCCGTGATCCACGGCTCCGACCCCCTGGGTCCAAAAACGGAATTAAAATCACCAGGGGTCTAAATGTGAATATTTTTCAAAAAAAGGGCTTAAATAGAAAAAATTCTGTCTGCTAGGAGGATACAAATGCTCGTAGGCTGCGCTAATCCTTCACGTGTTCACTCGTCCTCCCCCTGCACGGCTGGGCGGCCTGGCATTTCGACTTTTTTTTTTTTTGGAGCGGTAAAACTGATAGAAGCTGCCCTTTTACCGGACCATCCGTCAAAAAGCACGAGTTTTTATTCCGGGTGCCGCGGATTCAAGTGGCAGCCGACGGTTGAGAGGAGCCGCCGCTCTCGCTGTCTCTCTCTCTTTCTTTCGTTCTTGTGTACTCCAGTCAACGAAAGCGTTCAATTGGCTTTTTCACAAATCCCAAGGGCAGATCTCTCTTTCAATGCTACCTAGCCCCTGTTAATTGCTAGCCCCTGTTAATTTCTGACTGCGACCGATAGTTTTTTGTTTATTTTTTTGACAGGATAAACTCGTCTAATCATTGCAGACATGCGCAACGTCCTTCAATTACGATCTTTTAGCGTCGAGCCGTCGTCTAGCTACGCCATCCGTAAGCGGCGGCAAGCTGTCGCTGTGAAGATGTATGGAGCCTGTAATTGGAGCTAGGGATACGATTAAAGTGGATACGAACAGATATTATTTATTTTGTATTATATTTTGTTTTTTTTTGGAATCGAAGTTGAATACAGATAATGTTGCATACCTATTTCTCTATTCCGTATTCGTTCCATAAACCTTCGGATGGTCGGTCGAATGAAAATTATTCGCTTCTTTACACAAGATATTGGATAATAGAGTGCAATCAGAGTGAACATGAAAAGACTAATCGCCGAGATATCAAAGAAAGAGCACTCAGTATTCCCTATCTATTTAGATATGACAATCCGTCTATATGTTATCCTGTTCTTAAGTGAAGTCACAATAGATTTTTTTCATATCACTTGACATACGGATATCACTCATCCCGTATCTTATTGCATATTTTTTTCCTTAGGGTCAAACATGGATAGTGCCATATACATATCTAATATTTCCGTATTCATTTTGCAAGCATTTAATCAGTCGATCGGATAAAAATTATTCTCTCCATTTCTACCACCAGTTGGAGCCCTCGTCCAATCATGCATCCGTGTTGTATGTATGGTGCGTAGGTGGGATTATTTTAGAGGTGTTCCGCCATGCAAAGAAGAACGTGACCTAGTGGCATGAAACCTATGGCGATATGACAACCTGACGATGGCTGGGCTTGCGGCAAAGCAGGCCACCCAGGGCACGGTAAGTTCAGGCGTTCTGTGCGGTTGAACTGAGCTGCGCTATAGAAGTGGTGGATGGGCCGCGACCGTGTGCGTGGGGGAGAGAATGTGTTGTGCGCCGAGCAAGTCCTCCGTAGACCGGCGTGGGTTCGTGAATCGCGGCGGACTGACAACACGTGGCCTGCACGACGCCAGGTTGTCTCTGCCAGAGCTGGCAGTGGCACCACTGCACCAGTGACATGCGTTGCAGCGGTTAGAGATGGGAAACAGTAAAGAATAATCGGTTTTATCCGATATTTATATCCGTAAAAACACGAATGTGACAAATAAATATCGTATTCGAGAATGTTTGTATTCATATTCGAGACTATTTGTATCGTATTCGATCCGTTTCCATCCCTGACGATCGTATCGTATTCGATCTATTTTCATCCCTGGCGATCTTCCTAGGGATGATTGTAGGAATCAATTTTCTAACTCTATGTTCTACACTGTTAGCTTGTGTAAACGTGTAGTCATGTTACATAAATTTATTCTACCAAGATTTATTACAAAAGTTTTAAGATATCTACATTCAACTAAATTAAGTACATATTTGATTTAAATTCGTATTTGTTACGACATTCGATTCGTATTCGAGAATATTCGAATTTGTATTCGTATTCGTTTTAAATATATAAATTCGTATTTGCATCCGCATTCTTTTTAAAAATATGGATTGTATTCGTATTCGGTCTATTTTCATCCCTAGTAGTGACCCATCACCTGCTAGAATTCCTCTAGGATTTCAAAAGAAAGAAACGGTACCTAATTTTCTCAGCACGGCCAGTTATGTTTTAAGATTCTCCCAGCACCGCCTGTTGGTGACTAGAGTGACTACGGTTGATGGTATTTGATAAGAGGATATTGCCTACTTTCTCTTAGCAGTTCAAGTTTTTTTTTTTTTTGAATAAGTCGGATGGTGTATGTAACTCAACAGACGAGACTAGGGGAGCTAGATGGCAACCGACAACGATGATGAAGATGACGCTAGGAACGGTGGCTTGAGCGCAACCACACTCCTGAGGAAGGGGTGGGGGTGGCGCTGGTGATAAAAGAGGGAAGGGTAATAGATGGTTCTTTTAGATTAGGGTTTATGAATTTTGAATTCTGGCTGTTCGCAAAAGAGATTATGAAAAGGGAGACGGTTGTATACGATTTTGGTTGATACAGTTGAAATCAGTACAGTCTGTACTACAATCGACTTGTAGACTCCATCTTTAAAAGACGTATCGTTTAAAAGCTAGTTACTATAGCTAAATATGAAAGTCACAAGCCAGATCGAACCCACCCAATATTGTATTGTTTCGATTTGACGTGAATGTCAAGACGATCTAACAGCTTCAGCTTCTGACTTTTTTGGCTTTCGAATTATTTAAACCAAAAATTATTTGAAATACTTCTATTTTTAGCTTATTTTGATGTTTTTGCTTTTATGCATTCTTTTGCATTATTATATGACAGTTTTTTACTATTATTTTTTATAATTGCATGATTTTAAATAAACTAACAACTGCTACAGAAAAATTTTAGTTAAAAATCAACAAACAAAGCTATAAAGAGGAGCTTAAGCTCTTTGGAACGGCCCCTGGCTTGATCCAAAACACGTGTAAACTCTTTATTTCAGCAGTGCACTCGCAATTACTATTCCAACAAAAAATCCGCCTGTCTCTAATCAACAACTCTTTCTCGGAAGCGTCGGGTTGGACAGCAGACGTTCCAAAAAAAAAAGAGGTAATTGATCTTTTGCCACACCTTTCATTGTATTTGATTTGCCCTATGATGTCTCAATGACATGTGGATCCAAGGTCTATATGTCAATAAAACAAATAAGGCAAATCATCAAATTTCATATTTATGTATGGGGTAAATACTCCAATCTCCCAAAAAAAATCCTACGGGCGTTGTAGCGATGCACCTTGCACGCTATCAGCGGAGTAATTCGGTGCAGCCGTTACCGATCAGACGGTCAGGAGAGAGCGGAGTGGGACGGAAAGGAAGGCACCGCGGTGCCGTGACTTGTCTCGCCAACGGACCTGAGCACAGGAGTGAGCAGTGTGAGAGCACTCACTCCAGCAGAGCTGCTCCCGTATCTCCCCTCTCGCCGCTGCCGCCGCCATGGATCCCAGCGACGCCGACCTGCCGTGCATCATCCAAGCCCTACCGGCGCTCCCCCCGTCGCCGTCTCCCAACCCCCAAACCCTAGTCCAGGCCCTCCCGGCCACCCCCAACTCCTCCAAGCTTAGCCGCCGGCCCCCGCCGGCCCCCGGGCCCCCGAGCCCGCGCCGCACCCGCTCCGGCGGCGCCCCTGAGTGGACTGCCGCCGAGACCCTCGCGCTCGTCGCCGAGGTCGCCGCCGTCGACGACGGCTGGGCCCGCTCCGTCTCCGCATTCCAGAAGTGGGCCATCGTCGCCGAGAACCTCGCCTCCTCCGAGGCTGCATCGGGGGGCGGGTCCTCGAGGCGGAGGGGGAGGGGGAGGGCGGCCAGCGAGTGCAGGCGGCGCTGGGAGGCGCTCGCGGCGGAGTACGGGGCGGTGCGGCGCTGGGAGGTGCGGACCGGGGGGAGGTACTGGGAGATGGGCGCCGCCGCGAGGAGGAAGGCCGGGCTCCCCGGAGAGTTCGACGCCGAGGTGTACGGCGCCATGGACGCGTTGATCCGTGTCGAGGAGGCGCTCCTCGCCGATGCCGCAGGAGCCGGGGGAGGAGGAGAGGAGGAGGTGGAGGGCTTGGTCGGTGCCGGTGGTGGTGCTGCTGCTGAGGTGGGAGAAGAAGACGGCGGTGGGGTTGGAGAAGAGGAGGATGATGAAGCGGCGAGGGAGGAGGAGGAGGAGGACGGTGGCGACAACGAGGAGGAGATGCAGGTGGATGCTGGAAATGACGATGGTTCTGATGATCTGGGTATGGTTCTTCTCTCCTTTTACTTTGCATTTTCTTGTGGATAGGAATCGGTAAGATGCTCCAATTTGGTAATCGCATGCTTTGATCATAATACATTGGTGATACTTGATGGTAAAGTAGTAAAGCCGTGCAGCTTATGTCACATATTAGTGGCAGTGCAAGATACCATATGGATGAGTACACAGCCTGTGTTATGGTAGTACCGTACATCCAATTTCGTTTCTTTGACTTATATAAGCCCAACTGTATCATTATATTCGATTCTTGGACTTATCAACTAATGTTAGGATTTGACTAATACATCGGCATTTAAAACCCCAAAAACTAATTTTTCCCGGCAGTCAAAGTCACCCAACAGAATAGTGCCAACATCCCTACCATAAAATGCTCGCCGCATACCCAAAAGAGAACAGTGGCATGTGAAGAGCGAAGCTACATACAACAAAACTAGCCTCTGATGAAAGAATGAACTCCTTCGCTAACACTAACATGCGTGAGAACAATTACCAGAAAAGAAACAGGCCCCACTATTTGAACAGTTTTCTCCATATCAGGACTAGATATCTATGTTACCCAGATACCCCGATACGGATACGGATACGCGATACGGCGATACGGCGATTCGCCATTTTCCTAAAAATACCGATACGGCGATACGTGTATATATAATAATAATAATAATAATAATAATAATAATAATAAAGATAAAAATAAGAAATTAATGAATTCTTATAAGGAATTGAGAATCCGAGAATACCTTAATATTGATGTAGACATGTAGCAACTTGCTTGGTACTTTAGTTCTCTCTCCTGGCTATTAGACTAATATAATGAACCATCTGCGATGAATAACGAGAATAGATAAGTACATGTATACAAATAATGAAATAAATAGCAGAATCACAACTCATGAATCATGATTGATAGTTAGGTAGTAAAGAAAGCATTCGACATAATATGTTCTTCAAGCCAAGGTTCAAAGTATAGACAGTTATTATTGCATTCCAAACTCTTCTAGACAAATAATGCTAAACCAAGCAATTTATGAAGCAGGATATGGTGCATTAGGGAAAATGCAGCACTTAGGATTACTTTGTTCCAACAAAATTTAGCTTGAGGCAATGTTGCAAGCAAATTTCCCATTTATCTCTGTTTTGTGATATTAATCACAAGGCAAGTAAACTGGAAAAACTGAACCAAATTCTCCATGCTGGTAGGTTACCATAAACTTTGCTCATGCGCATCATCAATTGGTTCAAGCACAGGCGTATGTGTTTGCATGATGCTTACCTAGTCAGGTTGGTAGCCATCATCAATCGGTTCATGAAGTACAAAAAACTGATCATCAGCAGCAAGCACAAGGGAACCATCTAGCATGCAAACAAGGCCAAGAGCAAGCAGTAACATATCTGACTGATCTAATTTCTTTCAGTGTTCATGAACTGCAAGCACAAGAACCATCTGGCATCAAGTAGAAGCACAAACACATGTACAGATTCATTCCAAATCTAGGCACCAAAATATTTCACACCAACTATGAACCATTCCAGACCTAAGCACCAACTATGAATCAATCTAGTTTAGGCACCAAAGTGAATCATTCTAGTCAAGCATCGACGGAGTTCGGATCAATTAACCAAAACAAACAAATACCAAGGCGGGCGCGGGCTCTTACCTCCACGAGACGGCGGCGAGTCAAGACGCCTATGTTACCGAATACCGAGGTGCAGGCGAGGCGGCATGCGGCGGCAGTCGAGGCGGCGGCGGCGGGTGTTGGCGGCAGTCGAGGCGGCAGCGCGGCGGCGGCGCGGCGGCAAGCGGCGATGGTGAGGCGGCGGCGGCGGGTGTTGAGGCGGCGGATGGAGTCGGCACTGAGGCGGCAGGCGGCGGCGGGCGGGCGGCGGCGGCAGGCGGCGGCGAGGCGCGGCGGCAGGCGGCGGCGGCAAGCGGAGGCGGCTGGGCGGCGGCGGTGGCGAGAGGTGGCGGCGGAAGGGCGGCGGGCGGCGAGGCGGCGAGCCGAGGAGCCGGCAGCGGGCGGCGTAAGCGGCGGTCATGGAGGTGGTCGTGGGCGTCGAGTTTTGAGTGCGGCGAGGAGGGATGGATAGATCCGATCCGGGGGCGGGGTGGGAATATTAGGTTAAAAGTATCGAGAAGTATCGAGAAGTATCGGAGTAGTATCGAGAAGTATCGGAATTATTTTCTTTTTGAATAATTATTAAATTCGGATCGTGCGGGATACGTGTCGGGCGTGATCGGGCGAGATCCGTATCGATGCGAGATCCGATACCGGTACGTGACTTTTGTGAAGTATCCGTGCAACGTAGCTAGATATATGTGAGTCTGCAATGCAATCACCCGGCATTGCAATGATACAATGCGGAAACAAAGTATGGAAGTGAGGGGATATATATGGTATGGAATTATGGATTAACTTACCTTCATGTACAATCCCTATGAGGTTATTTCTCCGATGGATTATTCTGCGTGCGAATATGGTTTTGTTCTCCAAATGTAGGATCCAGGGTTAATGTGATTTATGGGTGATGGGGGCAAAAATTTCAACATTAGAATCATTCATTGTGCTCTGTTACAGAATGAACATGAAAAGAACGTTGGTTATCATATTTCTGCTGTAGTAGATACTAAAGGCGGAAGAGGCTCAAATTGTATTTTCTCATAATATGGTATACTTTTGCCCAAGTCTGATTGGAATAGCTTTCTTGTCATGTCCACTCCAGTAGATGTTCTTTAGACTAATTGGCTGAGACCATAAGATCCTGGATGATGATGATAATCTAAACTCCAGTGCATCTAGTTTCTTTTGATATGTTATAGATTTTCATGTTAAGATATATACTCTTTAGTTCTTCCTAACCTACAGAAAATCCTTTGTTACCATTATATGATTTAGATAATTATTGAGCAGTTTTCTGTAATCAGCTCATAATTTTCATGAACTGTGGTGTTATTTCAATGCCACGATGAGGTGATTCTTAACTGAACATGGTTTGCCTTGATAAAAGAGATAATGCAGGGTTTATGAAAATGTGGTAAACCTATATTTGGTAGCTTCTGATTGCCGGAATTTTATATTTATTTTCAAAACTTTAGCTTCATTAGGATCTGTGTGAAGCCTTTTTGATCCAGTATTTCAAATAGAAATTATTACTTTGAAGTGTGAAGAACTATTATTTCATATTCAAAGTGCCTTCAAATGTAGCCATGTAGGTCAATAGAAATTTCTCACATAATATGTACCAAGATTTAGCACCAATGCTTTGGTGGCAAATGGGCTTCACCAATACAATTTGGCTTCCATAAAGTATTGCCTTGTTTACATTTTGAAATTGGTGTTAGATAGTTTGCTTTAAGACCTGCTATTAGCAGACAGGATGGTACGGTATGCTTAGATAATTGTGCAATTACGATTCATACCTTCTACTATCGCCTAGTGTTTTTTTTAATCCTGGCATCTTAATTTTGATGCTACCTTACTGTCTCCATGTTCTGTTTGTCCAGAAGTCTGCGAGACGGAAACAAATGACGAGCCCAGGAGAAGCCAAAACGATGCATTGGAACTGGCCAACAAGTTACATGAGAACGCGCAGCATATCCATGTGATACTAAAAGAAGAGGCCAGAGAAGATGCTGGCCAGAACCTTAATCTTGCTGGTTCGATCTCACCTGATGCCATGGAGACCACTCGCCAAAAAGCCGACGAGCTGATCAAATCGCTAGGTGGGCTTGTGAGCTACTTGAATCAGTTCGCTGATCTGATCAAGGAAAACGGATTCGAGAGTGTCATCGGTATGAACTGATTTATGGTAGGCATGTTTCCTTCGAAGGGCACTGTAAGATGCATCGAATCAGATGGTGTGTGTTTGTAGGAGACATTTCCACGTGCATTGCCATCACTATTTGTCAGGGTATCGTCACCTTGATATTGTGACACCCTGGTCTATATGTGTGTGCACATGAATTTCTGGGTTAGTCTTACCTTGCTAGCTTAACTTGAGAAGCACTTACATATAAGCCTAGGAGTTTCAATGGTAGCACCTCTGGTTAACCGTTTTGCGCGAAGCGAGAACGAAAGCACAAGTGGGTTGCTACGTGTGAGTGGCCTATCCAGAATGGGGTTAGGCCTAAGCCGGTTTGGACCCTAGGGCGTTACAGATATATTCTGCACCATTGGTGAGATTATCATATGCGTTGCATCTGCTGTTCTAGGGGGATTTTATGGTGGCGCTCCAAACAACTTTAAAGCCCGGTCTGGCTGTAAGTGCACTATAAAGGTTAATAGTTTTTTAGTTAAAAATAAGTAAAAAAATAAAAAATTGAAAAATATCGCTATAAAAAGTAAAAAATTGAAAAATAAGAGTATGATGTCTGATTTCATCATGATAACATTGTTGCTGTGCAGGTTGTCTAGTAGTAATAAGGCTAATTGAGCAGTTTTGTAAGGATGGAGATCCACACAAGAATGAAGAGTTTTGATAGTTGTCTGGAGATCTGACAGCTACACAATGTAGTGTTACTGCTACCAGCTTGGTCTGTGGTGATCATTTGGGCTTATTTTTAGTGGCTTATGGCTGAAAAGCACTGTAGCTGGCTGAAAAAACACTGTAGCTGACAGAGGCTTATTTAACATAATTAAATGTAAAAAAATTTTAAAATATAAAAATATGTTAGCCCATCACAGACAACATAAGCGAATACGGAAAAAAGAGCGGGCAAAAAGCTCAAAAAGCCAAAAGTTCGAAAAAGACGAATTTATGAATAGTGAAAATAAGCCGAAACCGTGTCAAGCCAAAACGATCACAGCCGCTGTCCATCCCGACAAGAATAATATGAACTTAGGTTCATATGAACCAACTATCAAAGCCATTGGCTTGGTTTCCGAGATCTGTGCAGTAATTCTTTTTTATTTCTTGTCGCGCGGAGCCGAGCTAGAGCCCGGAGGTGAACCGTGAACAGCAAGCGGCGCTGGGACAAGAGGCGTGGAGCCGTGGAGTACTAAGGAGTGAGAAGTGAGTAAGCTAGCTAAGTGAGTTAGGGTTAGGCGCATGGATTAAGGGATTGGCCGATCGTCCTTTCTACTCTCATCCTTCTCCTTCCATAACTCAACATCTCTTGTTGAGCCACTTTCTTTCCTGGTTTTTTCTGCCACCCCTATAGTCATCACTCCTCTACTACTTATAATAAATATACAAAAAGACTAAATTTGTTTTAGAAAATAATAGTTTGACTTTATTTATTAATTTATAATTACTTAAACAATTTTAAAAAATATAGATTCAAGATATATATTCTAACATATAAATTCAAGCTTTAGTATAAATATACAAGAAAAGAATACAATCTCTTATATTAAAAACTATAATATATTATTAAAATATTTATTTTATTTTACCGGTCCTTGTCGAGCCTCATGAGGAGGATGACCCCATCCCATCCCCACCCCACTAGCACAATGGGCCCGCCTGTTCCTCATGAGGAGATCATCCCGTTCGCCCCAAGGGATATTCCCAGGGGCCACCATTGTGGAATTGCCACCCCTAGGTTGGATTTACAAATCAAGACCCCACCCCACCCCACCCTCCCCGAGCCATCCCTTCGCCCCACTATCTTCCCACGCCTCCCACCCACCCTCCTCTCCTTCCACCCGGCCGCCCGCCCCTCCTCCCCGAGTAGCGGTCGTCTCGCCCGATCCGCCGCCAAAAAGGCTCATAGCAGTGTGAGGAGAAAGCAGCCAGCTCGACCAAGTGCGTCACCTGACTCAGACGCCATTCTTTCCCATCCTCACTGGATCCTCTGCGCCCACCACCACACCGTGTGTCCACGCGTGAGACCGCGAGCGTCCCAGCCACTGGCCTCACAAAACGTGTGGGTGGCGCAGCACCGGGTTGGGTTCCATCCCACATTACCTCTGGCCAAGGTTTTTTATTCTACGGCTGGTGGCCATACAACGGCAGCCGCCTCGCATTTCTCCCCGCCTGTACCTCCCGATCCCATTGACACGACAACCTCACGCGATGGAGCCCACCTGTCAACACGCTGCGGGTAGGACACTTGGTATGCACAGGAGGGAGTCCACACGAACACTGGTGCGGGACGTGCCACCTTTCTGGCGGTTTTCGAGGAAGGAAAGGAAAGGAGTCGTCCTTCGCAGGCGTGTGATGTCCGGTTCTTTCCGCCCACCTCGCTTTTCAGTTTGGTCCGACCCAACGAGACAGGGAGATTAGGGTCCTGCTCATTTTGGCTTAAGTTTCTGGTTTCAGATTTATTTTTTACTATTCCTAAATTTTATCTTTTTATGATTTTTTGACTTTTTCGAGATTTTTTTGTTGGTTCTTTTTCCGTATTCATTTGTGTTGTCCGTAATGGGCTAACTCGTTTTTTCTATTTTTATATTTTGTAAATTTAGTTATACCAAATAAGCCACCATCAGCTACAATGTAATTTCAGTCAACTGCAGTACAATTTCAGCCATAAGCCAGCTTATTTCAGCCTAACCGAGCGGCACCTAGGGCTAGTTTCTTCTAGGCTTATTGCCTGCGGTTTTTTATTTACACTATATTAACTAGATTTTAAATAGAATATTTTTTTTAAGATAGAGTCTACAAGTTAATTGTATTAAACACCGTATTAAATTCAACTATATCGGTCAAAATCACATATGAGTGTCTCTCTGCATACTATCTCTTGCGAACGGTTAGAATTCAAAAAATTAAACAAAAAGCTATGAACAACAGCCAAAAAAATCCAACCACTTTCCAAAAATACGTGTTTTCAAAAATGCCCTTGGTATCTTCCCACCTTCCGCCCGCTTTCCTTTTCTTCTTCATGCTGATGCATCATGTGTGCGTCACCCCACTCACATGGAGTTACATGAGAAAAGGTCTTTTTCTGAAGAAAATCCACTGGTAGTATTGTAGCACTTTCAATTTCTAGCAGATGTTCATTCGATCAAAAGCAACCGTTTATATTAATTGATTATTACAGCATAAGTGCTATAGGGCTTGGTAACTTGCAGCTTCTGCTACGACGAAAAAAATGTATGTCTTATATATTCTTCTCCTGTCCGGCTACTACGACATTGTAATACCATAAATTTTTTTAAAGATCTGATATAAAATAAAGGATTTCTCATAAATTTCACAGGAAAATATGGACATATTCTTTTGGGTTTAAAGTTGACTTATATTTATACTGTCTACAGTAACTAGCTTTTAAACGGTACTTTTTTCAATGTAGGGTCAATAGAAAAATTATAGTAAAAGAGTACCGAGTTCAGCTGTACCTGTTAAAATCACATACGACTATTTCTCTCTACGTACTGTCTTTCACAAACAGTCAAAATTTAAATATTTAAGCTATAAATTATAAACCATTGGCCCCAAACAAAATCCACTTATATCACTTCGGACGAGAATGGAAGAAAGTACCGCGCGTAATAGCGCAAAATGGCAAAGTTGTAGATACAGCGAAAAAGCATGTGCAAAAGACGGGGCAATCTGCTTTCCACGCCCAACTTCCTTCCATGTAAATAATATGAGGAATAGGCAACACCACACCCAATCAAGGGGGTGACCATATATATTTATATACAGCCGGATGAGCCAAAGATAGTAAGGTACAAACCACCTCAAATGGAGGAGCTAATCCAGGCAATTACACAGCGATACAAAATATCTCTAACACCCGCCCGCAGTCGCATCGGGAGGATTCCGGACAGAAAGACTGGACCGAAAATCAATGAACAACTGCGCAGGCAAACCCTTGGTCATGATGTCTGCAAACTGGTGGGAGGACGGCACATGGAGAACCCGTACTTGGCCAAGAGCCACCTTCTCGCGGACGAAGTGGATGTCGATCTCAATATGCTTCGTACGGCGGTGCTGGACTGGATTGGACGACATGTAGATGGCGTTGACGTTGTCACAGTACACCACAGTTGCAGAGGCAAGTGAAACATGCAGTTCGTGAAGAAGCTGTCGAAGCCAACAACACTCAGCAACGGCGTGAGCGACGGCCGTACTCGGCCTCGACCTTTGGGCGAGGCAGAGTCCGGCGCTTGACGACCAAGACACCAGATTGTCGCCGAAGAAGATGCAGTAGCCGGAAGTAGAGCGCCTGGAGTCCGGACAGCCGGCCCAATCCGCGTCCGAGTATGCGGTGAGAGACCGAACGGGAGATGTGCCAATATGAAGCCCAGTGGAGAGGGTGCCCTTGACGTAGCGAAGAATACGCTTGACCAGCGCGAGATGGGGCTCTCGGGGGTCATGCATGAATAGACAGACCAACGAACGAGATAGGACAAATCGGGCGAAGTCAACAGAAGATCTTGAAGAGCACCGGCGATACTCCTGTACTCCGATGGATCAACAACAGGCGTGCCCATGGCAGCGGACAACTTGGCATGAGTGTCAACGGGTGTCGTGGTTGAGTGACACTCTGCCATGCCGACACGCTGAAGGAGATCTAGTGCGTACTGGCGCTGAGACAGGAACAACCCGTCAGAGGACCGCGTGACGGAGATGCCGAGGAAGAAGTGGAGGTCGCCGAGGTCCGTCATCGCGAACTCGGTGTGGAGTAGAGTTGTGATGTGCCGCAGAAGATCCGTAGAGGAAGCTGTAATTATAATGTCGTCAACGTACAGCAGAAGGTAGGCGACACGGTCTCCATCTTTGTAAACAAAGAGAGACGTGTCGGAGGTGGAAGCGACGAAGCCAAGTCGACGTATGTAGGCGGCAAAACGCTGGTACCATGCTCGGGGTGCCTGTTTAAGACCATATAAAGATTTTTGCAATAAGCAAACATGGTCAGGATGAGCGGGATCGATGAAGCCGGACGGCTGTTGGCAGTAGACGGTCTCCTCAAGATGACCATGAAGAAACGCGTTCTTCACGTCAAGCTGACGAACTGGCCAAGCGTTGGAGACGGCGATGCTGAGGACGACACGAATGGTCGCCGGCTTGACAACCGGGCTGAACGTCTCGTCATAGTCGATGCCGTGTTGTTGTGAGTAGCCACGGGCCACCCACCGAGCCTTGTGGCGGGCCAGTGTGCCATCGGAGTGGAATTTATGTTTGAAAATCCACTTGCCTGTCACAGTGTTTGCACCGGGAGGACGAGGAACAAGCTTCCATGTGTCGTTGGAAACCAGGGCGTGAAACTCATCCGCCATGGCCGCACGCCAGTTGGGATCTGCCAGAGCACTGCGATAATTCCCAGGAACCGGCGAGATCGACGGCGCATGTGTGGCCGAGAGGTTGAGCCTAGTGACCGGCTTGCGATCCTGCGGCGCACGGTGACCATCCGTGCGGTCCGGGCTGGCCGGGCACAAGACCAGCCGTGGAGGGCCTCGGTCGAGCGGTGGGTGCGGTTGGGGGCGTGTCCACGGAACTCCCATCCGTGTGACGCATCAGGGCGGTATCCACCGGTAATTGAGCTGGCGAGGAGGGCCCAGTGGTAGACGACCCACCCAGTCGTCCATGGTGTTGGGTCGATGAAGACGGCCCGATCTCCGGATGGGATCCAGGAAGCTGCAGATTGGCCGGTTCGAGTGGAGGATCCACAGCTGCTTCCACGAGGGGCGCAACGGGCAGGCCGCCCGGTCGGTGAAGCGAAGCCGTTGATGAAGACCGCGGCTGCTCAACGTCAAACGACGGAGCTGCCGTAGGCGAAGGCATGCGTGCACCACCTGAGATAGAAGAAATTGTCGCCGGAAATAGAGACGATGCACAGTCGTCAAGAAGAAAATCAAAAAACGACTCTGGAGAGGGGGGTTCCACCGACGTTGCAAACGGAAAAATGGACTCGTTAAAAATAACATGGCGAGAAATAATGATGCGGCGAGTGGAGATGTCCAAGCAACGATAACCTTTATGCGAACTTGGGTAACCAAGAAAAATGCACGCAGTGGAACGTGGAGCTAGTTTGTGAGGGGAAGTGGCAGCGAGGTTGGGGTAGCAAAGGCAACCAAACACACGCAAGTGAGAGTAGTCAGGTGATTTGTGGTGGAGAAGCTCAAAGGGGATGCCATTGCGTATAGAAGAGGAAGGACGCCGGTTAAGCAAGTAAGTGGTGGTGGCAAGAGCTTCAGCCCAATAGGCCGGCGGCATATGTGCATGTATAAGAAGAGTGCGAACTGAGTTGTTGAGTGTACGAATAACACGTTCAGCCTTTCCATTTTGTGGAGAAGTGTACGGGCATGACAAGCGAAGAAGAGTGCCGTAGGCAGCAAGAAGAGCACGAGTGGTTTTGTTAACAAATTCGGTTCCATTATCAGCTTGAAGGCATTTGATGGAAAGACTGAACTGTGTGCGAGCATATGCAAGAAACTCAACAAGGTGCTGGTGAACTTCAGATTTGCGGCGCAATGGAAAAGTCCAACAAAAGTGAGTAAAATCATCAAGTAGCACTAGGTAATATAAATAGCCCGAGGTGCTGGCAACAGGGGATGTCCATACATCGCAGTGAATGATCTCAAAAGGTGCTGAGGTACGTGAAGAAGAGCTAGCAAAAGGTAGACGCACATGCTTGCCTAGCTGACAAGAAGAACAAATGGTGCGAGCTACTTTATTACATGTGATATGAGCTTTATTATGGAGAATGTCAAGGACAGGGGAACTAGGATGACCAAGGCGTTGGTGCCACAAGGTGGAGGTGACGGCGACGCTGGTATGGGCAGCAGCGGTTGGTGGAAAGGTGTAGAGTTCGCCGTCACTATTGCAACGAAGAATCTCGCGCCTGGTTAGCAGGTCCTTGATAGAAAAAACCAAAAGGATCAAAGTCAATGGAGCAGCGGTTATCACGTGTAAACTGACGAACTGAAAGAAGGTTGTGAATAAGAGATGGCACTACAAGGACGTTGTTTAAAGCAAACTTAGACACCGATGTAGGTAGGACAGAATGACCTCGAGCTGTAACAGGGAGAGTGGAGCCATTCCCGACCGTAATAGAAGAAAAAGAAGGAGGCAAGCGGGATAGGAGTATACCATCCGAGGATGACATATGAGAGGTGGCGCCAGTGTCCATCACCCATGGTCTGGAGCCCTGGAGAGACATCTGATTCAGCGCCGCGATGAGATCGGACTGATCCCATGATTGGCCCGGCGGCACTGAAACCTGAGGCGGAGCGAAGGCAGTGTGCGCCTGCGGATAGGGGCCAAGGAGGCCGGCTTGAGGCGCAGGCGCACGCCAGGTCGAGGCGCCTTGAGGTGGACTCCACGGGAAGCACACCCATGGCCCAGTGAGCTGCGATGCGCCTCGACCAACCTGCTGGTGGTGCTGTTGGCCGCGGTTGCCACGGCTGCGACCCTTGCCGCGTCTGTTGTTGTCGCCACGAGTCATCGTGTTGAAGCCGCCGGTGCCGAAGGGAGCCGCAGACGCCATGGCCGTGCGGCGGAAGTCCGAGCTGCATGCAGCAGCAGAGGAGCCGGCTGCAAAGAGAGCACTCTCAGTGGCCACCTTGGTCTCGTTCGCCAGTCGAAGCTCCTTGAGGACGAGCATACTGCGCGCCGCCGGGAATGACGGCAGGGCAGTAGAGTTGGCGATGTCATCCGCGGTGTTGGAGAAGCGAGGGTTGAGGCCGCGCAAAAGGTTGAGGACGAGTTGGGACTCAGAGATGGCGTGGCCGACATCGCGGAGAGAGTCGGCGAGTGTCTTCATGCGCTGGCAGTACTCGGAAACAGAGAGATCACCTTGCGTCATCGAGTGGAACTCGTGGCTGAGGAAGATGGCGCGCGGAGCCTTGTTCGCTTGGAACAGGTTCTCAATGGCGATCCAAAGATCACGCGCGGTCTGGTCTGGTTCCATGGCGAGGTCGAGGACGTCATCGGCGACGGAGCCAAGAGCCGGTGTGGGCCAGCAGATCACGCTGCAAAGCGGGATCATCCGGACGCGCGGGGAGGGAGCCGTCGATGTGCGACTTGAGGCCGAACTTGCCGCACATCGAGCGGAAAAACGACGACCACTTGTTGTAGTTTGGGTTCTTGAGTTCCAGAGTCACGGGAACATGGGACCTGATGGCGATCGTCGCGAAGGGACTGATGGCGATCGGCGCAGTATGTTCAGGAGAGAGGACGCCACCTGAGGTAGGGATGGCTGCAGGAGCAGTGGCCGCTGAGGGAGCAGACTGCGTTGCGGAGGTGTCGACCGACATGCCAGCGACGCAACGAGAGCACACCGCGGTCGGCAATGGAACGGTGGTGTCGAGCAGATGGGAAGAAGAGGCAGCGGAAAGAAGGATCAATCTGATACCATGTAAATAATATGAGGAATAGGCAACACCACACCCAATCAAGGGGGTGACCATATATATTTATATACAGCCGGATGAGCCAAAGATAGTAAGGTACAAACCACCTCAAATGGAGGAGCTAATCCAGGCAATTACACAGCGATACAAAATATCTCTAACATTCCAGCCCGCCACCTTTCTCCCTTCCTCTCCTTTTGTTTTTGATTAACAAAAAAGAACTTTTTCAGCGCTCTGGTTTACTGGAGCATCTCTAAAAGCATCGGCCGCCGACAGCCTCGTACCGGAGCACCAGACTCTCCGCAGCTAGCCGCAAACGCAGCGCCGGATCGATAGATCGAGGCACAGCGAGGAGGAGGAAGAGAGAGAGAGAGATCAGGGAGCGGCCGGTGGCGATATGAAGAAGTGCGCGTCGGAGCTGGAGCTGGAGGCCTTCCTGCGCATCCGGGAGGACGCCGCCGAGCAGAAGCCCGGCCACGCCGGCCTGCACGCCCCGTTCGGCGTGTTCGCCGCCGACGACCTCTCCGGCTTCGACTTCGCTGATTCGGTGAGTGTCGACTTTCTTCTTCGTGTTAAATACTAACAGAGCAAGCTGGCGTGTAGTTAAGCAGGGTACTATATATGGGTAAATTAGGTGAAGACATGTCTATTTTTTTTTGTTGATTATAAGCTGGTGCTGCATGATTTGCAGTCTTGCACCATATACCACTAGAGTTTCATCTCTTGTGATTTGTGAATGAGATGTTTGTGTCAGGTGATTTTCATTGTTGCGTCTCTTGATTGCTTCCAGGTTTCTGTAGCACGTACTACCTTTTATTATGTATAGTGTTAACTACTTGTTTCTTCTAGTCTTTTTTTTTTGTTGACACTTTTTTCTGTTTTAATAAAATCAACTCTGTTTGTACACAAAAGATTTTTCACTCAATAGCTAGAAATAGCTAACAAGATCAAATACATAATGGAAACAACCCTCAAATAGCTAAGCGAACAACCGAACTGATCCCGACTTCCCCAGTGGTTTGACCGCCGGAACAACGCAGGTTTGACCAGTCCACCGGTCTGACCGCAGGTCCAACGCCGGTCTGACTGTTCCCTTATTCTCAGACTTAAAAACCTCTGGATCAAAACTCAAATACAAAGAACTTGCTTAAATCTCATTCAAACATCTCTAAATTTTGCCTGAGATTTGTTCATGGCCCTAGAGACCTAAATCAATCAAGAATCACAAGGTTTTTGGACTCAGGATCACTAATTTGAAAAATATCAAATCTTGGTTTCAACACCACCTAAAATCCAAAATAGTTCTTGCTCAAGAAGCTTTTAATCAAGATGATGATTCAGATCTACTCTTACATGTCATAGCAAACTAATCTAGATATGAATTCGGAATAAAACTTTCTTGATCACAAAAACCCAAATTTCAGCTAAGAATGAGCAAAATGGGCTTGATCTTGAATCTTGCTTTATGAGTGATCTACATGGTTAAAGATTGATCAATAGAATCATCTTCTACCTCTTACTCATCATAGATCACAACAAGATCAAGAAGGGAGAAGGAAACGCTAAAAATCGAGTCAAATCAAGATTTTTAGCACTTAAGCAAAGAGGAGAAAGACTTATACGCATTTTGGATATCTACTAATATTTGGAGATAAAAATTTACAGCCACTCACAAAACTTAAGGATAACAAAAGGCCACAACTTATCTTTCAAAAATTCTCTCTAAAAACCCTAACCTACCCTACTTGGCTTAGCTCAATCTTTTTCAAAACTTAGCCATAAGCTAACACCTCTCCCTCCTTATATATGGAGGCTCACAAAAAACCCTGACCAGCGCCTCTAGTTGGGTTTCATCCACTCACATGGGCTAACTTGTTAACCGAACATCATATCGGGTTTTACACTTATAGATGCACGCTTCTCAAAACATACACAACCATTAACCTACTAGTGAATCAACACTTGATCCATTTAACATTTTCAGCACATTTTTGATCTAAACCACCTCTCTTGCACATTCTCGCACCGTGGTTTGATCAAGTCTCAACTTTCCGGTATAGAGCAAAACGATCATTTTGCCCCAAACCACCTTCCACGAAGTTCGCGCGTCCTTCGCCTTAAAGCAATCCCGTGCTTCATCTTTTACTCCATGTGACCCGCCAAGCCTCTCACATGTCCGGATCCCACCGAACATTTCTTGTTTGCAAATGTGTTCAAGTCAATTGGTGCACCACATGCCTCTCGATGCACCATGATGGCACCCGGCTTTCCTGACCATTCTGAACCTCAGCTCCCCCCTGAGCTTAGTCCCAATCCACTTTGCCGTTGCCCGTCATATCCACCACGGGTAGCTCCCACTCCAGTTTCTTATCTTTCCGGTTTGTAACCACTCCAGTAGCCTAAGTCATCTTCCAGCAGCACCTTGAATGTTCTGGACCTCAGCTCCCTAACCTAGTCCTAATCCCTCGACCACTCTGGACATAAACTCTCCTAGTTTAGTCCCAGTTCCATCCGTCTTACCATGGCTTAACTCCGAAGTGCTAAACCAACAACAACAACAACACGTAAACTGTCATGTAGCACCGCACAACTTAAAATCACCAATTGACACAATTAATGACCTAAGAACACTTACATTCACATCAAAGCATCTCCGCATGCTTTGAAACGTATCCCGCAGTGCCTAACGACTAGCCGTCACGTCTTCATGCATTTGGAACCCTGAACCGTCTCTACGTGCATCGGCCTTATTACTCGGTGCACCACATGCACCAACTCGTCTCTTCATAATCTTTGTCTTCTCCGTGCTTCCCGCTTGAGCTACGTAGCCTCACCTGAACTTACTTGACCACACAGACCTCAACTCTCCTGCTTAGTCCCGGCCCCTTGCCATTAACCACTAATGTTCTCCAAACCGGTGCACATCAAAAGACCAAGCAACCATCTCGAACACAAGTTTCATGCAGTTGACTCACGTTAGTCAAAACAATGCATCATGCAACACACCACAATCAAACAACGACACCTATGCCATGCACACACTCAAACCTCTCATAGTTCCCAAGCCATGAGTCAAAACCAAGACGATCATGGTTCACCCAACCATGTCACACATATCATCCACATGTACTTCACAGCATGTAGGGACAACCTACTTGGCAACCCACTCCTCAAACATGCTCAGTATCCATTTTCATCAGCATCAATTTGACAAAAGCCGATCTGACCGCTTAAGAGCACCATAAAACACTTTATCTAAAATTTTGATTAAACTCTATCTAGTTTCAGCTTAGAACCCCATTTTAGGTGACACATACTGCAAACACATTCCTAAACATGTTTACATAAGTATTTGGTGTACAATTTTTAAAAGACATGTGGCCAGTCTGACTGCTTGCTCCATGACTGTCCGGTGGTCAGACCGCCATCCCCATAGCGGTTAGACCACCTTACACCTGACAACAATTCTGAACATTGTAAACTTCTAAAACTAAACTTCGATAATATTTGCATAACAAAGTCAAGTACTCATCATACATCTTGGAGTGACCTTCACGTGGTGCCACGGTTGGCAACATGCTTAACATTCTTAAGAATCGAAGTGGATCCTGAATTCTAAGCATAGACAGCAAGAGGGCTTAACATTCTCATGACAAGGTTAGGACAAGTACTTTGTTCTGAAATCTGCATAATTCATCAGTATGCAATATTGAAAGGGGTGAAGCAACTGAAACTCGAGGCTGCTAATTAGAACTAGAAGATAATAATAGAGCAGTACTGTCATATCTAAGATTGTTATTGACCTTCACATGCATGATTGATGACTCGATTAAGTTTGCCTTTATTTTGTCCAAGCAGAACACCCTCGATGGAAGCATTGACAATCATCTATGGCCCCAGTCCCAGAACATCAGCGCACGGCATCCCGCAGTCTCCACAATCGAATCGCAATCATCAATCTGCAGTATCGCCTCACATACTTCTTCCTCTTTCACAGTTTTCATCAGATCTTAAAGACTGCAATTACAAGAAAAACATTCAGTGATGTGTGCCATGATTTGGTACTAGACTGCACACTGTACCACATGTGATTTAGATTTTCGGCAGATGGAGATTTGAACAATGAGCCGTCGAACAAATATCAGTGTTGTTACATCCAAATTGGAGTTGATTATAACTCATAATGTTCGGTTCTTTTCTTGTTCTTGCTCACGCTCTGTCCAATCTTTGGCCGCAGCAGCAAGTCCCACGTCAGCGACCAATCTAAATATGAAAGAGAGCCAAGCTCTGGGAGGCTCAAGTGGTTCAGATTCTGACAGCGAATCATTGTTAGATAGTCCGTGCGAGCAAAGCACAGACCCAATGGACGTGAAGAGAATGAGACGGTACGTTATACTATCTAGAACAGGAATAATTCTATTGTCCATCCTTTTGTTCTTCACTGCTTGAATCCTATAATCGCATTCGCAAGTACAATGAATGTTGAGCAAAGAGCTTAGAAAAGGCACTAGGATACCTAAATTGCTTGTTTCAAATTACAGGATGGTGTCCAACCGGGAGTCTGCTCGACGATCGAGGAAGAGAAAGCAAGCGCACTTAGCTGACCTCGAGTCACAGGTAAAGGATATAACGCATACTTCACACTTGTATTGAGTTTTGTTAATGTTAGTGAAAATGGTAAATATCCGTTGATGCTAATCGCTGTTGCAATTTAGACCGAAAATCCCAAAACAATTGCCAGAGTCCCTTGAGTTTATTCTGACCTAAAAGTTGTGTCCTTGTAAACAGGTTGGTAATCTCCGAGGCGAGAAGGCGTCACTTTTCAAGCAATTGACAGACGCCGACCAGCAATTCACGACCGCGGTCACCGACAACAGAATCCTCAAATCAGACGTCGAGGCCCTGAGAGTCAAGGTGACCATCTCACTTCTCATCAGAAAGACTGATCATCACGTAGCCATGCATGCCAACTCCATTCCAATTCTCTGAAACGGCGCCGTCTCTGCCGTACGTGCAGGTGAAGCTGGCGGAGGACATGGTGGCGCGGGGCGCTCTGTCCTGCGGGCTCGGCCACCGGGGGCTGTCGCCGGCGCTGAACGCCCGGCGTGTCCCGGACGTGCTCTCCGGGCTGCAATTCCCCGGCGACGACGCGTGCTTCATAGGGCTGTCCCCGACGGAGCAGGTCCAGAGCTCGCCGATGCAGAGCATGGCCAGCCTCGAGAGCCTCGAGAACCGGATGCCCGGTGAGGTGGTCGACGTCTGGGGCTGGGACTCCCACTCCAACGGCGGCTTGTCCAAGTGAAGTGACACACTGAGACACTAGCCGCTGGTGCTCCTGTTTTATACATGGCGTTATTACGAGTGTATCTATAACTATCTATATGAGTCGTCGTCGTTGTGTTAGGTGATGAAACCGCCGGTGAAGCGAACGGACTTGAGTTTTTCGGAGTCCTCGTGTCAGTGTCTTGCCTAGTTCTGCAGTAGAACTGACTAAGCTAAGAGGCTGAACTCCGAAGCATTAATTAATATTGTGGTATTTGAAACTCTTATATAATCTGATTGCATTGCAGTAGGCGTTCTGACTTCTGATGGGTTGTGTTGATGTCTGATTCATCTGACAACCAGGGGTAGGTTCATTGGTGAATTCCTGGAGAGTTCAGGTAAGTGACCAAAGTTATCTGATAGCCTTGAGTTATCTGAACTGAATTGTTCATTTCTGAACAATTCGTATCGGTAATTGTGAACAATTCAGCCTGGTTTGATGGATGAAGCAACATTTTTGAATTATGATTTCTCCAAGTAATTGTGATTTGCAAATGATAAGCTTGATTATATTAGACCATGTAGATAGGTCATGCATACAGTGATAATGAATAATTGATATTTGGGTTGCATTGAAATTTGCGCTTGAGAAAGTTTCGGATGGTGCTCTTTTGCAAAACTAGAATCGGCAAATTTCAATCATGGCAGATCGAACATTGAAATCGATAACAGCAGGTCGAACATGGCAGAACGACCACGGTAGAAAGACCACGAAATGTCGAATATGACAAAACGACCTCGATTAGAGAACTGGTCGTAAGCTACAGCGAATCGGTCGTATGAAACAGTGAACGGTCAACAGCTATAGTGAATCGGTCGATAGTCGTAGCCTTTTGTTGGGCTGTTTGATTGGCAGACTACGACCACAGTCGGCAGTCGGAGGCATCGCCCGCGATCGGTGATCATATTGTGAGCTACAGTAACCGGTCGATGGTCGTAGTTACAGTACCTTGTTGATAGTCGTAGCTACAGTGATTTACCGATGGCCGTAAAACAGTACTCGGTCAATATTCGGAAGCTACAGTAATAGATCGGCAGTCGTAAACTACAGTACCTAGTTGATACTCAGTAGTCGGTGCTACAGTATCTAGTCGGTACTAGGTGATCGGTAGTCGGTGCTACAGTGCCTGGCCAGTGATCGATAGCTGTAGATTCTGTGATCGATAGTCTTAGATTTCGTGATCTGTTGTTGTAGTCGTAGGCTTCACGATCTGTTGTCTTAGACTTTGTGATCGGTAGTCATAAACCTCGCGATCGGTAGTCGTATACTTAACGATTGATTGACGTAGGCTTCACAGTCAGTACTCGTAGGCTTCGAGAGCTTCAATTCTTGTGATCTTCGAGTACCGCGAGTACTCGTGTGTTGGGCCAGCGGTCTGACCAGCCTGAGCTGGCGATCTGACTAGCTTTTCTGAATGGTCCGAAGAGGATGTTTGGAAAGTGCGGATACTGAGGTCGTGGATGATTTAGGGCCTGTTCTTTTTGGCTGCGGCTTATGGCTTTTAGCTACGGCTTGTGGTTTTTGGGTTGTTTGTATGAGAGATTACAAAGTAACAGAAACTCACATGCGATTTTGCCAATATAAATGAAGTCAATAAAGTATGTACTACAATTAACTAGTAGACCCTATCTTGAAAAAAATACTCCGTTTAAAAGCTAGTTACTGTAGAAAAGCCGAAAAACAGCTTTTAGAAGCTGAAAAGAACAGGGCCTTAGTTTGTGTCTATGGATGGACAAGGGTGTGTTATACGTGTGAGGACTGATGTCAGTCAAATTGGAAAGAACTTATGCCGGAAAAATGTTCTTTGGTCTTTGCATGTGCAGGTTGGTGTGGAGACGATCATGATTGGTGACAAGGAGGACCGAGACGAGGAGAAGAAATCTGAGGTCCAAGCGGTCGATGATGTCATGAGATGGTCGGGCTCACGCTAGAGCGTGTGGAGGTCAAATGTGGATGATGCGTAGAGAAGTTATGCGGTCTTTGATCTTTGCATGTGCAGGTAGGCGTGGAGATGATCATAGTGGGTGACAAGGAGGACCGGGACTAGGAGGGATAAATCTGAGGTTCAGTCGGTCGATGATGTCACGAGGTGGTTGGGCTCACGCTGGAGCACGTGGAGATCAAAGGTGGATGATACGTAGAGAAGCTACGAGAGGTGCGGTCCTGAAGGCTTCGACATGTGCTGAGTTGAAAAGGTTATAGAAGGAGTCCATAACTGGGAATGGTTAGAGATTATGAAAAACTCGTGTTTAAAAGGGTTTCAAGTCGCTTGATTTTTAGAACTGATAGAGTTTGGTGTCCGTGTTTGATGAAGACACGGTATGGGGCTCTAGCATATAAAAGTAGGAGATGCTAAGTGTTTAGTAGAGGCTTTGAGGACTCCCGGTGGCTTTTGATGGCTGCTTTTGTATTAGGGTTTAAGGGGTGTCGTGAGGGTACTTGGTAGCCACAGAACATAGTCATCCAGCAATGCAAATCAACTTCTGATTCAATCCATGGAAAAATCGTGCATCTGTTCTTAGTATTTTGCTCTGTTTTGTGGAATTATTTGTTTTCATGATCCCATACAATTTTGATTCGATTTTTTTTGAGACATAGGTTGCAAATAGGCATAGGAGCAGATCTGCGAAGTTTCGTTGAAATTCTCCAAGTCGGTTGAAAGTAATTGCAATTTTCAAGTTTGACTGAGTTTTCATTTTTCTTCTATTGCGATCTTGATTTTTTCGAATTTAGTTGATGATTCTTGCAATTTCTTATTGGAATAGATTATATATATCTTTAGCATTGCGTGTGTCAAATTTGAGGTCAATTGGAGTTAATTTGTTGATGTTAGATCGATTCTTGTGCTCGTCGGTTGTTCGGTTGATGAATAGTGCTAGAGGTCAGACTGCTCTCACTATTGTGCTCGGACCGGCCAGAAGCATTTGGTTTAGAGTTTTGTTACTATTTTATTTATATTATTTTTCTTCTAGTTTGAACTTTGGTTTCAGATTCTAAAAAGCGAAGGCAATCGTTTACCCTCTCTAATTGCTGAATTCTATGGTACATATTAATTCACAACTACACCTCGTTGACTCATCGTACAATTATAGCTTTAGTTTTGGATTGGCTCTTCGCCTCTTTGTCCCTTCCCGCCATTTCTCTCTCCCGTTCCCCCCTTCCATCTCCACCACCAGCTCGTCGTACGCCGCGGAGGCCATGCCGTCGGACTCCGCCATGGCAGCCAGCGACTCCGCCAGCCCCACACAGACCTTCTTCTTCCCTTCGTCCTCGTTTTGCTCCTCCTCACTGCCCCGCCGCTTTGCGGCCATAGCGATGGTGGCCGCCTCGGCCGCAATGGCCTCCACCGCCTTGGACGCCCCCTCCACGTCCACGGCGTCGATTACACGGGCCCAGGCGATGAGCAGGTGCGGCATGTCCTCGCCGTCCTTGACGCAGCTCTGGGCCCAGCCCCAGAGCGCCGCCGCGTACGCTCACTGCGACCCAGAGGTGGCGCGAGTTATTGTAGACAGTACTAGCATAAACCGCAAATAAGCTAAAACGAACCCGCCCTAAAATCCAACGGACGAAATACATGCTATTATTTATTATCATGTACCTGATGTGTATAAGGCCGAGTTCTTTTAGGCTTAAAGTTAGCTTATGCTTGTACTATTTACAGTAACTAGCTTTTAAACAATATGTTTTTTAAGACGAGGTCAATAAGAAAATTATAGTAAAAAGTAACTGAGTTTAGCTGTACCGATCAAAATCACATGCGACTATTTCTCTCTACGTACTGCCTCTCACGAACAGTTAGAATTTAAATATTTAAACCATAAGCCATCAGCAAAAAAAAAAATCCACCCCAAATCCGATAACGGAACAGACACTGTGCAACTTTGTAAGCAGAACCTCTTGAATACCAAGACATGTATGCTAATTTCTAGCTCCTTCACATCTTTACGAAAGTTCAAAGTGTGCCTTTTCATATGATAGAGGCACACGACATGTGACCCCACATACCAGTGTCCTAAACCATTTGCTCTCGTTGCAGCACAGACAACCATGGGCCCGTTCAAGCTAGGTACGGGTTTATGAGTACGGGTTTATGACTTATGGTTATAACTTACAACTAATATAAATAAAATAGATACAATGTAACTATAGTTATCTTGTAGTCCTATCTTAGAAAAGACACTTGTTTAAAAATTTATTACTATAAAAAAATAAAAAAAATAGTTTTTAGAAAGACTTGTGCCAGAGGCATCGTCCGATCACAACACGACAGATTCAGGGCCTGTTTGATATGGCTGCGATTTATAGCTTTTGGTTGTGAGAGACCATGTGGTGGTCATCCCGTTGAGAATGATGAGTAATTGACATCGTTTTAGGAAAAGTCGAGTTTGAGTCGGTTGGTTCGGACCTTGACGTGCGTGGCGTAACGGGCTCGGTCGGATCTGGTCGAACTTGTCGTACGGGTTTATGAGGCGTATTCTACTGATGCGATAGGTTTGGATTTGATTATGCTTACATATATCGAACGGTGCTATTTGATGTGTTTCTTGTCTGTGTTGATTGCAGGACATCGAGGCGGTGTCGTGGCGAGACACGGTGGACCGGACTAGGCGCAGTTGGCGCTGAGGTCAGAACGGTCGGGATGTGTCGAAGACGACGTGAACTCGAGGTGGTTGCGAGTCGGGAGACGAGGAACCAAAGCTGGAGCTACCGGTGATGGACACAACGGCGACGACGAGAGAACCGGACTAGACTCGGTGGAGTCGGAGGTCTCGGTCGATGTCGGATGGAAGCGACAGGCGGCGGAGGATCGGGACATGACTCGTGGAGGAGTCAAGGTCCAGACGGTTGAGGTACCGGACGGGAAGCTTCCGGAAGGTGCTGAGGGCAATTTGGACAATTGACTCAAGTTTTGGAGTGGAGAGGTGGTTTCCTCCATTTCCATGTGTGTTGACTTTCTTGCCTCAAATGGGTATGCGGTGGAAAGTGTTGTGGTATGACACTTCTTGATTTTCTCCTTTGGTGTGTGAGCTTGGAGATAAAAGGAGTGGTGTATGCAACTGGTTGTATTCATCCAGGAAATGAGTTAGCAAAAAGGAGTGTGTTGTGTGTTCTCTGTGAGCAAGTAGTGAGCTCCTGTGTATGTGCGTGAGTTTTTGATTTTTGAATTGTTTCTTCCTGAGAAGTCCCAAAATGGGTTGCTATGATATGGGAAATGCTCAAAACTCATTTGGTTAAGTGATTCAAAGAGCAAACAAAGTTTAATTTCAGTTTTTGGAAATCAGCTTCCTATGTTCATGTTTGGTATTTTCTAGGGTTTGATGCTATTTATGATTTTCTTTTGTGAGATGGCATGAAACTTGATATCTAGAGCCCAGTGGCTATTGCTAACATATCCTCAAAGTTTCATTGCCAAAGGATCAAGGATTTGTGAGTAATTCGATTTTTGGTAAAGTGTCATTGATTTTCGATTCCCCAAATCTGAATTTTCTTGATCTTTGTTGGACTTCTTTGGTCTCCTAGTTTCATTGGGATATTGTGGTCATATCCTTGCTGTTCTTGATCAGAAAAATCTAAAGATATCCCAAAATTTCTCTTTTAATTGAAGTCTCAAAAATCTGTTTTCAGACTGCTGAATTGCTGCTGTTTTTGCTGCTGTTTTTTGCTGCTGTTTTTACTGCTGTCTTGCTGCTGTTTTTGCTGCTGTCTTGCTGCTGTTTTCAGCAAACTGCAGTGCTGTTTTCAGCCCCTTCCAGCTACAGTTTTCAGCTGAAATTGCTGCTGTGTTCATCATCTATTTGCTGTAGTTTTCAGCAGTCAAATTCAGCAATTTTAGTGCAGTTTTCAGCAAACTGCAGTGCTGTTTTCAGCAAACTGCAGTGCTGTTTTCAGCCCCTTCCAGCTACAGTTTTCAGCTGAAATTGCTGCTGTGTTCATCATCTATTTGCTGCAGTTTTCAGCAGTCAAATTCAGCAATTTTAGTGCAGTTTTCAGACGTTAAAAGTCAGTTTTTTTGGGTGCAGCTCTGCTATTTAATGTCATGCAGTTTGTGGCCAACAAGTAGCTACTGTTTGCAGTCTTTTTGCTCAGTTCTAGTTGCTCCTTCTAGATAGCTTTGTAGCTATTGGAGAGGAATCACTTCGTGAGTATTTTGGGGGAGAAAATTTTTAAAGGCACCATTCACCCTCCCCTCTGTTGCCATATCCGGTCCTACAGGTTGAAAATTTTGAATTTTAACTGTTTGCGATAGAGATTATGGAGAGAGATACTCATTTATAATTTTGGTTAATATAGATGTTAGGCTTTTAACGTGTACTACAATTAACTTGTAGTTTCCGTCTTAAGAAAATACTCTGTTTGAATGTTAGGTATTATAATAAAAGTTAAAAACCACTTTTAAAAACCGTAAAAAATAGGACTCGTAGAACCCAAAAATACAAAAAAAAATCAAAACAACAGAGTAAGAATACACGACGACGCCTCGTAGAACCCAAAAATACAAATAAAATCAAAACAACAGAGTAAAAATACACGACGACTTCTATTTAAGGCGAAACTCACCTCACCTGGGTGGCCCTCCTCCCAATCGCTCCCTCCCCGACCACCAGATCGACACCCCGCGAGCGATCCGGCGCCGACGATCCCCTCGCCGGCGGCGGCCATGGCGTACGGCGACCGCGTCACCACCTTCGAGGACTCCGAGAAGGAGAGCGAGTACGGCTACGTCCGCAAGGTCCGCTCCTCCTCACCCCCCTCCCCCTCCTACTGCTCGCATTGCTTCCTTGTAGATCCCAACCGCTCGTTTCGCGTGATCTCTGATCCGCGCAAGCTGTGCGCCAGGCCGCTTGTGTTTGCGACCTGTGATGTGCTTGGATCGAGCTGAATTGCCGCGAGGTTTGTTTAGCCGGGAGGTTTCGTTTGGGATTCGGGCGGTGGCGCTGATTGCTTTTGTGTATCTCTCACGCGCAACTGGTGTTTCGAAGGAGGCATTCGGATCCAGTCCGCATTGGTGGGAAGTTCGCTTAGTAGAGTAGGTTTGCAGATTTGTGTGGCTGAGCAGCTGTACTTCAGATTGGCGTGGTATTTTGATCGCTAGTCTGTATCACACTGTCGTTTGATCTGAGGTGTGAGGTTACTAATAATTTCGGATTGTTATGATTGGAAGGATTCAGATGGGTTTTGACTATTTGCGCGCTTGTGAATTGTCAGGCTTATCGGTTGGCATTGCTATGTTCTTAGTTCAATTCGTGGGAGATGTGCATAAATTTGCTGTTTTGGTGGGTATCTAGATGAGTTTATGATGCCACAGTGCACCTACTCGTACTGTCTTGACTTCTAGAACACTAGATCCTACCACGGAACTTGGCAGTTTGCTGTCTGTCTGGCACAAGATTTAGTTGGCATCTTCTGCTAATGTTCTGCATTGCAGTTACATGTATAACAACCCTACGTTCTATTGTGAATGGCATGTTGAACTCTTAACTTTGTTCATGTTCCGTTGATTAACCTTAGTGCTGGAATGCTTGATTGTTGTAGGTCTCTGGACCTGTGGTCGTAGCTGATGGAATGGGAGGTGCTGCCATGTATGAGCTTGTTCGTGTTGGGTACGATAACCTCATTGGGGAAATTATTCGTCTCGAGGGTGATTCAGCTACGATTCAAGGTATGCAACAGGGCACTTGTTTTTATCTTATATGGTATACAAATGAGGCCTGATACTGGTTTTTTGCCAGCTGAACAGAATATAGTATCATATCAACATCACAAATGTTGTTACTTGTGTTTTACAGTTTACGAGGAAACTGCTGGATTGATGGTTAATGACCCTGTTTTGAGAACAAGAAAGGTGCATTTTCGTGATCTACTGAAGTACTGAACTTATTTGTCAGTGTCCTTGTTTTGCTCTTTTAAACACGGAATAGCTATGCCCATGCAGCCCCTTTCTGTTGAGTTGGGACCTGGTATTCTTGGGAACATTTTTGATGGAATCCAAGTAAGATGAACATGATAGAATCATTCTTTTTAATTGTTTGCTCTATGCACTTCTTATCTATTGTCATGACCTCTTTCCTATCACATTTGCAGCGCCCTCTAAAAACTATTGCTATTAAATCTGGAGATGTGTACATTCCTCGTGGTGTTTCAGTTCCTGCCCTTGACAAAGATGCATTGTGGGAATTTCAACCAAATAAGCTGGGTAATGTGTTTAATACTGTAATTGTGCAATTAAGGGACATCATGTTAATCTTTTTTCTAGTTTTGTGTGCTGCGCATGGCCCTCTAAAAACGTCTTTTTATCATTTGCTTCAGGTGTTGGAGATGTCCTCACAGGTGGTGATCTATATGCTGTAAGTTCTTATGACGTTGAATCTCGTTTTATGGTTATTATTACTGTGCAGAAGTCTAGCAGTTTGTGATCTGTAGATCCCCACTATTAACCTGTGTGCACATGCTAATGTATGCTGAGTATATGGCAGACTGTATTTGAGAACACTTTGATGCAACACCATGTTGCCCTTCCACCTGGTTCTATGGGGAAAGTAAGTTACATCGCGCCAGCTGGTCAATACAACCTGCAGGTTAGTGGATGCTATCACTATATCCCAAGTCCTATTTATTTGCATGTGTTCTACCTTTGCTTAACTTTATTGCTATGTGTGCAGGATACAGTGCTAGAGTTGGAATTTCAGGGCATCAAAAAGCAATTTACTATGCTTCATGTAAAAAAAAGTGATTTCATTTTGAAGATAGAACTCTCTGAGGATTAAAGCATTAGTTTAATATGTTGAACTTATTGACCTGCAGACATGGCCTGTGCGTTCACCTAGGCCTGTTTCATCAAAACTTGCTGCGGATACACCCCTTCTTACCGGACAGGTTTGTGTAAAACTTGTCTTGAGCCTCACTTTCTGTAACAAAATGTGTGTGTGTGTTGTTTCATCAAGGTTTCTGTTTAGAGATCACCAAGCATTCTCAGATTTTTTCCCCTTCTTTTCCTACTCCATTAAATCTCAGTCTTATGTACTTTGAAATGTTCCAGCGTGTGCTTGATGCGTTGTTCCCCTCAGTTCTTGGAGGAACATGTGCTATTCCTGGAGCTTTTGGTTGTGGAAAAACTGTCATTAGTCAGGCACTTTCCAAGGTGATCATTATTTTTTCCTTCCTTACTGATCCTGTTGTTGGTTTGTCGCAGCTGCAGAAAATATTCCTTTTATCTTGATTCTTGACACCATCTTTCATCTTTGTACTGAGTTGAATAACCTCTGCAGTACTCCAATTCTGAAGCTGTGGTTTACGTGGGATGTGGTGAAAGAGGAAATGAGATGGCTGAGGTTCTCATGGACTTCCCCCAATTGACAATGACATTGCCTGATGGACGTGAAGAGTCAGTCATGAAGAGAACGACACTGGTGGCTAACACGTCCAACATGCCTGTCGCTGCTCGTGAAGCCTCCATTTATACAGGTAATGGCATATTACCCTAATGACCTTGACATTTACATTAGGCCATAATAGTCACACTGTCACAGATATCAATACTGTGTAGCCCACTTTGTTTTGTCTGTTTTTTAGCTGATATATAGTAGTTCAGTAGGAAATGTATTAATCTCGTAAACATGATGTTATAGCAATGTGGCCAATTATGCACACTAGTACTTGAAATTTCACCCGCTTTTAGAATCTTCACACTGCATAGTACTGACTGAAAATACAGCACTGAAACTATTGCCGATTTGCCAAAGAGAGGCAGGAAAAGGCACCTATATATATACTGTGGAAAAATTTTGGATAAAGTACTAACTATGTAGGCATCACCCCCCCCCGCGTGCCTCCCAGTTGTATTTGTGATTGTTGCTCTACATGTTTCCTTTCCTGTCAGTGTTCATGTGCATGATTTGGTTATCTTGAGTACTGTTAATTCATATTTTATGAATCACAATCAGCGCTTTCTTTGTCAACAAAATCTTATATGATATCCTTTCCCCCAGGAATTACAATAGCTGAATATTTCCGTGACATGGGCTACAATGTCAGTATGATGGCTGACTCCACCTCTCGATGGGCTGAGGCATTGCGTGAGATCTCTGGGCGCTTGGTATGTCGCTCTTCTTCCATTCTACTTGCTAATGTTGTGCCAACATGATTTTTTCATTGATGTTTAGTTTCTGTCGTTGTATTTTTCACTTGTTGCTGTGATAGCCTATTGACACTGCTATCCTATTCATAGTATCATTATTTAGACATGTACTGCAATTGACCCATGTATGGTTAAAACTACTCTGTAAGCTTTTATTAACATTGCTACAAATGTAAAGGATATGATGTGCATTGGTTAAGCAAGCTTACATAGTGATACCAAATTAAAAGATGAGAACAATTCTGATGGACACATGTTTAGTTAGGAACAAACATATATCATGAGCAAAGCAAATGGGTGCTAAGACATCCATTGGAAATACTTAACTATGATTGTTAATTTGTGTTGATTGTTTTTTACTCCCTGTTTTTTGTTATTATATACCTAATGGCACACTTGTTATGCTCCAGGCTGAAATGCCTGCAGATAGTGGCTACCCAGCATATTTGGCTGCAAGATTGGCGTCGTTTTATGAACGTGCTGGTAAGGTGAAATGTCTCGGAAGTCCAGATCGGACAGGCAGTGTGACAATTGTTGGGGCTGTCTCTCCTCCTGGTGGTGATTTTTCAGATCCTGTTACCTCTGCGACCCTTAGTATTGTTCAGGTAATGAAGCCACTGAATTATTCCTGCTGTTTAGTCCAACATGATTAATAGGATTTATTGTTTCAGTATTGTTAAAACATGTGCTGTTATTGTTTGCAGGTCTTCTGGGGATTAGATAAAAAGCTTGCTCAAAGGAAGCATTTCCCATCAGTGAATTGGCTCATTTCCTATTCGAAATACTCCAAGGTTATTTCCTAACCTAAACTTGCTTAAATTGTTTATAGATAACAACTCTCTAGAAAGTTTCGAGGTAAATTATGGAGCACAAGAGAACAAAGGTCAAAGAAGTTGTTGTGGTGCAGAATACTATATTATTCAGCAACTGAATTATTTTAAACAATAATAGCAAGTTTGAAGGGCTGTAATAATGAATTGATTTTGTGACGTTACTACCGAAGATGTAGTACAATGTTAGTTATGTGATGAGTGGGCATGGGCGCTTTATCGCTTTTGTTGCATTTCTGCTGCTCTCATCTTTATTTGCCATAATGCTCATAGGCTGGTTAATGTCCTTTTTCCCATGTGATCTTAAATCTCCCTTTGCATTCGTGTTTACTCTCCATGACACCATTATCGATGTTATGTGACCTTACAATTTTTGCGTTGCAGGCCCTTGAGTCCTTCTATGAAAAGTTCGATCCAGATTTCATTGATATTAGAACAAAAGCACGTGAGGTGTTGCAGAGGGAGGATGATCTAAATGAAATTGTGCAGGTATTATTTTGTGCCTTTGTGGCTCATTTACTTGCCTGGAATTCCATAATGTTTAAACCTTAATATTTTTTAAAAATAAATTGACTTGTTTTCATGTGGCTTTCAACCACTTGTAGCTGTAATGCCTCTTATTAGTCTGCAGTGTTCTAATGTCTTAACATTCTATGAGATGTGTTCGCACATACTTTTGTGTCTAAGATAGTTGCTGAGTGTGACAGTGTCTTGGCATTTTGTTCACTTGTTGGTCCTGCTAAATCATTTTGAAAACAACAATAAACTTGATTTCAGTATACTACTGTATTTCTCAAAAACTTGGCTGGCATAAATATGTTTGTGCCCTTTTATGATTCATTGCATAATCTTGATTAATAACTCTTTACTCCATATTCAGCTTGTTGGTAAAGATGCGCTGGCAGAAACTGACAAGATTACACTGGAGACAGCAAAACTTCTGAGAGAAGATTATTTGGCACAAAATGCATTTACCCCGTGAGTGTTAGCCTAGTTAATTTGACATGCTCTACTGCCCTTTGTTATCCATATTAGTTCTGACCATGCAATTCTGCTGCTTAAAACAGATACGATAAGTTCTGCCCATTCTACAAATCAGTTTGGATGATGCGCAACATTATTCATTTCAACACATTGGCAAACCAGGTAAGCTCTCTTACTCAAGGTTCCAAATCTCGGAACCGAGGGTTTTCCCGGCTGGCGACCGGTAACGGTAACCGGCCGGTTATCGGAAATCCCAGGAAAACCCGACGAAATTTATATTTCAAATTTTGAATTTGGACGGTTTGAAACCAGTAACCGGAAAAAACCGGAAAACCCGCTTAAAAAATCGGAAAACCCGGTAAAAACCGGGAAAAGCTAGAGAAAACCTAGGACAAATGTTGGGACCAGCATATTTATATATATTTAGTTCATACAATAGGTAATCTAGCACAAAAAAGACCTAAACCAATTTAGCAAGTGCATTTATAACCACCGGGAATTTTGGCCGGTTTTTCCATCCCGGTTGTCATCGGATTTTCGGTTACCAGCCGGTAACCGCCGGTTTTTGGAACCTTGCTCTTACTCATTGTGTCAGCAATTCCATGGTCTTTAAGCAAGGTTTAAATCGCAAATTTCATGGCTTCGTGGCAAGGTCCCAAAAAAGGTATAGTGCTATAGCTAGCTATTTACCTACTTTTGCGGCTCCGCGGCTTAGCATTTTGGGTCCAAGATAGCTACGCTATTTAGAACCATGTTTTTATGTAATGTTTTCTGTAATTGAAAATGCCACATCCCAGTATTTTATTTCAAATTTTGTTTATACTAAGACTTGAATGACAACCACACTTGGATGCATGAGGGGCAAAACATATCTGTTACGTTTATTCCACAAAACTCTCTCTCTGGTCTCTAGGAGGCCCCAAGTCCCAAGACATACGTTGGCATGAAATTGGCCTGGAAACAAGACACATCATAGGAATTCACTGGTTCCTGCTGGATCCAGTTCTGATTTCCGGAACCAGTAAAACTAGCTGGATTTGATATATGGAATTTGAGGTTTTGCACCGTTACTGGCAGTAACAGGCTTCGGACTCATTTTTCCCTTAAATCTAATTCTTCATTTCAAAGTGTCTTCTTATAAAGAGTTGAACCCTGGCCTGGCATCAATGTGGAACTTTAATGTTTTCATGACATAAGTATTGTAGTGAATGGTGAGGGGGTGAAAAAACCTTGTTTGGAGTGAGCTAAGTCAGAACTAGTTTGTGAGATAAGCATTTACAATGGAAGGCGAGCAAATGGAGCTAATCAAATGCTTAAAGAAAGCAAACGGGAGCCAAGTGAACTGATGAGAAGCACTGTTTAGCTATTTAAATCATTATATATTCACATCAAAGTAGTAGAAAAACTATTTTCTTTCGTAATTTGTATGTTTTTATCATTTGTAGGCGGTGGAGAGGGCAGCTGGTGCTGACGGACAAAAGATAACGTACAGCGTCATAAAGCATCGCATGGGCGATCTATTCTATCGCTTAGTGTGGGTATTTCTACTCTATTTTCAACACTTGTCGATACAACATTACTAACGATTTTTCTATGCATCACAGATCTCAAAAATTCGAGGACCCCGCAGAAGGCGAAGACGTTTTAGTCGCGAAATTTAAGAAATTGTATGATGACCTTTCCACCGGGTTCCGCAATCTAGAAGACGAAACACGGTGAATTGTTGTAGATTTTGTGTAAACAATAATTATCACCAAGTGTTTTATAAAACATGGAAGCGATGTATTTGCTTCTGAGGTTGTAGGCTTGAGTAGGAGAGTTTTCTGCACCGATAGCGCCGTCGTTTAGGCACATCACTCTGTTTTGCTCTCGAGTGCTCAATGGACACGTCATTTCTTTTGATGTATCATTTGTTTACTACTGTAATAAGGGATGGGCATGTTTATAGTTGAATAAGTACGATGTCCATCTATTTAAACATCAATTATTATCTTTATTTGTTTGTTCAAAAGCCATGTTGCTTTTGTTTGGAGGTTATGTTTTGCTTTTTTTTAAGGTTATGTTGCTTAAGTAAATTTTACGGGAGTGCTTGACTTGCAAAGCAAACCGATTAATGTGGATCTTTGCAGTTTTTTACCGAGTTCTTTTTCCACTGGGTAGAAACAAGCCAAAGTTTGAGTGCCCAGACATATCTAGGCAGTACGTCTACTCATTGGACATATTCGACCTATTCTGTAGTGTTCTTATTTGGAACAACAGCCTGTTATTTGACTATATCCATGTGAAGGGTTTCCACAAGAATTCCGAAGCTTTATTAACATTTTGAGGTAATGTAGGGAGAAGTGAGAGAGCATCCAATTCATGTGTTCACATCATAATTAACTTGTAGATCCCGTCTTAAAAAAATACTCTGTTTAAAAGTTAGATATTGTAGTAAAATACAAAAAACACTTTTAGAAATCGCAAAGAACATGCCTATATACCCCTAAAATTGAAACAATCCAAAACAGATGTCAAGAAGTATAATGTCGTGGCCATGTCAAGTGATTCAACTATATATCATATATTTTGAGGGCAAGAACAAACAACCTTACATTACTTACAGAACATAATTTGAGTCTAAAAACCATTGTCTAGCATTGGAGATTCATAAAATAAAAGGCTCTTAAAGATAATGTAGCTATCGGTTTTTTTAGGGTAGTCCTATTCCTTTGTATCATTAACAAATGCTAAAAAAGTTGATCTCGAAACATAGGATTTTTTAGGCTGCACTGTTAGAGTACCTTAGTGGTTCAATCTGACGAAGGATAAAACATGCCCATCAAATTTTGTGTGATTGTTGTGACTTCGTTTGGAATGTACGGATTTATAAAAAAATTCACAGTAAAATTTCATAAAACAATCTAATTCTTGCGGGAATCAGAGAAAAATCCTACATTTCAAATGGGGCTGCAATTTGGAGATGAATCTTCCTTCTTCCGTCAACTTTTAGTGACACTTTGCAGCCGGGAAAGTTCTACCACTCATGACTTAAATCGTAGGTGCTATCTACGAATTTTGATAGAAATGTGCAAAAACATGGTGTCGTGTAGGCACACAGTTCTCAGTATGCCATGTACTATTTTGCTTTGGTTGAACCTTAACCCCTCTCCTGTCCGGTCTTCCTCTGCTTTCCCCGCTTAGGCTTGTTCTTTCATCGAACCTAGCGGCTTTTGATTTTTGCTACAGTGCCTAACTTTCAAACAAGATATTTTCTCAAGACGGCTCTACAAGTTAATTGTAGTACATGTTAAGAGCCCAACATCTGTATCAACTAAAATCGCAAACGAGTATCTCTCTCCATAATCTCTGTCACAAACAGCTAAAACTCAAAAATTTCAACCAAAAACCATAAGCCACAGCCGTGCCAAACAGGCTGGTTGGGCGTCGGGGTGGAACGGCAACCTCCTAACCGAACAAAAACCGTAGAGGTTCTAAAGTATGTACAATAATATAGACAATAATAGTCTATAATATATTTTAATATTATCTATAAATAAAATTAAAAATAATATATATAATATTGTCTATATAATTATTTATAATATGTTTATATAATTAATATGTTTTTATATAGTTATCTATACAATAATATAGACAGTAAAAAATCGTCTATAATATTATTTGTTAAATAATAGATAATACTTTTTTCTTTATATTATCTAAAATTCTATACGATATATGAAAGCTGATATGTACCGATGTACATGTCCTTGTGTAAAACCCAATCCCTTACAGATAATTAACAGCACTCTGCCGTTAATTAATCCCTTTGTTTAAATCTCTCTCCTTCCTCTCGCCTTCCCTTCCAGGCTCCCACCTCCGCCACCGCCTCGCGCGAGCCCTAATCCGATCTCGCCGGCGTCAGGCCCCAGATCCCGCAGCCCTCGCCACCTCCCGCATCTACGGGGGACGAGACGCGCCCTTCCCCGCCGCTCCTCCTCGCGCTCCACTCCTGTGTAGGTTTCGTCGCGCCGTTCCGAGCTCAGTCCTGGGCCTCCTGCTCGGTTCCTCGCATTGGGGCGGGATGCTCCGGGGATGAGACCGTCCCGGTGCCGTTTGATGCTTGCTCGTGCAGTTTTAGTTGTGGAGTTCCGGTTTTCGCGTGAATTTTTGAGGCGGTTTCGGTGTGTGGCGTGTGATTTGGCGCGGGATGGTATGCTTTCGGGTGGTGGTGATTGGGTTTGGATTTGGGAGTGCGGTGGGATTGCTGTAGGGATCGGGGAATTTGGTTACGAGTCGACTTTTGGGAGCCGCCGTTTGTACTCTTCCACCGCCTTTGGCGGGCATGATTTGATTTGGACCGGAGGATCACCTACTGCTTTTGCTGTTCTAATCGATTAGACAGTCGAAAGATTTGGAAATATTTATTTGGAGCCATCGAAACCTTGCCAAACTGCATATAACTAGTCACAAGCGAAGCAAATAGGTGCATTAGAGTAGTGAGAAAATTAAGAAAAGTAGCATATCTCATAGAACAACCTATGAATAATCAGAGGAGGATTTTGTTGTAGCATCACATCTTGCTGAATTCTCTCACAGTACATGACAGGTGGCTTGATTAGGAGCTTACTTGATTTTTGCTTTATGATATTTGAATGGGATTCATGGATTAATGCTGTGGATACATTGCATTGCAGAAAGGTGGCAGTGCTATTCACCCCTGTTTGGAGGTTGATCCGTGGCATGTAGTTTTGGTCTTTTGAAGTATACACAGAGATTTTGGTTGTGATTTCGCGATGGCAAGGAGATGAAAGTATTGCAGGTGTGGCAGCGGAGGAGCAAGGACATGACAGCCATGTCACCTCCGCGCCACCGAGGCGCTGCCAAGAAGCCCATGTGGATAATTGTGCTATTGTCGTTGGTTTGCGTTGCGTTGATTGGGGCCTACGTGTACCCTCCACGGCGCTACTCTGCATGCTACTTCTTTGCTTCAAGTGTCTGTACTCCATTCAAGGATTGGCTCCCAGCCGTGGCCCGACGGGAGCGGACCGATGATGAGATTGTTTCATCAGTGGTTATTAGGAATCTTCTTTCAATGCTTATGCCTGTGTCAAAGAATCCAAAGATCGCATTTATGTTCTTGACACCAGGCTCATTGCCCTTTGAGAAATTGTGGGAGAAATTTTTACAGGTTTGGTGCTGATAATCATCTGCTCCTTTTTTTTTCAAGTATGAAGTTTATATTATGTCTGCATGTAGCAACATCATTATAAAATAGTTAATGTAAATTGAAAAAATAGATTTGCTTGAACTTCTTTCTGTACACAGGGCCATGAGGGGCGATATTCCATTTATATTCATGCATCGCGTGAAAAACCCATACATTCTAGTCCATTGTTTGTGGGCCGAGAAATTCGCAGTGATAAGGTACTAACTTCCACCCCCACTTTGTATACTTCTTTTTTCTTGCTTTATCTTAACTCATGCGCTTAATCAGGTGATCAAATCGTAAGAAAAATCATCATATCTTTATGGTTCATGTGATTGTTGAGAAAGAAGAAAACTGTGTTATTACTTGTGTTTGCAATGCATTCTTTAATACAAAACAGTAATAGATCACACGGTGGTCAGAAACTTGTACTAGGGTCTAGGGTTGCCATTGGGTAGGCCATGGATAACACATAGCTAAAACAGCCACACTGATGAAAGAAGTAATGAGTGAACAATACTAAAAAGCCACACTGGTGACAATCTCTCTAGATAAATTGCATGAGATGTCAACAGATTGTCTATTTAGTTGGAGAATCATCATGTAAACCATAATAATGGAAGCTAACCAGATAGTTTGGTCAGAAACTTAGTTCAGAGGTATTAAGAAAAAAAGAATCATTATATTGATCATTTTACTAAGTACCCAGGTCAAAAACTTGAGTCAATATAACTACGGATGGCATAATTTGAACTGTTTAGAGGTATTAGGAAAAAGAGAATCATTGTATTGATCATCTTACTAAGTACCCAGATCTCTTAATCTGACCACAAACCATAATATGACTTGAATAGAATAAGATTTCTGATGTTTGTACTATTGGGACTTTGTCTCTCATGCTTTATGGAGCTACTGTAGGATTAAAACGAACTAAAATATAACAGATGATATTGTGACATTATGGGGAAGATTGGATGGTATAACATGAGGTGCATTGAGAAAAAAGAAAATAGTGTGCAGAGGCAAAAGGGGTAGGAATATAAATGAGCTATTGGTAGAATTCATGACAGTTGAGATAGGAAGATTTAAAAGCAAGTGGATTAGCTTTCAGGGGCTAAATGACATTAGTTTTGCAGTCATGCATACAAGGCAAGCTTTTTGTGTGGGTTTAACTTGCTGTGCTTTAGGATATATAGGGTTGTTTCTCCTAAGAAGACCTTAGTACCACTTTGCAGCCAAAGAACTATGACTCATCTTTTGAAATTTCACATGGTTCCTGTCATTTGTTTTACATCCAACATATCATACTATTAATTTGTGCTACATGCTTGTTTTTGTAGAACTAAAACACTATAATGTCTTTGTAATGCAGGTAGTATGGGGGAGGATTTCAATGGTTGATGCAGAGAAGAGGCTGTTAGCGAATGCATTGGAAGATGTTGATAATCAATTTTTCATCTTGCTTTCTGACAGGTTTTGAATGATTCTGCTTGCAAAAGAGTTCCTTTTTCAATTCTTTGTTTCAGCATATTAAGATCCTTTTTCTTTGTATGACAGCTGTGTTCCTCTACATACGTTTGATTATATATATAATTATCTGATGGGAACAAATGTCAGCTTCGTTGATTGGTAAGCGCACTGCATCCCATATTTGGATTCCTATGGCTATGAGAACAGAATATACAAATGATAAAAGCGCAGGAAATAACTAATGTCAGAGCACATAGTTCTGTTTAAAACATATTTCCCCATATATTGAGGACAACACCTCACTTTAATTCCAGTTGGTATCCTATTTACATAGGAACAATTGGGAATATGGCAATTAAGAATAATTTCATTGTGCACATTTTATTTCCTGAACAATTTTTTTACTGGTATTTCTTACATCAAAGGAATGCACATATGACATCGCAAGGACAGTCTAGAAAACATAGCTGCGTCTTGATTTAAAAGAATATAACAAGGAGCTATGATACTGCCCAGTTTTATATAACCTCATTGACTGTGAGTAAGAAATGTTCATGTTCATTTCTATGATTTTTGTCCATGCTGTCAGCTTCCTGGATCCTGGTCCACATGGAAGTGGAAGGTATTCAGTGGATATGCTTCCTGAGATAGAACAGAGGGACTTTAGGAAAGGTGCCCAGGTACCTGTTTTGCTATACCAGCTCATTATTTTACAGAATGTTTGCTGCTCCAAAGTCCATTCATTTATAGGCACTTTATATATTCGTAATTTATATCCTGTCATATAAGCCAACATGTTCAGGAACCAGGATATAATAGTTTGTACTTTGTATTGATGTCTGATGATCGCTTACATTTTCGTGCTTTGCTGAGTAAGTTTTTGTGCTTGCTGAAGTGGTTTGCTATAACACGAAGGCACGCTTTAGTGATTCTGGCAGACAACCTTTACTACAATAAGTTCAAGCTACATTGCAAGGTATGTTTTCCACCCTCGGTGATTGATTTTGGTTGAAACTAGATGGCAGTTATGTCATTGCTCATTACATGCGCATAGTGATAACTAGGTTTTGTAAGTTGGCTGCAGAATAAGTTGATAGCAAAGCTAGGATGTTAATTTATACCTAAAGTCTAGAACTGCTGTTGTGAAACTTCAGAAGAGATAATAATTCAGAAATGACTTGAAATGGAGGGAATTGGGGAAAAAAACTTCTGCCACTTGTTTCCAAGTTCTTCAGCCAATAAACCGCAGGGAATTAAAGGGGGATAGTGCTTCAAACTAATACTTACAAACTTTCGGAGAGTTGCCTTTATTTCCTCTGCTAGCGTGAGTGTGTGACTATAACAGATATGCTTGGTATATCATTGATAGAGCTGTGTGAATTACATCTGGTGCAAATAACCATATTGATATATTGCCAGCATTGTGCCGGTGCTATATAAATTGCTGTTTTTCTAGAACCAATGATCATGAGTTTCACCTTGTTAAAAAAATTATTGTCTTTTCAGAAGTTGGTTTTAGATAAGCAATGTCATTGCTTTTGTGATTTGCAGCCAGCAGAGGGACGTAACTGTATTGCTGATGAGCATTATTTGCCATGGTTTTAGATAATCAATGTCTTTGCTTTTGTGATTTGCAGCCAGCAGAGGGACGTAACTGTATTGCTGATGAGCATTATTTGCCAACCCTCTTCAATGTCAGTAATAGTCGTTTGAATTGATATTTAGCTTTCTTTTTTCTTGGCCCCTTGTTTTTTTTTCTCATATACTTTCAATTTGATATTCAGATGGTAGATCCTGGTGGAATCTCTAATTGGTCGGTGACACACGTTGATTGGTCCGAGGGAAAATGGCATCCAAGGTCATATAGAGCTGGTGATGTTACCTATGAACTCTTAAAGAACATAATGGTATGCCGTATGCTTATATCTTGCTAAATGAAAACATGTTTTTGCCTCATAACAAGTCATCTATACGTTCTCATGTACTTGGCTGTTGTGCAGGCTGTCAATGAGAACTTCCACATTACAAGTGATGATAAGGTAAGGTTAACAATTCCTCCTTATCATCCAAGCACAATATAGGAATTTGCTGTTACTAGGATTTGGTGATGATTACTGTGGTCCCAGTACTTGTCTGCGAACACCTGAAGATATTTTGCCTTTTGAATGTTTGCATGTGATTACTATCTATGGATGGAAGTTAGGATACTTGGTTTGTACCGTTAGTTGGCATTCTGAAAACTATTCCACTCAAATAGTTCAACAAAGTTTCAAGTTGCAAATAGATGTAGTGTAGCATCTACGTGGAATGTTTGACGTGTTCCTCTATTGCAGAAAGTTGTGACAATGGCCCCATGTATGTGGAACGGAACAAAGAGACCATGCTACCTTTTCGCTAGAAAGTTTTACCCAGAAGCTCTCAACAATCTATTGAAGCTATTCTCCAGTTACACATCTGCTAGAGTTCTACATGATTCTTTGCCTTTGGCCTAGGATTCCCCTAGGATTTTTTTTTCTGTTTTAGTGTTTTATGTAAATTGTGAAATTGATACTTAGCTGCTTAACACCAGATGCGGGGCCAGAGACATGTTGTTGCTGCAGCAATGGTGACGACTTGTAATTCTGAGTCCCTAGGTAGGGTTGAGGTGCTATTTATTTAGTACTGACACTGCCCTCCTTGTAATTCGTTGTGCCTTCTGTATATTTCTATTAGCTCTTCACTTCACACTCTGTCTCTCTCTCTCTCTGTGTCTTTTCTTTTTAGTTTCCTAGCTCCCATATCTTCAGGAACAGGGGTTTTGTCCAGTTGAACTGTTATTATATGATTCATTCTTTTGTAAACACAAAGAGATTATGAAATGAGCACCACATTATAGTTTAACATGCTCGTCTTGAGTTTTGTCGACATATTTTATGTTTCTGATGTTCATTTTTTTCTTCTGCTGGGAAAGTGTTGCTCTACACTCTAAAACCAGTGATGTATGGAGAATCGATATTTTGGTCATCTATAACATGTCAGCTCTTTAGATACACATATATTAACAAGAGTACTTGTTTACTTTTGTTATTAACCTGTCATATATTCAGTAATTTAGGTTTATGGTGAGCTATTATACCATTACTGGTACAATTTCTTACCTCTATGATAGCAAAGTTTTTCAGTATTCAATGAACTGTTTGTTCCTGCATAAATATCCAATGTAGTAACTATAGCAAAATAATAACTGTACTAATCATGTTATATTCCAAATGTGGATATGCAAATCATCAATGTACAGCATCTTAATTCGGCACCAAAAAAATCAAGCTGTACAAGTTGCTCTACTCAAGTGAGAAGGGCTCATATATATTGACTGAGATCAGAAACAGGAGTGGCCAATTCAGAGAAAACTTGAGTTGCCTTGTTTTGGAGCAGCAGCCATTGCTGCAAGGCCACCGAACGGGTCACCAAACGGATTGGAAGGTCCAGCTGGAGGTGCAAAATACTGAGGCTGCTGCTGGTACATCTGCGGCGGCGCCGTCATCGGTTGCTGCTGCTGGTGTGCCTGAAAATACTGGTGCTGATGCTGGTAGTATTGCTGCTGCTGCTGTTGAGGCTGGTAGTACTGCTGCTGCTGAGCCATCATTGCCAGCTGGACATTAAATGGCGGCGCGAAGCTGCTGGACATGGCAAATGGGTCCCTGGCAATGTTGGCGTCGAACGGGTTGGCTGCTCCAAGGCTACCGTTGTAGGTCGCGCTGGCGATCTGCTGCCTTCTGGCCCCATCTTCATAGAGGCTGTCCAGCAGGAGCTTGTCAAAGCCCCCAGCCTGTTGAGCAGATGCAAATGTGTAATTGATTTAGATCTGGATCACTCTGGAGCTTTCAGTCATCAGCGATGCTTCTGAATTTTCCTAGTGAGATCCGAAGCTATCTAGTGGAGTAAGAATTGTACTGACCAATCTGGTCTCAACTGCTGGGCTGGTGTGGCTGCTTGGAGCAGTGACCAGTGCCAGCTCCCACCCAGATGTGTTGCCAGAGAACAAGTCTTGCGATGTTGATGCCTTGTTTTGATCACCTACAAGCAAGACCAAAACAACTGATGACATCTTCTCATTGCACACTTGACAGCAAAATTGCAGATAAATTTATTGGACAATTAGATGGCCAATGTGTCAACAATATTGCTTGTGATGCTATTTGAAATGAACATCAGAAAGATTTGTTGATATGCTATACCTGATGCTACAATAGCTAGTGCTAGTGCATTGTTCTCTTCAAGTTCTGCAACCAAGGGATTCACCTCTGCATCCAAGTTCTACATAAAAGCAAGAACAGATAAGAATAAGAGAAACATTCACTTGAACAGAAATGGACCACAGAAAAGGTTTTGGAGAAGAGTACTAGTAGATCTCCAGTGGTTTCCGGTGGCTTGGGTTCTTGTTCAGGCTCAGGTTGAGGCTCTGTTTCTTGTTCAGGTTCGTCTTTCTCCTCCTCCGCCACCGGCTTTTCGGGTTCCGTTGGAGCTTCTGGGATGTAGGTCAGTAGCTTCCTCTCCTCACTCTCCTGCTTTGGCAACAGCAAGAGTTACAAACAAAATTGCACCAGTACTTCTCTCTCAAGAACTGCACTCACCACACACTTAATTGAAGGACGGGGTGCTTCTCTGATGTACTCCTCCATTGTTGCAAGGAATGATGGCGGTGGCTGCAGAACATTGCGCGACGAACGCATATTAGGACACTATGATCATGAGATGCAGCAGTCAAATCATTTTTCCCCATAGAAATGGATTCAGAAAAAGGTTAGGCTATTAGTATATGTAATCTTGAATGGCTGCCGGATGCAGTGCGTTGCATTCTGTGGTGTGCCCTGATAATTTATGTCTGCCTATTTTGTGCCGACTGAGACATAAGCACACTTGTAAGATCAAGATGACAGGATGTGCAGCATGTACCGAGGAACTAACCTGTCTGAGAATTGGAAACTGGAATGTCCTGGCAAGCTCAAGTTGTTTGCAGAACTCATAAAAATCGGCAAGATTTTCTGCCTGTGGATTAGACAAATCAAATACCATTTTCACGTAATTATCATATCACTGAGCAAAATACGCTAAGCTTGAGTTCAATGCAAAATCAGAGTACGAAATTGATATAAATTTTTTTTTGGCAAACCTGCAGGCCAGCTCGTTTATAGATAGCAAGAGCCTTGATAGCATCATACTTTGGCATCTCAAAGAACTGCATCAGATCAATTGAAACCAGAAATCACGAGCCGGCGGTACTGAAAACTATATAATTCATGTCGGAGAATGTCACGAAGAATTACTTTACCATATCAACAAGATTGATGATGCCATCATTGATTGCGCAGTATATCTTGAAGCTCTCCTTCAAAGCCTAACACATGCAAAACCACCATAATCTAAGACCAAACAATATATTGAAAAATGGAAACAACAACATTTGCAGCTTACCAGGGCTAATGCGTATTGAATAAGGTAATTTGAGCAGGCTGCACCTTCAGGCTGAAATGGCGAAAATATGAATGAAACTACCGAACAACATTCAACAAGTTTACAAGAGCTTATGATAGAAGATGGCAACATCAAACCTGGCAGCCCATTAGCCTGAAAAGCAGCTGCTGCAATGCAGGCAACTGCACCAAAAGATCAGGGCAGGACAGGCTTCTGGTTCTACTATGTGCCTACATTTATCAGGATAACAACACTACAATTAGCATGAGGCGTAATAGTTCATCTCCTTCTCGTCGAGAGACAAGGTCTACCTTGCTAGAACACTCGGGAGATTTCACCAAACGCTCGGTCTCGATGTCGTATTTTAGGACCCTAAAGCACTCGAGCCGTTCCTCCAGGAAGAACGCGTAGGTGCGAACCCACGCGGAGCAATCCCAAGCTGCCAGATCAAGAACAGGTGAATCGAGGCATCGTTTCCATCGATCAAACCTTGAATTAGAAATAGCACTGTTGCATTGAGCAGGATGCAAGAAACCAACCTAATGGGCTTGAGTCGTCCTTGAAGTTTGCTATGTGCAAAACGCTTCCTCTATATGAGTAGGCCAGGAACTCTTCTTTGAATGTAGGATCACCTTCTCGCAGAAGCCTGTGTACCATTATCAATGTCTTCAATGCAACCTGTCAGGTGCCATCAGTATGTAGTTATTAAGGTAATTAAATGAAGGCTAAAGAGATATGAATTCTAGGCATGAGGATGGAGAGCTGGAATTAATAGGAGGCAAAGAGGAACAACACCCACTATCCAATTCTTTGTCTTGGACAATCTTCTCGCCAATGCGTATATGCAGTACGAAATGTCTGCTCGAGGGCGATTTACCGAGGTCGCAAAGAATATTTCTGCAATGTAAAACGAAATTGTATGTAAGATCACCTGAAATTGGGCAATTTCATCCTTGATGCCGGTAGCCAATTAGGGAAGGATCGCTCACTTCTGACGTGCCGTTCCTTGGGAGGGCATTCTACATGGTTGGTCGCCTTCACAATCGCAATATCCAACTCCTGTCAAACAAACAAAAAATGACGAGTAAATCACACATTCATCAAAGGGAATATATATCAATTGGACCTAAATTCAGAGGAGAATTCAGAATTCGCATAGATCGATCAGGGTCAAGAATCATATTCAGGACATGCACGCCAACTAACCCAGTTAAATTATCCAGAACAAGATCAAGATTACACAAACCGATCGAGCTGCCAAGAACAGAAAAGGAATGGGGCAAAAGTTGGCCCTTGTTGAGAAACGCCAAAACTTGGCATTGACAACGCACGGTTCTCTCAAATGATCACGACCAACAGGCGCACTCCATGTAAGAGCTGCCCAATGCAGGCGCCACAGAAGCAAACAGAGTTACAAGAATTACAGATGCATCGCTTCATTTCTTGGTGATCGCCGTACGTATCATCTCGCATCGATGCACGCATGGATGATGAATCGTTGGTTCACCTTGAAGTCGCTGTTGACCTTGGCAAGGCCGACCTTGGTGGAGTCCTTGAGGGCGCCGTAGGCCTTGCGCCACGACCCCATCAGGTTGGGATCGCCGGCCCTGGCTGCCTCTCTGCCGAATTGGCAATGGCAGGACGAGCTGAAGCCCCTGATTCTGATTGACCACTCGAGCTGATTTTAGCACGCGGTGCCGGTGCCCCGTGCGGGCGATCGAGCGCGGAGCTAGCGTTCGTTCCTATGTGAATACGAGCATGATGAGAGAGAGAGAGAGAGAGGATGGAGAATTGTGAATGGATATGGAGAGAGGGAGAGAGAGAGAGCCCGGTCACTGCGGAGCTTTGCCCAGAACGCGCGGGGAGGAGGAAGGAAGGCAAGCAGGCGGCAATGGCGGGTGGGCGCGCGCTCTTTCGCACGCTGACCGCGCTTGCTTGGTAGCCACGTCCGTCTACTATCCATTTCTATTCTGGTTCTGATTTTACGTACGTAGGATCATAATTATGATATAGTGGTGCCCGCGTCGTTAAAAAACGCTTTTCGACTATCACGGCCTGTTTGTTAAAGACCACATTTCGTTGCACACATCGGTTGTTAAAGTGCCACAAGCTACGTTTTGTTGGTGGTTAAATAAAAACTATTGGCAAATATATATACGTACGTAAGATAAGTATTAGTTAGCCAAAAAGCATAGTAACAAACTACACAACTATGGCTCTATTCCAAACAGCTGCGGCCGTTGGCTTTTTACTAAAATGACATTGTAATGGTTATTAGTTTATTTCTAGGGTATTCAACTAAAAAATTTATAAAAATAAAAAATACCATTATGGCCGGGTTCTTTTAGGCTTAAATTTAGCTTATGATTGTACTGTCTACAGTAACTAGCTTTTAAACGGTGCGCTTTTTTCAATGCGAGATCAATAGAAAAATTGTAGTAAAAAGTATACCGAGTTGAGCTATACCGGCTAAAATTGTATATAACTATTTACCTCTGCGTACTGTCTCTCACGAACATTTAGAATTTAAATATTTAAGCCATAAGTCATAAACCATCAACAACAAAAAAAAACTCACATTATATATTCTCGAATAATGGCAAGGAAAATAGAAGGAAAAAAAAAGCAAATTATGACGAGGAACAAATGTCACTCTTGGGCCACAAAATCCCCATAGCTCTCATTGCTCGAGCCCAGCAACTCCGCCCATTACCCAAACAAATCCCCCCACCCGAGCAATCTCACTTTCGTCTCCGAAGCCGACGACCAAACAAACCCTAGAATCGAACGCGAGAGAGAGATCCAAGGTCGCATCCATGGCGCTGCGTGCACTGTACAGCGAGATCCGCGGGATGAAGGTGCGCGACGTGCCGGGCTACCTCAAGCCGCGCCTCACCTGGGAGAACGTCAAGAAGAGCACCGACCAGGCCGTCGACCGCTACATCGAGAAGTACATCGAGACGGGCTCCCCCGAGCCGCTCTTCCACGTTTGCTTCGGCGGGATGGCCTTCTCCTACCTCGTCGCCCTGCCCTGGGAGCGCCGCCACCTCGAGGAGCTCGAGAAGCACGGCGGGCATCACTAGATCCTGATCCTCCTTGCGGAGGTGAGGCTTCTTGGGCTCCCCCTTATCTTCTTATCTCCTGATTCGATCCGTAGGCGCGATGCGATGCTGTTCGGGAGTTCAAATCGCGTCTGCGTTAGGCTAGATGCGAAATGGTACTGGCGGAGACTGGGGACTTGTTTCATTGATAGGGTGTAGATTCGAAGATTCTGGCTATACAAGTGGTCGGAATGGTATCCTATTTTTCCCTGGTCGTGATGGAATGAGCGGTGTTCTGGGGCAATTGGGTATTTGCTCATCTGTTTGGTTAGTTTTCGGTGGCATTAGATTGGTTTTGGCCTTGACATGGTGGTACTTTATTTATTTATTTTGCTGTGATGGCTGATGATATTAGATACTGGTATTAGTGTTGCTGTATCATGGCCTGAAGTATGTGGAAATGATCAATTTATCCTTCTACTTTATGTCAGTATATTGTTTAGTTTTACCAGTATAATGTATAAATGATGTAAACCTTTAAAGATGCCACTTAGAAATTTTGAGCTACCTTATGCTTTCCTCTCTGTTTCCTGTAGAGTAGGGGTGAAGAAAAGTTGTTTGTTGAAACGGATAGGGTTGAAAAGTTGTTGGTTGATCAATTTAAACCCAATGTTCGAATGAAGCGTTTGTTGGATGCAGTGTGTAATTAGTAGCTCATAATGCATCTTTTATTGTTTATGCATAGGTTGGAATTACAGGGAGTATCTATCATGAAATTGCTGCATAGGTCATCTTTTGTGTATGTCCATTTTGTGTAATTGTGGAATAAGATTATTTGAGAAGATATGTCTGTCGACTCCATCATATGATAACAATGATCTTTGTACTTAACTGATCTAACCTTAAAAAGTTCATTACTTAGTCTACTCCAAAAAATAACCTCAATACATTATAGTTGCATCATGGCAGCATTCTATGTAAGCTATCCAAATAGTGGTGTAAGTTCACTTTACTTTATTCGCCTTCATCATTGTTAGGATGTTAGGTTAATGATTATAAGATTGTCTGTTGAAAAGAATAAATTGGGATTGGCATATTGATTCAATGTTTTGTTGAACTTCAAAGGTATATATGGCTTCAGTTCATCCTGAATTTGTCACTTTTGATAAATATATGCATTGACATGTGAAACTTGTTTGCTCCCTGTGGAAGCGACAAAATTCTTATGACTTCAAATGTAGTCATATTAGTTTTGAACTGAAGAGCTTGTAGGGCAAATAGGTCAATGTGTGGAAGCTTAGTGTGGAACCGTGATAGTGTGATAGAACCTAGCTTGTGAGTAAATTATGTACGAAACCAAAATGATGCTTCCATTCTGTAAAGGATGGCTAAACCGTGATAGTGTAATAGAACCTATCCTTTTCAGAGTATAATAAATGAATAATTTTATTATGTATTGATGTCAACGACAAGAATAGCAAGGGATGGGTAAACTTGATGTAGGAGTAATGGATATCTTATGTAATGCATCAATCATATGGTTTGCTACTTTGTTGAACTGTAAAGGGATGCATTCTGGACTATGGGTTATAAGAAATTGTACGTTTTTTTGTCAAGAGATGACATCTGCATCCATTCATGTGTGATGTCTTTGCCCATTGCATGTTCAATTTTTGAATGCTGGTCGCCATACGAATTCCTTTGCCCTTGAAGTAAAAGTTGATCCCTGACTCTGTTTTCCTCTGTGCTCTATTTCAGGACTGGGAGCTTATCTGGCAACATTCAGGCTAATGGCTTTTCCTATTTTCTACTGATGAGCTACCCAGAGTTGATGTTCATTTGATGGTTTATTTTGTACGGGAAGGCAGCAAGAAACTGTCCAGTTTATCGTTATGTTCCTCTGCATCTTGTCATAAGCAACTTCAAACTGGGAAGTGCATGCATGCATTGTGATTAAAACTTTTTTTTCAGCTAAATACAAGTGCCTCGCGATCTGCGGTGGGCTGGGCTTTTTACTGTCTTGCCGATTTCGTCAAGTTTTACCTTGTAGAGGTGTTTGGGTCATGGCTGTCAACGGATAATACGAATCAAATAGTTCGGATATGGATATCGGATAAAATGGATAATAAAAATATAATTGTCACTCTTTGAGTCTTAACGCATCGAATAATCCGAATACCCCGAATACCGGATAAAATGGATTGATGCCCCCTAGTTTGGGTGGCTTCAGTTTAAGATTCATGTCTTCACAAATTTCTGCCAAGAAGGGATTGACTTCTTCACAAATGGACAAAATCAGGACATGTTATGTCACGTATGTGCATGTCCTATGCCCCTGAGTTTTTTGAGGATGTTCTGGGAGCTTCCCGGTGTCTCATTCGGGATCGTGATAGCAGCGGTTGCCCCTAGCAGCACGTTTACATTTCCCAATACCACCAGCTCGTTTTAGAGATAGGGTACTCTTTTTTTTACCCAATATAATTCGTTCGTCATCAGGTCCATCTTGCTGGCTGCTGCTTATATAGTTTCTATCTATTTGCTGGCTCTTCCACTCGTCGCACAGGACTACGCATGGCTTTATACAAGTAGTATCATTATGCTGCCTTTTATGGATTAGTAGGGATTAGTTGTAATCTATCGCGACCATTGGAAACACGAGGTCGCATCCACACCACTTTTTACTAGTATAAAATACGAAGTCGACGCTCACTTTTGGAGAGGACAGTGGCCGGGCACTAACACAAAGGTGATCGCGAGGATATTAGGAGGTCAAGACGAAGTCGGCAGGAACACTCCTGGAGGACACGACAGCAGCCATATTCCTTCAACCCTTGACATTCAAGCTAACAAACAATGCTGCCGATGGGTGGTTTCAAAAGATTAACGTCGACAGGTACCAATCGCGAGACGAGATACCGGTGGTGGAGCTACGAAAAAAATACAAGTTACGGTCCATTGGCTCAGATACCCAACCACTAAACTCGTAACTCTCACGCCACAGCCCAACACACAAGATTTACCTTGGAAGACATGACTCTTATCACACCAGGTTCCTTTAGATTTAAAATTAGCTTATACTTATAATATCTACAGTAACTAATTTTTAAGTGGTGCATTTTTTAAGATGATATCGATAGAAAAATTATAATAAAAAATATATTGGGTTCAACTATACCAGCTAAAATTGCATATGACTATTTTCCTCTGCATACTGCCTCTCGCGAACAAGCAGAATTCAAATATTTAAGTCATTAAAAGAACTCATCCTTCGTTGAAGCTCCATGGCTCGACGCCGGTAGCAGGTGCCGGCCGGAGGGCTGGCTTCGCCGCTGCGAGATACCAGCTAACACCAACACACAAAAAAAGCACGAACCATGCATGGATCATCACCGAACAAGAAGGGGGGAATATCGAGACATGTCGCGTTGCCCCACCAGAACAACATTCCAGACCACATAAGGCTTTGTTTGGGTGTTAGATAAAATATTTCCGGGGTCAAAAACCTCAGGCGGGGGGGTTTCTTTGCCACATAGGAACCCCATGGAATATGACCCCTAGGGGCACAAATTCTGATCGTTATTTGGGAGTGGGTGAAACCCCTCCCACTACAGAAATTCCACCTAGAAAAAGAAAAAACTAGGAAAATTTCATAAGAAAAAGAAAGCGGCAGGGGTAGTCGGTAGCTTACTGAGTCGGCCGTATGTCGGCACACTGCAGTTTCGGATAAGGCGGGGACAAGTTTACAGGCCTGTCTCGACGGAGGGTGCAGGCTCCGTGCGTGGAATCTGCGACGTGATGGACCATGTATGGGCTCAACGAAGGTGGCGGCCGGCGGCGAGCCAAGAGGCGGAGGAGCCGTGCACGGGCTTCGTGAGGCAGAGGTAGAGGAGCCTATGCATGGGCTCGGCGAAAGCGGCGGTGCTATGTGCACATTCTTCGAGGAGGCAGTAGCATCGAGCCAGGAGGTAGAGAGCTGTGCACGGGCTCCATGATGCGGTGGCGAAGGCTTTGCCAACGACGCCGTGTGCTGGCTCGACGGAGGTGGAGACGATGCGCAAGAGTTGCATCGAGAGAAGACAGAGGCTCACGTTCGCGTGAAGGGAAAATATCCTGACCTCAAAAGGTGTATTTTTCTTCCCCAAGGATTGAGTCGGGTTCGATCGAAATTTTCCTCTCCCCGTCTGACCCAAACGGCCACTTGGGATGAGGGAGGGAAATCTCCCATAGGGCAAGTTTTCACTGGGATTTGGCTGGGATTTGAGTTCCAAAACAAGGCCTAAGTCTAATCAAATCACCTTTCATTAATTAATAATAATAATAAGGCATCTTACAATCCCATGTCCCATGTATTTAGATTCCATATTGGCCTTCCTAACCACAAGTTTTTTAGCCTCGATGGTGATTAAATTAAGGAGGGAAAAACAAACAAACGTTGCCCACGTTACATTCGATCTACTGCTATGGGCCCGGGCTGGGTAGGGCTCAGGAGCACTCGGCCCAGCCCTCCTCGGCGTCGCGCCTCGCCGCGCGCGCCATCCACGACGCCACCGTCACCACCAACCTCGCCGGCACGTGCGCGCTGGCCTCCAGCCGACGGAGCAGCTCGGCCTCCCCGCCGCCGCGGCCACCGCCGGCGGCGACCTCCGACCAGAGCGCCGCGGCCATCGCGACGCGGGCAGGACGCGCGGCGGCGACGCCCCGGCCCAGCGCCCGGAGCGCGCTCGCAGCTGCGGCCGCCCGCCGGCGGGCCGCCCCGGCGCGAATCCCATCCGCTTGGCCCAGCCCTCGAGGACCGCCTCCGCACGCGCGCGCCGCGGTTTGCGCCCCTCCCGCCGCCGCCGGAGCAGCCGCAGCCGTGGACGCCGCTGTGTCAGCGGTCGACACGCAGGAACTCGACGCCGATGACGTCGTCGACCCGGACCGAGCGTCGTCGTCCGCGTCGAGGCGGCGGCGGAGGTGCCTGGAGGCGAGGAAGTTGGCGCCGTGCACCTTGACGTCGCAGGACAGGCAGAGGAACGCCGAGTCGGCGGCGCAGTGCACGGCGGCGACACCCCCGCAGAGCTCGCATCCCGTGGCACACTTCTTGGCTGCCATTTCTCCCTCCTGATCTCGTCCTCCTCCTCCTAAAACTCCGGGGCCTTTTATCGTACCGCAAGGCCTCGGCAACCTTGACGAGTGGATCACTTCCCGGGACACCGCGTGCGCGCGGCTATAAAAGGGAGTCTTCGTGGGGGCGCGAGGCCGAGAGCGGAGACGTGTTTCGGGGAAACCGGCGGCGACCGCAAGTTGCGCGCGTTTTGGAGGCGCACGCGTTTGAATGGGAGAGGAGGAGGAGACGGGGTCTTGCTGGGTTGGGAAACCGCGGGCGCGGGCGGCGGAGGCGAGCGGGCGTTTGGAGTGGAGTCCGCACTCGTATGGACGGTATTTAAAGAGCACCCCCCGACACCGAATTTTTGGCAGAAATGCCCATATATAGCGCAAGATTAGCAAAAATAGCACTTGTCCTATGGAATTTGCAAAATTATTACTTCTACCTAGGGTGCAATCAGATCAGATTCAGACGGATATTGTTGTTACCATATCCTAAACCATATTTTTTTTCCTCGGATTCGGTATCAAATACGGTTAGCTCGGATACGAATACGAATTCGAAATGTGTGGATTTTTGGAAACGGTAAGATCGGGACGGATACTTGATGGATTTGAATCGGACAACGGATAATATAGACGGATATCACACGTATACGAACCGATACATTCAACATAAGTTTTCAGCACAATACAAATTCAACGTAATCTTGCCCATTTGGATTTGTAAACTCTTTCTACCCATACTCTCCCCCTACAATCTTTTGAGTGCACCAAACCACAAGCAAAGAGCCCCCCTCACAGAAAGTATAGGCGAACTGGCAAAATCAGCACGCCGAAGTACAGAAACAACCGGTCTTAAAACGCTCGCTCATTTTGTCGAACACCTGTAGTGCGTGTGCTACATAGTACACGCGCCTACTAGTGCTCCTCCTTGCCACGTCCCAATGAGGCGGTTCTGCCACGTCCCTCGCGGCCGATGAGCAAAGTGGATCGAGCCGTACGTCAACCTCTCAGACCCTAGCTCGTACGCCTCCACCTCAGCCACCCCACCTACTCTGTCACCGTGGCTCCCCCGCGTCGTCTCCCTCGTGCTCCGCTCCCCTCCCACAACGCTTGCCGCCGACCTCCGCGCCTTCTGCAAGACCCTCCTCCTCCGCCTCTCCCCAACCTTCGTCACTGCCACGCTCCACTCCCCGGAGCTTCTCTCCCACCCGCTCCCATCGCTCCAGTTCTTCCGCTCCCTCCCCAACAGCACCGACCTCCTCTCCCACCCGCAACACCTCCTCAACTGCTACGTCTCTCTCCTGCACTCCTTCGCCAAATCCAGCGAAGCAATCCTCGACGCCGCTGGCCACGCGCGACGGCTTGTTGGAGCACCTCACGCCGCCGTCCTCGACGTCGCTGATCTGCAGCTCTCGGCCTCACCGAGGAGCTTCTATGGGCGTGGAAGGCCATGCGTTTCGCTGGCGTCGAGCCATCCAGGCTGACATTCAGCTTCCTTCTCGATGGCCTTGTTAACGACGGACTCCTTGACACTGCCATCAACATGTTCGATGCAATGTCCATAGACGATCGAGTCCTGATATAGTAGATGGATATCCGTCCGGTAACCATCCGGCCACCGAAGTAATTTGATCAGATAATAGTTGTCCCGATTCCGTTACCGAATCCGACAAGCAATATCTAGTACCATTACCGAATCTGACCAGATATTTCATTTTCTTCCTAGATTCGGTACCAATCGGTTTCGGTATCGGTCGGTCGGGATTAACCCAACCTATTTGCACCCCTACTTCAGTCGCACGGTCACCGTGCGACACTAACCTCTGGCCGACACGCCATGCGGCACTCAATCACATGTTGGCCGGAGGTTAGTGCAGCACGGTGACTGTGCGGCAGAGGTGCCATTTTTGCAATTGCAACTACAAGGGTGCCATTTTTGCCAATCATACGTCAAATACGACCATTTCGGCCAATAACTCCCGGACACTACCCTGTAGCGAGGGGTGAAGCTAAGGGGTAGGCTTAGTAAGGCTCGAGTCTACCCTCTCCCGGTGGTAGGAACCCACCCCCATCCTCCCCGCACACGGCACACCCTACCGGCCGACAAGATGACAAGCACAACAGGGCAGGGAGACCGGCGGCAAGCTACAAAGAAAAACAAAAAAGAAAAATGACTGGTGAAGAGTGAGGCCCAACAAATCCATCTCATCGACCCACCAAGACACCAACTCCAACTCACAAACTCTACCAACCAAGCACCAAATTAGCAAATTGGATTTTGGAACTTAGAACTTCAGAAGCCACTGACTTGCAGAGAGGGGGCTAACGGTGCAGGGGCAACTGGGTGAGCGTAAGAGGTCTTGGGGTGGGCACTGGGGAGCTAAATTTGGGCACAAGGGCTGGGCCACGACCGAGGGGAGGTAGATGCGAGGGTGGGGGGAGCCGGAACAGGGCGTGGGGGTGGCGAGGGGAGCTCAGCTAAGCCAGGGCAGTCAAGGGGGAACCGATCCGCCGAAGCCAGGACGGCGAGGGCCGAGCCACCGCCGGCGAGTGTAGGCAAGATCGCTGATAGAGCACCGCGCCTTGCTGTTGTCTTTGGATTCTTGGAGGCTGGAGAAGATGAAGACCCACGGCGGCGGTGCCAATCGCCCCTAGGCACTGAGACGACAGAGAGCTAAGAGAGGAGAGAGTGAGAGTGAAAACTGAAAAGAGAGGATAAGTGAGAGGCTGAGAGCGATAAGTCTGGTCGGTTGGTTCTCATGAGTAGTATTTTTACTTCCTTCTTGATTTAGTATTTTAGAGTCTAGAATTTAGACTTTTAGTGTATATAGATAGTTTAGTCCTTATAATTTATTCATAGATTTATAGCTTTTTATTGACAAAAAATAATAATTTATTTATAGATTTTGCTATAATGGAGAAACAAACTTTTTGTAATTATTTTACAAGCAATTCAGGTAGTTCTCCTCCAACTAATGAGAATACAACTCAACTAAAGAAGGTTCGACTAGAATTTAATGCAAATAAAATTATTGTTGATCCGACGCTTTGCATACCAATTGAAGATTATGCTAGCGAAATTAGAGATCAAGTGAAAAGGGCATATTTATTGAATAGTCCTCTTAGAGTAATTGGACATTTATTTCCAAAGACTTTGGATGGCAAAGAGCCGCGATCCTTTCAAGAATCATGGTATAAGAAGTTTGATTGTTTCGAATATAGTGTGAAAAAAGATGCCGCCTTTTATTTCTATTGTTTTCTTTTCAAGAAACTGGCACAATCTAATACATTTAGAAGTGATGTATTTACAACGGTTGGGTTATTAATGACTTAATGGTGTGCTACACCGAACGAGAGATCTTTATAAGCATTGATGTTGATTAAATCATAAGCCGCTTTCAGGGCATGAAGTCACGTAGAATGCATTTGCCCCGTGATTCAAATTAGCCTAATTCTGGTATGTTTCGTATAATCTAAATTTTCATTGACATTCACAATTTTCTATTATGATTCAAATTAGCCTAATTCTGGTATGTTTCGTATAATCTAAATTTTGATTGACATTCACAATTTTCTATTATATCACTAATTTTGGTATATTTCATACATAAGTGACTTATTGCTACTTTGCACTCATGGTAGAATAATTATATATTTTTGGATATGCGATTTTTATTATCGAGGTATCTATTTTGTATTTCTCTGTTTTTTATTAGTTGTCTCTATTCAATTGTGTAATTTCTGTATGAATTTTGAAATTTCATAAGAGTAAAAGACTAAATTTATATCAACTTAGTTTAAACCTATAAATAATTTAGCCTATTCCTAATTTCATTCCTAATTTTGCCGCTGCCCATAGCGCGTGTCTACTGTTCACCACTACGAGCGTGAGTTTTACTTGGACTTCTCTCTCCTCGTTGGTTTTTGTATGGTACTACGCTCGGTTCCCGGTTTCAGTCTTGTTTGTGCTCTACATTTTCCACGGTAAAACCACCTTGTATTGTTCTCTAGCTTTAGGTCTGCTTGATTAGACTGACAAATAATGATTTTTCTTTGTCTCAAGCTTATTGTTCCCTAGCTTTATGCCTGCTCAGTTAGGCTGAAAAATAGTATTTTATGGCTAAAATTACGATGTAACTAGTTAAAATTACATTATAGCTGAAAGTGATTTATTTAACGTAATTAAATTTAAAAAACTAAAAATTCAAAAAAAACAAAATTTATAAATAGTAAAAATAAACTAGAAGTCAGAAGTTCGAATCGAAATAAGCTGGGCATCAATCAAAAGAAGAGGAAAACAATTGCCACTTGCGATGAAACCGTCGTTCAGGTGTACTTTACACAGGACACTTGGAGTATTCTATGGCCTCTTGGAGCGATGTGTGGAAGATAGCATTGCTCTGATAAGCGGCCACGGTTAAACGACGAGGGGGAAACGCTAAACTTGTGTCAATCAAATGGAAGAAGAGAGGCAATATGAGCCTTTCGTTGGGGAGGGTAGGTATTCGTAGAACGATCCCTGTCCACAAAACCTCGTTCCACTCGAAGAACCCAGATTTTAATATTCTTTCACCTGCTCTGGAAGGCTAGCTCACCATTTCTTTCGGTTCCTATCTGGTCATGAGTGATGGAATCACCCTTTAAATTATTGCTTATGAAATGTTATATACTTTCACATCATTCTTCCTGATATGTACCTGGTTTCTCCTTTTATCATGCTTTTTACGGGCAAATCTTGATTAGTTGATTTATTTGGATACTGATCTCTTTCCTTTTTAGCTACAGTTGTGGGTTGACATGATGGACCTTAGATGACCCATATCATTACCAACGGATAATAACACTAGTCAATAGATTATTATTTGTCTATTCAGTAAAACGCTGATCCAACAAATAATAAGCATATCAAAGTGTTGCAGCAGAACTATAGGATCGTATGGCACAATCAGATGAGGGTGAATGATTGTCTTCACTTTTTATCACCTGAAACCAAAACACAACGCAGAAAAATAGAAACAAAATAATCTAGATTACCGAGCGGAAGTACTAACCGCACTGCGTGCTACCAAGCAGAAGTACCGACCGCACTGCGTACTACCTAGCGGAAATACCGACCGCAGCCGCTTGCCAGTACGTGGTCGTAGATCTCTATCTCTGACTGCTTGTTATGACCACACGATAAGATCGCCTGTCGCTCGACTGCTCGTTACGGATGCTTCTGACCCGAACGCTCGCTCCGACCGCTTGCTTACGATTGCTCGCCTATGAGAGCTCGGATCAACCGCCAACTTGCTCCGAACGCTCGGCATGGTCTCAAATCGATCGCCTGCTTGTTCTAATTGCTCTGCACAACAACGCCGCACGTGGTCGTATCCTCCTTCCGCCTGACGTCTCCAGCCGTTCGACCACCCCCCGAACGAGTACGCGCCGAAGACAACACAGAGCGTGGAAAACAGAGGAAAAATGGCTATGCTCTGGAAGTCACCAGAGATGAAAGAATCTGATCTATTATTTCATTAGCAAGTTCTTGGCTGCAAAAGCGCCTCACGGCACCCCTAAAAACCTTCTCCATGAAAGCCCTCAAAACCCTACGCTAGCTTACAACCTCCCCTGCTTTTATAGCCAACGCACAGATCGTGTTCAACTCGAACACCTCAAAATCGTGCCCTTAACCGCCTGGACATGAGATCCTATCTCTTTCTCAAATCAAGGGACCCGAAACCCTTCATAACATGGGTTTTAACCACCTCGTACAAATCATGGACTATCCACAACTCCACACGACAAACACGACAAAGCCTCCAAGATATCCCCTCCTGTATATCTTTCGTGCACCATCACCACGTGCTCTTGCGTGAGCCTGATCACCCCGCGTGACCTCCTGACCGCCTGGACCTCAGATTACCCCCTCCTAGTCCCGGTCATCCTCATCACCGACCGTAACTGTCTCCACGTCTCCACGCAACATCCACATTTGACTTCCAGGTGCTCCAGCATGAGCTCGGCCACCTCGCATGACATCCTGACCGCTTGGACCTCAGATTACCCCTACTTAGTCCCAATCATCCTCATCACCGACCATGGCCGTCTCCATGCCCACCTGCACATGCAAAGACCAAAGAAACCAGCTCCTGGCAACACACATTAGCAAAACACATCCTTGTCTATTCCCAGACAAGATCCAAACCTCCTACAACCATCTCTCAGGTCGTTTACGACCGTACAAACTATCGCTGATTGACGTAGACCACTTACGACCATGCACCAGGTCGTTTACGACCACACAACAATATTGCTAACGAAAACAGATCTTTCGACTACCCAATACGACCAAGCCTCAGAACGTTTACGACTATCGCTAAGTCTATCGCTATCTCAGAGTACTCGTAACCCTCAAGTACTCGAAAACCACACGACTATCGAGTACCGTCTACGAGTACCTCAAGCAACGACCATTCGTCAACGACCACCACACACCGACCAGTTAACCACTGGCCCAACACAAGTACTTGACGTACTCGGTCATAAGAGTGAAGCACTCATATTGACCATGAAGTCTTACGAGTACCGACCGTGAAACCAACAACAACTGATCGCTAAGCCTCCTACTATCGAAGGCACAACACAGACTGTGAAGCCTATGAGTATCGACAAGACTACCAAGTCTACGATCATGAAGGTAATCTGCAAAATCTACGACCATGAGAGTAGTCTGCAAAACTTACGACCATAGACAACAGTCTGCAAAACCTACGACCATGAAAGCCGTCTACAAAATCTATGAGCATCGACTGCAAAGCCCTCAACTATCGACCAGTAAAACCTTCGACTATCGAGCACGACCAGTAAAGTCTACGACTATTGAGTACTATAGCTATGACCATAAAAGAGTATTGTAGCTACGATTACCTGCCGTGGTCGTAAAACTGAAGTCGTACTTCCGTGGTCAAAACATGACGTGGTCATAAGCTGAGCGTGGTCGTAGCATGTCGTGGTCGTAAGCTGTATGTAGTCGTAGCGTGCCGTGGTTGTAAGCTGAACGTGGTCGTAGCATGCTGTGGTCGTAAGCTGAACGTGGTCGTAGCATGCCGTGGCCGTAAGCTGATGTATGCCATGGTCGTAAGAGTGTTTGAAGTGTTGTGATCACTCGTAACTGAGCAAAATCACTCGAAAGCAAAAACATCAACAGCAAACGACCAAGTCTTTCATAAACGCAAAATTCAAAGCAAACCAAATGTCAATTATTCATCATCTCTTTATTTACGACCATCCACATGGTCTAACAAGAATAATAATTAGAGACAGAATATAATATTACATAAACATAGCCATGCAGGGCTCAAACAATACAATACCAAAATAACAATTCTAGTTCAACCTCTAATTATACAAGAACTAGGGAAGTATAAAACAACATATTAATTTATATATACTCTGAAGGTCATATCCGTGCTGGTAGTAATACTCTAGTCATCCCAGGTCTTGTATAAAGTGTCCACCTCATACGGGTCGTGCTCAAAACCATCTCCCTCCCACTCGAGATAAAACTCCTCTGGGTAGGCCCCATCCACACCAAGTGAAATCTCAGGCTGGTTATAGTCTGAACAAAGGAAAATAATAGCAAGATTGAGTATAGAGTACTCAGCAAGCGTTAATACAAAAATGCACTTTACTAAACACTCGTATAAGTAGATAAAAACCTCCATTAGTTCCTATAGCCTTTAGTCCAGGAGACAGGTATGGATTCATGATTTATATCACATTGCGTAAGTTTGTATCACTTTATCCATAATCACCTTGATTATTATAGCGAATGGATTTTTGTATTTCCTTAGATGCAATGCCTAAATTAGAGCATAGAACTTTTACCTCTGTCGCGGTATATTATACCTCCACCCAGCTACTCATAATTGTTGGCCCAAGGCAGTTTCTCACTCTCACCCGACATCCTCGCAATTATGAGATAGTCGTTGGTTAGGCCGGACGCACCTTCACCTGACACTCCGCATCGCTAAATTATGTGTCGGGCTTATCCTTTATGGCACAAAGTCTACCTGAGATCTCGCCCAGTTTCTCCCTAGATAAATCTACTTATCCAGTTGTGAAGTGCATAATTACCTTGATAGAGTTTCTGATTCTGCCCGTCCTTAGACAAAATAATGGTTGATATGACCAGTATGGTCTATTACATGAGTGAAGTTTATATGTCCTTATATAATATCCATATGTAGATCAAAGGGCCCCAAAATCTACCCCTTTTTTACCCAAGCACCCTCCACTCACCTCTTACTTATCAGTACAACAGTGGCTTCTCCAACTATCTAACATTTACATATTAATCATCATTATTAATATCAAGCACATAATCATCATTATCATCTTTAAGCACATGATTTCTTTTGAAAGTTCATTTTATGCAGAGTAATATTAATCTAGCATAAAAATAACTTTTAAGAAAAATTGCTCTGATTCAATGATAAAGGCATGCTTGTCTGGGGTTTGGTAGTAGTTGCAAGTTTTCGATATATTTAGGTGAGGTCCTTCCCCTTGACTTGGTTTGTCACCTACAGTTAATACATAGACTACAACTTAATTTACGGGAATATAAGAAAATGTGTCGTGCCGGTGTGCTCCTATGGTGATGTTGTGGTCAAATTAAATGATTGCGGCAATTATAATTAAATTCTATCCTATAACCATCGATTGTCGTTATTTTACTGGCGTTAGGTTATGTGGCTTAACTCAGGTGTGTATTCGGTATTTTGTTATTTTCTAGTAACTTTAGCGTTTTGGCGCGAATGAGTAGATACCCGCACGTATATATATCTACAAATATACTCTTATCCAAATACACACATGTAAAAAATATTATTTGATCTTACACAGTTGTGAATGCATTTATTTACCTATCTAAATATATCTAGGCATGTGTTAGTTATGAGTATACCTTGGCCGACAAATTTTCCCCTCGGCCCAAAGCCGGCCAGCTCTCTCTCTCTCTCAGCACACTATTGGCCTGTTTCCCCTCTCTATCCATTTTCTCTCTGCCTCGTGTGTTCCTATGCGATTTCCCACCTCCCATGGGCCCAGTCGCCGGTTCAACCTCCTCTGGCCGTTACAGGCTGCCTCCAGTCGGATCCAACCTTGGGCACTCCGGATCCGCTGTCGGCCGTTGGAAATCTAAGCTCCCTTCTACTAATAATTTTTCCTTCCTATTTACTTTTAGTTCATGGTTGATGCTTTCTTTATTTTGTGATTTGAGTTATTTTTTAGCATAGATGGGATGAAGGTGGTGATGGTTATGCATGATGGTGGGGCTCAAGGCCTCCCACATGTCGTGGAGTGTGGTAACAGGTGGTGGCACGTTGTTACTGTGGTGGTCTCTCCTCTGACATACTACTCACTCCCCTACTCTCTTCATTCTCTATGTTAGTTATGTGGCTTGCTATGGTTGGATGCTATGCTTGTGAATGGTGATGCTCGAGGTGTGGTCCCGTGAGAGCAATGGCAAGATCGAAAACGAGATGTGGGACTACTTTATCGGGTGATGGTTGGCTTGATTTGGGAAAAACTGAAGCTTGGTCTTCCCGGTCGCTTACTTGGTTCGGTTGTGCTGTGATTGGCTCACGGTTGGCTCGGTTGTTGTCTCCTCCTATGGTTGTGGCCTCCTGGTGCTTGCTCCTCCTCCTGGTGCCTTCGGTTCCTCTGGTCTGGTGGCCTATGCTTCCCTCCTCCTTCCTCTCGGCTGGATGTGTGGGTTTGGGGGCGAGGGGTGGAATGGATCTAGCGGATTGGGGGAATGGTGCTCGGTTGTGGAGAAGCTGCTGCTGCTGGTTGCTGTCGGTCGAGGGTGTGAATGACTCTCTCTCTCTCTCTCTTCCTGGCTTGTGCCTTCAACCTTATCTCTTCCCCTGTGCTCTTTATGCCTTCCCTGTGTAGTTAGGGTTTTCCGTGTGTAAGAGTGGTTGGATTTTGGTTATTTCACTCAATGGTTATGAAATGGAATTTTGGAAAGGATTCAGGTTGGTTTTTAACGTTGGAGGATGAAACCCTACGACTGTAATAGATGCCGACTAGCCCCAAACGGTCTGGTATCTCGATGAGCGAATTGCCCATTTCGATAACCTAACAAGGGTTCTAATGACAGTCTGGCTTGTGATTATTTATTTTGTTCAGTCTTTTTTGATACTCTTGTTATTTATTTTTCTCACAATTAAATAGGTATTGGTTATTCCAGTTTAACAAATACTGTTGTGATTTCAAATGTTATGTAATTATTTATATTTTTAGACAGTTACTTTGATTGAGATCAAGAATTGTAAAATTGATGTAATGAGAATTGCAATTGATGTAATTTGGACTGTTATGTTGATGTAATATAAACTATTAATATTTTTATTTGATTTGAGAAAAATTTTAAACATCGCTTGATTGATGTAATCGTTTGTTGTAAATGGACGGTAATTAATTAATTAATTGTTGTAATATAAATTGTTACATTTTTTATTTGAGTTGATGAACGCTTTAATTTCTACTTGATTAATTGTATTTCTTAATCTGGTATGCTCAGATTGTATTAATTATTGGAGATGAAATTTGTGAATGCATTCTATTTATTTACCGGCCTTTAGGTTTCCAATGACTTAATGCACGGAAAAAGCTTAAGTTACCTCGAAATTTAGTTATTGGTTATTAATTAATGTTTTTAGCTTCATAACTCATCGTTTAGGGTTAATGGAAAACGCGAGGCGTTACACTAACTCAGCTGCTCTGAAATCCGACTTGAATGAGAGTAAGTTGGGTGTTGCTAGCGCCCGTACGTCCGATTGGAGTATTCCCATCCGACGCTCGGATGCAACATCCTTACACCATGTGTGCAACAATTTTAATCACCGTATACAACAAAAATATTTGATAAAAATCTCGATGTTGCACCGGTTGTTGCTGATTGTTGCATACATGAAATTAAAATATTGTAACAAAAACAACACTTAACTTCCATGACAGGGGATTAGGATTTGGGATTTGGGGTGGAAGGCAGGAGGTGGAAGAAGAAGCGAGGCAGGAAGGAAGGAAAGATGGGTTGTCGCGGGCTTTGGTATGTGTATCCGCAGGGAGAGGGATTGGGTCCGACGTGCCAAGCATATCAATTCCGAAGTAAGTTATGATATCTTACAAGTAATTTTAACCGGTAAGCCATAACCGGACTCTGGTTGTAACATCCGATTCGTCGTTAGAAGATCTGATGTGTAATTTATGCATGCTACGGTGCCGTGCTAATTCGTAAATCTTATTTTCGAGTAGTTACGTCGTGGCAAAGACACCATAAATATCTAATGCAACTTTCTGAGGGAACGAGAGGTGACACCATGCCATGGTGGAGACCAGGCAATTAGTATATGAGTTAGGCACGGAGCTCGTGGCTCCATTCGTTGCTAACTAAGCCCTTAGTCGCCAATTGGGCTGAGCTTGTGGAGTGTATGCAAATGGCTGATACATGTGTAGGCAGCACATGAATTAGCTGACAAAGAGAAAACGACCGATCGAGATCAAATCGACATCTGAGCATCATCTTAGGCCAGGTAATTATGAGGCCACACCGATTTGGCCCTATTTAATCTTGGTACTTAACTGATTTGGTTGGTTGGGAGATACTTAACTAATTTGGTTGGGAGACGTCGGAAGTCCACGGACAACGTGTTCGATTAGATCTTCAAAGATACTAGTCTCGTAGGCGTGGCGGCACGCCGCGCCACCACCATACGTAAAAAATAAAAGAGGCGATAATTCGCGAGAGTTTTAAAAAAATGGGGAAACGATTAAGAAGGCGGAGGTGTTTTTCAAAAAACGAGGACCAGACGTAAAAACAGGGACCCGCGATATCCGGAACGCTGGGGCCATCCCGCAAAACGGAGGGTTAAAAAATTTCAGGACCTAAAAAAATTCCAGCGACCTGTTTGCGAGAACGAAGGATCTGACGTAATTTGAAAAACCGAAGGTAACCACCTCCCGACAGTCGCAAATCCCCCCGCCGCGGGCATGTGTGCTGGGGACGTGGCCTCAGCGGGGCAGGAATCCCGCTATAATGCTGGTTAAGATTTGGGAGCTAGCCAAGTGGAAACTTCTGCTGCGAGGATGCCTAGTAGTCTAACCTCTACAGACTAGAGAAAACAACCGAGCATTGTTTGGCTCAGCTGGTTGGATGCAACTCGAGCATTCTCATGTAGTTTTTTCCGCAGACCAATTAAGTAGAGGATATAGCAGAGCACATGTGCCTTTGACTCGAAAAAAAAATCAACAGAGCGAACACCACATATATATTCACGATCACGCTTCTATTATGGACCCATATTCTTTTAGCATACGACAAAGGAGAAGCTGAAACTAGAGCCCGACTAAGGGCCTGTTTTATAGTTTTTAGCTACGGTTTGTAGGTTTTGGATTGTTTGTACGAAAGATTACAGATTAATAGTAGTTTACGTGTGGTTTTTATCGATATAAATAAAGTCGATATAGTATGTACTACAATTAATTAACAGACCCTATCTTAAAAGGTATTTTGTTTAAAAGCTAGTTACTGTAAAAAAAAGCCGATAAGCAGCTTTTATAAACCGAAAAGAATAAATGCTGAAATAATTGAAAAAAGGGGGTATTATACTGTTTGCACAGCCACAACCACGTACGTGCAGCCTGCCTGTCCAGCACACGAACACGCGCGGCGCACGTGGTCGAACCGGCGAACTCGCCGACGCCACGCGAAGCAACCACCAACCCCAACCGCTCGACGCCATCGCCCACCGCGTGCGCGCGGCCGCACTCGCATCGTGTGGCCGCGCGCCCGTCGGCCCTCCAAAACCGTACGTGGCCCGCGCGCAGCGGACGTCGCAGCCACGCAACGCGCGCGCGCCGACCCGGACGCACAGGCTCGGAAAATATCTCGGGCGCCGCCGTGTGTCGGGCTCTGGGCGCGTGTGAAATGGCCACGCTGCCCTTCGGTCCTGTGGCGGCCGCGCGAGGGGCAGGACGGTAACTTCGGGGAGGCGGCTGCAGCGAAGAAGCGGAAGAGAACGGAGGAGTGACGGCGACGGCGGCAAGTGGGCGGACGCCGAGGCAGTGGGGACGCGGACGGCTCCTTGTCCGGCTAGTGAGCGGGCGAGCGACACGTTGCGCGGTTTGTACCCGGGCGTGTGCGAACCGGCGCGTCGGTGGCCTCGTTCTAGAATATGGGGGTGTTTGGCTACAAGCCGGTCGACTTTTCGCACCGCCACAAGATGTCAATTTTTAAACTAATATTTTCAAGACAGGATCTACAAGTTAAACGTAGACACGTTAAAAGTTTAACATCCGTATCACCAAAATCGCAAGTGAGTATCGATCTCTCAGTAATGCATCACTAAGCAAATAAAATTCAAAATTTCATTCAAAAGCTAAAAGTTCGCACATAAAAGAACATGCCTTATAGTTGTTTCTAGCTTTTCGTTTCTAGAATCGGACTTTTAAAAGAAGTAATTTTTTATATTTATTTTTATAAATTATTTAAATAATCACTACATGAATTATTTTAAACAAAATAAATTCTTAACATGGGAAATCCGTTACTTTATTAATCTCTCGTAATGTCTAAAAATTAAAAATCGCAACCAAAAACTACAGTCGCTTTTGAACCGGACCGGTGACGACTCACTGATCGCGCCCTAGTGCGGCACTAGTGTAAAGGAGGGCAGTCTGTCCCACCTGTTTGACAGGTCGGTGTTCGCTTCTGTCAGAGATGGTGGTATGCTCATCTGCACGTGCATGGGCAGAGGAAATGCCCTTTCTACCCTCGATTTGGACTAGTCCAAAACTCTAGCTTCTCAGCAGTTCATTTTTAAAAAAATTGGAGAGGACAAGGGCCTCAAAAGTGACCACGTTCCAAAAGAGAACCAAAGTAGACGTTTGGTTTGATTCCAAAAGAGAACCAAAGTAGACGTTTCGTTTGACGAAGGATTGATCTATGATCATCATATGCTAACCTTGAACCTGACATTTTTGTGTGGTTTTATGAATGAAATGTTTTGGTCTACCACTGTCCCATTCGCGGGATCATGGGATGAGCAATGAGATCATGACGCAAAAAACCATGGGATGACTACCTAATGGACAAATCCACCGCAGTTGAGACTATTCCTTCAAACAATCCATTTCACATCTTGGTGGTTTTATGCTAGATACATTCATACGGTTTCCATGCCGGTCTGCCAGTTAAACGCACCAAAGATTTTGACGGCGGTTAAATGTTTGGTTGATACAGATATTAGACTTTTAATGTGTACTATAATTAATCTCGTCTTAAAAAAAATACTTCGTTTAAAAGTTAGATACTGTAGCAAAAGTTAAAAGCTGTTTTTATAAGCCGTTAAAGGACGCCCAAAATTGTCAAAAACACTTGCAAATTGCCAAGCCAGGTTGATCTGATAGAGTGGGCCCACACAACCCGGGAAGAAATTACGCACGCAGATTCCTTCCTCTATATCCCCATTCCTCCGATTCAATGCGTTGGGTCACCATAATAATGACAAAAAATCCATGTGAGATGCATGCTGTGAAAACTGCATCTACAGCATGGCAAAAACAGGAGCCCACTTGTGCAATGGACGGATTCATTTGTGGTTCAGGAGTTCATAAGCAGTTTCATGTAACTTTCGGTAGGGGACTCTTCCTTGTTTCCCGTATCAGCTAGCCATCATGGACGGAGCCAGATTCCTGCGAAATCATGATCCACCAAGATCTGCAGAATCAAGAACCCACTATTCAGCAACAAGGTGCAATCTGCAAAGATATGTATGATAGTGAAATGCGAGCTGATATATACATATTCATTGCTCATGGAGGTAACTCCGAGGAATAAGCAATGTAAGCACTGTAACTCTAGTAACATTTCGGTCAAGTAAGAAAAGTAAAAAAATTCGTGAAATTTGCTATCCCTGACCTGCAGCATTGCATTGGTCAGCAATGCATACTATCTCATTTCTTCTAGAAGGTTCTGAAAGCCTTTGCTGATACAGAACTATTCAATGTACTATATGATTCGCATCAATGGCAACCACAGAACAATATAATTGCGGTGGACCAGCACACTTAAATCCCGGAACGCCGTGTCAGGCATTCTGATCAAATATGGACCACTACAGAAATGAGAACCTAGGCAATATACACGCTCTTTTTTGGGGTGACATCTGGGGGGAGACGGTGAGGGGTTGACACTAGGCAGAGCCCCTGCTTGGGAACTCTTGCCAACCTCATAAAATGCAACAGTCCAACTTGCCACCACCCACATGGCAATATGGAATGACAAACTACTCTCCAAAACCAGGTGCTGTGCTCAACTCCATGTGCCTGCCAGGCAACCACACTTCTTGTGGCCCAAAAGACGAGTACTTGTCACTGTCCTTGAGGTGTTTGAAATAGCAATTCTCATGGTTGTAGGGTATGCAGATTAATCCAAATTTTGTTCAAACCAGTTAGCTCCCTAAAAGTTGTCTTGAAGCACTAATGTCTGGGAGCTCATTACTTCAATAAAGTTAAATAATAATTTTAATCAGCAAAAAAGTTTTTTTACAATATAACACGAAGGACTAATGCTTTCGCAGTTTTACACAAACCAGATTTTCACTTTTATGAAAGGCAAAAAAAAGTGTTGCTTAACTCGAAGCATATACAAATCTAAGCCAAAATAGATGGGTGGAACTAGAATCAAATTTGTTGCTATCAGTATAAGCTTTGAAACTTGAAAGACAAGAACAAAGCAGCCTGTTTGTCTTGTCACTCTGGTATAAACCAAAACATTTTGGCATAGGGTGCTAACCTGACAGTACAATATACCAAAAGCTTCCATCACAGATCAAACAAGTTTGTAATGAACCACAGGGTGCCATCTATCATTTAAGAACAGTTCTTTTCCAAAGTTTGTTTCTATTACTACCCACCAATTAAAGGTAAGCATAGCCATAATTCATCCTAAGACTACAAAAGATCATACAAAGGAAAGACAGCATGAACCAATGGAGTACATGATCCATACCTAGTTGAGGTACTTTTGCCTCCAGAAGAAGAATCTGCATGTCCAGAAATGTACAAGAGATCAAGAGACCATCTGCATGTCGAGTGAGGGAGTTTATTCACCTCTGCACAACATCTCTACAAGAGTAGACTTTCTAGGATTATAAAACCATATGCCATATGGAGTAAGAAAAACAAAGATTTTATCCTTGTGAGTTTCTAGAGAGAGGAGACCCAGACACGCTAAGCAGCTAACAAACATCATATGAACATCACTAGCTTTAATGTAATAAATTAATCAAAATTAGAGCTGGTTACAAGAGATACAGAGGATAATCATTTCTACAAAAGTACAGGAATCTTCTCAGCAACAATGAGAAGCCACATGTCCCCCCTGGCTGTGTACCACTACCACCTTTCCGCAAGAAAATGAGGCTCCAAATCAACATGTACACTAGTGGACAATGTTGTCCATTATGGATATTGACAAGATACTCCCCAGAATGTGCTAAAGATGTTCCCTCTGAATATCTTCAATAGCTGCGCGAGCTGACATGTATGGCCCCTCCTTGATTTGTTTGTCACTCTGATTCCTCACCAGTAGCACTTCCTAGCTAGGTCTTGCACAATTTTTGGACAATTTCAGACATTGGTGGCCTGAATTCAGGTTCAGTCTGCATAAGAAATTTCAGTTCAGTCACTGAGTCACATGATCCCTAAATTCTTCTCCACTTGCTGGTCTCAAAAAGAGCTAAATACAACCAGCATATCACAGTGATTAGATAAACAAGTGCTTCGCCTGAATGTGATAAATATGAAAATTATGAAACAAATTAACTTGCAACAAAATAACTTGGAGATATGACTGACGTATGCTTTTGAGTTTGTTAATAAAGTAAAAGTCGGCCACAAGCTAATATAGGGCATCTTCTTTTCTGCTTCTAAAAGTTATTTTTTTGCTTTTCTACAGTAAGTAGTTTTCAAACAGTCTTTTCAAGATGGGGTCTACAAGTTGATTGTAGTACACATTGCAGCGACTTCATTTATATCGGTCAAAACCGCACGCAAGTTTCTGTTATTTCGTACTCTCTCACACAAACAATCCAAAAGCCATAAGCCGCAGTTAAAAGTCATAAGCCGAAGCAAAAAAGAACAAACCCATAACATTGAGTAATGATGGGTTTGCCCTAATTAAACAACTTTGAATGAAAAATTTAAGCTAGAGAACCTCAAGGATGTGCTAGTTAAGCATCACATGTATTTTCCTATATTATGCTTAGAAAGTACAGCTTAGCTAAAAAAAGTATAGAAGCATTGAATTACCCGAAGACAACTGCTGATGATATCTGCAAAACGTGACAGCACTTTCTCAGAACACTCTCCTCGAATAGAAGGATCAACCATTTTTGACAGGGACTCAATGTCATGAAGCTGAGAATCAGCCCATCTAACAAGATGTTGTTCAGCACGCGGGCGAGAACTGCATATTTCAATATAAAACAACTTGGCAAATGAGAAAGTCCATTCACATTTTTTTTGGAGACAAGTGATCTAGAGCAATTACAAAAGGTTCCTGATTAAGCATGCAGATGACAATGAATTACTGACCTGTCATACGGTTTACGGCCGGTGAGAAGTTCTAGCATCACCACACCAAAACTGTAAACATCACTTTGATCAGTAAAATTCCCAGATTCATGGATTTCAGGTGCTTCGTAACTGAGTAGTGCCCGCATGCGACCTGACAACTGAGATCAAAAGGAACACCACTGTAAGTTTATTACAAGTTTCAGATTCATTTGCAGCTAGCACTAAAGTACAGAAGCAAGTACAAATGCCAGCCAAATAATTAATCTATACCTATGGATGAGTCAATTTCAATTCTTTCTTACAATATTATTTCTTGCCATACAGTAGTAAAGATGTGGCAAGGGGCACCCTAGTTTGGAAGAAACTGTTATGAATATTGTGTGTATATTGAAGAGGTCCAATGGGCAATATATATAGGGAGTACAAAGGGATATTACAAGGGAATATGCCACATGAGATAAGGAAAGAGAGGCATATATGGAAAGGAATAAAACGATTCATATTCTATCTCTAATACCCTTAACAACCCCCTCAAATGCAAGGCGTATGCAATAGCATTGCATTTGAAAAAGGGTTAACACTAAAGCAAGATAAATTCGAAGTCCGAATCTTGACGATGTCGTCGTTACGTGCAGCTTTTCAATAAACTGTCAAATCAACCAGAAGAGGAATAGATAGATGCATGACGGCGCAGATCGAAGCCCAAGAGGCGGCGGTGCAGTGCACAGAGGACGCGCGGCGGCCTTTCAAGCTCGGGGCGGCGGCTAGAGAAGCGGCGGCATCATAACGACTTCTACGATCTGCACGTGGCTCAGAGAATAGAGCGGCGGCTGCTGCCATGTAAAATAAAATTGCTACACTTCTATGACTGACAATAAATTTGTGAACTCACACGGCTTGGACGAACTAAAAAATTAGAATTACGGACCTGGATGGACGCAACGGAAAACTCAAAAGAAAAAATAAATAAAGACTGACTCCAAAAGAAGACAGAAGCAGAAATACGGAATACTCAAAAGTAGCGGCATAAAATAAAAACGCCATCAACACCTCCGACGCCATCCATCACACCTTCCATCACACCACCTCGCCATCCATCACAGCGCCTCGGCCCCTCATCTCCTCCCTCACACCTGCACGCGGGCGCGAGATGCCTCCTCCACTCCTTTTCCTCGTGCCGTCTTCTCCACCGTCTCTCCCTCCCCCATCCCTCGCGCCTGTCTTCTCCACCGTCTCTCGCGGGCACGGAGGCGCAGGAGGCGGCAATGGCGGCAGCAGCGGGCGGCGCGGCCGAAGGAGGTGGCGGCTAGATCGAGCTCCGGGCCCAGCGGCGGCGACGGATCTGGCGGCGTCGGCGGCTTGGGCAAAGTCGGATCTAGCGGCGGATCTAGCGAGGCGGCCGGATCCGACGGATCCCGACGACAGGCGGATCCGGCGGCGCAGGCTTGGCGGGTGGAGGAACCGAGGCGGCGGTCTTGCGTGCGGGGTGGTGGTGGCGAAGAAGCCGAGGCGAGCGCGAGCTCACGGCGGCATGGCGCGGTGAGGGCCCGAGGCGCACGGCGACGAGGAAGCCGACGGATCCGGCGACGGCGGGCGAGCCGAGACGACGAGGCGCGGTGGCGCGACCAACAAGATGGCCGCCCCCGGGAGAGATCAATCCTCCCGAGGGCAGCAGATGCAGAAGATTGATGATGTTAGGGTTTTAACCTAAGCTCTGATACCATGTTATGAATATTGTGTGTATATTGAAGAGGCCCAATGGGCAATATATATAGGGAGTACAAAGGGATATTACAGGGGAATATGCCACATGGGATAAGGAAAGAGAGGCATATATGGAAAGGAATAAAACGATTCCTATTCTATCTCTAATACCCTTAACAGAAACGTTGGACTAGACCTAATAGCAGTCACAGACTCACAGATGCTACCTATACAAGAAGTTGGATTGTGTGTGTGTGTGTGAGAGAGAGAGAGAGAGCGCGTGCACAAACTATGCAGAAGACACAGTTCTAAATCATAAAGAAACGTAATCACATTTTGGGTATTTTAATAAACATTTCAGGGTCACAATAAAGCTGAAACATCACAACCACAAGGTTTTCGTATAATACTAGAGGTTACCTGTGTAACAGAACCTGACAACATCAATTCTGCCAGTCCACATTCAGCAACACGTACTGAAAATTCATTATTAAGGAGCACATTGGCTGGTTCAAAATTCTGATGCACCACTGGAGGTTCACAGGTGTCGTGGAGATACCTGCAAGAAGAGCGTAATTTGGAAATATAAAAGATGTCCCTTAACAAGCTAAAGTAAATTGGAAAAAGCTCATAAAAAATATTTTTGAACCAGAATACAGCTTACTCTAAGGCTTTTGCTGTACCAAGAGCGACCTGGAGGCGAGCGTTCCAAGATAGTGCACCAGCACTATCTAGATCCTCTCCTTCATGTAGTACATCATGTAGTGTTTTTCTACTGAAGTGGTTATAGACAAGTAACCTCTGTCCATATTCTGCACAGTATCCAACAAGATCAAGGATGTTAGGGTGCCTAATATCTGATATACGCGCAACCAGCTCTAGAAAGTCATCCACTGGTATTCTATCATTGGCATTGTCGATCTTCATAACTTCCAATAACTGCATAGGGTAAAAGATGATGAGCACAACATTCCAATAAGCATAAAATCCCACTGAGTAAAAGAAGCAACACTTGGTACATACTTTGCCTTCAGGAAGTTCTGCCAGATATACTTTTCCCAACCTACTCTCTCTTATCAAATTTCCCTCTTCAAAACTATTTGTGTATTGCTGAAGTGATGCAACAGAAAAGGATGTTGCAGATGTCGAGGGACCTGTCCTTGGAGGAGTGCTAACTCTTTTTTCTGGCCTAACAATAGGAGTTACAGTTAATTTTTCCACCGGAGGAGGTGGCGGCGCCCGCGGTGGTGGCGGTGGCGGTGGAGGTGGCGGTGGCGGAGGTACCGCAGCAAAAATATCCGATTCCGATCGCTCCAAGTCAATTACATGCTCTTTTCGCCTTTCAGGAGGCTTCTCAAGAGCAGCTGGCAGCAGTAGAATAATTATTTTATACATCTGAACTTAAACAGGTGAATAGTATTACAGTAGTAAAAGAACTGATTGATCAGATTTTACAAGCATCTATACCTGGTACCGCCAAATTTATTTCACGAACCTGCCTCCTATCAGGAACCTCAGCTGAGCCTGTTAGTGAAACACCATGTACCATGGTATAAAACAACAAAGATAACATGGAAATATATTACAGAATGGTAAATAAAAGTATACCTTTTTTACCATCGTTCCTTGACTGTACTGAAGCTTGCTTGATTTTCGGCTCTTCAATCCTCTGGGGCACCCTCCCCACCTGACTTGTCGTATAATCATGCCTCGACTGTCTCTCTTGGAACTTGGACAGGCAAAATATTACCAGCAGCACTATAACTATGAACAACACAATAGCAAGAAGAACATATCCAACAGTCCTGAGGGTTGAAGACTTATGTTTCTCGGATGATGGAGAGCTGCTGTCTCGAGCTGTAGATCCACCAGAAGAGTTCGAGGGTGTGTTGGATGGTGAAGGAGTTCCTGAAGGGGATGAAGGAGATGATGGTGTTTGTGTTGGTGTAGGGCCTGTAGGCGTTGAAGGGGATGATGCAGGAGCTATGCTGGTATTAAATGGGTTCCCATCCTTTCTGTAGGCAAAAATAGTTAGTTGCTTGATAAGTTATATATAATCGATCTAATCATCCAAGCATTGAAAAGTATTGAGTAAAAGAAATAATATTTATGTAGAGAATACAGGTAATATGTGAATGGCATCAATAAGAATAGGTAAGGAAAAGGTTTCTCACTTGAAGTTTGGTACGTTCAGCAGCTTTGAAGGAACCGGTCCAGAAAACAAATTATTCTCTATATTTCTGTTTTAAGATAAATAAATTATCAGAAAGAAGCATAGGTATTTGTATGCATAACAAAAATCTAAGATAATGATCTGGATTATATATTCATCACAAATTGGATTAGTTATAGTTTGACTGATATCAATATTATTTACTAGAAACAAAAGTCAAGTACAAAGCACATGTATCATGTGAAAAGTACGTTGGTAAATGGTTCATGGTACTGACTGATGCTTATTTGTAAAAAAATGTCCGTGGGAAAGAAACAGATCTTTTACTGAGGAAATTCAAGGTGACTGTGACTGCTAAATAAAGCAGAAATTTGTGTCTGCATATATATATGTTGCACGTACGCCAGAGTTATGTCAAGTGCAGTGATCATGATAATTCATATTCTGATGTCTATACAATAGACCTGAAGAAGATTTATGTTAAGCAGTCAACTTTTCTCTACTACTTAAAAAAAAAGGAGTTGGTGATGGTTATTCATCTGCCCCTCCCTTGGTGAGTCTGCCACTGAGAAGACCGGCGCCGACAGGTGGGCCATATTCCCTTCCGCGTTTGGCCCCTCGCTCCTTTCTTTTCCTCTCCCCTGCCTCTCTCTCTCTCTCTCTCTCTCTCTCTCTCTCTCTCTCTCTCTCTCTCTCTTGTGCTCCCGATTCCGCCGGCTCCCTCCCCTGCCCCCATGGCTTGTCGTCACTCACCGCACATCCCTCTCCAACGTCGCGCTCGCTGCTGTCGCACCGCGGCAGTCCTCCCCTCACACCGACGTGCCTGCAATCGCTGCGTTGCGAATCCAGTGGCAGAAGTGATCCCGCCGCCGCGGCTTCCTCCCCTTCCACAGCCGCTACCCACCGTCCGTTCCCCTGCCCTTCCCCCTAACATCGGCCGCCTTTGCCGCCGCTCGCATGGTCTCCACGCTTGTCGTCGTCCATGTTAAGGATAGAATAGAACTGTTATTTGTTTCTTTATATGCCTTGGTTTCCTTATATGTATATGGTATATTCCTCTGTATATCCCTTTGTACTCCCTATATATATTGCCCTTTGGGCCTCATGAATATACACACAATATTCATAACATGGTATCAAAACTTAGGTTAAAACCCTAACCTCGATCTACTTCCGCTCCAGCCGCCGCCGGGCACCTCCGGCCGCCGCCACCCCTGGGAGGAATGTGCTCCACTCCCAGGGGGCGGCCACCTTCTTCCGCGTCGGCGCCCGCGTCCGCCTCGGCGGCCATCTCCCGACCGCCACCGTCTCGCTCGCGTCGCGACCGTCACCCCTAGATCCGCCTGTCGCTGTCTCGGATCGGCCGCCACCGGTCAGCACCGCACGGATCCGACCGCCTCGGGCCGATCCGGTTGTCTCCACCGCTGGCTTCGAGGCACCGCATCGCCTCCCGCCCGGATCCGCCGCCTCCTTGGCGCCACCCGGATATGGCCGTCGCCGCTCGGATCTGGCCTCGCCCCGCCTGGATCCAGCCGCCTTCATGCCGGATCCGTCCGCCGCTACGCCGCTCGGCCCGGATGGGGTTGCTGAACGCAAGCATTGTCATCTGATTGACACTGCTCGCACCGTTCTTCCTGCTTCTCACATTCCATCACGCTTCTAGTCGAGGTCGCTTTACGATCGCATATCTCGTTAATATGCGCTGTTCCATCGCTCTTAAGGATGTCGACCCGATGAGCGTCTCTACTCTAGAGCCCCCCAGTACAGTCATCTTCGTGTTTTTGGCTGCACCTGTTTTGTCCTGCTACCGCCTCGTGAGCGCACTAAACTGAAAACCAGGTCAGTTGAGTGTGTGTTTCTTGGGTACAGTTCTGAGCGTAAGGGTTATCGCTGCTATGATCCTTCTAATCGACGAATTAGGATCACACGAGATGTTGTCTTTGACGAATCTCGACCTTTCTTCTATCGAGATTCGGCTCCTCACACTGACTCCTCACCCATTTCCCCCCTTTCCCAGCCTTCTGTACCTTCACCTCCTATGTTGCCTCCTGCAGCACCGCCTCCTGCTCCTATGGCGCCACCGTCTCGTTTCTCTGGGGTGCACTACTCCAGACGTCCTCGTACTTCACCAGATCCCTTTTCTGGTCTCTTACCAACACCGACGTCTGATTCATCTGATGATGTTCCTCGTTACGCCCTTCATGACCGGGCAACCATTCAACCTCCTGATCGTCTTGTTTTTACTTCGACAGCTCATGCTCTCTCTGTCGCTGAGCCTAGTTATCGTGAGGTTGCTTCTCATTCTGAGTGGCAACTCGCTATGGCAGAGGAGCTTGATGCGCTTCATCGTACGGAGACTTGGGATATTGTACCGACACCTGTGCACGCTCGTCATATCACGTGCAAGTGGGTGTACAAGATTAAGACCAGGTCTATCGGTACTATTGAGCGCTACAAGGCTCGTCTTGTGGCTCGTGGTTTTCAACAGGAGTATGGTCGTGATTACGATGAGACGTTTGCCCTTATTGCTCATATGACCACTGTTCGCACTCTTATTGCGGTTGCTTCTGTTCACCGGTGGTCTATCTCTCAGCTGGATGTTAAGAATGTCTTTTGTTGTGGTTACAGACCAAACAGAGAGAGAGATATGGTAGTGGAGAGTTAATGGCGTCTTGCATGGGGAGGTTTACATGCAGCCACCACCCGGATATTCAGTTCCAAATGGCCATGCCTATCGTCTTCGTCGTGCTTTTTACGGTCTAAAACAAGCCCCTCGTGCCTGGTTTGCGTGTTTTACATCAATGATCACCGTTGTCGGTTTCACAGTCAGTGCCCATGATCCTGCTCTATTTATCCATGTCTTACATCGAGGTAGGACACTGCTTCTTCTATATGTGGATGATATGCTCATTACTGGTGACGATCCCTCATTCATCGCATATGTGAAGAAGCATCTCAGTGAGCAGTTTCTGATGACTGATCTTGGCTTGCTTACATACTTCCTTGGGATTGAGATTTCTTTCACGCACTGGGGTTACTACCTCTCCAGGCAGGTATGTCCGAATCTTCTTGATCGGTGTCTCGACCGATATTCGCGACTGTTGAGACTCCTATGGAGCTCTCTTTGACTTCGTACTCGATGGTGATCTTCTAGAGGATCCTACTCGGTATCGCCATCTTGTTGAGAGTTTGGTATATCTTGTGAGCACTCGTCCTGATATTGCTCATGTTGTCCATATCTTGAGTCAGTTCATGGCTTGTCCTACTCATCTTCATTACAGTCATCTTCTTCGTGTTCTTCGCTACTTGCGTGGGACCATCTCTCGTTGCTTGTTTTTCCCTAGCTCCACCTCACCCGCCTTCAGCGCACTACGATGCGACCGGGCTAGTGATCCTTCCGATCGTCGTTCTCTTTACGCCATCGTGTTTTCTTGGCTCCTCCCTGATTGCCTGGAATACAAAGAAGCAGACTGCAGTTTTCCGTTCGAGTGCAGAGACTGAGTTGAGAGCTATGGCAGCTGTGACAACAGAGATTACTTGATTGAGATGGACACTTGCAGATTTTGGTGTACCTGTGAGGGGACCTACAGCTCTTATGACTGACAGTACAAGAGCTATCAGTATTGCCCGTGATCCAGTGAAGTATGGCTCACCAAGCACATTGGTGTGGATGCTTCATACACTCGCTCCCAGGAGCAGGAGGGAGTACTTGCTCTACAGTTTGTGCCATCAGAGTTACAGCTTGCTGACTTCTTCACGAAGCCATAGACTAGAGCACAACATTTGTATTTTCTCTCCAAACCCAATGTGTGTGATCCACCATGAGTTTGAAGGGGATGTTAAGGATAGAATAAGACTGTTATTTGTTTTCTTATATGCCTTGGTTTCGTTATCTGTATATAGCATATTCCTCTGTATATCCCTTTGTACTCTCTATATATATTGCCCTTTAGGCGTCATAAATATACACACAATATTCATAACAGTCCACACTCTGCACAACATGAAGGTCGTCATCCTTGCGTCGCCCCTATTCCTACCGCCACGCTCGTGTCCGTCATTCACGCGCCCCACATGGACCACCAATGGCCGAGGGGCCCCCTCGCCGTTGTGCATGTTCAATGTCACAGCTCGCCATCTTGTGGTGGCCCCTGTTCTAGAAGATGTCAATGACTGTTGGGCATGCTAGAACATGCCTAGAAGGTGTTCGACAATATGCTACATAGAGCTATGCCAACAACGTCGCTACCCTCCCGCGCACCCAGAGCTGCCATTCCTGTCAAAGAGGAGCCTTCCATCAACGCATGTGGGTCCACCCAAATTATTTCTGTTATGCGTGAAGGTTATCTTATTCACCCTTGTTACATCCGTTGCTTGAAATTTGCAACTGAAAGGGTTTTGTGACAGGCGAGCAAGACATGCTGTATAAGCTGGGAGAGACGAGGATTGGCATTTGCTGCGTTGAACAGCTACATTGCCCACCATTGTTCACTCTAACTCCTGATAATTGTAAGTAAGTCTTTTAATCTTTATTGTTAATTGTCCTCCTTCTATTAGCTCTGTTTGTTCTCTCATGTATTTTTAGTCCTTCAGGAAGCACTCATTCATATCTACATCAACCAGTCTAGCATTTGCAACATTGCTAGAGATCAGCACTCAGGTGAGAGCACTCGCATTTTTTCATTGATTGGTTTAGGTGGTAAGGATAAAATTTCAATTGTTTTCCAACTCAATCCCATTTGATACAGGACCAGCCTTATTGCCTTTATCCCGTGAGAACTACATATTCTTGCATCATTAAAAAGCCTTCAAGGTAAACATCTAATTTTTGTTTCCATCAGAGCACCGTATTTACTAACGATCAGTTCTCAGTTGTTAACTTATGGCTACCCTGGTTCTGTATACAAGCAACTGTCAGTTGTGAATGTTAATTCTGAGTCAATTTTCCATATGGCTTTGTAATCCCACGTACATGAATAATAATAGCTCATGGAATGGATTTGCTTCACATACATTAATACAATACACACAAAGGCGATTGCATGGAAGCTACATTGGGGCTTGGTAGCGCCTGGACAGTGCTATCCAGGCTTGACAAGCAAATCGAAAGTGATAGTAGAGATGGTTTGATGACCCAATGGTGACAATGGTTTTAGATTGTTTTCAGAGCTTTCAATTCATGTAATTTCAATTTTTTTTCTAATCCGTAGCAATGCACAAGCATTTAACTAGTTATATAAAAGAGGTAACTGATCAGATAATTGCAGATGTTCTGTTTTATAGACTCTAATGTGCTATTATAAGCAAATCGGTAAAGTGATGGCAGAGAAGAGAGTGTGGAAATACAAATCTTTGAGGGGGAGATCCTGCAAGACATTAAGGGTCCCAGATAGTTGATTATCTTGCATGTGCCTGTGAAATAGCAGGTCATTAAAAAATTGTAAAAAAAATAAGGGGCAAAATCAAGACAAGAAGATATTTGTAGACTTACAATGTAGTCAATGATGACAGGCTTCCCAATGAAGGTGGTAATGGACCACTGAAGTTGTTAGAAGAAATATCCCTGTGATGAAAGTTGAGATGTCATTAACCAGTTAACAGTTAACCCCTTGCCTCCCAAAGCCCCAACCCATTAAGAAAAAGAAAGAACTGGAATGCTCTGAGGTGTGCGGGCAAATGTGCATGAAAAGTACGAAGTGCAAAGACAAAATAGAGAGAAACATGAGGATCTTACAGATTTATAAGTCCAGTAAGCGAATCAAAAGCACCTGGCAGTTTTCCATCGAGATGGTTTTCATTGAGTGACCTGAGAAAAGATAGATCTTTGAGTGAGAGCTTATAGAGGAAACATGTACAGCATGGCTATTTTGCTTAGAAAGGACAAACAAGAAATTACATGGCTGTTAAACTCCGAAGTTTTGATAGTGACATCGGGATGCTTCCAGTGAGTTGGTTATCAGAGAGAAAACTGTACCAACATGGAACAAAAGATCATCTTGTCATCTAATCACAAGAACTAAAGGAATTGAAAAAAAAAGGAAGAATGGCACATACAAATTCTGCAGTGTAACAGGTAGATCTTCTGGTATAGTTCCACCGATATTGTTGTTGCTAAGATTTCTACAGCAACAAGAAAAGTAAATACCCGCATAGCTTGATCAGGATACGAGACAACATAAATTCTGCCAATATATAAATGCAGCCCTAGAAATTCCTAATTCACCCATGGAACATTATGACAGGATAATTAAATGACACAACCGTCAGCCATGAGTTAGGGAAAAAAATTGACAATAAATCCCTTACATTGTGGTTATTGAAGTGAAGTTCCCCAGGCTGCCCAGCTGTCCTCCCAAATTTGCAGCATTGAAAATTCTACAAACAATGAGTTGATAAAAGCACAAAATATAAAAGTTCTACCAGGGAAAGGAATCACAAAGAAGAATTGACGTACATTGAATCAATATTTGAGCCGATACATACAACGCCCTGCCAACCCTCACCGCAGGGGTCTCCACCATTTGCAATCCATCCAGGAAGAGTTGGAGATCCAAGTGCAACATACAGTCCATTAATAGCAGCAACTGAACATAAAAATTAAAGGCAAAACAAGCCATTAGGAACAAACAAAATGCTCTCTAACATGGTGTCACATCAAATCAATATAAATTTTAAGGTAATACAGCATTGTACTAAAAACAACTAGTGAGCACAATGGTACAAAAAACACACTCATTTAGCTGTTTCACATCCACCACTGAGACCCCTGTTATCAGCGATGAGACTGTAAGAGCGACTAAAATCAGAGCTCTCATTCTACCACAAATAACCTAACAAATACTCCATCTCTTTATCCTGCATTTTCCCACTGCCACCAAATGACCAAATCCTAACTGAAAGCAGTCACGCTCTCCCCCCATTGCAATCAATAATGATGACAATCTGTAGAGCTCAGCTCAGGTCACCACATTGCTTTAGGACCATAAACATCCCTCTCAGTGTGCACACGGAAAAGAACAGCCCAATTGTCGCATATCATCACACTATTGCTTCCACAGGCAGTCACACACAAATTCAACGGCCCCATCAACTCCAGAAGTATGACAGAACGCACCCGCATATCCGCACGATCAAGCTGAATCAATCGGCGCAACCAAAATCCCCCACATTTCTCACCGCCCGCAATAAACTGCTCGATGCATGTAACATCCTTAATCCGAACCGACCTCAATGCGCAGCGGCAACATCAACCACCAACGAATAGTGCGACGGTACTGCATCGAATCAATCCCCCTTTTGCTCACTCCCGGCGACAAAATCCTCATTTCGCCGGAACAGTCACTCAAATCATCACTACACAAGCAGTACAGCCAAACCAACCAACAACCAACCAACCAAAGCTAGTGCAACCCGTGCAGCCAGCTCGTGTTAAAAAAAACAATCAACCGGAATCGAAGAGCAGAGCGAGCAAGCAGGCGCGTACCATCGGCGGCGTCGGTGGCCGCGAACACCCTCGGAGGCAATACCGCGGCGGCGATCAGCAGCAGCAGGAGAACCCAAACCCCCGGCCGCCCGAAGCACCAGCCCGCCATCCGCATCGCTCGCGCGCTCGGGGGGGCCCGGGTTAGCACGCCATCGGCGACCCAGGGCACCACTGGAAGCACGGATCAACACGCCAAGGCAGGAGCGACCGCCGAGGCCATCGCGGAAACCGAAGCTCGCGTAGATCTAGAGAGAGGGAGGGAGGAGAGAGGAGCTCGCTCCGGCTCTGCTTTTCTGCTTTGCTTCTAGAAACAGGAGAGGAGAGGAGACTGGGAGTGGCGGCGAAGTGAGAGAGAGAGAGAGAGAGAGAGAGAGGTGGAGAAGTGAGTAAGCAACGCCGCGCCGCAACGGGCGTAAAAAGGCTGAGATAGAGAGAGAGAGAGGGTGGGTGAGAGGGGAAAGGGTGATCAGTAAAAAGGGCTTGGGATTTGCGTGGAAGGCCCGGAAAGAAACGAGGGGAATTCGCTTCTGGGATATCTAGAGTGGTATAACGTGATTGGGGTTTGGGATTTTTATTCTCGTGAGACTGCAGTGCAGGGGGGAAAGGGGGTGTGGCCCTGCTGACGTGGAGCTCGGCTGGATTCGTTCCGTTTGGCTTTGGGTCCAAGGAGGATTCGGAGAACTTTGGGAGATGGAACTTTGGATGCCAAATGGTTGCGTTCTTCTTGTCTCGCGGATTGTGTTTTTTTTAATGTTACAGTAGGTAGCTTTTAAATAGAATATCGTTTTACAATAATGTCTATAAATTAATGTAGTAGATATTGTATCGAATTCATCTATATTGATTAAAATCGCATATAAATGTTTATCTTTTCATACCCTCTTTTACGAATAGCCGGAATTTAAAATTTCAAACAAAAAGCAATCAGCTACTGTCCGAAAGAATCAACCAAATCCATGTGTTTGCAAGTCTAGTGTGCAGCTATGTAACGGTACTTACGGTTTTTCTTTCCAAAACTTGGAGCAGCCCTAAATTGTTACGTATTCTCGTAATATATAACGTGCAAGAGCTAGGCTTCTTGCTCAACAGCGGTTTCCTAGCAAGGCATTATAGTCCTATAGAGCATGGCGCTCCACTTGGACATAGTTTCACCTTATTGGTCCTTCCAAAACTTTAAATCCAGCAGATATGATTGTCCTATAATAACAGCATATATGAGTAAAAGAACCAACAATTGACATACTCAATGTTAACTCCTGAATCAGACTATATGAAAAAGAACTGTACCAAAGCAACATGACAGTGCCAGTAGCATCGAATTGTTTTTTTGCCTTGGCCATCAAGCACTTCTACTTTCAACTTCCAAGCGTCAAAAACCCTAATAAAAACAGTGATTCGAAAAGGACATCCATGGGCATGTCACGATCTCTGGCCTACAAAAGATACTTGAGGCACACAACCCATGCTTTTAGTAAGCATCACTTGGAATAAGACAAGTAAGCTGTCCTTATCCTTGTACCAATGGTGGGCAAATCAAATGACCCCACGTAAGCTACGCCATTATATAGGATACTTACTGAAAACGCATCAGGTCAAGAGGTGAAGGCTAATCAATATCAGTAGTTATCACATGCCTTTCTTAGGAAGCGAACGTTGGTTATCTTAATGTTCCACGAGGGTGAAACGAATAGATAGTCCGAGGTTATTTATTTGAGGCATGCTTAATTGCGCACACACACACACACATTACTTTTCACCCTCGTCTCTTGGCACACTTGGCCCACGAGGCATAGTCAAATACTACTTGATGGCGATGTGCCAAGTTTGTAGGCGAAACATTCTGAAGCTTATCACCTGGAAGCCTAGTTGAACTTTTGTAGCGGAGACTTCAATTAAGAAGAAACTAATTATGGAAAAGAGCTTATGGGCTGTTTTTTTCCTCCGAAGCTGACGGATTTTAGATTTTACTACAGTACTTAACTTTTAAACATAGTATTTTCTCAAGACAGGGTCTACGAGTTAAACGATCTATACATTAAAAGCCCAACATCTGTACTAGCCAAAATCGCAAGTGAATATCTGTCTCTCCGTAATCTCACTGTAAAAATGTTTAAAATTTAAAATTTCATCAAGTTCACAACAGCACCCAAACAGACCCTTTGAGGGCTCTGAGGCTTATAATCTGAAGCCTTCCATGCACGGCTTCTTTGAATTTCTACTCCAATTCTAGTGACTTTAATGTTTTGTGTAGTTTTGTTTTCTTTTTTCTTTTTTTTTCTGGATGGTATGTACGTATATGTACCGCTCGAATTTGTAGTATTATCTAACGAGTCTGTCTGATTGTAGTTGAATATTCGAAGTATATCCAGACATGTTGGTCTTCAGGAGCAAGGATTTTCGGTGCGTCTTTTTGGATGACGGAAAGTTCGGTGTACCGAACAAGTGCGCACAGGACAAACGGACCGGCGAGGCTTTATCCGGAAGGATGAGAGATTACTTGGCATCACAACCAAGTTGTCATGATCTCTGATTCCCTCTGCAAAAAGTGTTGATGTCACTGTTCTCAACAAAGACGTCAGACTGGAAAGAAAAACAAAAGTAAGCTCTTCCAAAAATAAAATCGAAGTTCTAGAGTGAAGTCATAAAATTCAAGTCAAGATGAACAAAGAAAAAGAGAACAAGGCAAAGAAGGTGTAAAAGAGAAATTAGAGCAAAAGGAAGGAAAGGCACACATAAAAGAGAAGAACCTACTCGCCTTTGGTCATTGGATTTTTATCAGACAATTATTGCCACACTTACAGACAGATGCTTCGTATCCTAAAGTTAGGATTTATCATGCAGGAGATGGGATCTACTGACTACTCGAATAAAATTAGGGCTTTCCCTCGGTAAAATCATATGGAGTAGCTGGCATAATAAAGTATCGTCATACTGGATACATAACATAAGAAATACGATGAAAATTTCCGATATGAAGTGATCCAGATTTTTCATGCAAGAGGTCTTACTGTGATGCAGACTAAACAAAGAGGAGAGTTTAGAATTTGCTAACTGATAATTCTTTGATGAGGCCACTAGGCCAGAGCAGATGATTATCCTGAAGAACTGACAAACTGAAGTGGGCCAAGAATTTACCAGATAATTTTCCTGACAGATTCCATTAAATGGACCCTACTATGCTTATACAATTGAGGTGGGCCAAGCCAAGCAAGGAACCCTACTACTAGTATTATTCATCAGTCATGAGTCAGGAAGCACTAAACTGACCATGAGTGTGCCATGTAAACTAAACACCACAACAACTTCTCATCAAAAAAAGAACAGAATCCAACTGCTCAGACTTTCTTATCATGAACAAATACTAGCTGCTGTAAGAATATTCAAAAGATAACCAGATCTTTTGCTGGAGATTGAGGGAAGTCACGGGATAATAGTAGCTTCATCTGGAAAATTCCTTCATCTGGAAAATTCCATTCTCGTACAGAGTCCCAGCTGTATCATTTCCAGATTCAGATTTCTGGTATGCAATTTTCAGAAAATAACATGCTAGAAAATTACATATTTGTACAATTCAGATTATGACTAATACTTCAAAAAATAAACCTATTTTTTCAATATTTAGATATAAACACGAGCAGCATATGAAAAGCACATGAAAAGTAAAAAAACAAGTGCATTTCAAGCAAGCAGCTCGAAAAATGGTAATGTTTGTAAACCATCAAAACCTCTTGATTGTACCTTACCAGGGCCCTCTATATCTGCGAAAATAGTGGTGAAGTCATTGTCATTCACAATCACTTTAATCCCTTCTGGAGGTGACTCGTCAAGATTTTCAGTTCTTTAGCCAATTGCCCAATGACATTTGGTGGAAGGTTTTCATTGGTTGCTTTCATAAACACAAACATGCCTCACTAGAATCACAGTAAACAGTACATCTTCCTAGCAGAATGTTGTCATGAACACCAAAACATTTCCTCTGAAAAATGAACTTCAAATAATTACTATGGAAGCAACAGCAGCAAACAGATTTATGCGGCCTTCGTCGGCAGCGTTGGGCAGAAATTATGTCCTTCGACAACAGTGGCAAACTGGCAATATCTCTGACAACAAATGCAGTCTACAGGAAACCAGTAGTCAGCTGAGACATCATGATTGGGCGATGAGATCGAACACAAACGTATTAGAATAAGTTAATCTATAATATTTCTGGAATCCAAAATGAAATTTACAAATTTCAAATTTGATACAGAAAATGGTATAAATGAAAATTCTCTTAGACTTAATTGTACAAATGGCTTCTGCAAAACATATCTCAGGCACTCAAGTAAATGATTGATAGAATTAACCCACATGCCTTTTTTGTTTTAAAAACACAGCCTGTTTGGAATTGTTTTGCCTTAACACAGCTTGTTTCAAGGAAACTCACTAGACAGCTTTGCCACTGTCATTGTAGCTTGCACCCAAGCTCTGCCTTTACCAGGAGAGGAAACAAATTAACTCCAACATACATAATGTTGGCAGATCTTAATTACTAGATGTTACACATTCCTTTTTCCACAAAAATTCAAGCATCTACTGTAATAGCTTGAAGAAAATTTACAGAATAAATTGCACTGACAATTCACTCTACCGTATGTGTGCATGTCCATTAAGACCAATGATTGAGGAACGAGCACCCTTCTGACAACATGTCCCGTAAATGTCTGATCTAGCCTTGACCACAGTAGTAAATGGTTTCCAACATTGTTATTATTGCTGTCATGTACACGCAATAAATAGGCACATTAGCAAAATGCAGATGTACCAATGGTTTTGCACCTTGTGCGAGATTCAATGCCACAGTGTGTCCCAGCATGAGTAACACACGTGCTAGGCAGCGATAAAATTGGTTGGAAACCAATGCAGCTGCTAATGTGGCATTTATACCAAAGTAAAATTGACATTCTTGGTCCTATGTTTTCCTGATCATCTTATAATTTAGTGAAGAACCATATAGTGCAGGTGACGACTAACTTGCACCCAAAATTAAGTTTCTTCCACAAACCGTGACCTGGTTCTTATTCCATGGACCATCTAGAGATCAGAAATAGAAATCCCAGCTAAAATCATCAACTTTCATCCTCTTGACTTCTCAACATTGTGTATATACTTAAAATACCAAACTTTCATGAAACATAAAGCAAGTCTTTCCAACTCTCCCCCTCTTCCTCTCCCTCTGTCTACGAAACCAACAACAGAGCAAGTAGCTAAGCTTCTTAAAGATCACTGTAATGCAGTTCAATGATCTAAAAGTTGTGTCCATTTACAGACGCTAACACCAATCAAGACAACTATAAACATCCCGGGTCTTTGCAAAAGCTATACTATAATCCTGACGTCTCTGCTACAAACTTCGAGGCTTTGCGAGGAGACAGATAATAAGCATGAAAATAAGTAGATCAGACAACAATACGGCGAATTTTCCCTACAAATCTCACAAACCACTTGTCACTTCAGTTGACAGAATAGGTCAAAACCCACCCAAATTTATGCACAATTCGCCCCCAATAATCCAAGAGCATCACTCACACAGACTTCATAACCACAAAAAACACATTTGCGTCGCCAACATTCGCTAAACCATCCCACTGATCGAACTGAATTAATATATCACGAGTAGGCACAACAAGAACCACGAAAGAACCCTCAAAAACGCCCAAACAAATCGCAAAAGTGGGTTCAAACGACAGAGAATGATGAATCGGGCAGGCAGGGATCGGCGGGTTACCAGAGGAAATCCAGCAATTTGGGTCGGATTCGCCGAGCAATTTGCCATGATTGGGGTTGGGGGCGCCAGCTCGGGGGATTTGGGGGGAACGAGAGGGGGAAGAGAGGTGACGTGGCCCCCAGCCGAGCCAGCGAGCGGCGTGCGCTGCTCGCACCGGATCTGCGTGTGGGCGCTCCAACAAAGAGAATTTCGTTGACGAAAATGCCCTTGGGTTTGGTTGGACGCCCCAATTAGAGCTGTAAAATCGGCTTTTTTATATATAATCCGATCGGCACATATAATATATATGGTAAATACGGTATTTGTAGTTTGATATTATAAGGTATTTTTAGAAGTATGGTTGGTGTTGGTATATCCTAATTTATTTCGGTGTAATATTGGTAATTATCATATTTACCATAATTAACGCGAATTACGAATGATACAGTGAGACGAGTGATAATATACTGGATTGGTACTGGCAAATGGCAATACTGCAATAGACACAAAGACTAACAAAGTAACAAGCAATGAAGCAAGCAACCGCGTGGCAGTAGAGCTTCACTGCTCTGCTTCAGGCTCCAACACAGTCACATAGTGAGACAGACACAACACACGTATAGTTTACTGGTACTGGCAAATGGCAATACCGCACATGTACTTCTCATTTTGCATCAAACAGACAGAAATTACTACTTCTATTACACAATTGCACATCACAAGTTAGTTCACAATGGAGTAAGCAGGTCATATTTGAAATGAACTCAGTTTTTGTCAAAATCCGATTTTGAAGTGAATTTTCGTTTTTGCTTTGATCTCTTGTTTCCTCAGCCTATTCACCACAAATCTCAAAGCAAATCAACCTCTAAACCTTGCCAGCTCGGCCGGATTGGGGGAGAGAAGAAACGGCACTGTGTATGTCCGAAAATCACAGCCGCCACCCTGTTTTGCCGCCGCCTCACCTCTCTCGCGTGACCCTTCTCCCCTGCACCTTTTCCGCCAGCTCACCACAGGGGGCAGCCTTCTCCAGACCGCGCCAACCCCACGGCCAAGTCGCCGTGTCCTCCTTTTGCCGCCGCCCGCCCATTCCGCGCATGCCACCGCCTCTCCGAAGTTTCCCGAATGCGCCACCTCTTCCGAGCGGACAGGCATCCTGCAGCCTTTCTTCCCCACCGCCTTGGCAACCCTAGCCACCCACGAGACGTGGCGCATCGCCGGCCGCTCATTGTCGCCGCCCCTATCCGTTTTTCGGCCAAACCGAGCCGCACCGCCATACTTCGCCTATTTACGCAATTGAACCCTCCACGGTGAACTCGGCAACCCCACGAAGCCAACCGAACGCTCCCAAAGACCTCTCATCGCCTCCATTGTCGGTAATCACCGAAATCCCCAATTCGAAGCCCTAGAGCAATGTCCAATCTCCGGCCATTCGTTCTCCAATTCCTTTTGTTGGTAGCGCCCTAGTACTCCCCAAAACCATTCCCCATCATCGCCTCGGCCCCCAACCCTCCTCTTCTCCCGGTAGAAAGCCTCCTCACTGGTAAACCAGCCACCGTGGTGACCAGCTCGGACCTCCTCACTCGAACCGCCACTCCCTCTAGCCTCCCCTACTCCCCCTAATGCTCAAACGCCGGCCAATTTGCCCTAGGAAGCCCTCGCTCTTCCCCGATTGCAAAATCGGCCGCGGGGAAGAAGACCTCACCGCCGGTGATTGCCGCCTCCGTCGAGTCCCTAACCCCTTGAAACGGAACCCCCACTTCACCCCGAACCCATTCATGTCCTCAAAAACCGTCGCAACTCACCCTAGCGCCGCCGCGGTCGCCGCCCTTTCCCCGCTTCCTATCTTGTGGCCGGTGAAGAAGATGATGAAGCAGTCTGCCGATCGAGCCAACCGCCGCCGCACCCGACCGAAAGCCGCTCCATCCGGTTGCACCGCGCCCGCCTTCGCCGCTGGACCCGCCGCCACACAGGCATCGAGCGACCCGCGCCCGCCGCGTCCGACCGCACCACGCCGCGCCCCGACCGACCTTGCCCGACCGCGCCGCCGTGCGCCCGACCGAGCCAGCGACGCGGTGGAGCCACGCCGCGCCCGTCCGACCGCACCCGCCGCCGCCGCATCCAACCGTCCGCCGCCACGTGTCGGCTCGCCGACCGCGCCCGCCCGTCTCGGTTCGACCGAGTCAGCTCACCCGAGCCCGTTGCATCCGACTCGAGCCCGATGAACAGTAAACCCTAGAAAAATTCAGAAAAAATCCAGAAAAATCCAAAAAAATAAGTTTATACCCATTTTGACCGTTTTGAGCCCACCAACCCATTTCTCAGGCCCATTTCCCCATTTGACCCTCCTATAAGCCCAAAATCTCATTTATTTGATTTTTCAGATTTTCTTTCTTTTATTTTGTTCATTCCTAGCCTAGTCCTTCGGGCATGGAATTGATTTTTTTTTGTTTTGTTTCGCGTTAGCTTCCGAAGTCGAAGATTCGCAGGAGCAGGAAGGAGAAGCTCAAGTTCGGGCCCAGTCCACCGAAGATTACAAGCTAATCGAAATCGTAAACCCGCAAGGCAAGTCACACATGTTTTGATCATATTGAACCTACATTTCCGCTATTTATTTATTTATCAGTATTTTCATTATGTTATTTGCGCAATGCTATTTTTGTACAATAAGTACTTAGAATGATATGGTACTAGTTATGTCCTACCACCCAGAAAAAGCCCAGATTAATTTGATGGCCATATTCACCTTGACAAAGACATAGTTAAAAATAAATATGATAGCTATATAATCATGGTAGCATAGGAACTCATCAAAATCTTTCTACTGTTAAGAATTTTAGTATTTGTCTAGAATTGTGAAAAGATGGATCTAGGGTAAGCAAGGATCACAGAGGTGAGTCCGAAGACCTTATCCTAGGATGGAGGCTTGGTTGAGGATCGGTGGCGGTCGGTGGCACTGAATATGGGTTTGTGCATGGATAATGCCTCAGTGAAAAATATAAGGACTAGACTCTTATGCTGAGTAAAGAACACAAGACCGCCCAACCACAAGCGTTGACTTTGTCAAACCCGTGTAGTAATCGCTCAATTTCGATTGAACCTCTCAAGCGGTTGGGGAGTCGGAGGGTGAGTTGTATGAGAGGTGGTTAACCATACAACAGTAGGACCGCTATGAGTCGGAGGAGATCCGTGGGGTCATCCGAGCTTATGGGGATCAAGGACCTACTGGGCAGAGACTATATAAAGAATTGAGCAGTGAACAACTTTGTTTTCTTAACTCTTTGGCCGGAGTTAAGAGATCTTGTGGGTAAAGCAGGGCAGCTCTGCAGAGTCATGACAAATGGTATTCGAATACGTCGTGCTTCCGGTAAATGAAGCTTTGTTTAATGGGTGAATCCAGTAACAAGGCATAAGTAGTGTTTAGAATGGTTTGGTAATGTGGAAGGTTGATAATCACGCTTGAAAACCCCCTTACCTTAACGAAGTTACTTTCAAGTCTTTAATTGATTTTCAACTAAAGCTGCATCCACCCAAAATAATAAACCTGTTTCCCTTTTACTTGTTATACCATGCATATAGTTATTGCTAAGCTCCGTGTGACTTGTTGAGTACGGTAGTTGTACTCATACTTGCTAAAAACATAAACAGAAGCAGCAAACTTTGAGGAGGCAGGTGAAGACAAAGAGGTGGTGCTCTACAAGATTGACGAAGCTTGGAATTAGGGTCGTTCTCCGCTCAGGCGTGCCTGTGGCATCTTTTGCTGTAATGTAACTAAAGGTAGTTGGCCTTACTGTAATACTTGGCTTTCATGCCCTTATATTGTTATAAAATTTGCTTTTGCTCTTAAGCTTGTGTTGGCAATGTTATACACTCGATGGATGCACTCGCAGCTGAACATTCCTGGGCAGTTGCGATGGTTTCATAACGCTCCCAGAAATGGGGGTGTTACAATATTAGCAACCATGGTAGATTCCACGAGCCAAACAAATGGACAAAAAAACAGGGACCTGTGGGCCGAATGCCCGAATAGGGGGATGGTATTGAGCCATTGGTCGATGCCCGATACACAGCGGAGAACACTGCCGCTACTGGCTTTTCCATTGTTTCGGTTTTAGCCGGTTTTTACTAAAAAACCGAATCTCAAAAAGTCGAGAAATGTGTTTCCTGAATCGAATACCGAAAATTAGTCAAACCGCTATGCCCGTTTCGGTTTGGTATTTTCGGTCCAGTTTTTTCAGTCCGATTCAATATTACATAGCCTTAGCCTCAATGGAGTATCACATTACAACAAAAATGGTCTCCAGGAGATATTTTTGTTTAGACGCTTTTTTGAGTGTCTGTACGTTAAGAATTATGTAGCATATAAAGACACTTCTTGAGACGTTTTTTAGTGCTTTTTAGTGTCATTCACTACCAACAAGTCTATAGTCTTTGATATGTTACATGGGGAGACACTTCTAGGACGCTTTATAAAACGACTCAACAGAGCGTCCTAGAAGCGTCTCCCCATAGAACATATCAAAGACTATAGAGACGTGTTGGTAGTGAATGATGCTAAAAATATCTCAAGAAACGTCTTAAATTCTACGTAAAGACACTCAAAAAGCGTTTAAACAAATCGTCTCTATGAGACCATTTTATTGTAGTGTTCAATGACAGCTACCTTTCTCGGCGGCGGCTGTCCTATGAGACACCGATCTTTCCCGTCGGTGTCGATAGCTGCATGGTACAACAGAGATGTCATGACAACGGTGGCGCCCATGGCACATAGCTCCATCAAACGACGCGTGGCAACAACCACCCCCATCCACATCTGATAGGTGGGGTTGGGCAATTTTTTCCCATGGCACCGCTCCCTAGCTTGTTATCGGTCTTACTTAGGCACTCCTCTGAATTTTTTCTCAAGCGTATAGTACCATTCCCTCTATTTCTCTCTCCTCTGGTACCCTCTTATTTCTGTTGTGCATGCTTTTACAGGTGCAGCGATGGCACCGCCGTCGTAGCGGCCATCCACGTGGAGCCATGTCATGTTTCACATGCACGTCGTCGCATGTTTTCTTAATTGGTTTTTTAACTACGATCGATGAATTTTATCTATATTTTTGAGATATTGATTACGTAGTGTTGGGCCGCCATTGCTCGTTCGATACGCTGATGGCAAGGCCCAGGTAGAGTCAGATTCGTGGGGCACGTGTCGCATTATGATAGGCCGCCCCTGCAGGCAGCGGCTATAAAAGAAGGGAGGCTTCAAGAACCCTACCACTCCGGTCTCCCGACCGCCGCCAGTGTTTTGCTTCACCCATCGAATTTCGTTCCCTCATCTTCCTTCCTGGTTTTTTTAGATCAGATCCTTTTCTGATATCAGAGCTGCCTGCCTCATTTTTTTGTGCGAGAATTGCTTGTTTCAGTTTGGGATTTCGCCTTCCTGTTTTTGTTTACAATGTGTAAAGATGAGATTTTTATGAACATAGGGCTCTCTATATTATGAGTCAACAGCAGGCGCCGTTCGATGGTGCCCTGACTGCCGCTTGGAGCCCAGATCGATGACGAGCCAGGAGAAGATTGTTTGGAGATCCATCTTCTTTTATTCCCAAGCCACAATATCTGGCCATACTTCAGCGCACCCAAAAAAAATCCCCCTTTTTTAGAAGATTGCGTTTCTTCGCTGTTTTTCTTGTGTGTTTTTTTGCGAAAGTCTTGCTTATTTGATTCGCTTCGAGATAGAGATAAAGATCAGACTGGTTGTGTGTTGGACGGCTCAGACGAACGGGTGCTCTGTCGATTTTGTCCATGGACGAGCCGCCCTTTGCAACAGTGCCCAAAGCGACGGCGGCCGCTGCACGATTGGATGGGCGCGTCGTGTGTGTGCTCTAGCCCCCTCCAAATTTAAAGCGGCCATATTATTTCCATTCGCCTACAGTTTGATTTCTTTGCTTCCATCGGTTGATTTCTAAGGGGGGCTCGCAGTAGTGGTTGTACTGCTTTGTCTGTTGTGTTTGTGGCCTGGCCTTAGCTGAATCTGGTGACGGGCGGGCTCATCTAAGGTCGATTTTGTGTCATCAAAATGAACGGAACGTAGGATCTCAGCTAAAACGCTCAACAGATGGCATCCACGAGCTGCGCACTGTAGACAGTATTCCCAAACGAACACGGCTAAGCTGACAGATCTGAAAAACATGTATCAGCTCTGGATATCTAAGGCCCCGATGATTTCCGCCTAAGCTTTTTAATTTTGTTTTTGTAACTTCTTTGGCCTTTCTTTTATTCCTTTTTTTCTGAAGATTTAATGGTGTTTTTATTTTTTAATTGAATAACTTTAAAAAAGCTAACATTCATAAGATTTCAGCTAAAAGTTAACAATTGGCAGCCAAAAGGCTTTAAAAAAGACAAAATAAACAGCCTCTTTAAGACTTTCAAGATCAAAAGGCATCTTAGAAGAAGTAGATCCTTCTAGAATAACTGGTATAGTTTCTTTGTTGTTTTTTTAAATGATTTATTGATATTTGGTTTATATAAACAATCATACTACATTTATTAACATGTTTTTTAAGTGGTTTATCCTAATTCTGTTCGAGTGAGAAGAATCGAATCGACAGTTAATTAACTGAGTTAAGAGTAATCAGCTAACACGCGGGGGCAAGCGCAAGGTCCTTTCAGCTTCAGCCTCAGATTTCTTTATTATTCCTTAATTTTATCTTTATCCGATTTTCAGTTTTTTAGGTTTTTTTATTTTTATTTTTGTGTATTTCTTTGTATTGTCTACGATGAATTGACCTGCTTTTTCTATTTTTAATTTTTAAATTTAATTACACAAAAAATAAAATAAGCAACAACAGTACAAAATAAGAAGAAGAAAAAAACAAATGAAGAGCCCCGCGCAAAAGAAAGAACACTTGCTGCACATCAGAAGATACGTACTCTACATATCTCAATGAGAAATTTGATAATTTGCCCCACCTTTGTTTGCAAACTGCTCATTTGCCCTATAGTTCATATTAATTGATTATTTGCCCTATCTTTCAATTTCCAGTTGATCATTTGCCCTCTTTGCATTTCCAAACCATTTTCTATTTTGACAAAGATAAATTACTATGAGAAATAACCAAACTGCCCCTGCTTTGAACTAAACAAAAGTCTACAGCTTTCCACACCCGGACGCAAGAACTCACCAGGGATTCAGTGGGGTTGGCATTACCATCTCATCTCATCTGGCGCACGCAAGAACAAGAACACGCGACCAAGAGAGGAGCAGCAGCAGCGAAGGTTTCCCTTTCCTGGTTTCCTTCTCGGTGCGTCACTGAAATTCCGATCTTTGTCCTGTCTACCTGCGCCTATGAGCCTATCTATCCATCCCCCTCGCGACTCGCCCCACAGGAGAGAGGGAGAGAGAACGCAAGGGAGGAAAGAGGATGAGGAGGGAGGGGTTTCTGCAGTGAAACTACATGCAAATTGTTGCGTGAAAAGGAAAAAAAAAGAGATCGGTTTGGCCATCATCAAAAAGGTAAGTATGGCTTTTGTATCATCGTATTTGCATGATAAAGGACAATCCAAAACATGTTCTGTATAGACCTATTGACCGTAGCCTACAACCGCAAGTAAAAAGTACTTGCTGAGTATTAACAATGTCGCAAGTATTAACAATGTCCTCTTTATGCAGCTTTAATAGTGCAGAAGTACTTACCAAATACAATGCTTGTACTCAAAACAGTTGAGTGTCTATCAGTGAAAAAACAACTCGTGCATTCAAGGTTGGAACAAGTCATTTGCCATTTCTTCGCCCCTTGGATTCTTCGATTGGAATATGTAGTCGCATAAGTTAACGGAATGTGTTTCTTTTCTTTAGTGGACACCTTTCAGAGATTGCAAGACAATGGAAGAGAAGCAGGGCCAGTTTGGTTATTTCTTTACTTTTGGCAAAATAAAAAATGGTCTGAAAATACAAAGAGGGCAAATGATCAACTGGAAATTAAAAGATGGGGCAAATAATCAATTAATATGAACTATAGGGCAAATGAGCTATTTACAAACAAAGATGGGGCAAATTATCAAATTTCTCTATCTCAATAGGCGAGTTTCTGCTTACCTCACAGGAAGCTCCGCATCTCAATAGAACACTTACCGCACATCAAAAGATAGCATTTTTCAACTTCCGTAAACTTCTCAAATCACATTCACGCAGACAAACTAATAAATTCCAGTGCTAATTGCTACTGCCTACTGCCATGCTAGTGCATCCAAACATCGAACAAGAAATGGACCACAACAAACACAAATGAACAGAAACATTTTTCGCGACATCCAAACAACAGCGCTTAAAACCCAGTAACACAGGAAGCGCTGGTGATGTTGATCCGAGCAATAGCATTTGATGGACCACAGCATTTCAGATCACGGTTAGAAGAGTAGGTGAGAAATGACGACCGAGAAAGGATTTGTGCAACATGCATCATAGCCAAGTGGCATCTTCTCATGTTGCCTGGAGATTGTTGCAACTTCGTAAAGGCTCCTCTTATTTCTTCTATGGAGCTGCGTGGCAAAATATCGCCAAGATTTTGTGGTAAAACTGTAAAAACAGCAAATTATAGATTGGAGCATTTAACCCATGCATAAACACGGAATTTGATGATTTGACTCATTTGTTTCATTGACATGTGGGTCTTAGACCCACATGTCAATAAGATATCATGGGACAAATCATCAAATGCAATGAAGGTTGTGACAAAAGATCAATAACTCCATTATAGATGATAGGATGCCAAATAAAAACATGAGCTGAAACAGGATTTGTATCCATGATCGACTGCATTTGTAGAATTACAAAATGAGTGCCACACATGTCATTCACACAATAGCACACATAGTATGCCAGCAACAATACATATATCAGACACAGGGCAAATTAGCACAGTGCAGTAACTGAACATAATCTTCACACAATAGCACAATAATCACACAATGGACAACATCTCAGTTCACCACACCATAATGCATCATTATGGTCGTTTATATGTACATATCTACCAGTTCATTCTACATGGCAGAAGAAGAAATTGACATACGATGAAAACAACAGGGGCGTTTACTTCATCAGTAGAGCCATTGCACAAGAGGACCGAAACCAGTGTGCAACACCTCTTCTTTAGATTGGTGGGATGTTTGAAAAGGAGAAGCCCTTGTACCCTTTGTAAGCATAGTAGGCGATTCTTGTGTAGTAGAACCCAGGGATGAACATCACAATACCCAAAATCATAAAGAAGATTCCTGTCCCAACAAAAGGGGCAAAAGTTAGGGTAAAGTTCCAACGGCGTGTTTCTATATAAGCGCAACCTTTCTAAGATGGATTTAAGCAAAACCCAACTTAAAGTTGATAAGTCATGAATGCTACTGAAATGCTCATATTGCGTCAATACTTAAAAGAATGTGAACCGGCATCCATGCAAATTCTCAATCTTATACCTGCACAGTACGACAGTTTATTTTTCCAATTCCACATGCGAACCATACTATAACTGACATACTAGCAGAAAGACACAATCACATATGCTACAGATGAGAGGGAAACGAGGAACATGGGGGCTTTTTACGCGTAAATTATAACCTAGAAATTTGACACTAGTGCATCCACAAGAAACATCACTCGTATATACCAGAAAAAAAGTCAATTTCCTACACGTAAACACCAACTACTAATAGATGGCACAACGAAATAAACCCCCATAAAATTCCTGACAACGCTAGGCACTGTAAGATGTAGTACAGTAGTAATCAGGAAAATTTCTAACAGCATCGAGGTCCTAGATGCTGCGAGGAGGACGACGAAGCTTTTCGAATCGTGGAGATATAGAGAGGGGGAAGGAAAAAGAAGAGGAGGAGATGGTGCGGTCTCACCGTGCGCGCGGTCCCCGCCGACGCGGTTGGCGGCCATGAGGAAGCCGGCGACGGTGCCAAGGGCCCCGAAGGCGAGGAGGGAGGCGGCGAAGGCGATCTCCTTGACGGGGGCGCCGCGCGGGCCCCCGACGGCCCCGCCAACGAGGTCGTCCTCGTCGGAGATGGAGAAGGCGTGGTCGACGTACGCCATGGCGAGGCAGCCAAGCCCTAGGGTCTCGCGTGGCGGATTCGCGTGCGAATCGTGGTGTAGCTCTGCGGTTTGGCTGGGGGGTGGAAAAATGCGGGGGTTGTAGAAGAAAGAGGGGAGCTGAGACGCGGGAGGAGGAGCCGGAAGAAGCAGGGTCGCACCGCACCGGGTCAACCTATGTTTGCTTTGATTTTCTTTTTTGTTTCGAGGGGAACGGATGGCTACATCATCACCCTCCACGCGATTGGACGCGCGTCACACACCGGCCCCGGGCCTGTTTGCTTCGAGTTCAGTTTTTTGGTTTATTTTTTATTATTTATAAATTTCATCTTTTTTTATTTTAGCTTTTTTAAAAGCTTTTTTACCGGTTCTTTTTTTTTCCGTATTCATTTGCGTTTTTCGTGATGAGCTAGCATATTTTTTTCTATTTTTTAATTTTTAAAATTTAATTATGTCAAATAAGCCACCTTCAGCTACAATAAAATTTTAGCCGCTACAGTGCAATTTCAACCATAAGCCACAGCTTTTCAGCCCAACCGAACGAGGCCTTACACGAATACGTGAGTGCATCCTTAACACACTGCCTAATATAGAGGAGAGGTAAAAGTAATATAGAGGAGAGGTAAGAGGCTGCTCCACATGATTTTCATGATATGTACAGTGGTGCAGATATCTGTTGTCTATATCACACTTTCATATTATCTGTAGACAACACTAAAAACACCTTTTATAATGATTTGTTTGTAAATTATCTATAATGGATCGTTTGTAAAATATAAACAATATTGATACAATAGTACAAAAGCCATGTATAACAGGCTATTTATAGACAACATTGATAAAATAACACATAACATGTCTATATCAAGCTATTTTCTCGCGTTTCGAACGCCTACGAAATTATAATCGACATCCTTCTCTCTCCTCTTTCTCTTTCATCCACCTAAGCAAAATTCATATGTAGCACCTCTTATACGACATGTTCTTTTTAGCTGCGGCTTATGGCTTTTAGCTGAAATTTTTGAATTTTGGCTGTTTACGGTACAGATGACGGAGAGACCGATACTCACTTACGATTTTGACTGGTACAGATGTTAGGTTTTTAACGTGTACTACGTTTAACTTGTAGACCCCGTCTTGAGAAAATACTCCATTTGAAAGTTAGGTACTGTAGCAAAAGCAAAAAGGCATCCGACTTTTGACTTGCCGAACAGGCCCATAGACAGCTTATGTCATCCTATTATATATATGCCCTTAAACCACGATTTTTAGCTATGTCTGTTGACTTTTAACTAAAAGTATAGTATAGTATCTGTTAGCTATTTCTGAGTCATTTAATTAAAAAATCTTTATATAATTACGAACAATAAATAATAAAGAAAAAGAAACAAAAAAATAAAAAATAAAAAAAGACAAAATTAATAAACTGATGTGTTTTAAAAAACTTCTAAATCCAGTTAGAAGTCCAAGCCGTTTAAAGCAAGGCATCAACCTCATCGAGATGGAGGACAGTGAGGGGGTTCGTAACGGCAGATCGTGCCAACTCCTACACATGATTCGTTGGACGCTGGTCTTCGCAAAAGGCCCAATTTATATACTACTGGGCTGGTATTGGGCTTGCATGTCCTTGCTTGAACCTTCCTTTTGGGCGTGAATTGACAGGGATTGCTTGAAACTTATACTGGCCTTCAGATTGACAGGGATTAACTTTAGTTCAAACTGCCTACCCATCCGAGGGCATTAGTGTCGGGTTTTCTTCAGACCTTAATTGATTTTGTAGAGATTTTCATATCTATTTTCTATTTTTCTGTCTTTGTGGTACCGCTCACAATTACATCTTAGCATAGAGGTTAGGGATCTAATTATAGAATTCATTTCTAGCTGTTACAAAGTGTCCCATATGTTTCCAGTATACCGTGACTCCTGAACCATACCACCAACCACGATTAGACAGGCTAGTTTTATGAGTTTAAAATATAATAGTCTCTAACACACATGTGTGAGTTATGCGCCTTGGTCAGATTGTTTACGAGATCAATTTCAATCTGATCATGTGGGTCATTAGCTTGTAGAGCCGATCCTGCAAAGCAGACATAACTATTCCGCTTTGTGCTATACCTGAATAAAACATATACATGTATGTTAAATTCCAGTAAACTCAATATCAATAAATATGTCTACCATATTCCAAGACAGCCATCCTCGGTACCTCGAGTATTAATTCCTCAAGTTAAATTTCACATCAAATTATTCCCTATCACATACATCATTAATATGAATAATTCTACATTAAGTTAAACAGACAATAACCACAATAAATGATTAATTCTTCCCACATTGCTTTTACACATAGTTTTGATGGTAAGCAGCTTATTGCTTCTTTATAACTATTTGATTCTTCCTCTAAATATGAAATTTTAGAGTAAACTTCCACCAAGAACAAATAATAATCATTTAGGTATTTCAGTATTTGAGTGTACTTAAATTCCTCCTACTTTTTCTAAGCATGTTAGTTTGGGAGTTTGATTTGTATTTTCTTGGAGAGCTGAATTTTCTTCAGTGTGAGAATTAATACCAAATGTATCCATCTGTATTTTCGATTGAGTTGCCAATAATTTCACCCTCTCCCGCTTAACACGGTGATGTGTATTTTCATCTAAAAATATTGCATCACTGCTTTCCACTAGTTTGTCCTTTTCTGGACCATAAAACATGTACATTTTTTTATTCCAAAGAATAATCAACAAAAATTTCTAGCGTGCTTTTAAGCTATAATTTTGTATGATTTTAATTTGACACTCTAATTTGCACATTACAACCCCAAACACTCTAATTTGACATTGTTTGAAAGCTAGTTACTGTGGCAAAAGTTAAAAACTATAAACATGAAGCCCAAAAGAATATAGCTACTTCAGTGCCTTCCGATTCCAGTTGCATCTCCTCTCGTCCTCGTAATTGAAGGGATTCTCCCGTTGCAGCACAAGGGAACCCAAGCTCCGTGCGCTTCCACCTCGACTTGGGAATGGGGGCGCGCAGGAGGATCTCGAGCTACCCTAGCTCGTCCCTTCCATGGTGCTTCCTACACCTCCCCTTATTACCGATGGACTAGATGGGAATAGGGGAATTTTGATGCCACTTATAACACCTCCTTTGCCACCATTTACCCTGCCCACGTCATGTTGGGCTAGGGTTATTTCGCCAGCAAGGTAGCCATGGTGGCAAGATTCAATAGCAAAGCACCCTTTGCATAAAACCTGCTAGCATGTCATACCACGGATGCAAAACCACCTAGAAAAACCAAGTTAGGGGGTAAGTAAACTGTTTTACCAAGTTTAGGGGTTGATTAGACGGTTTTAGGATCCGTTTATATTGTTTTTCAGCGTTGGCTTATGAATAGTGAGCGCAAGACCACGGTAAATCGCGCAAGGCGAGCCAATACTTTGATCATGTTGAACCTACATTTTCTGCAAATTATTTCTGTTTTAAATTATCAAATTGCATGTGTTATTTCATATGCAAATATATGTTTATTTTAATATTCTAGTTATATGTCCATTATTTAACTTGTTAGTATTACAACTCTTTTAGAACATTTGAACATCTGAGCTTTGTCACCCTAGGAAAATTATAATGATAACTTTTCAAAAATAAGTCTACAATTATGCGCCATGCTTAGTACTGCTTAAATACTCAGGGCCGCCAAAATGCCCCAAGCATCACTTTAAATCATGAGAAACTGATTTGGGAAGTCATGGGTGAAAATGACTGGTATATTTGGACATGAATATTTTATGCTCTCAAGAACCCAACTTGCTTAAATATCTGGGCAGACGGTACGACGGTGTGGTGCAGTGGTGCACGAGAGTGTGGTTAGTGGTAGAACTGCCCAGATAACCCTAAGGACTGAATCTTGTTATGACCTCCTGGTGTATAACAGTACAACCATAAGTTGACAAATTTTAGGTAGGACTAACTAATTTGCATCGACTCAGTGTGGGTTGCGCCGGTGTGACCACAGGCGGGCAGAGAATGGCCACATTCTTCGACGTGACGGCGCAAGAGGGGACTTCTGGAAGGGTGGTCATTCCCCTAAGAGAGTGAAACCTTAGTGGACGTGGCCCTACTGGGAAGATGCATTGTAACAGCCTTGTTATGATTACTCAGTCGCACGCCTAAGGAAGCATGTAATGGTCGATATTGTGAGATAATCATATCTTGTGGGTAAAGTGTACAACCTCTATAGAGTTGAAAACTATTTGAATAACGTGCCCACAGTCAAGGGCGAACATGAAAACTTAACTAGATATAGTTCTATTTCAAAAATTTTATGGGTGAGATTGGAAAAGTGGCGGGCAGTGAAAAGCTCTGATTTGTGTTGCCTTAGGTGTCGTCACAGTGATAAGGTAAACGGTTATAACGCTAAAAGGTTAGCATATAGTGCAGAAACCATGTAACGATGGATATAATCCGGATCGCTGTTATTATTTCATTCTTTCATACATTGATAAAATCTGTTTTAGTTAAAACTGCTAGGTCTCAGGAAATTTCTATGTATCGTATTTTAAAAGTAATTTATGGCAAATAAAATAACTCGAGCCTTCTTTTGATAAGCCATGCATGTTATCTATTTGCATCCTGTGTATTGGCTCGTGGAGCACGGTGGTTTGTGCTCACCCTCGCTCACTCAATTAATCCAGAATCAGGAGTCAAATTGCTACACCTGATCATGATGGTGAAGAAGATGAAGAGGTCAAGAACTAGGTTGCCAACCCCAGTTGGCTGCCTGTGGGCACGTTCTGAGGGTCCCACCTGTGTGTTCCGTTTCCGCTGTTGCATTTTATTGATTTCGGCCTGATCGGCCCATGAGTAAGTCTACTATTATATTTACGCTTCCGCATGATATGTATTTTGATGTTTAGTACTGTATATGTGAGCACTATCTACTGATCCAGAGAATAGTGTGGTGGAATCACAGAGGATTCTAGATTAAAAAATCCAGGTCCGACAATTAGATCTGTAGAAAAATCATTTACGATAGAAAAACAACTTTTAGAAGCTAATACAAACAGAGTTTTAAGGTCTTGGTGGTTAAGTAGACCGACCCCAATAGTTTTGGGGATAAATTAGACTTTTCCATTTAAAAAATGACCATATGATTTATATTAATAACTCATAGATAAAATACACAAGTACATAACTTTTACATTGAAGATTCTAGATGAACAATATGTTACCATCAAATCCTTGAGTCAATGAATGTGTTGAACTTCTTTTTCTTCCTCACTATGACTTCAGATCTTACAATGGCATCATGATTACCAATGATCATGATAGCGAGAAGTAGATTGATGATTATCTCTATTAATGTGTAGGATCTATGCTTCAGTAGCAATATTATTCATCGGAAGAAAATTAATCAGAGGAGATTTATTTATACCTAACTCTGTTCGGTGTCAATCTCTGTCGTAGACGTCATCATTTGGATAAATTTGAATTGCGTTGCAAGAGATATTCTATTTAAAGCTCTGTTTAGAATGTATAATTTTTTCCCCAATATCTACGAGAATTGAACTCTTTCATGTGAAATTCTTGCGTTCCAAACAGGTGTAAGATTTTTTAGCTACTAGTAACTAGTACTCAATATCAGTATCAGTGGTGAAACTAGGACAATGTAACTCACTTACATAGTCCTTAGAAAATCTTATAACTTAACCCACGTGTTTGGTTGAGGAATGGAATGGGTTAGTCTATCACCATATCATCCCTCGCAAGCATAAGGTTAGTACAAAATAAGAGATCGAGTCATCTCACCAAATTTGATGGTATGGTCCCATGATGGACTAACACATTCTAGAGATGAGGTTGATCCCTCAAACCAAACATGAAACACCCTGTTAGATAACTCACACTTGGGTTGACGAAAGTCGCCCTTTTGGCAAATTTTCAGTTTTTTTTTTTTTTTTGCAAAGGGAATTTTTTAGTTCCGCTACTATACTTGCATACCTGATAGTAGTGTTAACTGAAATTGCACTGTAACAGCTGTTAACTTTTTCTGAGATTATATCATCATAGATAATGCAAAAAAATAAGAGGAAAAAAGTCAAAATAATCTGAAATTAGAATTTGATGTGTTTTAAATGGTCTTTATGTTAAATAAATCAAAAGTAAAAAAAATCCAGAAACTGAGACCGTTTAAAACGGAACAGGCGGGAGCATGAGCATGCATGTAGCCTACTTATTGGCTCCGCGACATCCTTAGTACGTCACATAAACAAATCAAAAGGTAATTTGCACGCATTGCATGCATGCCTTGTTACTTTTGCACACACAAAAGAAGAAAGAGAAGGAAGAACGGGGTCTCGTTTTACTCCTCAGTCCTCAAAAGCTTTATACAAACGCATAGTCAGCAAATCCTGAAAGAGTGGCATGCAGTTGCTAGAAAAGCTGTATTATTGAATAAAGTTGCAAAATAATGACTTACTGCAGGGCTAGTTGGATTTGCAACCTCGTAACCCGTGAGATCACAAGGTTAGTTGCAACTGTCACTTCGCACAGTCAAGGAATCAAACAAACTATAATATTAGCACTAAAGCTAACATAGAGAGTTCGAAGATAGGTTTGATAACTTTGATGGTCGCACCTTGCACATACAGCTAATCATCTCATGTATGCTCTCTGTTATTGAAGCACCTTGCATACCACTTACCACGAAAATGCAACGACGCTATCAGCGTCTGGATGATGGGCAATTGGACATGGCATGTTGGTGCAGTACAAGGCGGTTACGTTTAAATCCTTTCGAACAGTCTAACATCAAAGTCAAACAAACAATGCTACAGCATCAAGCGATAGCAAAAAGAAAATCTTTCCTTAAGTGCAACATTGGAATACCAATGGTAGCTTACCAAGGTCAGCAGGTGATTAAATGTACATGATGCAAGTTAATCCTCAACCACACCTCACTAACATTCAAGAGTCAAAGCCCAAATATACTTTCCACAAGCATCTAGTTAGTTACGATAAAATTTATAGTGGACATATCAAAAGAAACGAAAAAAAAAGAGGAAACGACCTACAATTTACTCCTGTCAAAAGAGAGGAAAAAACTGTTCACAAGCGAGCTTCCCAACTGGGAGCATGGGACCATTCTAAAACCAGTTGCGCATCTTGCACAAATGCATAGCTGGAGTAGTAGGCCTTTGCTAGGCTATTGAAATACCATTTTTTGTTCACATCGGCTTCAAACCACAACTCAGGAGTCAGCGATGATGAAGCACCCCCCTCACATCGGCTTCAACCTCAAGAGTATATAGTCAGTCTAAAAGGTAGTATGGTTAGAAGAAATCAGCTTCAAAATTATACAGGCATCAGTGGGTATGGGCACCAGCACTATAATTCAGCAGCGGATAATTTTGGCCACTTGGTGATGCAGCCTCACACCTGAGTTGGTCCTTGGTTACCTGTATATTGAGGCAGGAAGATGATTAAATTGAGAAAAAAAAACTGTCGTTTCAATAAACAGCATCAAAGGAAACAAACTGCAGCTACTATACAGTTCCTAGATCACATATCCAAACAGGATAACAAGTTGCGGATGCAGCACATATTTTCAATACTAAAACACAGTGGGGTACCTTCTTGACCCTTTCGTTTGGGCAAACACTTTTGGACCGCATGCTTCAATTCAGTCTTGGGAACTGGAATGAACTTTCCAACAAAAGCCAAGGGCCAGCTGCGTGAACAAGGCAATAGTTAACTACAAGCAAGCAAGCTACAGTCAGTCAATCCTCCATAGTCCACAGGATATCCATCCAAACTATTCCCTGCTGTCTTCTTTCAAACTAATAGCATAATTGAAGAAAACATTGATCGCCAAATTACTTTGGAAAGCATTACTCATCCATACAACAGAAGTAGGTGACATGAACAAGTATCTCACCTAACAAATGCAATAGCTGCAGAAACAAGCCAAAGCTCCCAAGTGAGTCTCACTGTTGATGTAAATTTCCCCAAGAACTCAATAATTATCACCTGCAAATCAATTAGACACACAAGTCATATTCTAGATCATGAAAGACAAATCCTACATTTGCTAATACATTTATTTTCTTCCATCCTTTCATACCTGTAGCACAACGGTTATGCTCACTATACCCAAAAAAAGATGGTTTCTCGAAACCCCATCAAATATGTTCAGTTCTTTGGGTTTACGAGAATTGAACTCGTTAAACACCTATTGGGAAAAATGAAAAGAGTTTTCTCAAGATCCAAAATGACATGCACATATGCTAATTGTTACTAACAAATAATATTCGTTAGTCCAAATGGAGAGAAAAAAAGTATATTCACAACGCAACCATAAGGCTAGCATGCTTCCGAATAAAGTAAAAGAGAAGGTGATTATCCAAGATGAGGAGTTACCTGACACAGGACAAATGTATTGAATATAAATGTATTTTTCACTTTACTGGAGTGATTGAGAGTATCATGAGTTAAATGCAGAAGGTCACGGCCCCTAAAGTTGAGTGTCAGAAGAACAACAACTTGAAAGACAGCCTATGGTTACAAAAGGCGTCAGTAACTGTCTCAAAAATAGCTCAGTAAAAAATTGACAGTTGACAATCAACATCTGACAAGACCGTATTACCTGAATGAACAAGTTTCTCCACATAATATTAGTCACAAGCGGTTCTCTGCATTAAATGCACAAGAATGTAAAACAAAAGCATATACAACATTTATGTCAATCAAGAATTATAGCAAATATTGTTAAGGATGTTTTGCATATTTTGAATTGATTTGGAGTCCAAAGCATATAAGGGAACACTTTTTCTTGGGCGCTTCTTTCACCAGGAAAATATACTTTGAATGCAAGCACAATATTGCCTTAGAATGGTGAACCTCATGAAAAGGTTACATAATACACAATAAATTAGTAGTATAACTAGTCGATTAAGAATGGCAATCAAGTATCAAGTATCAACAAGGAACATAGGATACCCACTTTCTACTACTCCCTTCATTGCAAAACCTAAGGCACCATTTGACCTGGCACAATCTTCAAAATTGAACTTCGACCACTAGTTTCTTTTATAGTATATTATTAGTAACTACAAGATTATAATAATATGAAAGTACTTTCAGATACGAATCTACTGGTACCATTTTTGTATCACTAAACCTATATATTGTTGGACTAATTGTCAACAAAAATTTACAAAGTACAACTCTGGAACTGCATGAGCACCTTAATGAAAAAAAATGGAGGGAGTATTCAACAACCTTTATCAGAAGAGAACCATGAGATCCACAGTTCTGTTTACTATAGATTGATGATTGAAAGATATAAAAGTCTAACTGTCAGCACAGAAAAAAAACATCTACAGATGAATACAGCTCATAGATTGGTTTTGTTTTAGATACCAGTTTCGAGGAGAAAAGGGCTAACCTCCGTCCAACAGGTTGACGCTTCATTAATTGGTCCGTTGGTGGTTCAGTAGCCAATGCAAGTGCACCAAGTGTGTCCATTATGAGATTAACCCAGAGAAGCTGTATCAACAACAAAAGAAAGTAAACATCTGGCCAGGTCCAACCAATACAAGTTTAATAATTTAACTTCACTTCTGTTCATTGACAATTTCCTATTGGCCCATGGGAACATTGATTTCACAGTTGATCTTCAACATTTCCTGAAAGATTCTTTTCACAAAACTAATGGATTCTACAAGGCATCACCCAATTCCAATTTCCAAGTGAAACTCCTACTTAGTTCACTTAGTTAAAGAATAGTACAATGAGCAAGCAGGATTTCGTCCACAATAGTAACGAAAGCTGAGAGTAAATAGACAAGATTAAGTATCCGATACGAACAACCACACACTGCAATCTGTAATTATTTCCATAGCCAACATAATGAGGATACTGGGCATGGCATCTAGAGGCAGTTCATTTATCTACTAATATTCAGACAAGGCTAGCATTTAAACTATCAATATGCAAAATGATTCCAATATGGCATTGCAGTAATTCTAACAAACGTATATTAAGAATATTTTACAAACCTGAACAGCATTTAGAGGGACATTGCCCGAGGAAACAGCAGCAACCACATTAATTACAAGAGCCACAACATTTACAGTAAGCTGGAATTGAATAAACTTTTGGATATTTGCACAAACAGAACGACCCCAGCGGATCACCTAAAGTGTTAAATATGAAGAGAATTTAAGATATTAGTTGTATTCACTGCAGATCAGAAGATTGTTGATTTATACAAACTTTCCTAACCTTCACAACAGAAGCGAAATTATCATCCAGAATAATTATGTCTGAGCTCTCTTTAGCTACTTCTGTTCCTTGGATGCCCATAGCAAGACCAATATCTGCCTGAAAAATAGGAGTAATGAGAGATTTGAAATTAGAAACACCAGCATTAACAAATGCATATTTATAGCATTGAACAGTGCAGTATATGATCACATGTGTGACCAATCCTTTAATCCGTTCAAAATACAACCATCACATTTATTCTGTTATTCATTCAAAATACAAAGTCCTCTTGTGTATATAATGTACCTCGTGCAATGCAGGAGCATCGTTTGCTCCATCTCCAGTAACAGCAACGACATTATTTTTTTTCTTCAGTGCTTTTACAAGGAGAAGTTTGTCATTTGGAGAAGATCTTCCCATCACCTGCAATACATTGTTGAAATCAGGCTATTCCCAGTAGAATGATCAAGTTAACAGCAAGAGCAAGTATTGAACAATATAATGTATGAACTCAAATGGAACGAGGAATATCTGCCCTATTACATGAAATAAAGCATCAGAAATGCCGCAGCAGATTCAGCTACCAAGCTCCTATAAGTGTTGAATTCTGAAGGGCATTTTGGTAATTTCTCAATTTGGAAAAATGAAAAAGAAAAGAAAATGCCGGTGGGCCGTGTAAGGAGATAAGGGGGGAGACGTTTCGTCTCCTCCCTGTGTCTTGATTGCGAGCAGGCGCGTTTCTTCGGATCTCGTGATAACGGCGGCCGGGTCATGCGTGATGGGGCGATGGCGGCGGAGGCGGCGCGGGCATTTCGGCGCCAACCGCACCGCAGCCCGCCGTTCGCCTCCTCTCTCGGCTCCGCTATAAAGGCTCGGGCCTCTCCTCTCCTCGGGTGACCGAAAAATCGAGTGAGCTCTCTTCCCCCTTTGATTCAATCTCCGTCGGCGGTTCTTGGTTCTTGGGCTGTTGGCCGGGTCTCCGTGCTCCGCCAGCAACCGAGGGACTTGACCCTTGTTTAGGGTTCTTGATCTGAGCTTGGACCGAGAAAGTCACTGAGAGATTTGAAGTGTTGATTTGTGTGTTTGTGGTGTTCATCGTGTACCAGTGAGTGCTACTTGGCCGGAACTACCGGTGGTCTTGTGCGGCATCCCTGTACCTCGGCTTTCTTCTTGATTTCGGCTAAGAAAGAAAGAGCGGTATTGTATCTCCGTGAACCATCTTCGTGCTTGACAGTGGGTTGATAGGTTTTCTAGGACAGCGATTTCATCGTGCCTTGCTATCTGTGATTTCTTCACGGTGATTTTGAGTATCACCACCGCTGTGAGTATTCTGGTTTCGATTTCTTTGCAATTCGGTGATACATATATCAGTGGACTGGATTAGCACAAGATTGCAAAGATATTTCTGTGATTAATTGCTCTGTGATGAAAATGACAAATTGATGAGATTATACATGAATGTGAGGGTAGATCAAGATCTTGAGCATTGAATAGAATCTGCTGAATTTTCTTTATTGGCCATTAAATCTGCTTGTTGTATATGCTGGGTTGACCTCGATTGGTACTAGGCAGTGCCGAGTCTTGTTTAGTTCTGAACAATACTAAGTTGGTTTTCAATTCTGGTATGTGCCGATTACTGTTTTCTGTTAAAACCAGCAGTACTCTCTGTGGAGAATTGAAAGGTTGAATTTATGCAAAAACACAACACTGTCCAGAAGAGTGTTTTGATTTAAGTAAAATTTGGCAGTAGTAAGATTCATTTTAGTTTAAAGATCTTGATCTACAACTGTTTTTGTCATGGCGGAGAGGGCCAAGATTGAATCTTGCGCAACTAGCCTTCTGAGAGCTCTATATAATTCTAAATATGTTGAACATATGCTAAATAAGGTCATATATGTTAAGTTATTAAGTTTAGCATTTCATTTCACATATTCTCTTGAGGTTATGCTAATCATGAACTATTATATGACATATAGTTTGGGCATATGTTTAATTTGCAATGACTTAAATGATTCATATGTTAATATGCTGGTTAAGTCATTTCTATGCCATGTTTACCATGCTTGGACTATTACATTTTGTGCTGGAATTAAGTTAATAATTATGCTTATACCGCAAATATTACAACAATAAGCACAATCACCAAATGTTTTGTATCCTATTGGTTAGTGGAAGAAAACTTCAGCTGTTCCTAACTTTCACATTTTTGTCCAATGGTAACAGAACAGAGGTTATGCTATACTATATGAAAGTGGCAAAGTAGGGACCATTTCTGTGCATCGATGATGGGACGAGGGACATTAACAGTCAAACCAGACAAAAGATCAGAAGCAACCACAAGAAGCACTCCCTATTTCTGGTATAGGATTTCCATGTTTAGCAGGTTTTAGATATATTGGTCAACTTCAGTCCCTAAACTCAGAGAATAAGCAAGGTTTTACTCAACCAAAATTTGCATACTTGTAAATTTAGTTAAAATTAAAAGACTTATAAATCAAGAATCATGACGGAAAGGTAGAAGCGCGTCAAAGGCATAAAGGCGATTTTGGTTCCAATTCAAATATGCTGCATGATTTCAAATATATAAACCATATGTTGATGGTCCCTTTTGCCAAAAAAAAAAAGACACGACAACAAAAATGCACAACGATAAGCTTTACGAGCAATAAATCAACCTACAGAACCTAAAGCACTCTCATCAGGTTACCTCGATAAGCTTGGAACACATCTTAATATTTTTGCAAGCACAAATGGGTTTTATGGTCTTACATAAATATTTTCGGCAATTGCCTCCCTTTCAGCGTCACTGTACGCACGGAAAACTCTTCCTTCTATTATAAATGGTGCAGATGCCTGGGGGTCAGTGAGTATTCCACACTCAAGTGCTATTGCTCTAGCTGTCTGCAGATTATCTCCAGTTACCATGCGTACCTACTTATTCAAAAACAAAAGAAGTTTGTCATGTTTAGAGTTATCAGAAGCACTCCAGCTATTCAGGTAACATTGTGCCAACATTTAATGGTGTCAATAGTTTTGTGCCTTTACACAACCACGACGAACAAATAAACAGATTTAATTCCTTTTGAAAATTCACTTTATGAATTGTCAGCTCAAAATAGAAATATATAATTATCATACATTATACTGATTACTGAGTGATCAAGTTAAACTGTTAGAGCATATAATTCTAAAGATTAAAATTTTACTCAGATTGTACATACAATGGAGCCTAATATACGTCTAAAGCTGGTTTTCTATCATGGGCATTACATTTAAATATATAATAAAGTCAAATTTTGCAAGAAAACACAACACACATTGTCTGAGGCAAATATAACTAGTAATCTAACAGTTCTTTGTGTCCTTCAGTAACACATGAATTCCACACACAAACCTTCACACCAGCATTGATGCACAGCTCAACAGCATATCTGACTCCAGGGCGACAAGGATCCTGCAAACAAGCATGGATGTCTCAGCAACAACAAAGAAACTATGAAAAAGTTACCAGAAAAACAGAAAGGTAAAGGGACAGCGAGTTATAATATGCAATATCAGAATTCAAGGTTTGCAAATTATTGAACGTGTACCTTCATCCCCACAATTCCAATAAAAGTCAGGTCAACATCTGGCAACTGCCAGCTGATTCTTTGCTCCTCACTTGGGACATCTTTCAGATCAAGATTTCTATAAGCAAAAGCCACACATCGAAGACTTTCCTCAGCCATATCTTCTATGTATTTCTTGAATTGATTAGCCTGAAAGACCAAAATGAGATGTGAGAACTATCGAAATAAATCTGAAAAGGGTTGGGTATGTGGTTATACTTTATCAGATGTCATTTCATGAGTTGAGCCATCTGCATCGAGCCATTTTGTACATAAGGCAAGAACAATTTCAGCAGCTCCTTTCCAGTGGACATGAACATCTGAATCTCCCTGAAAATAGCACATGAACATGTTTAGTATACGGTTAGAGTGTGCATTGCGTAGCAATAAACAACACTTACAGATCATGGAAAAGAATAGCACTCTAGCTAAACCAAATTAAGAAGACAATCATATTGCACTTAGCAAATGGACAAGTATTCAGATTGTTGTGTAATTAAGGTTTGCTGAGACTGACATGCAGTCTTTGTATGTCAGAGACTATTTTTTCAGTGTTGGCCAGTTAAATTAGACAACAAAATATTTGTAGGAATTTTTTGTATGACATGCAGGAGCCTTTTTGGAACAACAAAATACTTGTAGGAATGTCAAATTATTAACAGATAACAAAACCTCTAAATATGTTAGGTTGTTTTTGTTTATGACATTACTTGCTGTCAACCACCTGTAATAAACTGGGCATGTTCTTTTTGGTTGCGGCTTGTGGTTTTTGGGCTGTTCGTGCGAGAGATTACAGAGTAACAGAAACTCACGTGTGGTTTTTGCCGATACAAGTGAAGTTGATACAGAATGTACTACAATTAACTAGTAAACCCTATCTTAAAAAGATACTCCGTTTAAAAGCTAGTTACTATAGAAAAATCGAAAAGCAGCTTTTAGAAGCCGAAAAGAACAGTGCCAGTAATAATCTTTTAGGTATACTTTAGACAAAGGTGTTGAGCAAAAAATTGTCAGTCCTCCCAACTTTAATTTTGTTATATTGTTGATTTCAAATCACAGCAACATGTTCTGAACCGATAGCATGGCATAGGCAAGTAAAGGAGGATGGTTCAAAAACTACAAACAATCTCGAAGTGTAAAATGCAATCATGAATCCTAAAGTGGCATGGTGAACTCAATGAATATACAGAAACATGGATAAAAATAGAAAGGAAATTTGATCATCTAGCGCAACTAAATAAACATGTAATCATTTTAAGTCACATGGAGCTATATTCGAGCAAAGCCCCAGTACCATTTCATCCCTACCAATGTACATCTTGGCAACACAGGAAGCTGACATATCTAGTGAAAAATCTTTTCTTGGAAAAATATGGTCATTTCAAGAAATAGGGTGCCAGGAACAAACTAATAACAAATTAGGTTTCTAGTTAACACTGAAGATACAGTAAAAAGCTAAAGATGGAATTACCACAATCACTGCAACACCACCGCGTTTGTTTTCTGAGTTGAATGGGCAGACATGAACAATAGAAGATTTTGATCTCTCCTCCGCAAATTCCATATGAAGCTATAGGAGGCATCAGCTGGATGAGCAAAAATGTAGCCACCAAAAGTGAAAGCAAAATTTGAAGGTTCAGGGAAAGTTACCTCAACACCCCAAGAAAGGATAGCCTTTTCAGTCGGTGAGCCTGTTACCTCCACAACGCTACGATCCTGATGAGTCAAGAATCAGGATGTTGTAGAAGGACAAGATACCAATATGAGATAATACATCAAAAGAAAAATAGGCCACTGTAACTAGCAGCAACGATGTCAGGCAACCAATGTTATTAAGTCGTTGACTAATCCACGATTAGTCGTCCGGTCAGTTCTTGGCTGCCGACTGGAACAATCGACTCGACTTTGTGGGCTTACTTAATCCTGGGTTACAGGGGTTAAAACGCTTTGACCGGGTTAAGTTAACCCTCCCTAACCGGTGAACCCAATGGTGTTTGGTGGGTTAAACCCTTAACCCACCCCTTAACCCTGAACCAAACGCAGCCTAAGGAAATGAGAATGCACTGATGAGTGATGACAGTTGTGGCTGTTAATTGTTAGATTTGCGCCAAAAGTATTAGATTTTCCAAACAGATGTCGTTTAGGACATCGACACAGTCTCCAATACACCCGTATGAAAGTACATTTGATAACAAAACTATTAATACCATGCAAATAGAGGTTGAATATCAAATCTGGAAGTTGAATATCCACCAAATAGATAATAATGGGGTGTTTGGTTTGAGGGACCACCTCATCCTAGGATGAGTTGGTTCATCATTGGATCATCCCATGATTTTGGTGGGATGACCACATCCCTCATTTTTTACTAGCCACATGCTTACAAGAGATGAGGTGCTGGACCAACTCATTCCATTCCTTAAACAAAACAAAAACATGAGGAATGAGTTGGTGCTAGGACCAGCTCATTCCTCAAACAGAAACACCCCCATAAAAGTATAACAGCTATTTGAACCGTGCAATTCAGAACAGAAAAATATGAAGTAACTGTAACTTACAAAATTAAATTAACAAATACAACACAGCGATCAGAGTTCATGTATGTAGCCTAAATGTAGTAGATAAAGGAGCTGAGTGAAAGTTAGCTGAGTGACGAACACGTGTGACATCACCTCTGACTGAAACACACTGCCCAAAGTATTCTGGGCAATTCCTTCAAGTAAAAGAGAAATAACAGTAGGCAGCAACTTCTGAACATTATCCGGAGGTTGCAGCTCTATCCCCCCAACAACTGATCGCACAACGGTCATCTTAAGCAACAGAAAAGTCACACAGTCAAATGATCAAAAAGGCACCAAAGCAATTTACTACTGACCAGTAGAGAATAAATTAAAGATCCATTCCCATGCAAAAATAACTAACCTGGTTGAGCGTTAATGTACCGGTCTTGTCACTACAAATTGTTGTAGCAGACCCCATTGTTTCGCACGCTGAAAGCCTTCGCACCTGAAAATGACATGCGTACAACCATGTGATAACCAAAGACTACAACATAAACAAACTAAGAGAAAATTATGTACCAGAGCTTTGTCTGCCATCATTTTCCGCATGGAATAAGCCAGGCTGACAAAAATAAAAAAGATGTTGAGAAATTAAAATAAACTTAAAATATGAAGGAAAACATCGAACTATATCAACTCACGTTAGTGTTACAGCCAGCGGTAGCCCCTCAGGTACAGCAACGACAACAATAGTCACCTAGATTGTACTTTGCAATGTTAGATTGAGAAGGAGTGTGTGTGTGTGTGGGGGGGGGGGTCAGATACACCAAACAATGCAAACATAACATTGAAGCACAACATACTGCAACAGTCAATATCTTTATTGATCCGAATATTGCAGATTTCACACCCGTGTGCCCCTTAGCAAACTGAACAGAGCCATCTGGATTCGTAGTATGTCCCGTAAAGTATCTGGGAGCAAAGAAAATTTTTCTAAGTACGTATATGTGGATACAAGACCAACAAAGATCATTGCACGTATGCATGTAGGACAAGCATATCCATTGCAACACAATTTTCTGATATTAGTGACTTATCTTTTTCCCTGTATATAGATCATGCATAATATAGAAGGTACAATGTTAAAAGTTAAGGGGGGGAACACAGTAAATAAAAGACTAACCTTATTTGTCATTATAATAATGTCTGTTTTGATCTGTCTCACGTATAGGTTAGTTTATATTTAGTCATTTAGGTCATATTCATTAGAAAGAGAGTACTTATTGCCTGTGGTGTCTGAAGTAATGTTTGCCGTCTTGCAGTTACAGTTCCAGAATAATGCAAAAGGCAAAAGTTTAGTGCTGCAAATTGGCATGTTGACAGTCTGTTCTTTACTTGTAGGGTTAGTTAATGGAGCTATTCTAACTTAATGGCCAAGAAGACTTTTAGCCAGGTATCTAGTCATAATTACCTTGCAAAAAGGACTACAAGGACCATAGCAGCGACAGTAAGCCCCATAATACCTATGAATGTTGCTAATCCATTCAACCGTACCTTAAACAGAAAAGAGAAGACGTGAATAAACCATAAAATGTAACTGAAACTGCACAGGTTGTTGGATATAATTCCCAATCAGACAATCAGCAAAAGGATAAAAGGAGGAAAACCTGTAATGGTGTCTCTTCATTATTGTCTTCTGAAATGCTGGCCATTAATAAACCCCATTCAGTGTTTAGACCGACTGCTGTTACCTGCAACGGACTGTAAAAGTTCATATACACAAAACTCCCAACACATTGTGAACATTTTCTTTTAAAAAAATCACAAACAAATTTCATGAGGGTTGAAGGAACAAACATACATGATGACAAAATAATGACGTTAATACTTTTACATTTGAGTTGTGCAATTAGAGGTGGAACTTTGTATCATTTCAATTAGTCATGTTAAAGTCAATTGCGCTCATTAATTACTCTAGCTGAAAGGTTCATTCCATGTTCAACTTAGTTCACAAGACTAAATAGCAGAACTTAAATCCATGGACACAAATGAACAAATGGGCCCTAATTTCCTATTTTTGCTCAGAAACGTGTAGTTTTTAAGGGCAAAAAGGGGGAAAGAATGAGGCAAGGAGACAAGATATGATCACTCACCAACATGGTACCATATCCATCGGCAACTTTGCATCCTCCCATTAAAAAAGGTGACTTGTGATCCTTGAAAACCTATTAAAAGTACCAATGTTTACTAATCATGGGGAGTTCGATCCTATGTAGGAGTCCAAACGATCACTTACAAACTTGCTTTCCCCAGTCATACTGGATTCATCAATGGCAAGAGAATGACCACTGATTAAAACACCATCAGCTGGGACCTAAAAGGTGGATTTTGTTTCATAATGATCTCAGAAATACACAGGAAAAACGTAAGTCAAAGAAGCAGAATATATTTGTTTACTGCATCTTACCTGATCACCAATTTTTAGAGCCACTACATCACCAACTACAATATGAAATATTGATACTTGAATCCTTCTGCCACCCCTAATAACCTGAACACAGTGCCATAATTGCAATACCATTAGAATCCTAAAATATGGTGATAAATAGCCAATTTTTTGTAGGACCATATCACAAACCTCCACTTGGATATTTTGTTTTTCTTCATTGAGATGCTGAAACTGCAAGGACTGCTTGTAGTCACTTATAGCTATCACAATAAGAGAAATGAGTATTTAGTAAGGTACTAAGGTGCAACTGAATTTTTATAACTGGAGAAGGTACTAAGGTGCAACTGAATTTTTATAACTGGACACTGGAGCATCTTTCATGGATATAGTAAGCAAAAGGAAAAGGTTGAAAAATAGTGTATGAAAAACAATATAAAGAAAAACTGCAAACATATTAGTGAAGGGTAAAACAAAAAAATGGTGTTCTATCTTCCAAAAATAATAAAGATAAACTACAATCATATTACTAAAGAATAAAAAAAGTTCTGGATTTTTATCTTTCAAAATTACAGCATGACTACAACTTCAGAAAAAAGTTCAAGAACTGGAACCATTATTTGCGTCTTTCTGAAGTATAATAATGGTATCCATCTATTAAAATCTCAGCTATTGAATTGCTTAGAGTAGATCAATAACCATAGAGCTGAATTGGAGAAAAAACAGCATACCAGTAACAAGTATCACAAGAAAGACAGCAAATGCAATGCTTGCACCATCATACCATCCTTCTTTGATGCCCTAATGAAATTCTTGAAGTTAGAACTAAAGAAAACGCACGGTTATAAGTGTTGCTATGTAGGTGAAGTGCTCAGCTAAACCATTGTTTGTTGAAGTTTTTGAAATCAGATATGAAATTCATAAGGGGAGAAGCATATATAACCAACAGTTAGACAAAATACAACACCAAAGAAATAGGAAAAAGATAAGACAGACTAAATAGGAAAAATGATAAGACAGACAACAGTATTCACCTCTGTTGTAATGCCCAATACTAGGGAAATTACTGCAGCTATGATAAGGATAACTAATGTCAAGTCCTGGCAGGCCTCCCAAAGAAAAACCTGTTGTCACAAGGAAAGAAAAGATTTTGTCACTGGAATTGCAACAAATTTATTAGTATAATCATATAGAAACTTACCAGAAAACTTCTTCCTTGCTTGCGAGGATATCTGTTAGACCCAAAAGCATTCGCCCTCCATGACAAATCTGCTTCATCTCCATGGATTCCCCTCTCCACGTTGGTTTTCAGTAAATTTGCAAGCCCTTTAACCTAATGTTTGAAGAAGAATGGCATGCCTTAATTGGTGGTCATTAAATTGGAGATTCAAGTTAATTTGCAAATATGAATGGTACATGCCCCTCCATATTCTTGCAGAGTAGAATAATTATGATCCCTTGTCATTGCTGTAAGCTGCTCCCCTCCAATTCCAAACCCCGGTGGGAGAATTTCTGCATAAAAGAAACATGAAAGTAATGAAATTACAATAATATTGTAGCCATGTTTGCGCAACTATATATCAAGATGCAGTTAGGTCCTCAACTTAGTGGACGATTAATCCTTGACACAAGATGCTGGTCACAGGGATAAATAACAGAGGTAAGCACAACTACGACATTGACAGTATGTTTTGTCTCCGACCCCAAAATGAGTCCATGGCAGTTACCTGGTAATTCCCCTTCACCATTCTGTTTTTCTCCTGCTTCCTTGAAAAGTAATGCGGCCTGATTGAATTCAAAACTCAAACAATCAAACAAAAGTGTACCATGATACATAATACATTGCAGAACATAAGCTTGAACAGATACCCGTATGACTTGAGCATGAGCCCTAATCTTCCTCCTTATTTGTTCCTTTTCCTCCTCCTTTTTCAGGTCAAGAGTATATCTGAATCGCCGAGAAGCATTGAGCACAAGTGCAGCTTGCTGCCAATGGAACAACACCATAATAGTTATGTGTAAAACTAATGAACAGAATATAACATTAGTAACGATTGCATGTGCAGCAGTACTAGCTGAAGTAATTGTTGCAAATTTGGTATAAGTGTACAAGTTCAATAGACCCAGAAAACATGAAAAACCATGCATGAACTTATTAAGCATTTTGTTTCCAAGGTGAGCGTGCAAGCATGCACAAGTTAGGCAGTTAGCCAACCGCCAACCTCAATTGCATTGGTCAAATTATGCAACAACAAAGTAGATTTGAAGGACTAGAATTCAGGCCAATGTCTGATACGGCAATCATATGCTCCATCCACAAAGAAAGCTCTACTTTATAGGAAATAAGGAATAAAGCCAACTTTTCCAAGCCCTGGTATAGGGGTGGAATCGAATGTAAATCATCAGACATAAATGAAGTCAACAAAAGAAAGCAACTAGTTAACTTTTGGGGCGTTTCAACTTTCAATAGACAATCTAATCATATCATTTTTCAATAATGATGTAGTGCATTTTGCTTTCACAGGAGAGTAAGACATGTTGAGTTTGAAAAGAAACAATGAGATTGATTGAAAAGAGAAACATATCCTAGACAAAACAGCTGGCCTTAGACAACCAAATGGATACTATCAACATGCTTACAGTGGGCCACATCCCTCAGACGACCAAGTAGTACCAAGGTTCATTAAGGTGAGTTCTGTTGTGTCAACTTCTTTAGCTTCTCTACCCCAGCTTGTATATGTTAAGGAGATAGAGTTTGTATTCTATTCCATATATGCCTTATCTCCTTAACAACTCTATCTTATTCCATATATATGTTAAGGGTCATATATATAGGAGAGTACAAGAGGATATGCCATATAGAGATAAGGCATATATGGAATAGAATACAAACTCTATCTCCTTAACAACTCTATCTCCTTAACACCCCCCCTCAAATGCAAGGCGTATGCAATAGCATTGCATTTGAAAAAGAGGTTGACATTAAAACAAGATAAATCCGAAGTCCGAGTCTTGATGATGTAAATGCGTTGCGTGCTTTTGAATAACTGTCAAATCAAGTCAAGAGGAATAGATAGATGCAGACGGCGCAGATCGAAGCCCAAGAGGCGGCAAGAAGGCATGCAGGAGGGGCAGCGGCCTTTAAAGCTTCAGGCGGCGGCTGAGAAGCGGCGGCATCATAACGACTTCTACGATCCGCGCGGCTCGGAGAGTAGAGCGGCTAACGCCATGCAAAATAAAATTCCTACACTTCTATGACTGACAATAAATTTGTGGACTCGCACGGCTTGAACAAACAAAAAATAGAATCGATCTCTCCTGGGGGCAGCAACAGCGGAAGACGAACGAAGGCTAGGTATGTAACCTAGGCTCTGATACCATGTTATGAATATATTGTGTGTATTGATATGAGACCCAAAGGGTCATATATATAGGAGAGTACAAGAGCAAGGTTGTCACGGCGCTCCAAGAAGTCATGGCGAGGCCGGGGTGCCTGGACGCCTAGTCGATTAGGCGCCGCCATGGCGACAGTTAGACGATAGTAGTTAGACGATAAATAATACCTTATATGACCGAAAATTAAATAACCACGTAACATAATATTACAAATTATTCAAATAACTATGACTCAGAAGGTCTAAATTAGAAGAAATACATTCAAGAAAGGTCTTTTCGTAATTTTTAAGAACTTTGAGGACTTAATCGCAAAAAGACAAAAATGGGCATACCTAGCCACGGCCACCAAACTCTCCGTCTCCCACTGTGACGCCTCTCCCCATCTGCCTCTCGCCCTCCCCCCCGCCTCCCTCCCGATGCCTCCTCCCCGCCGCCGCCCCACCTCCTCCCTCCCCGCCGCCTCCCCGCCGCCTCCCCCCGCCTCCTCCCGACCGGCGCCTCCTCTCCCGACTCCTCTTCGTCACCTTGGGCACGACGTCGCCGCCGCCTACCCGTTCTTTTGGTCGTGGCCCGCCTTGCCCTCCGGCCACTTCCGCTTGCATCGACACGCCATTCCGTTGGCCGCCTCGCCTCCTCCATTGCAGATCTGCACCGACGGAGGGAGGAGGCAGTAGATCGGCACCGACGGAGGGAGAAGCGGCAGATCGACGCCGGCGAAGAGAAGACTACGGATCGTGCCAGGTTAGAGCCCCCATCCCCGCCCCCAACCAACACCCAGGCGGCGCCACAACGACCTCGGCGTCGCCCTGGACGCCTAGGCGTCGCCAAGCACCGCCTAACTCCTCATGGGCTAGGCGATCGTCCACGGCGTCCCCCTCCGACCGCCAGGACGCCTAGGCGACGCCTTGATAACCATGTACAAGAGGATATGCCATATAGAGATAAGGCATATATGGAATAGAATACAAACTCTATCTCCTTAACAAACAGGATGTCACAAAAAAGTGAGACATAATAGTCACCAATTTTGACTCTACATAACACAGCCTGGTTAAGAAATGTCAAAGAAAGGAGAGACCGGGATGCTGGGGGCTGATAAGAAAACTGAGGAGACTCATAACTTAGGATTTCACAGTGGCTAAACATCACAATATCATCTTCCCAGTTCCCATAGTCTTTCTTATTTCAACAGCACACCAAAAACTAGGAAAGTCCAGCGTCACTCTCTCTGTTACATCTCCCCCATTCACTCTATCCAATTGTCCCTGCTTTTATAAGCTGGAATATTATCTTAGAATCAGTCTATCACTTGGCACAATTAAGTACACTGCCAATTAACCTAAGATTGTGAGCTCTTATTGAGCCCCATGATTCTTCCATCCCACCAAACAAGAGACAAAAGCAAGAGTGGACCATCCACATTCCCAACAGATATGGCTAGGTTCATTGCAATTCAATGTATCGCCCCACAACCAGTTGCAGATTTAGCCAGGTGGTTATAGATGAGCCTACATGTACCTAATCACTAGCATAGGTTGACAGTACCCAAGGAGAACTGATCATTTAACTTCACAAGTACTCGATCATCTCACTAGATTGTGGGTGCTGCAACCAAGTGAAAAAGAGCAAGCAGAAATAATTTCCTGAAGCAAAATCCAGGACAAAAGCTCCAGAATAACCAATCATTCTGGAGCTTTGGCAAACCGCAATTTCGCAATCACAACTCTCTACTTGTGGCATAAACTCAAACAAGTTGAATGGAATCACATAAGTTCCACAACATATGCTCCAGCAGATCGGATACCAACACACCGCGTGATATCAACAAAAAAAAACACAGATGTGTACTAAGCTACACCCGTATAAAACAAAGTAATCGGCACGAATTAAACCACATTCGCAGCCAAGCATTGCCACAAACCTACCACCCTGCACCCTCGAACTAGTCGAGCTCAATGTAGCAAGTTAAGGCCGAAATGGCAACTCACCCTCCACCGCCGTAGCCGCTCGACGGGCGCGCGCTTGGCAGGGATGTCGAAGGGGTCGGCCCCGGGGCCCCGCACGTCCACGGCGAGCACGTCGTCGCACCCCTCGTCGTCAGGCACCTCGTCCCGCCGCCGCACGTAGCGCCCCGGCGACGCCTCGGGCGCCTGCACGCCCCCGGCCATCGCGCCCGACCGCCGCTCCTCAGAGAGATGACACGGACACCCCGCGGCCGCCGCGCCCCCGATCTGCACCCACATTCCACAACAGCACATAAGAAAACCACCAAAAAGCGCAATCCAAAACCCCGCCCCTAAACAAGGATCCACGCGCGGCGTGCGGCAGGGAGAGGGCAGCCACCTCGAGGAGGCGCCGCCGCTGGCACGGGATGACAACAGCTAGCGCGTGCCGGCTCCGGAGGTGGAGAGGGTGGCCGTGGCCGCGAGGGCAGGGTGGGGGTGGGGTGGGGTGGGAGTGAGCTAGTGGTGGTAGTGGTAGTGGGGAAGTCGTGCGCCGAAGGAAACGAAGAATGCGAATTGAGGACTTGTCTCTTTCCGCTTTGCTTCGTCCGAATTTTTGTATTCTAGCTCTTTTTGAAAATATTCATATTTAGACCCCTGGTAGTTTTAATTCCGTTTTGGACCTGGGGTGTCGGCGCCGTGACCCACGGCGCCGAGGTAACACATCTCGGCGCCGTGGTCCACGGCGCCAGCCGGGCGAGCCCACGACGGCGTGGTGGCTTGCGTGGCGCCGACGTGGCGGGAGCTCGTGGCAGTGTATCGTGGCGCCGAGCTCGGCGCCGTGGTCGTGTGGCCGAGCTCGGCGCCATAGATCTTGACGCCGAGCTTTGAAAAATACAAACCGGCCGAGCCCCGACCTCGTTCATTCCACGTGCCGACGATGCCTGATCCTCACCCCGGCCCGCCCCGGCCTCCCGGCCGCCTCCCGGCCCCGCCCGCCCCGCCCGCCCCCGCCCGCCTCGCCGCCTCCCGTGCCGCCTGCCTCGCCTGCCCGCGCCGCCATCTCATCGCCCCGCCGCCTGCCTGCCGCCTCACCGCCTCCCGGCCCCCGCCGCCCCGCCCCGGCCCCCATCGCCGCCCGCCGCCCGCCCCGCCCCGCCTCCTCCCCCCGTAGCCTCCTCCGCCGCCCGCCCGCCGCCTCCTCCGCCCCGCCGCCTCCATCGCTCTCTCGCTGCTTCTCCTCCGGTACATCTCCATATCTTAATTCATCGCTTTTTGTGCATGTTGCTATATGAACTGTGAATGTGATTTGAGATGAATTGTTGAGCACTGTAATGGATTCTGATAAGTTTGCACTGTGATGAATGTGGTTGTGTTATTGTGCTCTATTAAATTGTTCTAGAATTGCTCTATGTTGTAGTAGTTTAACTCAAGAATTTGCGCATGTTGTAGTAGTTTAATTTCTAGAGTCTGTTTGTGATCTGTAGAGGTGTGTGGTCTATGTTGGTCAGTGAGTTTGGTTAGTATTTGTGATTTCGGTTGTGTTAGTTGTGTTAGCTTGTTAGTACACTTGTTAGTTGTTCTTGTTAGGTAAATTGTTTTGTGCCATAGCGGTGTTTGTGAGTCTCGTCGATTTAGCTAGCCAATGACCAGATTCACTACCGGAGATATTACTAATTTGTACCCGAGCGTGAGCATCGAAGAAACGTCGCCCGCCATCGTTCGGGCCATCCAAGATCTGCACGACCGCGTACTCATTGTGTTCGCATTTCGCCACGGTTGGTTGAGCACGGCTTGGTATCAATCGATCGTGGACCGAACATATCCCTCCTTTCCAAGGGAATGTCTTCCTTCGGTGACCCAAATCCCATCGCCCTCGGCTTCCGACATGGTTGGCTTCACCACGAATATAGGAAGCTCAACCGTGTTCGATTTACAATGTCATGGGACCCCAACCGTGCTACTTATAGCAAAGCAGGCGACTTCATGCGGCGACCACAAAAAAAGATAACGATTACGTGTACATACTTGACGAAAGGGCCATCTTTACATTGAGATGTGACAATACATGTCGACTTTCCACAGACGTCAAAAAAGGGGCTACACTCGGTGAGATGACAAACGGGTAGCTTTTGAAGTGAGATGACAAAGCGGGCCAAGACTTATCCCACCCAAGACTACTCCCGACCACGATGACAAGAAGCGGAGGATCGGGATGAGAGAGATAAGATCCCTTATCCGGATGCTGTGAAACCCGATGACTGGGATGACATAGGCCTATAGCAGAAAACAACAGAAAAGGCTATGTTGTACCAAATAAATTGAATGGTCCAATCTCTGAAAAGGCTACGAACTACGAATTTATTACGAGACTGTAGTCTCTGAAAAGTCTACATAGGGCCATTTATTGCTACACTGGAATCCAGGAAAAGCGAAAAGATCCTCTCCATGGACTATGCCCACTGCACCAGATAACCTGCCTACATAAAGGCCTCATATGTGTTCCATACCACATCTCCTCAACACATCACAATACCACGACATCTCCTCAAGACATCACAATACTACCACATCTCCTCAAGACATCACAATGTCTTCACCGAGCTCCGACCCATTTGGAGTGCGGAGTGGCATGAGCGCCCGGTGCCATTGCGGCTTTCGGACAATGTTGTGCGTCGGACGGATCCAAGAAACGAGCCAACTACTACCGTAGGTTCTTCAAGTGTCCGACACGGATGACGACTTCGTGGTAACGACGACAACTAAATCCTTTGTTTCGTTTCGTTTTCAACTTGATCCATGACATCTACCACCCCACACATAGGCTTGCGGGTTCCTCGAATGGGTGGATCGGGTGCCGCCGGCATGGCCACGGAACCCGCCAATGCGGTGGAAAACAAAGGACAATACTTTTCCAAGATGACTCAGCTCGCGAGGTGGGAACGCAGATGCGGCTTGAGCAAGAGCGCCGCGTTAGGGTGGACCAAATCCGTCTTAAGGGCAAGGAGGATGAGCCGCAAAGGACGCGGAGCGGCTAAGTCTGCGTGAAGCCGGCATCAAGCGTCGGGAGGAAGAGCTTGAAGCTCGTGAGGCGCTCTCAAGACCAAGAGTGACAGGAAGAAGGATGCAGAGGAGCCATCTTCAGGGCGCGACAAAAAGGGAAACAACCACGCTACACCCCAGAGACATAATGTAATAGATCCACGCTATCTACGGTCTTTGTAATCCTATTATTATGCATTGTATTGTGTTTGCCTAGTCAGATCGATTGCACTTGAGACTACCGGTATGACGGTATTTAAAAGAGTGCATAATGTTGCCCACCCATGCTTGCTCCAAAGAATTAGTGTTTGACCATTCGGTTCCACCTACGAAAAAGTTACAAACATTATTACCATACTAGCACCGAAATTTTCAGATTGAACACAACATCAAAAATGTAGCGTAAAATTGTGTTTCACACACTTCATCATTTTTCCGAATGTTTCCAAAACTACGGATTATTTTGAAGGCGCCGAAATGAGCGCCACCTACCGGTTTGAATTTTTCACACTCGCGCCACGTTACACGGCTCGAGGTCGGCGCCGTGATCCACGGCTCAGAGGTCGGCGCCGTGATCCACGGCCCGAGGTCGGCGCCCGAATCACGGGCCGAGCTCGGAGCCGTGGATCACGGCCGAGCTTCGCCACGTCGGCACCACGCGGCCCAAGACGCGGCGGGCACAGGGCCTCGAGCCGTGGTCCACGCGCCGAGACGCAGTTACCTCGGCGCCGTGATCCACGGCTCCACCCCGGGTCCAAAACGGAATTAAAACCACCAGGGGTCTAAATGTGAATATTTTTCAAAAAAAGGGCTTAAATAGAAAAAATTCAGTTGCTTCGTCGCCTTTTCCCCGCTTTCACGCTCTTTTTTTTCTCTTTTTCTCCCCCTTCTTTTCCTTTTTGGCTGCGCCGCTTTATTGGTTCGAGTTCGAGTTCGGGGTTCGCGGGTGATAGTTTTGGTGATATTCTCGGTGGGTGTAGATGGACCTATGGGTATATATTAGTTATAGTGGGTAGTTTTTAGTTAAAATTAAATAAATATTAATACACATATATAGGTGAGCTTCTCAACCTATGCCACATGCCATTCTCTCTCTCCTTTGCTCTCTGCCTCTTTGCGCTGCTTTTCCGCTAATACCACTATAAAACTTTCAAAATTCATCCGGTCCATCACCTCACTCCCCAAATTGGTCATTTCATCTCCTTCACCATTTTCTTACGACCCTAACTCATCTCTATCCCTCAGTTTCGTCATCGGGGAGCCGTCGGAATCGAGTTGCGCCATCGTTCCCTTCTCGACTCTATCACCACCATGGCGTCCTCATTGACCCAGACCTCTTCTCGTTGTGACACCCGCATCACGAGGTGTGCCTTATCGTGTTGAATCCAACCCAAATATCCTCCTCCTCTTCTCTCTCCACTACGAGACTGCCGCCATCGAGCTTCCACCATCTCGTCGTGGCTGTCGCCAACGCTGGCCTCGCACACACCACCACAGGTCAAGCTGCCACCGTGAGAGGGATCCCCAAATCCACTCCATGCCTGTGCGCTAGATAAGGGCTCCTAAAAGCCACCGGAGTTCGCCACCAGTGACACTACTACAAGAAGCATAATATTAGATGGTACATCATAGGCGGTTCCCAAAAACCATCAATGTTAAATACAAGCACAGACGGTTTTAGTTTAGAGACCGTCTGTGTTGCTGCCAACGTCAAAAATCGTCTGTGAAGATATAATATCATAGACGGTTCATGGTGAAAACCGTCCGTAAAATATCACAGACGATTCTTACCAATAATCGTCTGTAATATTGCCAAATATCACAGATGATTTTATTAAAATCCGTCTGTGTGTGTGTGTATATATATTGCGCTCTAGGATTTTCACCACTATACTAACGCTATACCCGAGCTCTCCTCCCCCGAGCGCACCGCCTCCCCGAGCACGCCGCCTCCTTGAGAGCACCTCCTCCCCCAAGCGTGCCGCCTCCTTGAGAGCACCTCCTCCCCCAAGCGCGCTGTCTCCCCGAGTACGCCGCCCCCGAGCTCTCCTCCTCCCTCGAGCACGCCGCCTCCCTTGAGCACTCCTCCTCCCCAAGATCTCCTCCTTCCCCGAGCACGCCGCCTCCCCGAGCCGCACAGTGAGCTTTACTTTATGTTCTTGATTGCCGGCTAGCAGTGGGAGAACTATTGCATGATAGATTATGGCTTTTTGATTGCTCAATGAGGAAATTTATCAAGATTGAAATCTCAGTGATAATTTAAGTGAGAGACCATGTGAGAGGTGCTTCCATGTTTATGATGAGTAATTGACACGTGCGCTGAAAATTTGCGAAATGGGTTCAGTTGTGCTGCTCCCAGATTTTTCGGAACTACCGTAGTTTGCACTTGGGAACTACCGGCTGGCGGTACTTCCGCTGTGGAGAGCGGTACTACCGGCTGGCGGTACTTCCGCTGTGGAGAGCGGTACTACCGGCTGGGCGCAGACAGAACAGTCAGGGCATAGAATTTGAGTTTGGTTTGGATGGTTTGATATTTAGGGCATGTGGTTAATTCATGTTATCGAGCGGTGTTATGTGATGTGTTTCATGTCTGTGTGGCTGCAGGACGTCGAGGCGGAGTCGTGGCGAGACACGAGGTGACCGGACTAGGCGCAGATGGCGCTGAGGTCAGAACGGTCGGGATATGTCGAAGACGGTGAAGACTCGAGGTGGTTGCGAGGCTTGGACGACAAGGAGCGCGAAAGCTTCCCGGAAGGTGCAGGAGGGGCGAAATGGTGATTTCGCAAGGCTGCACAAGTGGGAGCGGGCTCCGTTCGGGTTTAGCCGGCGTAACGGGTTGGAGACCCGTTAACCAAGGGCTATAAATAGAGATGAGAGGCTGCATGCCTCCTTGAACACATGGAAAGGATTTAGGGTTTCCTTTAGTCAAAAGAGCCTTTGGAGAGGTTGTTTTGCTTTAGGCTTTAGTGGGTGAGAGTGGTTGTGTGCAGCAATGCTGCCTCCACACCTTGTGTGTGTTCCTCCCAAGAACTATGGAGAGTTCTTGGTGATCTTGAGGATTTGAGAGAGGGAGAGAGTGGAGATGAGTTGAGAGTCTTCTAATCCTTCTTCTTGTTCGAATGTCCATGCGTATCGGGACTCCTTTGTACTCATCTTTTGTTTAGAAATGGAAATCTGAAGTTTCTTTTCACTCTTGTGCTCCCTGCTCCTCGTTTCTCCTTTTTGGGCGAGTTCTTGATTCTCTGTTTTTCTTGTTGTTTCTTGCCTATGAGGTGTGAAATGGGTTGCTCTGTAATGGGATAGTGCCTCAAGGTCATTTGATCGAGTTTTCCCAAGAGCAAATCAAGTTTTAATCTCAGATTTGCGTTTTTGGCTCTCTCTGTTCTTCATATCTCGTTTCTAGGGTTTTTGCTCCAAACCTTGTTTCCTTCTCTATGATGGCTTGAATCTTGGCTCGTAGAGTCTTGTGACTATTGCTAAGATATCTGCAAAGTTTCGTGGCCAAAAGATCAGAGTTGGAATGAAATTTTGAATTTTTGGAGAACCCTCTGTATTTTTCGGGTATTTATCTTCCCTTTCGATTCTCTAGAGAAATCTTGAAATTGATTCTTGGCTTATCCTTCTGGAAGTGTTTCCTTGCTATCCTCAAAGTTTCCCAAGCCAAGAATCCGAGAATCTTGCGAATTTCTCAGATTTCTCCTTTTCTGCGCGTGCTGTTCTTGGTGCGGTACTACCGCTCGTCGAGAGGTACTACCGCTCAAAGGTACTACCGCATTTTCAACAGCGGTACTTCCGCTCAGTGGTACTACCGCTCATATCACAGTACTACCGCTCATATCACGTGATACTACCGCTCGAGAATGACCAGCATTTTTCCTTACTCTGGATTTGATTTCTTTTCTTGATCTGTGTCTTCCAGTGAGTTCTTTTCTGCTGTGTGAGTACTTGAGGGGAGGATTTTAATTTTTCAAAGGCACCATTCCCCCCCCCTCTGTTGCCATTTCGGTCCTTCATTAAGATTATTCTGCTAGTTTGAATTCACATTTGCTAGTTGTATACTTCTGTGCAGTCGATAGCTTTGTCAATAGCTAGTCCTTAGTTACTGTTGTCCTTCGACTTTGCCGAATATATGTTGGTTTTGCATGCTCTTGACATTGATACTACACTAAGGTAATATTCAATTAAACAATCTAGCAGAATTTTTAAGGAATTGTCACTGTGATCATTGAAGTATTGACAAAAGTGGAAGAAGGTTAAGTTTAGAACTTGTGCAACTCCTCACCTGAGAGTAAAAACACACTTCTTAATCTTTGCATTATGCAGATTTTTAATGGCTACTTTTATGTACTATTCAGCATATTGCCGTATGTGTAATGACCTGAATAGTTTATATGTTTCGAGAGATAATACATATATATTCATGTCATTTTCATATTGCTCAATTCTATTATCTTTCAATTCTATTTTTCGCTCATTCTTCGACACCGCCGCCAGATGTGTGTGATGCACCGTCCTCTGGAAAATCCCGAAAAGGAAGAGGACTATCGAAAAAGCCCGAGGGCCGATTTACCATCACGGAGATCGATCTGTCTGGAACACCTCTCAATCCTCACCGAGCAGTGTCCGTATTCCCAAGAATAATCAAAATAGTTGCACGGGAACGGATTGAGATCATGTTCGATTCGTGACTCTAGGGCAAGCTATTGGAACATTCATCTAGTGGCCTAAGAGGGACATCTGCCTAGAGACTCCTGCACCGGTGCCAAGTCCACTCAAGCTATCTGCACTGGTGCCAAGTCCATAGGAGCTATCTGCACTGGTGCCAATTCCACAGGAGCGATTCGCACTAAAGCTACCTGCACCGATGCCAAGTCCACTAGGACTATCCGCATCAGATCTACCTGCACAGACGCGGCAAGGGCGTCGTGCATCTACATCTTAATTCGTGCTAGACGAGCCATTGGTCATCCCAAAAGAGTGCCTCCTAACCCTAGGACTAGCTTGCCAGAGATTGCATGCATGGTACATGGAATAGGCCAACAAGCCAGAGGAACAACGACGGTCGGGTTTCACCGTCAAGTTCACGCCAGGATCATTTTCAGCACAATATTCATGATTGTGTCTTCACGGTGACTTTCGAGGATTTATTCGATCTCTACACACTCACCGACCTCGACTCCTCACTCATTCGATGCTGGACACTGTAAGTGGCTATACTTACTTATTTGTACTTTATAAGCAACACAGACTTAAATTTAATGACCATGACATACCTATGTAGATTTCACTGGATTTTAATTGTAATTATACAAAAACGGAATAAGGTAATATACCTTGATTCCCTAAAGAAGACCAAAACCGACTTCATAGTTGTTCAACAATTAATCGACATGTAAACACATTTCCTCTATGGATAACTCTATTGTAGTCTTTCCTTCCCAATGACTAAGGCTATCTTCTTGGAATCACGTAGGTCGTTCGTCACGTATGTTGTAAAGGTTTGGAAATCCAAAAGGATGGACATTCTACGACACGATCTACATTTCTCGGTATTCGCTTGTACACATTAATCATATATAACACTTTGTAGTAATGCCTGTCGAACTAACAAATTCTATTTTTGCAGTACCACTAGTAGTTGCCGGGCAACACATGTGGATTCTATGTTTACCACAACATGCAACTACTCGTCGATTCCGCGAAGATCAATATTGATCATCAGGTTAATTTGTCAATTTTGCGATAATTATTTCATACTTATCAATTTACATATATATGCACGACATTGATCTTCCTACCAATGGTTCTGTCAACTGCTATAACTCCGTTAGAATAGCCCGACCTCTCAGAGATTTGAGGATAATGTGTGTCCTTCTTGTGGTCTAAAGTCATAAAAGAAAATGGAGAATTCCACAATGTATAACAAATTTCACTGTGATAAGATTGAGCTTAATTATTCATGTGTACATGTATTTGTTTATGGATGGATAATTTATTTCATTTCAGTTAATTGATTTGTGAAATGGATTTTTTCTTTTTTGAAATGAATGAACGTGAATTTGATGTAGATATAATGTGTTAATATGTTTGTTTCAGAGGTCATGGCTAACATTTCCTGAGGCTAACCAACTAATAGAAATAGATTTATGAATAGAAAATAATATCACAGACGGTTTCAGCTACAAACTGTCTGTGATAGTGTAGTTGAAACCATTTGTGAAATACTGCATCACATACGGTTCGAAAGCCGTCTGTGATGATCTCATATTATTACTGATCCATAAACTCAGATGGCTTACGAAACCGTCTGTGATGATATTTTTGAACCGTCTGTGATGACATATTCTGTAGTAGTGTGAGTTCTTGTTCTCTGCAGCCACTGCCCTTGCCCCAGCTGTTCTGGCTGCCATCATCCTTGATGTCACCTCATGCCATCGAAGATGGGTTTCCCATGTTCAGCAACACGCCATGCTTCTATCCATGTCGTTGTTCCTCCACTGGAGCACCATTATATGCACGCCCTAGCTTCGCTGCCCTATTGCGTCACGAGGAAGAAGATGAGCACTATGTCGAAGGCACGACGCTATGTGCTTATGGTCGAGCCTAACTAGCATCGGGATCTAGTGGTACAAGGGAGATCACGGTGGCATGCTAGCATCCAGCAGTGGCGGGGCGGCATGGCTGTGAGATTAGAAAGGAGAAGGGAAGGGAATAAGAAAAAGAGAAGGGCAATTTTGTCATATTTCTGATATTCTCTCTCCAACTCATAGGTAAATAATATTTTAATGACTAGTGTTCATCTGCAAATAGCCACAAAAGTTTAGTGTGCTTTGGTAAAGACATAAAAATCGGTGTCCTAAAGTAAACACAACAAAAGTTTAATATCCTGTGGTCAAATTTGCCTTTTATGTATGGCGTATAAGAAGTGATATGGATGGTTGGAAGTAGATCCAATAGTTGAAAAATCGACTGAAAGTTAAGAGATTTTCAGGCAACTGTACAATAGAGTTCCCAAATAATCAATGGAGTTTGGTTGTATGATTGTATTTTAAATGTTGAGTGCGGTATATTTAGCATTATAAATCTAACAAATAAAGGTCCATCTGCATATGCATACATTCAACTGTTGTGTGAAATGAAATACTGTCAAACTAATCACACACTAATTAAAGTTGGGTCGAATGTGTGCGTGTTTGTTTTCTCCTTTACTTCGGAGAAGGTGTGCCATCTTTTCTTTTTCTTAAGTATATATATTTGTTTTGGTAGATGAAAAAATATAACTCTTTTTCCCGATGATAACTTTGTATTTATTCTACTGATTTTTACCATTTCTTTGTAACAAATGGGGCAATGTGATGCATTCAAATGGTTCTTTTCTAGTTAGTTATGTTATGTTTGAAGTATGGCGTGTGAAACAATCGTGCTATGATTGGGTGAAACATCCTTGATCAAACCAAATTTGATAAGAGCACATATTTACCTGTGTAAGTAAGCGTAATATTTGTTACTTATCAGGGCATCTGGCCTCGGACTGCCCTGTTCGGCTCTTTCTCTGCACTGTGAAGCATGATATGTTCGAAGGGTTGAGAAATTGTGCTGTTTGAATCATAATCAAAAGAGTTACATATTTAACATGCTATATCCAAAATAAGAAATAGAAAAGGCAAATAAGCTACAAATGCTTTCAGATGAAAAAACAACTGCAATCATGTATTATTATATGGAGTATAATATATACATGCACTGTAAACTCCCCTCCCCGTAGTTAATTAGTTTGTTGACGTACTATGTGTATAAGCATCTAGGTATGGCATTTTTTTAAATTAAGAAAACACAAGAGAAATGCCGAAATATAGCTAAAACTTTAAACATGTGTTTAAAAATGCACTTAGCATCGTGGTACAGGTTGTGGTCGAATCAAAGGCTGATTTTGCATTTTAAGTCACATTAATATGATAATAGAACTTAGGGAAATGGTTAAATTTTAGAAAACGTATACTTTGTTTGCAAGAACAACAAGTTTTTAGTAGTACCCAATTGAAACAATTTCGAAATAGATGACATCCAACTTCCAAAAATCAAAGAATAGGGACGCAATAGAAACAATCTTCTTTTTTTTTTTTGAAAACTAAAAGAAGCATGTATGGCTTAGATGCCAAATAGAGAAAACAAGTGGCATGTCCTCCAAAAAAAGAAACAACTAGTGAAAATTGCTCTTTCAGGGTCTGATCCTATAGATGACATCTCTAACAAATTTGTTGGCCGAAAGTTTTCGAGTGACGTGAGTTGGTGTTTTGGTGTTGTCTTCAATTCTAGAGATCGCAGGATGCCTTCGACGGATTTCTGATTGACCTTGGAGTGGTTCATTTCCAACGGAATTTTGCTCCTTGGAATCCAGGCAATGCTAGCTAGTTTTCCAAGATCAAGCAGATACAAAAATAAAAACTGCATATGCTGCTGATCATGACACTTAGTATAAAAGAGGAAATGCAAAAAGGAAAGAAAACTCAGAACCCACCGAAGGAGCCTGCAAACTCTTCTAAGTTTCCCAGCGATGAACGCGTAAAAAATCGTACGTGCAAATCGCGCGAGGACCAGTACGTGCGTACCTCGGCTAGCTTTCTAGCTCGATCGGCCGCGGGGCGCCGCGCGCGAGCACGGCAGAGTAAAATGGCGGAAAACCAAGCTCAAAGCGCCAAATCACGCGGTGCGAGCGCGATGGCTGAGCCTCCCCGGCCGGCCGGACGGACTCCGAAGGGAAGACTTTATCTTGTAGACTTCTGGTCTTCTACTTCGATTCCAGAACGCGGAGTAGCGCGCTTGATGCGAACAGCAGCATATATATCCGCAGCTCGCTTCGTTCTTTGCATAACTTATTTTTTACTATTTCTAATTTTTTTCTATCTTTTTTAGTTTTTTTAGCTTTTTTATCGATTCTTTTTTCTGTATTCGTTTACGTTATCTATGATGATGAACTAACCTATCTTTTTTATTTTTAAATTTTTAAATATAGTTACGTCAAATAAATCATCATCAACTATAGTGTAATTTTAACTAATTATAATATAATTTTAACTATAAATTAATTTATTTTTAATTCCACCGAGCGGCACAAATTAGCGCTCTCTCTCTATATTACTCTAATATAATCTCGCCAGCTGGCTAGAGCGCTTGCTTCTGGCAGTGAGCAAGGAGGCTCATCTATCCAATGCCCTGCTTTTAGCTGCTTTTAGTCTGATCCTCTTTAGTTTGATGTGATATCTTAATTAATGGAACATGTCCACCTTTCAACCTTAGATGCCATTCGATTAGATTAAAATAAATTAATTTATAATTAAAATTATACTATATCTGATGGTGGCTTATTTGTCATAACTAAAATCTAAAAAATTTAAAAATAAATTAGCCATCATGGACAATGCAAACGAATATAGAAAAAAGATCCGGTAAAAAAGCTCAAAAAGAAAATAAAAAACTAGAAAAAGATAAAATTTAGAAATAGTAAAAAATAAGCGAAAAGCCAGAAGCTCAAGTTAAAATGAGCGGTGCCTTAAACTTTACCATCGGTTCGTTTTTTAACCTTAAACTCTAAAACCGTCTGAATTAGAACCTCAAATTAGCAAAACCGTCTACTTTACCCCTCTTGACCCAAACAAAGATGGTTTTATCTGACGTGGCACCAGCATGTCCATTTTTTGTTGATGTGACATCCACGCTAGCATCCATGTCACCATATATTTACCACCTCATGAGCCAAATCACCTCATTAGTGTACAATGGTCATCTTCTCGCTCGAAATAGTGAGCAGAGAGTTGTCGGCATAGATGTGGCTTGGCTGAGCTCACCACTAGCGAGGATGTGGTCGGCAGCATCCGACGAGGACTAAAATGAGATGCCACGGCCATGGAGAACTCCTAGGAGGTGCCAACACGAGCGGAGGTGGTCTGCCGCGGTGGCTGCACGCGATGGCGACAACGATGCATTGGTCAACTCCCCCGTTGGCTGTGTTGCGCGATGGCTGCTATTTAGCACTGCCTCCTCAAGCTTGCGGTGTCACATCCGTTCGGCTGCGGAGGCAGATGACAAAGATACAGGGGAATGAAAGGAAGACATAGATGGTAGTCTGCTTGCCACACCGCGCGTGAGCCCCTGCCTACCTCAACGACGCCGCAGGATCACCCATGACTGCGAGCGGAGATAGAAGAGGAAGACAAGGAGAGAGATAGGGGCCGGATGTTGCAAGGAGAGGCCGAACACAAGCAGCCTACACAGGGTTGCTTGGAGGAGGCCCAATTTCTTCTCTCCACCTTCTTCCTCAAAGTTGGCAAAGAGCCCTCCAGTCGATCTACCCCTCTGGTGAGAATCACTCCCAACTAACCATGTTATAGCATGTTCCACACCCTAAGCAACTTTCCCTTGCGTTTATTTTGTGCCTCGCCACACAGCCAAGCCGAAATGACTCTTCTTCTCCGTCGCTAGCTAGGAAGTCCGCCGCGATGCCGTCGCCTCCTAGATCAACTGTGGGTCAATTCCTCATGGCAAGAGCTTCACCGTGACTCCCTCTTCCTCCACCACTGCCCTATCCAAGATGTCTTACGCTGAGTGTCACCACCACACTCGCCATCTGCTTCATCGTCACTCGCATGTCACCAGGCCGCCACGGGCCACTATCCACCACGAAGCCACTACGGGTGAACTCGTCATCATCTAGGCATTCCATTTTTTTCCATCCCTGGTTTTCTCCATCCTCCTTTGTCATTAGTGAGCTCTGTGCCCAAAGATGCTATGTTTCCAGTTGTGAAGAGAGAGATAGAGGAGGAAGAAGGGGATGAGATGGATGCCAACTGTTGGCCCCTTTCCAAATTGGGCACCACATCTGTAAAATTGAATACGCGTGGTCAACTTTGCCAACGAGGACACATGTGGCAGTCAGGTCATCCTAAAATTAGGGTGGGTTTGCTCGAGGGGGTCATGCCACCATGTATGAAGCCTAAATACAGTAGTTAAAGGAGTTGAGTGACGAACACTTGCGACGTCACCTTTGGCCGGAACACACTGCCCAAAGTATTTTGGGCAAATCATGTGGTTTTGGAGTTCAATGTTGTTTTTCGGATCAACCAAATAGTTTAGGGTTGTAACATGAACTTGTTCCTATCTTAATTACTCCACTACTGTAGAAAAAATGAACTGCAGTAATCATTTGGCTAGCACATGTATAGTACAGACTGTGTACTACTAGTAATATGTAGCATTTGACTGAGGTGCTAGGTTTTCTACTATGCTCATATGTGTGTGTGTATACACAGAGTATACACAGAGTATGTACTACCTCGTGGTTTTAACCAATGGCCGATGCATTTAGCGGTTTTCTGTTGGTTTGGATGACTACGAAACAGAGGCAATCAAGAGTGTTACAATGGAGTCGAAAGGAATCTCTTAGAATCAACACATTGGATCAAGGAGGGATCTGTTAACAGATAGGACCATGCAGTGGATCAATCCATTAGAATTAACACACGGGATCAAGAGGGCGATCAACATGCATGGTCTCGGTAGGGACTAGGGGTGTATGCTCGTTGCTGGTAGTTTTTTTTAAGGCAATCGTTGCTGCAGTTAATTTAGGGCATGTTTGAATATATAGGGAGATTTGAGTTTGAATTCTTAGGATTTCGAGAAATTCCCAAAGAAACTCTAATTTTCAAAACACTCCCTCATTGGCTGCTTGCGATAGGTTTACCCGGGTCTACCGCGGTTTTGTAAAATCTCAGCCACGCATGTCAGCTGTCGGCAATGTGATAGGATCAGCAGCTATTTTTTTTTTTTTTTTCCTTTTACCCGTTGCTCAGTGCATGCATCGATCAACTGTCGGCAATGTGATAGGGGATCAGCAGTTTTTTTTTCCTTTTCCTTTTACACGCTGCTCAGTGCATGCATCGATCAACTGTCGGCAGGATAACACAGGATCACATTCACACGATTAATGCCATGAAGACGGGGGCAAAATCTGACCAAGTAGACGATAAGAGAACGGCGCGCAACAATTCAACATTCGGGCGATGGATTTGCGATGTTAATTCCTGCATATGCAGCGCATACACATTCGTGCGAACCCTATGACAGGTACAAGTATAGATCGATCGTCACTTCACGCCACTGTGCCCGTCCGTCCTCAGTAGTCCTCACGATCGGGCCACGACCTTCGTGTTAACCTCTCAAGCACTCAAAGCAGATTCTTCAAATTATTATATGTGCATACCTTGATTGACGACGAAGCTAGCTAGCATGCAGCAGATAGAAAGAGATTCATACGTACGTACAGTTACACACGAGCTAGTAGCTAGTGTCCTGCGTACTTATATGCGTGATTTTTTAGAAGCAGGAGGCGAGCTCCTAGCTTTTATTAACAAAGCTGTAGACAATACAATGTTCTGAACGACAAACGTATGTTTGATAAGCTATACTGAACGGCTACAGCACAGACGGTTCCTAGCTGACTACTACAAAAAAAACTATACTGAACGGCTACATCACAGACGGTTCATAGGAACCGTCTGTGCTGCAACTGTCACAGACGATTTATACTAACAATCATCTGTGATATTTTCACATATGGTTATTTACATGAACCAAAGCAAGACACCACAGACGGTTCTTATTAATAACCGTCTATGAAAATATCACATACGATTGTTAGTATAAACTATCTGTGATAATACAAGATATCACATACGGTTCATATTAATAACCATCTGTAATAATTCACGGACGTTTATTTATAAGAACCGTCTGTGATATGTGCATTATCAAACGGTTTATATAACAAACAGTCTCTGATAATGCCACGACACCGATCTGTGGGCATGTTCTTTTTAGCTTCTAAAAGCTGCCTTTTGACTTTTCTATAGTAACTAGCTTTTAAACAGAGTATTTTTTTCAAGATAGAATCTACTAGTTAATTGTAGTATATACTTTACTGACTTTATTTATATCGGCAAAAACCGCAAGTGAGTTTTTGTTACTCTGTAATCTCTCGTACAAACAGCCCAAAAGCTATAAGCCGAAGCCAAAAGCTATAAGCCGTAGTCAAAAAGAACAGACCCACATGTATCTCCCCTAATATTCTGATCTCACCCATCCATTCTCTCCACATCGAACAGCAGGCACCGATTCCTCTCACCTCTCGCCCCTTATTAATTAAGTCCCCCTCTCCCTTTCACTCCAAGATACGTGAGTTTTACTAGCTGCTCCTAGCTAGTTAGTTCATCCACTCCTAACTTGTTCCTCGACAACGCCAACTACCGCAGTAAGCTAGCGCCTCTAATGGAATGTGCTACTGTTTTTGCTGCTGTATTTGCTTGTTTTTAAAAGGGCATAGCAATATTTCTTGAGGCTAGCAAAAAAACAGAAAAATTTAGGTATAGTATGAACTATCACATACGATTTTATAGTATAAATTATCTATGAAGGACTATCACATACGATTCTATATTACAATTGTCTGTGATACTAACCATCACAGACGGTTGGTAGCTAGAACCATCTTTGATATTAGAGTATCACAAACGGTTGTAGTTACAAACTATCTGTGTTGTATTTGTCACAAACGACTCACAAACCGTATGTGATAATCTTCGATTATCACTGACCCATAAATTCAGACGGTTTAGAAAACTGTCTGTGATGACAGTTTCGAACCGTCTGTGATGACCCTTTTTGTAGTACTGTATGCATCTCCGATCCGACGGCCTTGGGGGCATTGCAGATCTAGGACGCAACCACCACCTCGCCCGCCCACGCATCGCAGCGCGATGCCTGCCTACAAGCTGGACGTGCCACTACCGTCACGGCTGTCTGTGAGCCGCACTCGACTGGTTGCATGGCGGCGAGGGACGGGGGTGTTGACCGTGTGATGCGGACTAGATGCATGGCGGCTACACGGGCATTCCAACTCCAGATGTTCTATTGGGTCGCTTGGTTAATTTGATATTGGCCTAATTCTTTTCTGCTTTTCAATCAACTTTTGTTTTTGATATCTATCGGTTGGTATTATTTATCAGACCTACCAGTCACAACAAAAAACTATCAGCTACAATCTAAAAGAACGGGGCCATTGCCATCTTCTTAAGGCTCATTTTTTTGACTCCTTATGTTTATGCCAAAGAGCTTCTTGCTCCAAGGCTCTTTTTTTGGTTGTTTATTTTGTGTTGGTTCTCTTTGTGTTCTTTTTAGGGCTGTGCACATTTGAACTGAATGAAAAACCGTACTGGCTACCTCAGTTTAATCGGTTTTTGGTATTCGGTATGGGTTCCAAATTTTACATTTTCTTGGGTTTGGTTTTTCTGAAAAAAATCGGAAAAACCCAAAAAACCAATCTAGCAGTAGCGCAGGTGGCCAAGTGCAGTCTATCAGGCCATCGGCCATCCCATTCAGCCCATCCTCCATAGTCCATCCCATTTGGCCCATCCTCCACACCGACCGCGACGCCTCCGCCGTCGAACTGCGTCGCCTGCACGGCAAGCACCGGGGCGGGGAGCTCGTGGGCGTCCAGTCTCAGGACGACCCACAGGAATGCCGGGACATCGTGCTTCTCCTCGCCCTATCGGTAGCAGACATTGCCATCGGCCTCGGCCTCCAGGAATGCAACCCCGTCCCCGATGGTAGACGGCGAGCAGTCGAAGACGACGTCGCTAGTGGAGGGGAGGTGGGTAAGCTTCCCGGCAAGGGGGAAGAAGACGGCGATGGCGGCAATGAGGGACAACATGATTGACTGGATGAGGGACAGGAAGGTGGGGGTTGGGGTTAGCACCAGCCTCATCGTAGAGGAAAAGGCGCTAGATGGGTGGCTGCGGCAGAAACCACGCGTCGAAGAAGGAGAGTGCGATCTGCTCGAGGTGTGGTGGCAACGGGCACAGGAGTGGGACGTACGTGGTGCCAACAACTCTCACATCTGCAGCGGTGCCGGAGGCCATTGCTATTGCTAGTGAAGCCTCGTCTCACAAGTCACAAGGTTACTACTGTCTCTAGCTAGTATAGTATTTGGTGGTTCAAATGTGTGTTGCGATCTTGTCGCCTTGTCTGTTTTTGCCAAGATTAATTTGCAGTTCGGTGCACTCTCATTGGGAAATGAAAGAAGCTCGTAATTTTCTAGCACACTTCGCTGTTTGTGGTGCCTCCTAATCTGCTTGTGTGTTGTATCTGTATGTAAATATAGAGCCTGTTCTTTTTAGCTGCGGTTTATAGTTTTTGGCTGAAATTTTTGAATTTTGGCTGTTTACGGTACAAATTACGGAGAGATCGATACTCACTTGCGATTTTGGCTGGTACAGATATTGAGTTTTTAACATGTACTACGTTTAACTTGTAGACCCCGTCTTGAGAAAATACTCCGTTTAAAAGTTAGGTACTGTAGCAGCTGCGAAAAACCGGTCGACTTCCTCACTGCCGAACAGGCCCATAGTGTGAGCGAGCAAGAGAGAGAAGAAGAAGCTATGGATGGTATGCTGTTTGAAGGGTATACCGTTCCCTAGTGTTTCTCCGCTAAGAATGCATCCTGTTTCTATCTCATATTCTCATCATCTCTTGATAGGAAAATTGGAAGGAGAAAAAAGATAGGTCCAGGACCTCATTTAAAATTTGAATGACTTGCGCGCTACCCTACAAGATGTTACATGTTTGCTTATGTGCGTCGCATGTCGCGGGAAATTTCCGCGTTGCTTCGCGCGCGCTGTTCCCGTGGCAGGCATATATGCGCACACATGCATCACGAAGACGACGACGACGAATCAAAGCATCACCTGTGATGCCCGTGGCGCACACAGCACGCGCGGTACTAACGACTGCATGTCACGAGCAACCTTGAGAAGTCCATGGAGGACAAAGACTTGCAGATATATATATATATATATATATATATATATATATATATATATATATATATATATATATATATATATATATATATATATATATATATAATCAGCATATAACTACAATCAAACTATCATAAAAAGGTAACTACAATTCGAAATTTAGTTTAAACTTGTTTGAACTAGCTAGTAAACTAGTTAAACTTGACATCCAAGAAAATTTAAAATTTCTCGCACATGATACATATCTATTTTAGACTTATGGTGTCCGAGCACCAAGAGCACTCGTTATTTTTATATATATATATATATATATATATATATATATATATATATATATATATATATATATATATATATATATATGTTTTGGATTGAAGGTTTTTAAACTTTCCGCTAGCTTCCTTAAATCGTCATCTATGTATATCACGAGTCACGACTTGCATGTAGGAGCTAGTAGCAAAGACATGTATGCCTTCCCAACCTGCGCCCTGCATATATATACCTGCTCATCGGCTAGAAAGTGTTTCTTACTCAAAAGCCTAGCTTAGTTTAATTTATAGATGACAATGGAACCTGTTGTTATGAGTCTGGTCATATGCGCACTTTAAAAAAGAAATCCATACCCACAGTTAATTCCAATCTCAAGATGAAAAGCTCAAGTATTCACGAGGAAACCGAGTCGGTAGATTAGCTTAATTTATCTATAGCCTTTGATGATGCTAAGATTTGACAGTTCGTAACTTGTAATTAATCACTGTCGTGTAATTACTTCGCTTAGAAGCAAAGAGTAGATGCCATCGGATCCTTGGTCTTCACGCGTTTTCTGCGTGAAAGGTCCACGCGAGTAGATATACATGCATGTTTGCGGGGAAATGAAGAGGAAATCACTGCGAAATGCCTTCGATCGCATGCAGCTATCTCTTTTCCGAAAGCAAAAAAGGTTCTCGATCGATCGCGACGCGAATGGCCTAACGGATTAGCGTGAACTGTACGTACCGACGATTTTCTGTTTGTTCTCCCGTCCGTTTGCTGCACCATTATTAACCGTCGTCAACCTGCTGTTAGCCAGGTGCAGGAGCATCGTCTCTTTTCCTATGTAATTCACGTACGTCCAGCTAGCCATCTTGTCAATCTTATCCAGATAGAAGCTAGCAGCCAGAAGAACAACACAACCCCACCTGGGTTAGGCCGGTGGAGAAGAAGGCTGTGTCCTGTGCGCGCGCATCACGCACGCCGTGCGCTGGGTTATTCCTCTTTGGCAAAGCGCTATGGTGCTTTGCGCTGTTGTTGCCTGGAAAGAAGATAAAGAAACGATGAGATGGTGAGAGGGGCCAGAGGTTGCATTGCATGGTTAGTTTCCCTTTGGAAAGCTAGGCCGCCCTGGCTATGGTGAGCTTGGTCACTTGGTCAGTCGCTAGCTAGGTTGGGTCCACGGACGTGTCTCGCGCTTGGCAGGCGCATGAAACGCTTTACAAAGGAGTCCCACGTGATACGTCCTCTCAATAAAGAGAGAAAGAAAGGAAAGAAAGAAAGAAGCCAATACGGTGTGATGGAATTTCGTGTAAAACGCGCAAGAGTGCTTACTAGTACCGTAGCGTACTCCCTTGAAATGCAGCACGGAATTAAGGAGCGTCGGCAGGTGTCGAGGGCTCGAGGCCGGGCGCGCGGTGGCTCGGAGCTGCGGGCCAAGAGTACTGGGCCGTATCAGTGATGAGATCGCGCGCGGCAGCGGGGAGAAGCATGGTCGGGGCGGATCGATGGGCCGTCGCGAACCGAGCACGCGCCGGCTTGACGGGGGCTTACATGGGCCAGTCCGCCGCTCTTCTGCGCGGTTTGTTACGGTTTGGGCAGACGGTCTAGTCGGCTCCGCCTGCACGGTTGCTGCACGCTCTGGCGCTCCTGCCTCCAGGGCAAGTTGTTGAATCGATGATTCCGCTCGCGCCACACAGTCACATCAGTATGCCACGCATGCTCTCTCTCTCTCTCTCTCTCTCTCTCTCTCTCTCTCTCTCTCTCTCTCTCCCTCGCATCGAATGCACCTCAAATCTGTTGGATTCGAGCAAGGCAACAAGATAGCGAGTTTTTTTATTAGGCCCCGCTCGTTTGGTTTGGCCCGTTTTTTTGTTTTTCTTCAATTTTTAGCTTTTTTTTACAATAACTAGTTTTTAAACGAAATATTTTTTTAAGATAGAATCTACTACTTAATTATAGTACATAATGTACCGACTTCATTTATATCGATAAAATCCTCACGTGAATTTCAGTTACTCTGTAGTCTCTCACACGAACAACCACAAGCCACAACCAAAAGCCATAAGCCGTAGCCACAAAAGAACATGCTCTTAGGCTTCTGGCTTATTTTTCACTATTCCTAAATTTCGTCTTTTTCTGACTTTTCGGATTTTTTGAGCTTTTTGCCGGTTCTTTTTTCCCGTATTCGTTTGCATTATACGTGCTGGGCTAACCCGTTTTTTCTATTTTTAAATTTAATTATGTCAAATAAGCCACCATCAACTACAGTGTAATTTCAGACAACTACAATGCAAATTCAGCCATAAACCACAAAAAATCAGCCCAACTGAGCACCACCATTATTTGCCCGTGGTGCCCCGTTAATTTGAAAAATAGCCTTATATATTATAAAATGGCAAATATAGCCCTCTTCCAAACACGAAAGAACCCACGCGTGATGCGTGGTCCCTACCGCGGCAGAATGCACAACCGTGGTACGGCCTGGGCCGATGCGGTAGGTGGCAGGCAGGCCCCCACGGTGCTTCCACGCCACCCGACTGCGGTAGAAATCTTCCGCGCTAGGGGGTGGGGTAGGGAGCTGGCCTGATCTCACGCTAGGGGGCCACGGCAGAAATGTCCCCAGCCACAGGTCGGTGCGTCACCGACCATAGCCATATGAACACCCCCTACCGTGGTAGAAATCCACTCCACTTAATTCGTTGTGCATCTATCTATATAATTGGGCTAGCTCCTGTTTCTCAGACATATTTCACCATCTTTTGGGGCTCTTTCTTTGGGCGTAAGCTAAAATGCAACTCCTAGATAGCTAGCTACTTCATGCATGCTAAGAAAAATAAGATGTAGTTTTTAGTGACCTAACACAAATAGAATTCCAGCACGTAGAGGCATCAATCAGCTAAAGTGCCAATGCGTGACATGTGTACATGCATGCATTTTATACCCAAGGTAGCTCCAAGTTTTAATTGAAGTACTGAGAAACTACCCATGGCCCAGCCCACAATGGAAAATCATTCACCATATATTCAAGGCATTAAAGCCCAGCCCAAACAGCCCAGCCTCATTCACGATTCACGGCTTCTCCACTTTAGTGCTTCACACGCCTTCACTCCTACGCGAACCCTAGTTGAGTAGTTGCATTGCGGCTTCGCCCGACCGACTGTGGCGCCCCAGCCTAGCCGTCCTCCCTCCGGCCCCATGCGGCGGCCTCCGAACTCCGTCCTCCCTCGATGGATCCACGCCCACGCAGCCATGCCTCCAAGGTTCTCTAGTGGCTAGCGCTGCCTCGACTCGAGGCTCCAAGACCGCATCGCCGCCTCCCACCGGCTGCCTCGGCCCCAGGTGCCGCCACCGCCCACCTCTCTCCTGCACCAGCGCCGCCTCCCTACGCCGTGAGCCTACGAGACGACAAGCCCCGTTCGGCTGTTCCCCAATCCCAATCGGTTGGTTGACTTGGTTCATTCCCCATTCTCGCCAATCTCCATTCTCCCCAATCCCTTGTGCTCCATTTCAAGATTTTATGCTATTCGATGAAATTAACCAAATGATGAATCATGGGGAATAAAGGTTGTGACTTGCAACTTTGTGGGATTACAGATAGACAATAGACTGTAGAGTCATTACTACAAAAATGGTCATCACAGACGATTCAAAATTGTCATCACAGATGATTTTTTGAACCGTATGAATTTATGTGCCAGTGATAATCAGAGGTTATCACAGACAGTTTGTGAGTCATCTGTGATAAATACATCACAGACGGTTTATAACTAGAACCATATGTGAAGAACACTATTATAGATGGTTCTAGCTACCAACCGTCTGTGATACTCACACATCACAGACGGTTGGTAACTAGAACCGTTTGTGATGTGTGAGTGTCACAGATGGTTGATATATAGAATTTATTTGGTTAATTGTAGATAAAATTGTAAAATCTAGGGAGGACCCCCTTTTAGGCCATGCCGTCATCGCAATGGAGGAACAATTTCTTAAATATTTGATTTTATTTCACACTTGTATTGCTTTGCTATCATTTTCGATTCTACAAAAAAGTTGACAGGTTTACAGGTTGGCATGGTGGGAATAGGTGAATGCCTTGGCCTTGATTATTCGGAAGCTTTCACACATGTCAAAGATGAGCTTTTTCGTGTTTTCTATATGTATCATGATAAGTTTAGCAGCAGTGGAAGATCGGAGGCCTCACAGCAGACGTAACAAGGAAAAACAAGCTTGACATCACACTTATGGAAGAAGTTAAAGGGCAAATCACTTCTTCGTCCTCTCAGTCTCAGGCGGCCTCTAAGTGAAATTTGGTCTCGAAGTTGAACCACTACTTGGAGCATGATTTTGCAAATATTGATCCTGATCTTACTGGTGGAGACAAGATAGACTTGCTCGAGTAGTGGAAGAGCAACAAGCGGATATTTCCTGTGCTGTCACATTTTGCACGAGATGTTCTCCTGGTGCTGCTGTCCACAGTCTCTTTAAAAGCGACGTTCAGCACGGTAGAGAGAATAATCGAAGAAAGGAGATCATCCCTTACGCCCATGATGGTGGAGGCATCACATGAGCCAAAGACTGGGAATTAGCCAAAGAGCGGCAACAACATCAATTGAAGGATCATGAAATCATACAGGCGTACGCTGACCTCGAACATATGAACTGCCTAGTATGAGTAGATACTATGTACGCATGTTGTTATAGTTAGTATGTATATATATTGTTACTGTACTCTTTTCCTCACTCGGGGAACCCCACTCTGGGGCGTAAGGTTTTTAACGAGGCAGTAACATTGTATTTTTAAAATATCACATAAATTTCACTTTTTTCCAAAATATTTACGTTATTGCGTGCCCATGTTTTTATACAACTAATTCAATTTCTACTAGTTTTTAACGAGTCAGGTACAAGAGAAAGGAAGATGGCGATCGCCGCCACCATCGTCGCCACCGTCTTTGTCGTGTATAGTTACTTTGGGCTGGGCTTAAACTGACACGGTACGAACGCTGGTACGGCGGGCTTTGGGTCATGCTTAGGCCTGACCAGAGGCGAGGCGGGCTGGCACGGCACGGTATGGTGATATGACTGACCGAGCCGATGCGGCACGAAGCACGATAGACCTGGGCCGTCTAGATATATCCATCGGAAGAAAAAGAAAAGAAAAGAAAAGAAAAAAACGACTGAAATTGTTGTGTTCTCGCTTGCATCGCGGCCGGTGCGAGAATCTGATTTATGACCTCGATCTCGTTAGTTTTATGGAGATAAGTACGTTAAAGGCGATTTTTTTAGCTAGGATGAAAGTTGGAGATCCTGAGTTAGTTTGCACTGAATCCATATGTTTTTGGGCTGTGTCCCTTAGGGGTTTGGCTCTAGGGCGCTTTGCAGATTGTAGCAGTGACACTAGAATGTTTTGCTATCGCTTCCCTATTTTTAGTCTGAACCAGACATATTTTGCCAAGTTCAAACTAGGCTTTCACCCCTGACAATGATGCAGCAATTTTAATCATTAATTAAGTTATCGTGCAGGAGGGAACCATCCCTTGGTATGATGATAAAATTATAGGTGTATCACTCTACCTATCAGTGTTCAAATTTTGGCTTCTATCTTTACACACACAAATATACTTTAGTAGTCTTGTGAGGTCGCGGATTTATCTTCGGTCTTCGTCTATCTATGTGTGTGCTAAAGAGGCACACTCATATGTATATGTGTATGGTATATGGTCATGATAGTGTATGTAGGTGTGCGTCTTGTTGTAATTACAGAAAAGTACCGTACAGTCGGCAAGCTGATCTTCGATCCACTGTAATACACACTTGCTACAAACAACGTTTGAGAAAGGTGAATTAAACTAGCTGTCCTTAATTAATTAATGGGGCCTCACATTATGTACGAAGCCGTATTAATGATACAATTTGAACTCGTAAATGCCACGTACTTATGGTATAGTGACTCCCGTCTCTATGTGCATGCATCACGAAACATTGCAACACTGGTTAACTGTAGGTACGAGCCACACGTACGCACAGTGCCACGCATTAATTTCGTCTCATCGACAGCACCGTAATTTGCATATCCATACATGATCTATGCCACATTAATGGCACCCTATATGTGATCCCTAGCTAAAGCAAGATCTACATCGTGAGTGTGCATCATTTACAGTCATGTCTTTCATTTTGAAAAATTATGAACACATTTAAGGGATATGCTTTAGGGTGTTCCATGTGCATAATTAGTATGCTGCATTAGCTAGAGGTGAATCTGTACTTACAGTGATTAATATGATTGAAAATTGGGCACCAAAAAACATATGAGGAGAGTTCGTTGTGACCAAAATTGGGCACCAAAGAAATTTAATAATTAAACTATCGTGTTATTCTTTCGATAAAAAATCTTCATATTATTCTTCCTCTTCATTTTTAATATTATTTATACCCATATCCTTTTCCCTAATATGACACTTTATAGTGTCACCAAGGGTGCTAGGTGGCGACGCCTCCTATAAGAGCCATTTAAAGTGTCACAAAGTGTAGTAATATCATAACGCTCCATTGAAGAGTCGCGAGAAGGGTCACAAATTAAACGACAACTTAAAAAAAATCTTGGTGCCACTTCATTCACGCTTGTTTCTTCAAGAAAGTGTCATTAAACTACCTTTGTCTTACAGTGTGACAAGAATGCCCTTTTATTAAAAAAACCTTCTCTAATTTATCCGGACTTCGCCTCAAACTAATGTTCAAGGACTATCCATTTATCTATGCATGCATGGACATCCATGCAAATTAATTGCATCATCTCTCGTCATTCTGGATCACATTATTGTCAAAATTTAAAATGAAATGGATAGACTAAGCAGTACTAGTTTTCAAATCTATCAATCTGCTTTACAATCGATGCACGAAGTTTTGTATCGATGGAGCACTGAAGCAAGTTCCGATCACTACTATAGAAAAACTCATCACAAATGGCTCAAAAACGTCATCGCAAACGGTTTTTGAACCGTCTGTGCTTATATGTCCGTAATACCCTAATTGCATTACAAACGGTTTTTATGTACCTTCATATACAGACATAAAATGAAGTATGTTAAAAAAATATACATACCACCTCTGAAAAATTGTTCATATCACCAAAATGGTTTTAAATACTCGTATACTACATGTACATACCCTCCGTTATACGAGATACTTCCTATGTTGTGAGATACGATAGAGGGTGTAATTACACCTGGGAGTAGAAAAGATGCTTCCTATATATAGTTTTAAAAAACCGATTTTTTTTAAAATACCCTAAAACTGATTTTTTTTTTAAAAAAAACCTAAATTTAGATGAAATTGATGTATTTCAAATTATGATGCCTGAATATTACGATGCTCCATTTCAGCGTACTATGTATGTATGGATAGATGGATGGATGGATGGATGGATAGATATCAGCGGCTAGCTAGCTAGCTCCCATTGCATGCGATGTGACTAGAGATGGCAACGGGTACATACCCAATGGGTATAGCCATTCCATACCTGTACCCGATAGATATAACTCTACCCGCTACGATACCCGTACCCGCACACGGGTATAGAAACTTACTCATACTGCATGCGCAGCGGTATTTATACCGACGGTAACCCATACCCGATAGACTAAATAAAATATGACAGAAGTTTTTGACTAAATCAAAAACACAGACATATTACCAAGTCTACACCAGCAGCCAACACCAAAATTAAATATGTATGATGCATTATCTGTATTGTTGCACGTTATATATTTGTATACATCATGCATGCATGCTTCATTGATATGGTATGCGGGTATATTTTACCCAAGAGTATGTGGGTGCGGGTAATATACAGCCGTACCCGTACCCGCTCTACCCGATGGGTAGATATTTTTGTCCATCAGTATACCCGCAGGTGAATATATCTTTCCATATACACCTTCTTATCGGGTAAAATCCATCGGGTATTCGGATTTTGGGTATCATTGCCACCTTTAGATGTGACAGTAAATTGGTTAGGCAGTAAATACCTGCAGACTTGAATAACGCCCGGTGATGTCAAATCTTTGCCTTCTGGAAGTTAGGATCCTCTCCACTGAAGAGTACTAATGCCATTGCATTGCATTGTACGTGCCCTCGCGCGATCATATGATAGACATCTTTCATCATCTGTCCCATGCAGATAATCAATGCACGGTTTACGAGGGGCATCTAGCCATGGAGAAATCAAGTGCCCAATCAATGTAATTAAGTCCGGTATGTACGTGTGTACGGCCTACGAACACGATAATTCCCTGCATGCACGCCGGTCGGCCGTGTAGTGCTTGCATGCATGTGCAGTCATGCATCAGCAGCTACTGCTACCACCACCGCACCACGCGTCACCTTCTTCTTTTCAACTTTATCTTCTTCCAAATAAATAAGTAGAACAGTTTTTTTATCGTCTTTTTAAAACAACTTATCAGCCTATTAATTTTTAGTACATTTATATATGTACTCATACTAGAGCCAAATACTATACGCCACAGCTATAAACCATCATCCACAATCGAAAAGAACCCATACTATATATATAATAGTATAATTAATTAGGACACTATCACTACTACAAAAGAGGCTATACTGGATGCTTACATCACAGGTGGTTCTCAGGAATCGTCTGTGCTGTAATTATCACAGACGGTTCATACGAATAACCATCTGTGGTATTTTCACAGACAATTATTCATACGAACTTCTGTGATAACGACATACATTATGGACTATTATTTATTTAAACCATTTGTGATACTTCATAGACAGTTTGTATTAAAAACTGTCTGTGATATGTTTCCCGCCTCACAATCACCCAAAATTTCATAATCGCCCACCTGAGTCGAAGTAGGATTCCGTTCCGAGTCACCTTTAGTAAAACGGGCATAACTTTTGCATACGGTGTCCGTTTTTGACGTTCTTGTACTCGTCAGAAAGCTAACGACGAGCCCAACCTAAAATAATGATCTGCTTACACTAGTTGCCCTCTAAGAGCCTCAAAATCGGCCATCTTTGTCTCTGAATTTGCATCACAAGTTTTTGGTTTCTGTTTTTGCCCTTTTTCTTGGTCTTTCCTTTGGAATTTGGGTTTCGTCTCAACTGCAAAGTTGTAGATCTCATCGAAACCTTTTAAATGAACATATATAAGCCACATAAAACTTTGCTATTTTATATTTTGAGACTAACTATTTAACCGATATATTGTCTTGCGTATGCAGTGCTATAGGTAACCTACTCGTTATCTTGTGATGTTGTAATGCTGGATTAAATCTTAATGGAAATAGAATATGTTGATGTGTTTGTTGCTGTATTTGCTTATTTTCAGATGGCATAGTTAACATTTCCTGACGCTGCAAAATAGAAAAAATTAGGTATAGAATGAAATATCACAGACAGTTTTGTGATATAAATCGTCTATTAAGGATTATCACAGACGGTTCGAACCAAAAATCGTCTGTGGTACTCGCACATCACTGACGGTTCTATCTACCAACTGTCTGTGATGGGGAAGTATCACAGACTGTTCTATATACCAACCGTCTATGATACTCGCTCATCACAGATGATTGGTAGCTAGAACTGTGTGTGATGTGTGAGTATCACAAACAGTTTTTGGTTTGAGCCGTCTGTGATAGTGTTCTTCATAGACGGTTCTAGTTATAAAACATTTGTATTGTATTTATCATAAACATTTGTATTTGTATTGTATTTGAGTCATCCATTATGTTTGTGTGCGTCAGTCCACCGTGAAAGCGTGTATTGGAGAGAGGCTCTTTCCTACACCCTCTACCTCCACCCCAGTGCTGGCCACCCTTCCCCCTCTGCATCCATCGCCCCATATCTGAGTTCGGACTGTCTAGATCCGATTCCTACATGGCCACCTCCCCACTCGCACCGGAGTGCCCACCGCCCCGCATCCTCATCGTCCAATGTTTGAGGGAATTTGAGCTCCAGACCGAGCGATGAGAGAGCATGCTCTACGGCCCCAATGCTCGCCTAGGAGGCTTAGCTGGCTCACACGGGTTTTGCGTCAACCCGTGCTCACTCCCACCTTCACAGTGGGTAGGAATGACGTCAGTGCCTAATCACACCGGCAAGGACATGGCAGAGGTGGTCGGGCGAGGAGCCACAACGACCGTGGCCATGGCTAAGTGAGGGTTGACAGTGGTGACACTAGAGATGCAAGGTACAATCACAGCACAACATAGATAAAGATGGCGGCCGCTGCCACCATCGCCTCCATTATTTGTACACGAGGCTGGCTTAAGGCTGACACAGCATGGCACCGGCCTATCGTGCCCTGGCCGTGCTTGAGCTTCATCGGAGGGGTTATGGCGCCATCACGACACAGCACGGCGGAGTGGACAGCCCGAAGCCCGCCGGACCCGTGCCGGTGCCGCGACACGGCACGAACTACCAGGTCTACATTCAGGCATGATACCATCGTACCTACGCGCCAACGTTAATCTGTTACCATGTGGCCACGTAACGCACGTACCAACACACTACTCTTCCCTTGAACAAAGCAGCCTGCACTGGAGAGAGATGCAGCCACACAGCCCACACTTGTCACAGCAAAAGGGCATAAGTTAGCATCCTTTTGCCACTGAGAAACGCTTATACCACTAACCATGCATCCATATACTAACATGCATGCATGCAAAACACCAAGAATTAACACTACTGTACTGCCGCATCTCTGCACACACACACTCTCTCTCTCTCTACCTTCTCTCTCCACTGCCTTTTTAACCACCCACATGTACAGACCTTCTGCTCCACACATAGCCACACACAACTCACACCTTTCTTTCTTGTGCTCCACCCATCACGTACCACCTCTACGACAGCGGCCATGATGAGCAGTAGGCTCAACACCGGCACAATCGCACCAGCCACCGACGTCGTGGCCGACTTCGCCTACGCTCCCATGCAGCCCTACGTGGGCTTCGACCCCGGCATGGCCGCCATGCCCAACGACCGCCCGCCGCTGCTCCAGCACCACCTCTACGACAACATCGACTTCGCCGCGGCGGCCTTCCCGTTCCAAGAACCGGCTCTGCTCTCGGCCGGCTCGGCGTTCAACGCCCTGCAGCCCTTGGCCCCGCAGATCACCATGCCGATGGCGCCGTCGCCGCTGCAGGTGCCGATGATGACGCTGCCGGGAGTGCCGACGGCGGCGGACGCGCATCCCTTCGGCGCTGGCGGACTCGTCAAGCGGGAGGACGGCCCCGTCGTGGGCGTAGGCGGCGGGAGGATAGGGCTGAACCTCGGCCGGAGGACGTACTTCTCCCCGGCGGACGTGCTGGCAGTGGATCGGCTGCTGATGCGGTCGCGGCTCGGCGGCGTTGGTGCCATGGGCGTGCTGGGGCTCGGGCTCGGCGCAGCCCACCACCACCAGCCGCCGCGGTGCCAGGCCGAGGGCTGCAAGGCCGACCTCTCCGCCGCCAAGCACTACCACCGCCGCCACAAGGTCTGCGAGTACCACGCCAAGGCCGCCGCCGTCGCCGCCGGCAGCAAGCAGCAGCGCTTCTGCCAGCAATGCAGCAGGTACGCACGTTCTGCCGCACGATGCATATATTCATCGGCCATCTGTGCGACTGACACAACACTAGTAGTATCCCCTTACACGGTGTGGCCAGCCAATCCATCACCTACATGGCTACATACTACTGTAGAGATAATCTTCTCATCATTTTCACTTTACATATGGCCGTGATCGACCCCATCAGCTAGTACATGCTGCATGCATAAGCATAGCTATCTCATGATCTCACTCACTATTAATTCCTTCCTCTCTGAGCTCGATCTCTTCTTTTTGGGTTTGGGAGGTACCTGCATGCATACAAGCACACGAAAGAATCGGAACTGAAAAGGCAGCAACCTTTCGATCTAGACGCTAGCTACAGAAGTATTGATCATCACATCATATCCGATTGATGATGCATGTATACACGCGTGCCTCCACCCTTTATCACTAGCTGCCTGCATTGACCAATGTAGTACACCCATCATTGCAAGTGAGAACATTAGTTAGATAGATGGGTGTACAGTGTACTATGTACAGATACATGATATATACAACATGATGTATACAAGCATGGGCATATACATGTAATATAGGTATATTATTTATTTTGTTTTTGTTTTGTTTTGGCTAGGTTTCATGTGCTTGCTGAGTTTGATGGGGCCAAGAGGAGCTGCCGGAAGCGTCTCACGGAGCACAACCGTCGCCGCCGGAAGCCCGCCGGCGCACAGGCCAAGAACTCGCCGCCGCCTTCGAAGAAAGCAGACACTAACACCACCAGCTCCTACACCAGTGATCACAAGAGTAAGCCACTGCTCGCTCTGACCGATATCTCTGAGATGCAGAAAATATCATATTTGTCGTTGAAAGGGAATATTTGAAATAATTAAATTTAAAGCCTTGATGTCAATTTAGATCTGAGCGCCAAATTTAATTTTTGATATTCAAATTTGCAACTAGAACCTCGTATTTGTGCCAATATGCATATATATTCCACAATCTAGGTTTCTTTTTTTTCTGTAATATATCATGTTAGCAAGAATGTTAATACCAAAACATAGATTAGCAAGAAATGTTAGGAGAAAAAAGAAAGAGGTATAAACATGATCAAGCAAGAATGCAGGTAAAATATTTCGAGTAACTTAAACAGTCAAATTTCAGTGGGAAAGAGCTACACTAGTTTCTCATCTGTCTCCGAGCTATATTATTTTCAACTGTTTTCGATGGCGTTGTGCCAAATTAACCATAGCAGTACATTCGATGTGCAAGCACGTTACAACGTTGGACCAGAGAGAAACTACATATATGATGCCATGGCTAACATTGATCTGACGTACTCAACAGTACAGTCCTAGCTAGATGCTACTACTAGGCATGCATGGCGCCAAAGCTTTCACGTACGCAGGAGTACTAATGTACCACGTGCTACTACACTAAATGTAACTCCTGCTATATACATGTGATCATCATATCATATGCTTCTCTAGATCTGGCCGTCTTTTCTGACGCTACGTACCTAATTATCTGTATATGTTTGTACAATGAATGAGCAGCTGCAAGCACCATGGAAGCTAGCAAATCGACGGCCATCTCGCCGAACGCCAGCGGCATCAGCTGCCTGGAGCTTGATAACGGCCAGACGAGCAACACGGCGGCGGCGCCGACGACCCTGTCCCTGGCCGCGCCGCCGCCGCCGTCGCACGACAAGGACGGCCTGGACACCATGCTGATGATGCAGCAAGTGCAAGGCCGCGAAGAGCTGCAGCACTTCATGCTGAGCTCGCTTGTGCAGCCGTCGCATCAGCACAACAGCGACAGCAGCAACGACAACATCTTGTCGTGCTCGTCGGTGTCAGATCAGCAGAACAGCAGCTGCAACGGCGGCAGCAACAGCAGCATGCATTTCTTTGAGGTGGACTTCATGTAGTTTGATGCATGCATGTACGTACCTAGCTAGAGGTGACGAGAGACAGAAAAAATATTAAAGGTGAGTGAAGAAAATAAAAGGCCTCTAGTATGACTGCAGTGTCATGAAATGCCTGAAGATGAAGTGAAAGAAAGGAACAAGCTGGTTGCACTAGGCTAGAGCTGGATTGCTGGAGTAGCCTTTTCTTTTTTGGTTTGTTCTTCTACGGTGTTAATTTGTACTTCCCTGTTTCCCTTTACCAGAGGGAATAGTGTATATGTTTTTTCTTCTTTTTGGTAAAATGTAAGTTATGTTGGTATGCTTGCTAGCTTCTTCTTAGCGTCCATTCATTTTATAAGTTGTATTTAATTTAGTTAAGGCACGGCGATTTAAGGAAATTATAAAGCCATGGAAGAGAAAGGTAAAGGGAATGGGTGTGTCTAGGTATCACCCAGATATTTTTTTCCTAACAATCATCCAAATTTCGGACCGTTGGATTAGAGATCCAACGGCCCTTTTTTTAGGGGGGAGATTTTTTTGGAGGGGCGGGGAGAATTCGTGGCCATTAGATCTCTAATCCAACAGTCACAAATCTAGGTGATGGTTAGAAATAAAACATCCGAATGATGTTTATCAATACCCAAGGGAAATAACTATCACATTCATGTTGCTGTTAGTTAGTGTGAGTGTTTGTACGTATTCTTGAAGATATGACACACTACTGCAGAAAGCCTAATAGTAGACGGTAAATCACAGACGGTTTGACGAAACCGTCGGATCGACACTAACATAGACGGTTTTCATTTGGACACCGTCTCGTGCCGGTGGCGTCGGAGAAAATTAGTATCACGACGGTTATTAACTATGAACCGCTCGTGATATTTCTATCACGACGGCTTTTATTGATAACCGCTCGTGATAATATGGCTTTATCACAGACGGTTTCTTATTAAAAGCGCTCGTGATATCTCATATCACGACGGTTTGTATTAAAACCGTCGTGATATCTCAGATTATCACGACGGTTTTAATAAGAAACCGTCCGTGATAATGGCCACCAGATATTTATTGCGCACTCAGAACCCCACCTAATTCATTTCGATCCAGATCGGGCTACGCACTCTTTCGCTCGGGAGGTGAACTAGGCGATTTCGTGCCAATTAATCGGTGGAGGAGCAGAGATTGAGTTTTGAATATTTATACTTTCGTGCTCTAGATATGGTTAGTATAGTATGAAATTTATTTTTCTTTGCATTACAATTTAGATCGATCTAATTAGTTATTGGTGAGTGTTTATTGAAGATGGTTTGGAAAATTGTTGGTTATATAATAGCTTTTCACGCTCAACGCTCTCGACGTCTCACTCATTCGATGCTGGACGCTGTAAGTGTGTACAATCAAAGCCTCCGTTCATGTCATACCGATAAATGCCATATATAATTTGTTGCTTTTGTGTGTATATATAGACACGTGCTGACTAAAGCTAAAACATCCCAATCATCATCGGTTGGTTTCTTGGACCCACACTTGGTCGCCAAGTATACCATCGACGAGGATATGTCCGTCGTTGAGAGGTACATTGCGGCGGGGAGCGGCTCAACGCAATAAGGAATACGTACTTATGCCATACAATCAGAACTTTCATTGGATTTTAATAGTAATTGTACCAAAATGGAACAAGGTATATTACCTTGATTCCTTAAGTAAGAATAAAACGGACTTCACAGTTGTCACCAAAGTAATCGATATGTAAGTTTATTTTCTCCATACATACCTATATTGTACTCTTTTTTTCATTCCGAATGACTAAGGTTAACTTTTTTGAATCACGTAGGGTGTTCACGACGTACATTCAAAAGGGAGGTGTCTCGAAGCAAGGGGCCAAAGGCCTGACACATACTCGAGATTTTAAGGTATTCGCTATTACACATTAATTAATCCTATGCGCAGCTTGGTATTAATGCCTCTTCAATTATTGCTCATTCCATTTTTGCGGTGCCACCAAAGGCCAGCCGGGCAACACATGTGGATTCTATGTTTGCCACCATATAGACCTACTCCTCGATTCCTCGAGGAATATCAATTCCAAGGTTTGTCAATCTTTCCATATTTACTTCATACTTATCACGTTACATATATACGTCCATTGATATTCCAATCGACAGGCTGCATACATCCCCGTCAACTGCATTGAAACAGCCCGATCTTTCACGAATTCGAGGAGAGTTGGCATACTTTTGGTGGCTCAAGTCGTAAAGTTGAAGGACGGTTCCATCGCGAATGTAACCATCGAGTGCAAATGCGGTGTTATCGATATTTTATTTCAATTCAATTAATTCATTTGCGAATTGAAATGGATGCCTTATGTTTGTGAATGAAATGTGATGTGTATTGGATGTTTATGGATGCCTTATATACTTGTTCATCTGCTTGTTTCAGAGGGCATGGCTAGCATTTCCTGAGGCTAGCCAATAAATAAGAATTGATTTAGGGGCGGGAAGACTATCACGCACGGTTTTAACTAAGAACCGTCATGATATATAATATCACAGACGGTTATTAATAAAAACCGTCGTATATATAGTTATCACGCACGGTTTTTATTAAAACCGTGCGTGATAATCATATATCTGACGGTTTTTATTAATAACCGTCTGTGATAACTATATCACAGACGGTTTTTTATTAATAACCGTCTGTGATAACTATATATCACAGACGGTTGAAAAACCGTCTGTGATGACCTCGTATTAACACTGACCCATAAATTCAGACGGTTCACAAAACCGTCTGTGATGACGTTTTTGAACCGTCTGTGATGACCTATTCTGTAGTAGTGACAGAAGATAAATGAGTGAGAAAGAGAGAAAAGATCTTCATATCTGAATGTGCACCTTATATTTTGAAACAAAATTGCAAAAAAAAACATGCGTGCCTTATATTTCCGTGACAAGATCTTCGTAGTCTATTTTTTATTCGAAATAACAGAAATATACCCGTGGCAATTTTTTTTACATAAATAGGCTCCAGTCGCTCTCCTGAGGGCGACTGGAACCAATCGCCCAACAGCTAGGCGACACGTATGCAATCAGTCGTCCAATGGGGGGATGACTGGAGCCTATTTCTGTAAAAATATTTTGATGCGGGTATATTTCTGTTATTTAGAATAAAAAATAGATTATTCGTACAAAAAATCTATTAATTCTTCAAAAAATTCCTCACTGTGAAACAAAACAAAACAAATTAACATTATTTGCAGACCTATAATAGAAACAACAAATCAAAAGTAAATCTAGGCCTAATTACTGCCTCGTTTTGAAAAAAAAGTTTCATTCCTACATTAGTCTGAATTAACAGTAAATCAAGAGCTAGCTAGCCGCTAGGAAGAACGTTAATTAAAAGATGATATTGCTCAGTAATTAGGGTGTCTGCGTATTAAAACTGGGGACCGGCACACATTTACTACTGTACCGTAGTAGGAGTAATTATGCATGGATTAACTCCAATAGGATAGAAGACGAAAGTGCGATCAAGGGGGCCGGATCGGAATCGCACCATGGCGCCATCCATATAGGGCCTGTTCTTTTTTGCTACGGTTTGTAGCTTTTGACCGTGGTTTGTATCTTTTAGTTTATTTGTACGAAAAATTACAGAATAACAGAAACTCTCGTGCGGTTTTTGTCAATATAAATGAAGTCAGTAAAGTATGTACTACAATTAACTAGTAGACTCTATCTTAAAAAAATAATTCGTTTAAAAGTTAGTTACTATAGAAAAACCAAAAAACAGCTTTTAGAAGCTGAAAAGAACAGGGTCATATTTATGTGTGTACAAATAACCGCCATTTGTACAACAAAATTAGTGAAAAATACTGCAGTCTACGACACAGTGCATCGTAAATCTGATTATGAAAGTGCGGTACGACTAAAGTTAAGTGTGACAAAATTAGGCATCAAGCCAAACGCTCAGGAAATCTGTGGGCTAAAGGATGAGGATATAAACGGAAGAATAATGTGGCTCGTCAATAAATATCTTCTCTCATGTACCTTGTAAACAACTGTTTGATAATCTATTGCTCTACTCTTAATGTTTTAGCTACGTACATTAGAAAGTATTTTACTGGATTGGTAATGTAGAGTTGCACGTTGGAGACCATACAAACTGCAAAATCAAGAACGAGCTTAAGTCGGAATACATTGATTGGTAGCATAGCATGCTAATTAAGATCTTGATCGTACTTTTCAGGTTGGGGAAACATGGGAATCGGATTTGGCGAACACTATCGATCTAAGCTAGCTGGTTTTCGATTTTGTGTTACGTAGCTAGCTAATTAAGACAATCATGATACTCCAAGCCCAATCTAGGTTGTTTTCGTCCTTGTCTTGTTTTTGGTGTAACATGGCCCCCTCGTTTCGGCTCTTTTGACATCTAGTTCAATATTCATTAATTTCATCATTTTTTTATTTTTTTGGTTTTTAGAGTTTTTTGTCTTTTGTTTTGTATACCTTTGTATTGTTGTAATGAGCTAACCAATTTTTTATTATTTTAAATTTTAATTATGTCAAAAAAACTATTAGTAACTACAGTGTAAAATAAAACAATTACAATAAAAAATCATAAGTCATAAAAAAAAGCCAAGTTAAGCACCCATGAACTATTGTGAGATATATAGTACTCCATTGGTGTTTGCTTATTTCACGTACGGCCCTACGCCGAATTAATCCTGTACATTAAAATCGTGCAAGTTTCACTGCACATGCCGGCCGATGTACAAAATCTCTGAAATAATGGCATGTCTTGCTGTCTTGTGCCAGCTAGCTGCAAATCTAGCTACGGACCTGTTTGATATGACTGTGACTTATAGTTTTTGGCTAAAATTTTTAAATTTTAGCTGTTTGTGACAGAGATTACAGAGAAAGATACTCGCTTGCGATTTTGGTTGATACAAATGTTAGGTTTTTAACGTGTACTATAATTAACTTATAGATCCCGTCTTGAGATAATACTCCGTTTGAAAATTAGATACTGTAGCAAAAACAAAAAATCGCTTTTAGAAGCCGTTAAGAACAGGCCCTATTTAGTTCGTGCAGTGCGTGTTTTATTACATACAATTGCAATGCGGACAGTTTAGGTATAACAATTGGCCCCGCTCATTTGGGCTTGGGGTTTTGGCTTCCGGCTTATTTTTTACTATTCCTAAATTTTATCTTTTTCTGATTTTTCAGTTTTTTTAGCTTTTTTGCCTGTTCTTTTTTCCATATTCGTTTGTATTATACGTGATGTGCTAATCCATTTTTTCTATTTTTAATTTTTTAAATTTAATTATGTCAAATAAGCCACCATCAGCTACAGTGTAATTTCAGCCGACTACAGTAAAAAATTCAGTCATAAATTATCAAAATTCAGCCTAACTGAGCACCACCTGGAGAATAACTTCCACAGTTGCATTAGTCAACAATACAATATATATTTTCAAATGCAGAGTAACAATGCAGAGTACAACACACTTACAGCAAATGCCAAACGAAATAGTAAATGCGCTACTGCCTGGGGAAAAAACAGTAAACACACAACCATTGCGATGTTATTTTCTTTCATTTTCTTCTTTTTGGTGATAGGGAGTCCAAATTGTTACTCCTCCTGCTTGGACCTTGGTCAAGCAGTGATGCAGATTAAATAAATTTCTAAATACGGCTTTAATATTTAGTTAAGATCAAAGGACCCATGGTTGTAAACCCACAAGGGTTGCTCATTAAGTACCTTGGTCAGAAATATATTGAACGTGTTGCCTGACCAGATGATCACTCGAAGAATCTGTGAACTGGTACCTAAACCTGATTCCAGAATATTCCTTCCGTGCAGTGGATAAAATACATGTTTTATCCACTCCAAACAGCATGATGTTTCGGGCCTGAGTCTCTGACAACAATGCCATGCGTTTGTTGTCCACGTTTGTCTCCTGCTGACAACAACCGATGATCAGACGTTCTCTCTCCGACAATAATTGCCTCCCCGATCAGATGCTCTGGTTCCATAAGGCGTCTTCTACAGCGGACAATTGGCGTCTCTTCGTTGGTATTTAAGGCTGAAAGATGAAGGAAAATCAAGGACATTCGATCACGAATTCATTCTCATTCAATTCAGTGTAATTAGGGTTAGTCTTCCGCATTATTAAAGGCACTATGTAAACAGTTTAGAGTAATAGAGAGTATCCATGTTTTTTCTCAAAGATTTTAGCTATTTTCTTTATATTATTTCGTAAGATCGACAACTTGATCGTCGACAAGCAATAAGGTTTAAAAAACCTAAATGGAAAAATGTATTTAAACACTATCCATGTTTAGAATTGCTACATTATACTATCGATTAATCCATGTGCTATTGCATGCACGCTAGCTAACACGTGATGACCATCCTTAAGGGTAGAGCTAGGAGTTGGGCCGTGCTGGCACGGTCCGGGTCCACCATGCTTCGTGCTGCTTCATGCGTGCCCACTCGGCCCAGTCATCTCACCGTGCCGTGCCGTGCCGGTCCGCCTCACCTCTGAGCAGGCCCAACACGGCTCAAAGCCCGTCGTGCCGGCGTTCGTGCCGTGCCAACCCAAACCTAGCCCGAAGTAACTATACACAACGAAGACGGTGACGATGATGGTATAGTAACTAGTTAAAAACTAGATAAAATTGAATTAGTTGCATAAAATATGGGCACGCAATAACGTAAATATTTCGAAAAAATAGTAGAATTTCTTTGATACTATAAAACTACAATGTTATTGCCTCGTTAAAAACCTTACGCTCTAGAGTGGGGTTCTTCGAGTAAGGAAAAGAGTATAGTAACAATATATGTACATAGTAGTTATAACAACATGCGTACATAGTCGAGAGCTTACACTATGTCGTCCTGCTGCCTTTTTCGAGCGTCGACTCCTCTGCATACTGCTTGAGAGCTCCTTGGTACTGCGACTCCTTGGTAACATGGTGGATGGATGGTGATTAGTGAATAAATGAGGAGTACAAACGTAGGAAATGGGCTTGTGAAATGAGAAGTAAGAAATGAGAGGTATGAGCATGTCAAATGACTTGGGGAGTGCAAAAATGTTGGAGTAAGAAATGAGAAGTATGAGGTAATGAAGAAATGGAATGTCTCAGCTTACAAATTTATATGCATCAGAAAAGAGTCGTTGGTCTTCCGAATGTTACCTTTGAAATCTAAACGTTGCTGCGTGACCGTTGTCTCTCAATCTACTCTCAGAACAAAAATCAACACACTCTGGCTTACCTTTCCCAACTCCCAAACCTAGCCTAGCCCCTACGCCTACCTACCCTACCCACGTGGGCGCGACCACGCTCGAAAGATCGAAACCCTCTTCTTCCTCGGTTCCTCCGGCCCCCACCCGCCCCTCCCTTCCTTCCTCGGTTCCTCCTCGCACGCTCGACGCCCGCCCCCTCCCACGCCTCCTCCTCCCCACCTCCCCAGCCTCCTCCTCCTCCCTTCCTCCCGACCCCGGCCCTCCCTCCTCCCCACCTCCTCCGCCCGCCTCCCGCCTCCCCACCTCCCCTGCCGCCTCCTCCCGGCCTGCGTCCTTCTCTCCTCCCGCCACCTCCCGCCTCACCGGGCCCTTCCTCCTCCCCACCTCCCCGCCTCCTCCTTCCCCTCCTCCCCGCCGCCTCCTCTTCCCCCACCCTACTGGGCCTCCCTCCTCCCCCCCGCCTCCTCTTCCCCACCTCCCGGCTGGGCCCTCCTCCTCCCCCGCCACCTCCTCCTCTCCCACCTCCCCGCCGCCTCCTCCTCTCCCCACCTCTCCCGCCGCCTCCTCCCCACCTCCCGGGTCGGCTTCATCAGTCTTGTCTTGCAAAGACCGCATCGTTCGTGCTCACGGACCCCACATTCCCACAGGGCCACCGAGCTCGTGGGTCGAGAAACACTCCTTCTCCTCTGCTCCCTCCCTCTCTCTACTCTGTGCTTGTGTTGTGGGATGACCAAGAGATCTATGCTTGTGTTGTGGGATGACCGTGGGACGGTGGGAGGGCGACATGAGGCCAAAGGCCGTTCAGCTGGCCAAATCAGCCGCACGGGAGGATAAAGGGGGTAGGGAACCACGGTTCCCCAATCTCCACTACGATCGTCGCCACCTTGTCCAACGAGTAGCCGGACATATGCCAAATACAAAACAGGGGAGCCAGACTTTGGTCTTCGAGGGCGCACGGCCGACGAGAGGCCGAAGACGAGGTCGCCACCGACGCTGGCGTGCCGGCCGTGCCCCCTATGCTGACCGTGCTCACTGGGCTGGACCGACCCGAGTACGACACGCCACGCCACGCCATGACGTGCCTGCTATCTAGGCCCAGCCCGGCCCACCATTCGTGCCGAACCAGTACGGCCCGCCACGTGCCGAGTCGGGCCGTGTCGGGCCAGTCGTGCTTCGAACTGGCCCGTCTCCCACCTCTACTTAAGGGTCCTGCTTGTCTCTCAGCAAGCCAGTGAATGTGTCCGTACGTTAAGTACCCATGCATGCATGCATTGCATTGCAATTCAAGCAAGCAATGGCCCATGAGCCAGCGTCAATCCTTCCATTTTGGTCCGGATAACGCCTCAATTACTCGAACTTAAATCTAGTTAGTAAACTCGAATGCCCCACATATGCCGATGTATTATACCGAAGTCGGTGGCGGCGCTGGCCTGGCCTCACAAGCGCTCAAACACACGAGTAAATGGGCAGCGTTAAAGTTCACGTGAGACGGACGGAGAGTACTGTAGTAGTGCTTACAAAGGCATCCAAGGCCACAGAAGGGAAACAAAAAACAAAATCACAGGTAAAACACGCGTCGGTCAGTGACAAAAAAAGAGTTTCTTGCTTTCAAATGCAGCGAAAACTCGTTGTCAACAAGAAATTATATAAATTCAACAAGAAACAGTTCAATTTTTGTAAAAATCAAAATTCTCACGTTTTAAAACGAGTCCTAAGGTCATGGATCCAGCTGTCTTTGGGTAGTATCTTGCATCACGGTGAACCCGTACACGTGAATATTTCTGAGAGATTTTCGTATTACTGCTACTGCTCAACTAGAGTCTTTGCCCTTAGTGGACTAGCTAGGTTTTGCTCTAGGGCCCGTGGACTTGGAGAAAGGCTCAGGCTCAGACCCGTAGGCGTAAATTGGATGGGAAAGGCTGGCGATTGGCCACTTTGTCGTGACCGCGCGACGCGATGCGAGGCCCGCGGCCAGTGATCCGTTAAATCAGATGCAAAAAGCCTGCTCTGCAGGTGGCACGCTATGCAGTCGCATTGGCACATGGGCACCTGTTGCACTGCTGCAACAACTACTTACACAGTTACACTAGAGGGGCCCATCATGCGTATCGTGATTCGTGAAATCACAAAGCACACTGTGTGATCGATTCCCCAGAGTTTATTTTTTCTCCCTCTGAGACTCTATCACTGTGTGCCAGCTGCCAAAGTTGATCGGCCGAACCGCCTTCTGTGCCAAGTTTGCGCTAGAGTGTTCCAACTGCTTTCTTGTATCTGTTTCTACTGTATATAAGATTGCACCTAGAGTAGTGTCTTTATGCATCACCTTTCTAATACAAACTGTATAAATCTTGAAGCAAAAGAAAAGATAAGTAATCACAGTCTATCTTTTATTCATACTTTAATATTTATGTAACTTTTAAATAGTGATGTATAGGAGCACCTCTTCCTTACACCACGCGGAAGGCATGGTCAGCAGTCATAAAACCACTTGAAGCACCTCCCTTGTACAGTTGCACTCATTCCAAAATATGTCCATAGCCCATAGGAGTGTTGGCGGAAATTAGGTCGGTAAAACAGTAAAGATGTGTTGAAAAAGAAAGTAGTCTGCTTTAAGACTAATAGGTAGGGCCTTGGATCACTTATCAGTGATATACCGATCATATTTTCGGACGTGCATGTCTTTGTAATAGCCCTGGGCAATTTGCCCTGGAATTAGGTTGTGCAGCTAATGCATAAGAAAGTATCAGCTCATTGTGAATCTTGGTCAATTAGAGGAAATAGGGGAAAGCACCAGGACAAAACCGCATGCATAGTCGCCCAACAGACTTATGAAAGGAATCAGCATTAGAAAGGGCTAATAAACTGTACAGTACATACTCTATACTTAACAGTGCGGTAATATGGAAGTACATTCAGTAACATTGGTTAGACTACGGAAGATAGCAAAGGTCATGTTCTGTTTTTTCTCCCTAAATACTACCAACAATTTACCTGATGTTAACTGTAACCTGGAGTCCACTTTACAATAGTAACCTTCGTGCCTTTCGAGACCTTCCGTAGAGAGAATGTATACTTAGGATTAGGATCCTTCGAATAAACCATAGAGGAAACATAGAATCGAGATGTCGCAAGTTACCTCACCTTCTCGCTTTCCTTTGCCTTCCAACTGGTCTCTTCGCCTGAATGTGGCCCAAGTCTGCTTCCTGTCCCACCGATTTGGGATTGCCCTGCTGCAGTAGCCCATTCTTTGATCTGATTGTGTTGCCATCGTTTTGGCGACGACAGACATTAGTAACAGGTGACCGTCTCTTAGTTGGGGTTCTCCTTTGCATGTTGGCTCCCCTTGTGCAATTCCTGGAGCTGTTTTCTTGCTGCAAGCCCATTGATGAGCTGTAAAAAAAACAATTACTTCGCTAGCACAATGATTTCTTACCTTCAAAGATACATGTTTTGCATATAATCTACTTGTTTCTTAGCTACCGACTACAGTCTACATTATTTCACTAGAAGAACATAGGATTTGATGATTCTTCATGGCTACTAAAGCAATATAAGCAGATGGGAGGTCATTATAGAAGAGTAGCATGTGCTCGGATGTCATGAACCGGGGTAGAGGGGGGAGAGAGAGATTAGACGAGGAAGACTTTGATATATTTCTGATTCATCCAATAGCATGCGGTAGCCCTCATTATATAGATAGACTCCCCCTAACAGATAGAGTCTAATTCCAATCCTGTCTCTAACAGATATAGTAACTAATATCATATCTCTAATTATATCTCTAACATAAGAAATCTAATCTCTAACTCAAATAGAAACCAATCTCTAATTCCTAATAATAAACCAACTAGGCCTTGGGCCCAAGGCCTACATCCCTGACATTACACCCCTCTCGGACATGCAGCTCGTCCTCGAGCTGCTACGCAGTGGTCATGGCGCCAATGGAAGACTTCCGACGCCATTGTAGAAGACAAACGGTGGCAGAGTCCTGTAGCGGATGGGGACGATCGGCCAGATCCCAGTGGAACAAGGTTGGACGAAATGTAGCACCTTTGAGTATATAATGCCTGCAAAAGTATGTTTTTATTTATTTATTATTTATTTATTTTTATTTATTTTTTTGAATTTTTTTTTGATTTTTTTGATTTTTGATTTTTTGATTTTTTATTTTTGATTTTTTTCTTTGCCTTAACTCAACCGGTCGGTTTTAAACCGACCGACGCCCACATGAGGCCCGCGCGCCGGTCGGCGGCCGCAGATCTGCGATGGCGGCCGGCGGCGGAAGGCGGCGGCGGCTAGCTGAGCGAAAGGTGGCGGCGGCGGGCTCGGCGGCGGCGACTTCGGTCGGCGGCGGATCCGCAACGGCCAGATCCGCTTGGATGGCGGTCGATCGCGGCCGGCCGGAGGAGCGGCGCGACGAGGGCTCGGCGAGGCGGACCAGCGGCGGCGGCGACGCAATGAGGTGGCGGCGGCGGCGGCGGCTATGCGATGCGGCCGAGTGGTGTCAGCGGCGGCGACGACAAGCGGCGGCGAGCGGCCGTGGCGGCAGCTGCGGCGGGCGATATCGCCGGATCTGGTGGCGAGGTGCGGGGCACCGGCAGGCGGCTAGCCGGAGAGGCTGCGTGCGAAGCGGCGGCCGAGGGAGGCGGCGTGAGCGGCACCGCCGGGCGGCCAACGGAGGAGCGGCTGCGGTGGCGCTCTGGCGGGTGCGGCCCAGCGGCGGCGGCGGCACGCCGGACGGCCAGCGATCGCAACCCGGCGGTGGCGGCTTGGCGGGCGGGCGGCCAACGAAGCGACCGTCTGCAAGCGGCCGAAGGAGGCGGCGCGCGAAGCGAGACGCCCACAATCGGCGATGGCGACTCCGACAGATCCGGCGGCGATGGCGGCTCGAGCGATCCACAGTGGCGGTGACTCTCGGCGGGCGGCTTGATGTCGGCGGCGGCGTACAGAAGCGTGGACGAGGACGCCAAGAAGACGCCGCGGCGACCACGACGGCCGTTGAGGCGCGGACGGAGACTCTTGGGGCGCGACGGGCTAGGTGCCGTGGCGCCATAGCGCTTGTTGGAATGAGTGCAGCGTAAATGCATTGTTGTGTCTTTCCGATCTGCGACCATCTTTTCGAGGATGGCATGTATGTTGAGGATGATGTCCGCTATCTTTTTGTCGTGCTTCGCCATATTGTCGGCGTTAACCTTTATTATGGTCAACGACTCGTGATGAGGGACGAGTTGTAGAAACCATGGTAGCAGAAGTCGTGGGAAGGGATCGATTGCTCTGATACCAAGTTGTCATGAACCGGGGTAGAGGGGGGAGAGAGAGATTAGACGAGGAAGACTTTGATATATTTCTGATTGATCCAATAGCATGCGGTAGCCCTCATTATATAGATAGGCTCCCCCTAACAGATAGAGTCTAATTCCAACTCGTCTCTAATGAGATATAGTAACTAATATCATATCTCTAATTATATCTCTAACATAAGAAATCTAATCTCTAACTCAAATAGAAACCAATCTCTAATTCCTAATAATAAACCAACTAGGCCTTGGGCCCAAGGCCTACATCCCTGACATCAGATTTCACAATTCAGATGCTTACGGAGAATACCAGCAATTATACCATACAAATATAATATCAGGTAAAACCAACAAAACACACCAGAAATGACTAAACAGAGGTCATGACAAGCAAACATTGGTCATCTGAAAATACATGAACTGTCAAAGAGAATACCTGGGTGCACCCTCAATGCTCTCTTGAAACACCAATTTTGAGATGGAACCAGAGTCATCGCCGATAGTGTGCACTGCAGAGCAGATAAACCAAGAATACATGACGAGATAATGGTAGCAACTGGAGGTCCATATTCACAGAATCAGAAAGTTTATGTGGTCCAAACATACTGTCATGATTTTTTTCTGCAACGTCCATCATGTCAGGCTCAAGTGGAACAAGACCATCCAAAGGTTCCACCTTAATAGGAAAGGCCTTCGTGAGATCCTGTGATAAAAAATTGGCACTATCTTCATCAGTCAAAAGATATACGCAATTGAATTTAACAAATCAGAAAGAGAGACACCCAGCAAACTATAGTGCTGTGTAGCTCATGTACCCATTCAGAGTATGGATAGAACATGGAAGAATCACAGCAATCCCAGTCGGCTTGACAGGAGGTTGAATCGAAGGGCTGTGCAGTTACAGCAGGGAGTTTACCATGGAGCCCTATTGTATCATTAGCAGTGTCACCATTCGAAACAATGTTGGAAAATGTTAGGTTGTCAGTCCCGAGAAGGGGAATATCTGTGAATAGCTTCCTGGAATCCCCCTGAATGCATTAGGATCCTTGGAGGATGACTCTTCAAATGAAGCTATAGCTGACACAAGAAAAAAAAAGGGAAAATGGTAGTTGGTAATCAACATATATCCCCACTAGGATAGGGCTTTACTATCCTTGAAATTTAATTGAAGCAATTCCAGGATCTCTCTACCTGCACGACTCCTAAGCACATCAACCTGCTTTTTTGAAATGTTCAATCCATTTAGCTTTGGTCTAACTCTTCGAGACTCATCAAGACTATCTCCAGTGTTAGAATAACTTCTTTTCAAATCCTATAGTTATGTTTATAAAAGCACGTTTGCATTATTCCAGAGTTGAACACAGAGGAGGAATTAGAACAAATAAGATGCCGATTAAAAAAATGCCTTCCCTGAGATCCAACAATGTCTTGTTCACCTAAAATTTTAGGCATGATGTTGACAAGAAAAAAAACAATTTACTTGAGCTAGAAGAAAATATAGTATTAATATGCCTCAAAGGCCTTTGAAATTGCAGAAGTAGTTCAGAATCATTAAATCCAGGTGTTACATAAACTAAGAACAAAATTTATACTAACAAAAAAGCAATCAGCAAGAAACTAGTAACACACATAAAATCTCAGCAAATATGGTGTATTTTCCAGCATCAGAACTAGTAATAAAAAAACATAACGTAATTCTATATATTGAAAAAAGGCACATATCAGGTGCAATGGAAATATAAATTTCGTGAAATCCAGTGGGCATGAGTTCCTACATATTTAGGGTAAACTATATTTCCTCAAGGTAAGAAAACTCACAAGCTGACTCCTGTCAGTGTTCAGGGTGCATGAGCCTTCAACAGGAGTTGACCTTTTCATGTCAAGCCATCTCTTCTCCTCAACAACGCTGTTATCGAACTCTTGGCTGTAAGCTGGAACACTTGAAGTCGTGGGAGTAGAGGTGTTTGGACTAAATGAAGAGTATGCGACAGGATCTTGCTGTGGGCCAGCCTGCCAAGCAATTGGAAGAACAACAGCAGGTTCAACTACACCTGGGTCTGAGTCCACAGCCCGCTCTTGAATTATCTTTATTAGTGTATCACACTCCGATCTGGCACGAAATTAAAGAACAGAAGTCAAACTTAGCAGTCCAATTTCTTCAGCAAATGCCTTGAAAATAGTCAGTAGAAGAACAAGTTTGCAGATCTTTTGCAATAATGACTTATGTTCCTTTTCTACATGATCTCAAGGAGAAAATAGAAAGGCAGCAATCTTGGAATGTGGTGTGACAAACATGTCAGTTAGTGAATGCAGACTGCAGATAATTTTTGCCCATGAAACTACTAAAATTCAGTGAAAACGAACACCACATGTGTAAGCTATTACAGATCCAAACATAGAAAAATGGCTATACATCTCAAGAGCAATAGTAGAAGGAAACAAGATATATCGCATAATACCTCGAGTAGGTTTCCTGCATAAGCAATTGCATAATAGCATCCTTTGGATCAATCTCTGAGACAACTGCTAGGGATCCTTCACCGCAGTCTTTTAGCACAATCTCCTTTCTGCTCTAAAATCACAAAAGAACATTCTTGATGAATTTCTCAGATAATCAATATGTCACTCCTAAGCAAAAGAAACACGCTTGTTTTAAAATATAGAAGCAATTTGTAAGGTTAGATATTAAGATGGAATTACCTGGTTTACCTGATACTTGTCAGAAGCAAAGTGGGCAGCATTACCATGATCTGTTCATTTAAGAAGATATAAATCAGCCAAAAAAAATCTTCAAGCAGTGTTCATCTTCGAGAAAACAAGTTGTTGAAGCGCATTGAGAATAACCAAAGCAAAGAATAAACAAGGTCATGGATTCAAAGCATCCGTTCCATCCCTTGCTAAACATTGGCCATGATTCAGGAAGTTTGTTTCTTCTATGAATTGCCACGATCGAAAGGACTTGATCATTGGAGGTGTGGCATTCTTAGTGGTTAGATTTGCAGTCCTTTGTCCGAACAGAGACGGATGAATTCTTCAGAAGACAGCATGAAGAACATCGGTATGGTCAATTCCAGTCTTACGTGATAAAATGGAATTAGGCTTAACCTCGCAGACCATTTTCTCCCCTGGTGTTCAAAGTATTGACCTCTTTGAATTGTTAAAATAACACCTAGCATGAGAAATTATACAGAAAACACGAGATCCTGCAGGCATGATTGTTTATCTAATTAGTGGTAATGCACTCGAGACCACGATCCGACAACATTTAAGCAAATGACTTATCTAATACTACAGAATAATGATAGCCTTTGGACAGGGAACCACGACACTGGCATGTGCAATTTTCCACCACATTTCATGACGACCATAACACCCAAAGGAAAACACTTTTCTCCCAATTAAATATGAACGAACACCTCGAGCATCCAATTCCCCCCTCTAATTGCGCGTTTGGGTGATGCATGCATGCATTCCTTCACAAGAGCTTGTGAGCAAATTAACATCATCTGCGAACTACAGGATCACGAAGTACGAACTGGTACAATTAAGCGCCAAGTTTAGCCCGAATTTCGCAGGGCAACGAACGCATGCGCGCAATCTCCACCAACCGATGCGATACAGAGAGAGAAACGAGCGCAGCGCCGACGCAGGCGGTTCACCGAACACCACGAGGCTGGCCTCGACAAACGCCACAAAACGAGGCAACGCTTCAAGTTTCGAACTCTACGGAGAGAGATCGCGTACCGCCACTGCCGCGCGGAGGCGGGGGAGACTGGGACGACTCCGGGGAGGATGAGGAGTCGGTGGAATCCGGACCGAGCACGGCGGCGAGGAGGCGGCCGGCGCCGGAAACGAGGCCGGAGAGCCACCCACCCGGCCACTCCGCCGCCGCAGCCGGCGGCGGCGGCGAGGGATCGCCCGCGGCGGCGGAAGACATGGGGAAGAGTGAGAGAATTGGAGGGAAGGGAATCGAAGGGTGTCGGTTTTGGAATTTTGGATGCGCTCGGTTGCGGCGCACATAAAATGGAGCAATTTTTTGAATTTTTCCAAACTTGGAACCGTGACGGCGAATCGGTGACGCCTCGCGGTGTTCGGATGCTAAACAATATAGCATGCAATCAGCGTAGCCCCTTCTCCATCTCCTCTACCGCTTTTCTCCCCTTCCTCTCTTTTCTCAGTCCTCGTCTTCTTCTCCGGCACTGGTCTAGCTACGTATCCCTCCTCCGCCTCTCCTCACCCCCTCCACCACTACCCACAGCCGACGGTGTCGTCACCACTTCACTACACAGCCTCCCAACCCCTCCCCGCCGCACCGCGCCGCTCAACCTAACTATAACAGCCACCGTTGCCACTATCTTCCAACTCTGCCCATCGCCCTCCTACCTCGCCCATCCCCCTCGTCGTCTCTCCTTGACCTCTTTCTATGTCTAGGGGGAAGGATAAACCCATAGTGGAGGAGCCGGATCGGCGGCGGAGGAGGGTGAGGGGATGACAACGGCGAGGAGGGAGGGAGGGAGCGACGGACAGGGGCGAGAAAGAGCATGAGAGGGAGGAGCGGCGGCATGAAAGAGGGGGATGGTATACCGTGAGAACGGTATACCGTTCGGTAATTTTTCTCTTATTTTTCTGTCGTCAAGGGCGTGCTCTATATTTCTCACATGGGTCCACATGTCATTGAGTTTGTTGGAGCAGTGCCAACCTGTTCACGTAATTACGTCTTTTGAGATGGCAAGCGACGTGTGCGAATATGCCTTTGAGATTGGAATGAGAGATCCTACGTCCCTTATTTACCGGTCAAATGGCTTTCAAATATTGGAAGTATACAACAGCCATATGATTTTTTAGAGAAATTAGTCGGATTTCTCACATTTGGATATGCACGAAGATTTGTGCACCGCCACCTCCACCTTCTTCTCCCGATGACCCTTTTTTCCTCCTCTCCGACGACCCCTTCTTCCTTCTCACCAGTGAGCCCGAAGGGAGAATCCCACCCCCGTGCATAGGGTTCACCGTTCCCCTTAGGTATAGAGGGAGCCCGGGGGCAGTGGCCCGGCGGTGGGCGGCGATGGGGGTGACAGGCAGGGTAGAAGGGTGGTGGGTGATGATGGCAGAATGTACTAGCTATTAGATTGGACGGATGCGACACGACGGGGTGGGGTAGGGATGTGGTGAGACGGCGGGGGCGCCACTAGCCGTGGGTGGTGGAGGAGGGGGGGTGGCTGTGGAGGGCGCTGAGTCGCTTGGCGAGAAAGAAGGAGTTCGTCGGCGGCGACGACGAGGAGGGGGCGGTTTGGAGGGTGACAAGGAGGAGGCGGCATGAAGGGAGCAGTGCTAGGTGGGAGGTGAGAGGTGACGGGGTCGGGGTTAGGGTTGGGTTTAAATAGGATTTGGATGGGTAGATCTGGGGCGTTGAATCTACATCAGACAGTTCGATAATCTAACTGTTTTTTGCTGAAAAAAATAGTTAAATAATGTATAGATAGACCCTTCAAATATTTGTTAACAAAAAAGTTATTCGTGCATCAAGCGAGAGCGAGTCTAAAAAAAATCACAAGTGACTGTTGCATAAATCAATAACACTTGTCTAATCTTACACTATGGGCCTAGTCATTCCTGACTTTATCAAAGACGCTTCTGGGTAGCAGTGCATCCTATGATCCAACTTACGCTTCCTACACAACCGAACGACCAAATATGGGTTCTCACTATTTCTCACTTTAACGGGAGTTTTCTTCCAATATATTTTTGTTGCTTGTTAATTAAGTTGACATACGTTGCAGTTAAGAGTGCCACCAAATACCCCTTCTATGTCGCTATATTTATCCACAACTCACCACATGCGTACATCAGGCATTAAACTTAAGAAATATTTAACGAGAAATTATATACATACCCTTAATAAATATCATACCATAATCATCGAACCTTCTCCAAAGCATCTAACCTCCTCCAAAGCATTTAAGGAATATTCTCTCAATGTCTGGTGGATTATGGCATGCCTGCTTGGGCGGTTGTAATGAGTAGGATAACTTGCTGTAGCTAGTGTCGTCGATGCTTGGTGTAGCTTTGATCCATTTTACCCCTTCCCTTTCGTGTTCTGTGGTTAGTTTTGACATGGAATTATGGACTGCAACATGCAAATTGCCTTCGACCTGATCGAAGTATCGAACAAAAACAGACAGCTTCATCTAATTCGGCTAGGGATTATGTTCAACACATCATGCATGTTCACCAGGCCGACAGGCAAAAGGGATTGGTGAAGAAATGTGATCCTTCTCACATTTAGCAGGACGATAGTACAGATGTAACATCCCAAAAATTTGGTTATTCAAAAAGATGAAAATTTTGAAACTTTTCTTGCATTTGCTGGTGTTTGAAATTTCTTTTGAACATTTATTTGTAACTTCTTGAGTTTTGTGTCATCCAAAGCAAAAACAATAGTGGTATTAAAAGCAATGGAAAACCCAAAGATCTACACATAAAAATAAAATTTAAATATTAGATAACGGAGATAATAATTTGAATTCCAACTTACCCAGGTAAAAGATAACTGACATTGCAAATCATAAATTCAAATGTTAAAATTTTGAATTCAAGAGTCAAGATTAATAAAATGAAAACAACAAGAATATTAAAAAGATATCTCTAAAAAGATTGAGCAACCACATCTACATAATTAAAAATGCGAAATTTTGAGCATCCTACAAAAATATAAATTAGTAGACCTTAAGGAGAATCCAAAGTTTAAATTTAAAATATAAATTCCAAAATTTTACTCAAACATCTTTCTCCTTTTCTTTATTTCCCCTCTCCTCTCTCTCCCATGTGGGCCCCACCTCTTTCCTCTCTCCTTCCCTTCCTTTCTTTTCTCCCGATTTCCCCCACTCGCCGCGGCCCTCCCGCTCTCTCCTTCTCCCGCGCCCGCCTCCTCTCATTTCCTTTTCTCTCTTCTTTCTCTTCTTTCTTTTCTCCACCGCCGCTCCTCTCTCCTCCTTCCCTTGGCCGAGCTCGCGCCACGCCTGCTCGCGCCGAGCCCGTGCTGCTCTCTATCCCATCGCCGCACACCACCTCGCTCTGCCGCTGGCAAGACACAAGGCCCGAGCCCCGAGCGGGCAGGACCGGCGGCTCGCCCACCGACCGGTCCTCCGCCGATGCGCCTCCCGCCCACTGCGGCTATAAAATCCGTCGGCTTCCTCCTCTTCGCGCCATCTCCTCTTCCTTTCCACCCTTTTTCCCTTCTTTCCCGAGCCCGCCGCCGCCATTTCCACCGCCGCCATTCCTTCCTGAGCACCATCGCCTGATTCCTCGCCTGAAGCATCCTCGACGCCTCGAGCCGCCCCAACCGCCGCCGCAGCCCTCCTCCACCTCATTTCGCAAGACTGTGAACATGCCCGTGCCCCTCGGTCCCCGCCCGCCCGCCTCGAGCCCCTCCGTCCGGACACGACTGGTGAGCATCCCCATGCTCCACTAGTACTCTGCGCGCCATCTTCTCCCCTCCTTCCCGGCCGCCGGCGCCTCATTTCCAAATCACCGCCGGCCGCCCCGCGCCGTCGCCCGCCTGCCTCGCCGCCGTTCCGGCCACTACGCCGCCACCTAGAGTTGCCTCTTGCTCCGGGCAGTCCGTTTCACTGGTTGTGCCAGCCTCATCGGCCGCCGCTCGCCGCCGGCAAGGATGCCCGCCGCTCGGCCCGACGTCCTCTGTTTTGACCCCCACCACCCACTGCTCTTTTACCTTCTTGCGCGATCTCACTCAGCCCAGGCGTTGTGCCCACTTGGCTACCCGATCGCGGTTGACATTCAGCATATCCCCAGGTCTTGAGTTCGATCCCGAACCGCACCCCTTTTCTTTTTATTTTGTTTTTCATTTTGTTTAATTCCATGCTAGTTAGGAAAAATTAGAAAATAATTTATAGAAGCTAATAAATTTAAATAGGGTGTAAATGATATTGTTTAAGATTTACAATTTGGATTAGTCATATATGATTAAGTAATATGGTTGGAATAATCATCTAAGCGGCTAGTTATTAATTAAAGGCATTACTAAAGAAAAAGTGGCTTTGATTAAATGTCCCAATTTAATAAGAATTACCCTTAATTATCGTAAATACAAATGTGCCATAACATTTGTCATGCCCCTGTGAAATGAATCTTAGCGGTAAATTTGTGCTAAATAACAAATATTGAAATATAACTATGTAAAGCAAGCTTTGCCCGGAAAACTACATTTAAATTAGAAATAAAGCTAAGCCTGATAGTAAATAAAATATAGGCAAGATAATAGCAGTGCATTTAATTAAATCTTAACAATAAATTTAATGGATAATAATATTGAGCATAAATGTATGTAACAAGCTAGGACCCGAACTAATAGATCCTAATCCAAAATAAATTATGTCTAGTGACAACTAAGTGCACATAAAATATCACACCTTAAAATGCTAAAAACATAAACTATGAGATTAACTCGATGAGCTAAAATTTGCAAACATTACTTATGTATATATATATATGTGTATATATATATATGTATATATATATATATATATATGTATATATCGCATGCCCCGAACATTAGCACCGACAAAATACACCACTCATGGGTCTAACCTACCTCATGGAACTTCCTTGATAAATGCAAAATAATAAAAGAAAGTTATTAATATAAAGATCGAGTCGGTGTATCATAATATCAACCTTGCCTCAAATCGCCTAAAGCACCCATTAACTCATAACAAAATCAAATTAAGTATATTCGGATTTATTTGGATCTTTTGAGTTATTTGCTTTTATTCGTGTTCAATCGTTTAGCACGTAATTAGCAATTGAGTCTGAAGAATCAAGAGATCAAGCGTGATCAAGAGCAAGTGAAGATAAAGACAAGAAGCTCCGAAGAAGCATTGTGTGAGCTCAAGACCATGATAAACCGCGCCAAAGTAGTCAATACTTTGATCATGTTGAACCTATATTTTTCGCAAATTACTTTTGTTTAAATTATCAAATTGCATGTGTTATTTTATGTACAAATACATGCTCAATTCAAGATTCTAGTTATATGCCCATTGTTGCCTTGATTAATATTACACCCCTTGTTGAATATTTGAATGTGTGAACCTTGTCGCCCTAGAAAAATTACGATAGTAACCTTTTGAAAATAAGTCCAGTAATTTATACGCCATGCGTAGTGTTGCATATGTATTCATGGGCGTGAAAACGCCAAGCATCGCTTTTAATCATGAGAAAATTTGGTTGGGCGGTCATGGTGGGAATGACCGGAGAAATGTTTGGAACTATTATTTTATGCTCCCAAAACCCCAACTTGCTTGAATATCCGGGCGAATGGTTCGTTGGTGTGTGTGTGAAAGGTGCGGTGGAGGCACAAAGTGGATTGTGGTAGAATCGCCCGATACCGCTAAGGACCGAATCTTGTCATGATCTCCACGTAAACAAAGGCAACCACAAGTCTCATAAAGTACAACTTGGCTAAGTAGTTGTATCGAAACTCCGGACTCATCTCACCGGTAGTGGATTGAAGTGGATAAGCAAGGGCAAGGGAGGCCTAAAGGGACACCAAGGGAGGTGAAGTTTTCCACTGTTCTAAGCGTTGCGGGAAGTGGAGCCCACTGCGTTAGTAGCGTGGAGAACATCCTGCATAGATGGGACCCACCGCAAGTGGGAGAAGCCCATAAGGTGAGATGATAAAGGAACTAGATACTCTGAACAGTCACTGTGATGGTCTGCTCAACCACATGACTAAGGAATCGTGTGGGGCAAAGAGTTGATTGTCTCTTGTGGTGAAAGTGTACAAACTCGCAGAGTCAAAACTATTCGAATAGCCGTGCCCACGGTCAAGGCGGACATGGGAAACTTAACCGGATATAGTTGTTTCAAAATGATTTGTGGGTGGGAATGGAAAAGTGAAGGCGGTGCAAGGCCACGGTTTGAGTTGTCCCGGTGTCGCCCCGGTGGTAAGTTAAGCGGCTATAACGTGAAGGATTAAGCATATGGTGCGATGCCATGTAACGGTGGATGGAATCAATCGCCATCGTTATTGCATTCTCATATACATTACGCCTTGTTTAAACTGCTAAGTCTCGGGAGGTTTCTATGTATTATATTTCAAAAGCTAAACGATGACAAAGCTTCTTCTTTACAAAGTAAAATGACAGGAAGAATAAATAGAGTCGTAGGAAGAGTGGATGATGTTGTGGTAAATACATAACGATGATTGGTGGATTCATGCCGATTATAAAAAGAGTATATTAGAAAGGGGTTTAGGAGAAATAAATCGGTGGAGTCTATATGAATGGATGGGTTAGAAAGATGATTTAAATGATTTTGGAAGATTAGAGTGTGCAAAAGAAATTGTTGGATTACGACACTAATATAAATTCTTGAGAGATGTTAGTAATAATGTGATTGATAGGATTTGATTAGAATACTGGAAGGATGAATTGAATTTTTGGGTATATCGGAGGAATAATAATAATTACCGGAGTATAATCTAGATCAATGATTTTGTAGAATTAGAAGAGTGTAAAGGCAATTGTTGGATTAATGGGATTAACCAGGATTGATCTAGATAGATGATTTGAACTTGAGGAAATTTGGAGATATGATAATTGAAGCATAAACTAGATTAGTGATATTCTTGGTGCAGAAGTATTGATGAGATAGTTAGAGATAAATAATAAAAATAAGGATGATTATGGAAAGAGCCATTTATGGTTTTGGATCATTAGCAGAAAGGATTGATTTGTTAGAAAGTTCGGTATGAAAGATGTAGGTGGATTAAAAGTAATTCTATTAGGGAATCATTGGAATTGAAGTAGGAGTTGGTGAATATTGATTACAAGATTGGACTAGTAGGAATTCGGAATACGAGAAGACATTGGTGGATTCTAAAAGAATGTATATATATATATATAAAGGGTTTGATCGGTGGGTTAACTGAATGATGTCGCTCGCTGTTGGGAGTCTTAGACAGCAATCAATTAGGAAAGGATCAGTTCGGTGGATCAAGTAAAGGAAGTGTGTCTGTGGTGGAGTAAGTCAATTATGGCAAACGCCGTGTGGAGTTTTAGGTAGTAGCAATAACTCTATGATTCAATAACGATAATGCTACCAAAAGCGTTTTCTGGCAAATAAAACAACCCGAGCCTTTCCTTTGTTAATCCATGCATACTATATATTTGCATTCTGTGTATTGGCTCGCGGAGCACGGTGGTTAGTGTGCTCACACTCGCTCTCATAACAAATCCAGAAGCAGGAATCGGATCGCCACACATAAGCAATACTCGGGTCTTGAAGGCAAAGAAGGTGAAGATGTCGAGGGCTAGGTCGCGAACCTCCAGTTGGCTGCCTGTGGGCATGTCTGAAGGTCCCACATGTGTGCTTCGTTCTTCCGCCGCAATTTTTCGATTTCGCCTAATCGGCCCATGAGTAAGTTTACTATTTTATTTATGCTTCCGCATGGTATGTATTTGATATTCATTTTCTGTAACTGTGAGCACTATCTACTGATCCAGGGAATAGTGCATTAAATCACAGGAGATTTCGGATTGAAAATCCGGTCCGGCGAGGATGGTATCGAGCATATCATTGCAGTCGTGACCTAGTTAGCCTGGCCGTTAATTTCATGATTAGAAATATTTCTTCAATACCTATTTTTGAAAATATAAGTTATGTTGCTCAATCTCCTCTCTCCTACATGATTCCCTCTCATCTATATGCTGCCTTAACCATTTTTCCTTCTAATGCTTTCTTACCCCGAATCCAAAAGATGAAAATCCAGTACTCCTTTTATAAACCCTCTCTGAAAACCTATTTTGGGCCAAAAGCCATGATGCATGAATTTAAATTTTTAATTCAAAAATTGTTTATCCTTGGAGGACCGATTATCAAAATGTTTACGAAATTCATTTCCAAACTCATTTCAAGAAACTTAATCTTCCGAGGAAAAATTTTCCTAAGTTCAACGGCATACCAAAAACGTATTCCCAAAATTCACTTTGGTTCTTAAATGGCCCCAAAACCATGTTATTTCTCGAAAAATTTTCCCAACAAGGACCCTGTTTTTCAAAAATAAATCCTAAAAGATAACTTTGGGTATTATTTCTGAAAGAGATATATTTTTCCATTTATGGTTTCATCACCCCGAAAAAAAAAATCCGTTTTGCCACAAAGTTTCATTAATAATAAATAGTATTCCTCATGTTTGGATTCATTCCTAGGAAAAATACTCCTTTCCTTACGAAAACAATAATAACAGTAACACAAGAGTAAGTGCTGATATCAATCAAATTACCCCAAATACTCCCCTTGTCCTACTATTAAATTCAAAAAGAAAATTTTGTTCATTTTCTCGTATCCTTATTCCAAAATTTAAGGTTAGGAACGCTGACGATGTTCATGAAGATAAGGTGGTCCTATTTTAAATAGGCTATGTAGATGAACCATGTACTCTCTTTTGCGTGCTCCCCCGAATAGATGTTGTTTTGTCATGAGGTTTCACCTTGGCCCTGTGCACTGCCTTCTTGCCCTCGGGCGTTGTATTTCACAGTCATGGGAAAAGATTGTTTTTGAAATTGTATGATTTTTGTATCACCCCAGCTTTCCGGGGTAAGCTCTTTTGAAATTAGAACGTGTTTACGTTATCTTATCCTCACGGTTCTAGTCGTACCTCATGCTATTCCCTCTCATCCTGTTGCTGCAAACCCAGTCAGATCCACCGAAGCAAGGTGATAGCTAGCCAAAGCCAAGGCAACCAAGGACAAGTGGAGCCTTCACAATTTTCTAGCCAAAGGCCTCCACCGACGCAAGGACCAAGACTCGAGACTGGGTCCTGTTAACCTCCTCTTCTTGTCTACCCGGAATACCCATAGACTAATCGCTGCCAATTAAACACAATGGCAAGAGGTACGTCGAGGTTGTGAAGAAAGAAGACATTGCGCCTACCAATACTCCGTGAATTACCCTAATTGCCATAATGACCATCAACCTGGTAAATATCCTGTGAGCAAGGCCGCATGGTTTCTCCGTGAAGGACAAGACCACTGCTCCAAGGATTGCTCCATAAACCAGTTACTAACTAAGGCAGCCGAAATACAACGGGAGAGTCATCAAAGCGCCATAGGGCCCATCATGCCGGGAGCTCGAAGAGGCAAATAATGACTAGTGATATCCATTTTAAGGGGGGTAGCACTACGAGACAAAAATATCGAAGAACTACTGCGACATATATTTTGGAGGTGCAACAACCTGGACTCGAAGCTAATCAGACTAGTGCAAGAAGATTCACAAGGTTAGGAATTTTATGGTAGTACTGACTATAGCCACACCTGTAGATCAATCATCGTGTTTGGCAAGGCCAAAGAATAGGAATATAATTACAGTAAGGACAAAAGACCACCATCTTCGTACCAGCATCCCTCAGACCGTCTACCCTCTAAAGCATAGGCCAATGATATGAATTCTATGCCCATCACCTGACCCATAGACGATGCAACTGCTCCGGACTGCGACAATGTGAAGACAACGACATCAAGGGCCGATGGTGGGAGTCTACGACCTATCTCGGAGAACAAGGTTTCTCTCTCACCTTTTGACTTCTCCAAGTTCTAACCCCTATTGTGCAGATTATCACCTCCTTGTGAAGCCAAAGAACTATACGTCGGATAACACCCCGAAACCCACTGCTAGCTAATATAACCCCACCCATTTCCTTTCTATTCTACCGGAATCTCGGGGGCGAGATTCATTTAAGGGGGGTAGATTTGTAACATCCCAAAAATTTGGTTATTCAAAAAGATGAAAATTTTGAAACTTTTCTTGCATTTGCTGGTGTTTGAAATTTCTTTTGAACATTTATTTGTAACTTCTTGAGTTTTGTGTCATCCAAAGCAAAAACAATAGTGGTATTAAAAGCAATGGAAAACCCAAAGATCTACACATAAAAATAAAATTTAAATATTAGATAACGGAGATAATAATTTGAATTCCAACTTACCCAGGTAAAAGATAACTGACATTGCAAATCATAAATTCAAATGTTAAAATTTTGAATTCAAGAGTCAAGATTAATAAAATGAAAACAACAAGAATATTAAAAAGATATCTCTAAAAAGATTGAGCAACCACATCTACATAATTAAAAATGCGAAATTTTGAGCATCCTACAAAATATAAATTAGTAGACCTTAAGGAGAATCCAAAGTTTAAATTTAAAATATAAATTCCAAAATTTTACTCAAACATCTTTCTCCTTTTCTTTATTTCCCTCTCTCTCTCTCCCATGTGGGCCCCACCTCTTTCTCTCTCCTTCCTTCCTTTCTTTTCTCCCGATTTCCCCTCATCGTGCCGCGGGCCCTCCTGCTCTCTCCTTCTCCCCGGGCGCGCCCGCCTCCTCTCATTTCCCCCTTTTCTCTCCTTCTTTCTCTTCTTTCTTTTCTCCACCGCGCGCCGCTCCTCTCTTCTCCCTCCCCTTCCGCGGTCGAGCTCGCGCCACGCCTGCTCTGCCGAGCCCGTGCTCGCTCTATATATCCCATCGCCGCTGATCACCTCGCTCTGCTGCCTGCAGCACACAGCAAGGCCGAGCCTCGAGCCCGGCGGGCAGGACCGGCGGCCCGCCCCACCGACCGGTCCTCCGCCGATCAAGCGCCTCCCGCCCATTGCGGCTATAAAATCCGTCGGCTTCCCTCCTCTTCGCGCCATCTCCTCTTCCTTTCCACCCTTTTTCCCTTCTTTCCCGAGCCCGCCGCCGCCATTTCCACCGCCGCCATTCCTTCCTGAGCACCATCGCCCGATTCCTCGCCTCGAAGCATCCTCGCGCCTCGAGCCGCCCCAACCGCCCCGCAGCCCTCCTCCACCTCACTCGCCCGGCACTGTGAACATGCCCGTGCCGCCCCCGGTCCCCGCCGCCCGCCTCGAGCCCCTCCGTCCGGACAACGACTGGTGAGCATCCCCATGCTCCACTAGTACTCTCTGCGCCATCTTCTCCCCTCCTTCCCGGCCACGGCACCTCATTTCAAATCACCACCGCCGCCTGCCTGCGCTCGCCGCCGCCATTGCTGCCGCCACCACGCCGCCACCTAGAGTTGCCTCTTGCTCCGGCGGTTGTTTCTTTGGTTGTGCCGACCATCGGCCGCCGCCGCCGGCAAGGATGCCCGCCGCTCGGCCCGACGTCCTCTGTTTTGACCCCCACCACCCACTGCTCTTTTACCTTCTTGCGATCTCACTCAGCCCAGGCGTTGTGCCCACTTGGCTACCCGATCGCGGTTGACATTCAGCATATCCCCAGGTCTTGAGTTCGATCCCGAACCGCACCCCTTTTCTTTTTATTTTGTTTTTCATTTTGTTTAATTCCATGCTAGTTAGGAAAAATTAGAAAATAATTTATAGAAGCTAATAAATTTAAATAGGGTGTAAATGATATTGTTTAAGATTTACAATTTGGATTAGTCATATATGATTAAGTAATATGGTTGGAATAATCATCTAAGCGGCTAGTTATTAATTAAAGGCATTACTAAAGAAAAAGTGGCTTTGATTAAATGTCCCAATTTAATAAGAATTACCCTTAATTATCAGAATACAAATGTGCCATAACATTTGTCATGCCCCTGTGAAATGAATCTTAGCGGTAAATTTGTGCTAAATAACAAATATTGAAATATAACTATGTAAAGCAAGCTTTGCCCGGAAAACTACATTTAAATTAGAAATAAAGCTAAGCCTGATAGTAAATAAAATATAGGCAAGATAATAGCAGTGCATTTAATTAAATCTTAACAATAAATTTAATGGATAATAATATTGAGCATAAATGTATGTAACAAGCTAGGACCCGAACTAATAGATCCTAATCCAAAATAAATTATGTCTAGTGACAACTAAGTGCACATAAAATATCACACCTTAAAATGCTAAAACATAAACTATGAGATTAACTCGATGAGCTAAAATTTGCAAACATTACTTATGTATATATATGTGTGTATATATATATATGTATATATGTATATATATATATATGTATATATCGCATGCCCTGAACATTAGCACCCGACAAAATACACCAGCTCATGGGTCTAACCTACCTCATGGAACTTCCTTGATAAATGCAAAAATAATAAAAGAAAGTTATTAATATAAAGACTGAGTCAGTGTATCATAATATCAACCTTGCCTCAAATCGCCCCAAAGCACCCATTAACTCATAACAAAATCAAATTAAGTATATTCGGATTTATTTGGATCTTTTGAGTTATTTGCTTTTATTCGTGTTCAATCGTTTAGCACGTAATTAGCAATTGGAGTCCTGAAGAATCAAGAGATCAAGCGTGATCAAGAGCAAGTGAAGATAAAGACAAGAAGCTCCAGAAGAAGCATTGTGTGAGCTCAAGACCGCGGTAAACCGCGCCAGGCGAGTCAATACTTTGATCATGTTGAACCTATATTTTCTGCAAATTACTTTTGTTTAAATTATCAAATTGCATGCTGTTATTTTATGTACAAATACATGCTCAATTCAAGATTCTAGTTATATGCCCATTGTTGCCTTGATTAATATTACACCCCCTTGTTGAATATTTGAATGTGTGAACCTTGTCGCCCTAGAAAAATTACGATAGTAACCTTTTGAAAATAAGTCCGTAATTTATACGCCATGCGTAGTGTTGCATATGTATTCATGGGCGTGAAAACGCCCAAGCATCGCTTTTAATCATGAGAAAATTTGGTTGGGCAGTCATGGTGGGAATGACTGGAGAAATGTTTGGAACTATTATTTTATGCTCCCAAAAACCCCAACTTGCTTGAATATCTGGGCGAATGGTTCGTTGGTGTGTGTGTGAAAGGTGCAGTGGAGGCACAAAGTGGATTGTGGTAGAATCGCCCAGATACCGCTAAGGACTGAATCTTGTCATGATCTCCCACGTAAAACAGTGCAACCACAAGTCTGTAAAGTACAACTTGGCTAAGTAGTTGTATCGAAACTCCTGGACTCATCTCACTGGTAGTGGATTGAAGTGGATAAGCAAGGGCAAGGGAGGCCTAAAGGGACACCAAGGGAGGTGAAGTTTTCCACTGTTCTAAGCGTTGCGGGAAGTGGAGCCCACTGCGTTAGTAATCGTGGAGAACATCCGTGCATAGATGGGACCCACCGCAAGTGGGAGAAGCCCATAAGGTGAGATGATAAAGGAACTAGATACTCGAGCATCCTTTGTGATGGTCTGCTCAACCACATGACTAAGGAATCGTGTGGGGCAAAGAGTTGATTGTCTCTTGTGGTGAAAGTGTACAAACTCGCAGAGTCAAAACTATTCGAATAGCCGTGCCCACGGTCAAGGGCGGACATGGGAAACTTAACCGGATATAGTTCTTTTCAAAATGATTTGTGGGTGGGAATGGAAAAGTGAAGGGCGTTGCAAGGCCCTGGTTTGAGTTGTCCCGGTGTCGTCCCGGTGGTAAGTTAAGCGGCTATAACGCTGAAGGATTAAGCATATGGTGCAGATGCCATGTAACGGTGGATGGAATCTGAATCGCTACTGTTATTGCATTCTCATATACATTATGTCTTGTTTAAACTGCTAAGTCTCAGGAGGTTTCTATGTATTATATTTCAAAAGCTAAACGATGACAAAGCTTCTTCTTTTACAAAGTAAAATGACAGGAAGAATAAATAGAGTCGTAGGAAGAGTGGATGACTGTTGTGGTAAATACATAACGATGATTGGTGGATTCATGCCGATTATAAAAGAGTATATTAGAAAGGGTTTAGGAGAAATAAATCGGTGGAGTCTATATGAATGGATGGGTTAGAAAGATGATTTAAATGATTTTGGAAGATTAGAGTGTGCAAAAGAAATTGTTGGATTACGACACTAATATAAATTCTTGAGAGATGTTAGTAATAATGTGATTGATAGGATTTGATTAGAATCTTGGAAGGATGAATTGAATTTTTGGGTATATCGGAGGAATAATAATAATTACCGGAGTATAATCTGGATCAATGATTTTGTAGAATTAGAAGAGTGTAAAGGCAATTGTTGGATTAATGGGATTAACCAGGATTGATCTAGATAGATGATTTGAACTTGAGGAAATTTGGAGATATGATAATTGAAGCATAAACTAGATTAATGATATTCTTGGTGCAGAAGTATTGATGAGATAGTTAGAGATAAATAATAAAAATAAGGATGATTATGGAAAGAGCCATTTATGGTTTTGGATCATTAGCAGAAAGGATTGATTTGTTAGAAAGTTCGGTATGAAAGATGTAGGTGGATTAAAAGTAATTCTATTAGGGAATCATTGGAATTGAAGTAGGAGTTGGTGAATATTGATTACAAGATTGGACTAGTAGGAATTCGGAATACGAGAAGACATTGGTGGATTCTAAAAGAATGTATATATATATATAAAGGGTTTGATCGGTGGGTTAACTGAATGATGTCGCTCGCTGTTGGGAGTCTTAGACAGCAATCAATTAGGAAAGGATCAGTTCGGTGGATCAAGTAAAGGAAGTGTGTCTGTGGTGGAGTAAGTCAATTATGGCAAACGCCGTGTGGAGTTTTAGGTAGTAGCAATAACTCTATGATTCAATAACGATAATGCTACCAAAAGCGTTTTCTGGCAAATAAAACAACCCGAGCCTTTCCTTTGTTAATCCATGCATACTATATATTTGCATTACGTGTATTGGCTCATGAGCACGGTGGTTAGTGTGCTCACACTCGCTCTCATAACAAATCCAGGAGCAGGAATCGGATCGCCACACATAAGCAATACTCGGGTCTTGAAGGCAAAGAAGGTGAAGATGTCGAGGGCTAGGTCGCGAACCTCCAGTTGGTGCTGTGGGCATGTCTGAAGGTCCCATGTGTGCTTCGTTCTTCCGCTGCAATTTTTCGATTTCGCCTAATCGCCCATGAGTAAGTTTACTATTTTATTTATGCTTCCGCATGGTATGTATTTGATATTCATTTTCAGAATCGTGAGCACTATCTCGATCCGGGAATAGTGCATTAAATCACAGGAGATTTCGGATTGAAAAATCCGGGTCTGACAACAGACCTGATGAAAGAGCGTTTAAACAGTATCCCTAATACCGTCATGTTTCATCGGATTAAATATAGGATCACCCAGCATATGTGGTCACCAGCACAACGAAACATCTAGATAGCATAGTAGGGAAGCAGGTTAATTGTACGTGATCAGAGTTAAGACAAGCTCAACATCCTGCATCAATAGAGTACATCTGAAACGGACTAAATTGGGACGTTAATGTCAGCAGCGAATTACATCCATCAATCTAGGAATGGTGGCCCATGTCTTCCTCACTCTGCATCCTCGATCTCTGTAACACCCTGTTCATTCTCTGGATCTAAATTGCTACTATCATTACATAACATTATCCTTTTTATTTCAACTGCTAACCGTTTTAAGCAAACACTACTTTATTTATAAAGCTACGACCACTTACAATATATCATTTAAAACAACTATTCTAGCATAAGGAGTTTAAACATGATACCATAAGCTGATATGTGAAGTGCTGCTAGTACGTGAAGTTATTCATATGCCACTCCCGCCCGTGCATGACATCCTCAACGATCACCTAAAAAAACAATAAAGCAAAGGTGAGTCCAAAGACTCAACAAGTACAAAGCAAAACAGTATATAACATGTTCACGTATCAATTCATAACCATCACAGACTCAATGACCACTTATTTCCATTTAATCTCCCTAATTTCTCATCAACCACTCATTATGCATTTGCACCTGTTCTCTATCATAATGCCGGTATAGCAGAGTGAACACCCGTCGATGCTCACCTAAGCCCGCCCTGTTTCTATGCGGGGATCATAAGCCCGTCCTTTTTAATACGAAGACCTCAATAGCCCATCATTACATACGGGGATCTCAATAGCCCGTTATTACATACGAGGACCTCAGTCTCCACTCCCGCGGAGTGTCCACAAAACTATCTCTTCTCATGACATACATACAATGTAAGCTCTCCATTTATGCAAGGTATCCATCGTCAAACAGTTGTATATTAAACAAGACGTTGAACATCTTTTATCAATTGATAAATTGGTGGGGATTGTTGGTTTTATGAGGGCATTTCAGTAATTTCCCAATTGAGAAAAGAAAAAAAGAAATTGAGGTGGGGCCCACCTGCCAGTGGGTCAAGTGAAGAGATAAGGGGGAGGAGACGCAGTCTCCTCCCCGTGCGCGTGCCCATGTGGGCACTTAGGCTTCGCCCAGATCTAGCGCATCGGTAGGCGATTTCAGCGGTGAGTGGGGAGACGACGACTGGAGAGGTGGTGGCGGAGGCGCGGGCTGGCTCGGGTTCCTCGGAACCGGCCGCTCGCGTCACTACGCCACAACCCCCCCTATCTCCTCTTCTTAAGGCCCTATTTCTTCCTCCGTACGGTATCTCGCTTCCAATCCTGACTTGCTCCTCTTTGGTCTTCTCCCTCTCTGGTCTTCGGGTTGTGTGGGGTGCTGGTGCTTCTGCGCCGTCCCCGATTGAAACTTTTGCCTTCGGTTTCCCGTATGAACCCTATCGTTTGGTGGGGTGTGAGGGGAAATCTGAAGGTGGAAGGTCGACCCGAGGGAGGAAGAAGGCAGTGGCGATTCCCCATTGTGTTTGAGTGCATCCGGCCGATGCATTCTTTTTGGTCTTGTGCGGCATCACCCTGACCTTCGACTCCGGCGTCGGCTACCCGACGTTGGAGAGGGCACTGTATCTCCATCAACCACACTCTTCTTCTGCATCGGCACAGAGGGATGCTAGGTTTTCTGGGACAACACTCTTGAGTGTGTCTTGCCCTGTTCTTCTTGTTCTTCACCGACTTCTTTGCTTCTGGACGGCTTTGAGTGCCGTCTGCACCGTGAGTATATGATTCTTCTGCATATTGAGGCAGCTGTACTTGTCCTTCAATTTATGTTTTAAGTTCAAGTACTGGGAGTTGCTATGCATATTTGTGGACTCAGAACGTGTGATCTGTTATGAGAATGTCGAATACAGAAATTGATCTAGTTAACTGAATTAGATTTGAGCTCATTTGAATTGGTTTCTACTGTCTGTACTATAGCTAAATATATTTCGGTTGAGCAGATTTTTAACAAGCAATTGATATTTTCTGTTATGCTGTAGTCACCTTTTTCCAGATCAGATCCTTTCTTCATTCTGTTCATTTTCTGGTTGTATTCTGTCATACTGATCATTGTCTGGTTACTACATGTCATTTCATTGCTTGTGAACATTTAAACCGAAATTTCTTAGATTGTTGTTCTCTGTATTTGCTCAGTTTGTGATATTAGAAAACATATTTTCGAGCTCAAATCTTGATTTCCAGTTATCAAATCGTTAGTGAAGAGTTTCGATATTAGCCTGAGAAGGCCAAGATCAAAAATCTTGAGCAACTCTATTCTGAGAGCAAGTTTAAAGCAATCACTTTGTCATATGCTAGATTTAATGGCTTCCCTGCTTAGAGGACTACATGACATGTTATTTTCAGTAGTATTATGGTTATATACATTGGATATATACATTTGTATAAATGATATGATGGAATTACATCATTATATGTAATTTATGTCATTTATATTCTGCTGAAAATATTTTAAATTTATGCTTTATTTAGCTAAAATTAAAACTAAAAATATGCTCGTCCTGTAGTCTATGAACATATCCTTTACTGTATATTGTAAAATTTTTTTATAATTTTTGAAATTCCAAAGTTACGTAAATATTAAGATTTTCACCATATTTACATTCCGGCTTACTTGTGCGCAGGTGACAATGACTTTTGTGAAAACCCACGGTGAGGAGCTGGTAGAATGGTTTGTGGATCCACTCGTTATACGTCACCCGGCTGGCCACACGGTTCCTAGGCTTGGTAAGCTCGCTTAGGTGCCGTTCGGTTAAGCTAAAATAAATTGATTTATAGTTAAAATTATATTATAGTTAGCTAAAATTACACTATAACTGATGATGGTTTATTTTAACCTATTACGAACAACACAAACGAATAAAAAAAGAACTAGCAAAAAAAACTCAAAAAAAACTAAAAAGTCAGAAAAAAAACAAAATTTAAGAATAGTGAAAAATAAGCTAGAAATTCAAACCAAAATAAGCGAGGGCTAGCCTGTCAAAGTACAGACAATGGGCAGCCTGATAGTAGGAGAACCGTTGGTTCATGAGATTGTTGGATTGAAATTGAAATGCCTCGCGAAACTACTCCTCCTCAGGTGAGCAAATGCAGCTGAGCAAATAGTAGGGGCCTAGGGGGAGGGGGCGCAAAACGTGATTAAGCAAGCAACGGTACCTCATCCTACGACAGGGTCGTGGATTGTGTTCATCGTTTGTACTCGTATAACGTCCTGTGAATCTTTCAGTTCTTCTTGATACTTTGCAGATGAGAAGGGTCTCCAGGTGATGGTCAGTTACGTTGACAAAATTGAACGGGACCTATCACCACATTCGTCAACTGATGCTGAGGACAAATCTGCTGGGGTTATGACTTGGAAGCACAGCTAACATCTGAGGATCACAATACCAATTGAACTCATGTTGTAGAAAAGTATTAGGCTGTTACAGATTTGAATAAAAATATTAGAGATATCTATCTCTCATCTCTGGGAGGTTCTCTCTGTTCTCTCTGTTCCATTGGATCAATATTCAGAGCTCCCGAGCTTAAATGCAAAGTGCAAAATGGATTAAATCTCCGGCTCGGTGGCGTCAGGCTGACGTACATTGCTCCGACCCCTAGTGCTACCGTCCGGTGGAAGGGGCTCGGTCGCTTCTGCTGCGCCGGTCTGTGGTAGACAAAACCGCCGAGCCGGGCCTCTTGGACCGACGTGGGAGTTGGAGCGGTCCAGTCCAGGCCACAGCGTGTGTAAATTTGTGGGACTGCCCCTCAGATACTCTACATCGTTTAACTTTCGTTTTTTTTTCTCGGGAGTAACTAGCTAAGGATATACTGTTATAACCATTTTCAACCGTATAGACTAGTTGAAGGAAGAGAAAAAGTGCATCGTCGTTGGCCATCATCGTCGTGCCGCCTTAGACAGCTCCGCGCGTCTCCTCCTCCGCGCAAAGAGGAACAACACCCACTATCCAATTCTTTGTCTTAGGACAATCTTCTCACCAATGCGTATATGCAGTACGAGATATTTGCTCGAGGGCGATTTTACAGAGGTTGCCAAGAATATTTCTTAATGCAAAACGAAATTGTAAGTAAGATAACCTAAATAGTGGGCAATTTCATCATTGAGGCTGGTAGCCAATAAGGGAAGGATTGCTCACTTTTGACGTGCCGTTCCTTGGGAGGGCATTCTACGTGGTTGGTCACCTTCACAATCGCAATATCCAACTCCTACCAAACAAAAATGAAAATGATTGGTGATACATAGTTGCCTACATTCTTAAAAGAAATATATCGTTTGGACCTAAATTCGGAGGAGAATTCAGAATTCACACAAATCAATCAGGGTCACGAATCATATTCAGAACATGCACAACAATTGGCCCAATTAAATTAACCAAAACAAGATGAAGATTACACAAACCGATCAAGCTTCCAATAACAGAAAAAGGAATAATACATTTCATTTCTTGGTGTCATGGATTGTGAATGATTGGTTCACCTTGAAGTCGCATTATAATAATGCCAAATGCATATTGTGAAAATGGTGTCATATTAGTAGCAGAATTGAAAAGCATCAATATTATCTTGTTAAAAGAAATAGTGTCATATTAGTAGCATAATTGAAAAGCGTCAATATTATCTTTTTAAAAGAAAGATATTGTTCAACTGCACAATAATTTTACAGTTTCAAAAGATGAATTGATGGTAGGAACTAACTTATAGTGAAAAATAAGTTGGTTATCACGTAGATTATACATCTAAGGTATTAATATTTAATAGGCTTCTAAAAACCATATAACAATGTCAAGAAACTAAACACGTTGGTGCCCTCTACGGGGATGGACCATCGGACGTCGTTGGGATGGAATTACCAAGCTAACTTTTCACGCCGCGTCCCTGCCTTTCTGGATGAGTTATCGTTGCCATTGACATGGCGTGCTCACTACTCACCCTCGTCCTCCAGCAAACAGCCGGCCGAATTAATGGAACATAACCAATTCAATCGAAGTGGTCAAATGCAAAAGGCGAGTTTAACCAAATTGATCACAAGTATGGAGCGACTTAGTAATTAATGGTTTGCTTCAATCCATACAAGATAGCAGGGAAGTGAGTTACTGAGGTGAACAATCACATGAAGAGCGTCACCAAACTAAAACTAAGGATTGAACTCAAATAAAATTATAACCCAATGGTGTTAGGCAAGCATCCCTCAAACAATTTAAATCATACGCAAACAAAAACCACATACAATTCCTCCAATTTCGTTGCATTCAAGCACGAACTCCCCCCTGCTTCACGACAAGGTCGACCTCTACCTCAGGGTCCTCGTCAGGGTCGTCAATGCAGTGCTTGGCCCTCTCGATCCTGGCCTTGGCGCCCGGCAGTGAGTATCGTGCAATATCTATGCGTACCTGGAGCAGCTCATGCGTGCCCTCGGTGAAGAAGGGTATTGGATCTCCTCCGCCTCCTCCTCGGCGCTCGTGGCGCCCTACTTGCCCTCTTGAGCGTGGAGGAGGCGCTGGAACTGGTCCTTGACCTCGAGGCGTACCATGAGGGAGCGGAGGCGATTGTGGCACTTCATCTCGCGCACGTTGAAGAGAGTCATGGGCTCGTTGAGGCAGTGGAGGCACGCGTGCATGGCGGAGTCGTTGGTGTGCACCGCGATGGCATATGCACGCCACCACTGAAGGAGTTCCTACACCGCACGCTCGTGGCTCTCCTGCGCGGCGCCATGGTCGTCGGAGACCTCGTACTCGGTCGGTTGCTGGTCGAAAAGAGTTAAAATAGTATTGGTGCTTGTTGTCACACCAAATACCTGACTTCTCGAAACGACTTCTTCCGCATCAAATACCTGATTTCTCGAAATGACTTCTTTACTCCTATCGCTTTCGTCTTGCTCCGAGGATAAGTTAGCGGGTCACAGGTACATCACGTACCCCTATTCCTCTCGCTCCCATCTCTCCCACGTTTCTCTCACATTTTTTGCATCACTCGTCCTCTCTCTCTCTAAAAGTCATTTTTTTCATCTACTATTATTTATTTTCAAACAAAAATCTTTAACCGTAACTAAAAATCATTAGCAGAAGACAATACGAATGACCCATAGTGCTGATAGGCAAGGGAAGTTCACATAACAGGTTTGGGCATTACGGGGAAAATTATTCCGACCGTCAAGAAAACTTGAGCCGTTTCAGGCTTGAAAGTTGAAAAACTAATCATCACCAACCCCAACACTCGAAAGTCGAAACGGTACTAAAAAAAAAAAAGTCGAAACGGCCAATGCGAGGAGGATTCCGTAAAATTGCTCCCCAAACAGCAGTTGATAATAGGGTAGGTAAACGACGTTGACATGGCACCCCAGTCCCAGGCAACGAACCCGCTGCAGTGCCCAGCCACTCTCTTATCAGTCTCTCTCTCTCTCTCACCAACCCAAAGCTCTCCTCCCCGCTACCACTTCCACCTGGGCCCCACTCTTCATCCTAACCTGGGCCCACTCAACAACTTCCCAACCCCCTGCCCCGTATATTAACCCACCACCTTCCATTCCTCCCCCTTCAGGAGATCAACCGAGCAAGCGCGCACACGAAGTCATCTCCTCCTTTCCTGATCGCCTAGTTTAGCCTTAGATTTTTCTTTTTTGCCGGAGATCATGGGGTCCGTGGTGGAGGCGGTGCTGGAGGAGTCGGCTGCGGCGGCGGAGGTGGTGTTCCGGTCGAAGCTGCCGGACATCGAGATCCCCAACGAGCAGCCACTGCACACCTACTGCTTCGCCAAGATGGCCGAGGTGGGCTCCCGGCCCTGCCTCATCGACGGGCAGACAGGCGCGTCCTACACCTACGCCGAGGTGGAGGCGCTGTCCCGGCGGGCCGCGGCGGGGCTGCGGCGGATGGGGGTCGGGAAGGGCGATGTCGTCATGAACCTGCTCCGCAACTGCCCCGAGTTCGCCTTCTCCTTCCTAGGAGCGGCGCGACTGGGCGCGGCCACCACCACGGCCAACCCGTTCTACACCCCACACGAGATCCACCGGCAGGCGGCGGCGGCGGGGGCCAAGGTGATCGTCACCGAGGCCTGCGCCGTGGACAAGGTGCGCGAATTCTCGCAGGAGAAGGGCGTCCCCGTGGTCACCGTTGACGGGAAGTTCGACGGGTGCGTCGAGTTCCGGGAGGTGATCGCCGGCGAGGAGCTGGAGGCCGACGCCGAGATCGACCCCGACGACGTCGTCGCGCTGCCCTACTCCTCCGGCACCACCGGCCTCCCCAAGGGCGTCATGCTCACGCACCGCAGCCTCATCACCAGCGTCGCGCAGCAGGTGCACGCCGTTCTCTGCTCTGCTCTGGGCTCTTCTTGCGTTTCGTTTTCCTTGTCTGGGTTGGAGCTTAGCTGCGCCGAGCCGGGCGAGCTGCCGTTTACTTCCGCGCAGGGTGACAGGTGGGTCCCACGTTCATGTCGGGCCCACCCGTCAGTGTGGTGCCAAGCTAGTAGGCCTGATTATTTGGATTATTCTTGGCGCTTTATGCCATGTGCTTAGCTTCGAATTCACCTGTGCTCTGTGAACGAATGATGCCTGCGTGTGAATCAGGTGCCTGAGCCTGATTTATGCGCTAAGATTCGTGATGATGTGATCTTTGGCGCCAACGGTTAAACTTTTTGTTTTTCAAATTGAACCTTGTTCTGGCGGAGTTACTGATCGCTAGCAATTTCTTTTTTTTTTTTGTTTTGTTCTGAAGGTGGATGGAGAGAACCCCAACCTGTACTTCAGCAAGGAGGACGTGCTGCTGTGCCTGCTGCCGCTGTTCCATATCTACTCGCTCAACTCGGTGCTGCTCGCCGGCCTGCGCGCCGGGTCGGCCATCGTGATCATGCGCAAGTTCGACACCGGAGCGCTCGTCGACCTGGTGCGCAAGTACAACATCACAATCGCCCCGTTCGTGCCGCCGATCGTGGTGGAGATCGCCAAGAGCCCCCGGGTCACCGCCGCCGACCTCGCCTCCATCCGGATGGTCATGTCCGGCGCCGCGCCCATGGGCAAGGAACTCCAGGACGCCTTCATGGCCAAGATCCCAAATGCTGTGCTCGGACAGGTCAGTACTACACAGCACCTCCATGCACAATTCCGCTATACGTACTAATGAATCCTTTTCCCGAATGTTACTAACAAGCGGGCCCACCCAACGTGCATCTCGTTATTTTGTTTCCGATAGGGATATGGGATGACTGAGGCTGGGCCCGTGCTGGCAATGTGCCTGGCCTTCGCCAAGGTGCCGTTCGAGGTCAAGTCCGGGTCGTGCGGCACGGTGGTGCGCAACGCGGAGCTCAAGATCGTCGACCCCGACACCGGCGCCTCCCTCGGCCGGAACCAGTCCGGGGAGATTTGCATCCGCGGGGAGCAAATCATGAAAGGTACGTACGAACTTCCCGCTTCGCTTCATTCACTCAACCTCGTTGATCTCCAGTTGGCGTTTATGTTGGCACGTCACACCTTGACAATGACGTGGCACAAAGAAAGACATGGGTGGGTGGGTGGGTTCGTGAGTCCCGGTGACGTGGCACAAAGAAAGACATGGAGTGTTTACGAATTTTGGTTATTCGTAAGAAAAATTATAAAAGAAAAATGATCACATATAATTTTGACCGATACAACTGAAGTCAGTACAATATATTATAATTGACTAATAGATCTCATATCAAAAACATACAATTTAAAAGCTATTTACTGTAGCATCGTATATAAACCATAAATTGGGAAAAAAAAAAGCTCAGCCTTGGCTTTTGTTTTTTAATTGTTTGCTACAGTGACTCAACTCAAGGGTGTATTCTAGGCATTCTACTGTAGTGTCGGCCAGTGACTCGTACTTGCTCGCTCACGCACTTGCTATGCGTGATAGGCGTCTTGGGGGAAAAGTCGCCACAGCTGCTGGCGTCGTGGGACAAACTTCCTAGAATTTTGGTACATAGGTAATTAATTCGTTTGGTCTCTTCGATTAGGCCAAACGACCATAAATTTTAAACATATCTAGCATTATGTAAATCATTAATTTTAATTTTAGTTTTTTGTGCACGATAACTTTATTTCTGACCTCTGTTTCTATCACGGTACTGTGCGAAACTGACACGTGGCCGGTCATGCGATCAGAGACCGCACAACTGAACTATAGCACGGCACGACTCAACTGTGCAGTCTAGTACATCGCATGATGCGTTTCCCCACCGAATGTTACTTCCATTTGATCGCACGGCTCATGATGCGCTTTCATGCTTTTTTTTTAAAAAAATAGCATGTTCTTGCTATTTAGCCGCATGGGTGGATGGAGAGCTTCTAAAGAGAAGTGGTTGGTTAGTGTCTTGGTCCATTCTCCAGGCTAATGATTGTTTTGGGGAAAAGGATTTTTTTCGTCCGGCCCCACGTTTTTGCTTAAAGAACATATATGTTATATAAAATTTTAAGTGATATAGAGGAGAGAGAAGAAGAGTAAGATATTATCTACTATTTAACAATCGATTTTATAGACGATTTTTTACTGTCTATATCATTATATAGATATATATATATATATATATATATATATATATATATATATATATATATATATATATATATATATATATATATATATATATATATATATAACATATTAATTATATGAAGCTATTATAGACAACTATATAGACATCATATTTCATATGTTGTATTTAGTCCTATCTATAAATAACTTAAAGATATAGGAAGTGACTTTTTCACAAGCGACTGTTTTTCTCTTTATCTCCAGTCATTTTTTTTATACTGTAATTTTATGTAACTGAGAGTGTAAATTCAGATGAGAGAATTTAGTACATTACAACTTTAGATAATTAAAAGTGCAATTTCAGAAGACTGAAAGATAAAAAAATTTAATCAATAGTACAATAATAAAACCAAAAATTATATTATAGACTATCGTTATCTATATTACTATACATACTCTGTGTGGCGCGCGTGGGTGTTAGCACGCACACACTCATCTTTATTGATAGCGAATAGCGACAAACGGTTGCTAGCAACTAGCAAATTATGCGTTCTCTCTCCCTCTCAACTTGTCTGCAGGCACAGCTCATCATCACCATGGCACGAGTCCATCATCCAAGTTGCAAGTGTTTTTTTCGTTCGCAAAAAAAAAAAACATGTGACCATCACATGATCAATTGTAGTGCACAGGGGCTAGCAAGTACCCAAAGTATGTACGTGTAGGAGCTAGCAAGTACTAATGTAGAGAATGTTCAGCTAGAGTTCATGTACTAAGCTAATTAGCATTTCTAAGCTCCTCCAATAACATTTCGTAGTCACAACCGACATCCATTCAAGCCCAACAGAGTTTGAAGCCAATGCACTAGGAACAATACTAGTATATCTGTTGAGATTGTCCTAAAAACTCTTTCAGATTTTATTTTAAACTGGAGATACAACACCTATTAAAGAGAAGTACCACGTTTTGGCTACTCACATTCTCCTAAATTGTACTCGTTCTCGTCTCCTTCGTGGAATAACCATAAGTCCATAACTTGAACAAAGCTACTTAGTGATCAAATGGCAAAAAAGCGTTGCACCATGTCATGATTAAGCAAGACTTCGAGGTAGAAGAAATTGTGGCAAAACTCAATTATGACGAAATCATTTAGTTGCACTATCAGCTTGTGGTCGTAGTGATAAATTTGTAATAAATAACTTCTTCCTCTAATATAATTTTGTTGTCCTAGGATAATGAACATATAGTCAACATTCTAAAATTTCGACCACTAATTTAAACATAAATATTTAGATTTGTACATGAAAGTGATGTTATGGGTACTCCCAACAATCAGTTGTTTGATGTTAAGGGCACTCCCAAAAGAGCAAGGCCTTTGCCCTTTGGGTTCTCCAAAAATTAAAATAAACGAGACAGTTTCTTGAAGCGGATTTTCTAAACGGCTTTCAAAATCCAAAATCGTGTGTGACATCTGTATCAGAATCTCCATCGCTCGCTATCCTATCAAGAAGCGCAACCAAAGCCAACAACCATCAGTCGTGGCCCAAAAGAACAGGGTCTATAACTATGCTACATCAGATTTTTTTGTGAGTTGGGAGAGAGAGGGGTAAAGAGAGAATAAGCTTGATACTCATGCAAGTATCAAATCTTTTTTGAGAACCAAAAAAATAGTATTGACAAATGGTGCATTAGAATGACTTAATACTATTTTTGCATTGGAATGGCCAATTGCATGATCATTGTGGGACCCTTTAGTATCAAGCATAAATAACACTATTGGGGTAATTGTTTCTAAAGTGTAGTGATTTAAATCGCGATTATCACAGTATCATGGTGACACAGCAAAAATAGCTATAGGGAATAGTAGAAGCTATCGCAGAGGCTATCCTACGTCGCAGTACTATCATAAAGATATTAGTTCAATTGTTTTCCATGCTATGTACAATACTATATGTATAGAAAAAAAACTTATAGCAAGAAAGTAGGGCAAAGTGCAAGTAAAAAGTCATAAATTTACAACACTTTCATGACTTGTCCAACCTAGAAATCTAAATAAATAAATAAATAATTTTTTGAAACATTTTACTTAATTTATTAGCATAAATAAGAAAAGTTTAAGCTTTTAATTTTTAAAAGTTAAAATCAATATATAACTTGGTATGTTTGGAACGCTAGAAAGAAATTCCAATTTCTTGAGATAGAATCTAAAATGTACAAATGTCTACAATTTTAAACTGGAATTCAAATACCAAATATTATAACTCATATGATCATGAGTTATCTTTTATATATTTCGAATAAAATTCTTTGGTTAAAGGCAGTGCTGAATCTTTTTAGTATTTTTCAAATTCAAATTCAAATTTGAACATATGAAATACTTTGTTTTCATTTCTTTGTATCAAAACTAATTTAAGTTAGCTAAAAACTCTAATTATACAATTAACATACTAACTAATTGTTCACAAGCCTAAATAATTACGAAATGAAGCATAGCGGCCGCTATTTCTGCTATCCGCTAATAGCTATAGTGGACCGCTCTTACTGCTATAGCCGTTGTAGCTGTAATACCGCGTGTATGTATATAGCTTAGCATTCTAAGGGTGAAAACCGTTATAGCGCCAATATAGTACCGCTATAGCCTGCTATTTAAATCACTGCTAAAATGCCATTTAACCACTCTATCTCCTCTAGTATCAAGCCTTAGTATCAAACCATTGAGAGTGCCCTAATAGATTTGTCATCAAAAGTACTTTGACATGATTATGTTTTACGTAATTTTAGTCGACTTATAATTAAAAAATTAATGGTCAAACACACATATTAGTGACTATGTCAACGTCTAAAACAAAAAATAGAAAAGAGCATAGGGTGTATATGATATGTGACTTCCTTCCTTTTATATGTTTGTGTTTAGTTGTCTGCGTGGCCCTCCTATACCTAATTCGTGGCTCTGCCCCTAAATGCACACCCACTATTTCTTGGATGTACAGTAGATAAGTATGGACACTAGGCAAGTCAAAGTTCGGTGAATAAAGGATATGAATATATCCATTGCAATAGTGGACTAGGACTGACTACACGCATCTTGGACCGTCCGATCGCAGATATTAACTTCTCTATATATAATCCGGTGGTGCAAACTCCACACATCATTCCGGACCCTGCCCAAGTGCGGTGTGTATTGACGTATACTCCGTATACTATAGCCGGGGGAGTTCTCCGGCTCTGAGCATATCCAAGTCAGCTTTTTTTGCAGAAAAATTCATGTGTTTTCCGAAATTATGTAAATGTCATCCGTTCTCGCAAAAAGGTCCCTATCAGATTTTTTTCGAAAAGCACACTCCACTTCACCGAAATTGCGTATCCTTTATTGGATAGCACCCCACGGCCTTCCAAATTACGTACGGGTCCTCATTTAGTTACATAGAGGTCCTTATAGGTCCTCAGTTTTTTGCAAAAAGACCTTCGATTTTCTCAAAATTACGTGCGTGTCCTCAATTATTTTTAAGAAACTCCTCGCGAATTACCGTCTCTTGTACTTTGGTCCACATGGTAGCTAGCGCGGCGTGGCGCCATGCTTACGCAGCTAGTTGTAAATGACATCAAGCAGCAATGAAGGCCTCTAGCTAGTGGCAGGAAACCTATCCTGGCCATTATGTTCTGCATGTCCACGTTGATGTCATGCCCATGGTTCTATCTCCAATCGATCAAGAGTACTTAGATGCATATATCCCCGGAGATTTCCATGGATTGATGCTGTTAATTAGGAGCTACGAAGACGAGGAACCAGAAATACTATAAACCTCTTTAACGTTCCTAACAGAAGAAGTTGGTTAGATTCCTGTCCACTTATTGGACGTTGCTACAGATTGGCCACGCGTCGGTTGATGGTTCCGTGTAGCAAGAAATTTCAAATAAAATCCATTTCTCTTTCCATTCAATCCCTTTGTCATGTCAATTCCATACGCATTGCAGCTGGTTTCTCGTTGGCTGGACGCTTCAAGAAGCGAGCAATCTCAGGATAATGTTCAGAGCAAATCGGCATAAGTTTGACGGTAAATCGGAATAATGTATAGAGCAAAATTCAAGATAAGTTTTAAAGCAAATCAACATAATTCCAAGAGAATTCAACATGTTTTCGAAAGCGAAGCTTAGGATAATTCCGAGAGCAAATCAAATATAAAATTCAAAAGCAAATTCGGTATAAATTTGATAAGCAAATTTAGGATAATTTTGAGAGCAAATCAACATAATTCCAAAAGCAAATTCAAGATAATGATTCACTCTATTTTTTTCTGCTGATTTGAGCAAAGGCATGCATTAATCAGGCTACTTATTCTAAAAAAAATCTTGTCTGCTTAAGAACAAATCATTGGTTGGTACATGGCGTGCAAAGTGGAGTTCGCATCATATCGGTGCGGAGGCCGTGGGATCGTGGCCGAGTAGCCATGGCCATTTCTCGTACATCTCAACCACCAATAAACCAGACCATACCGAAAAAAAGCTATGCTCGTGTTAAAATCCACAGTCTTCATGTGGAAGAAGTACAATCTGTTACTAGTACAACGGATTTGATTGTTTCACTTCAGACATCACAACGATTATGATCGACCAAGAAAAAAAAGCAATAGTTGGGTCCAGGCTGCAAAAGAAGCTGGTGGCACAAGTCAATTCTAAAACTTTTTTTTCATGAAGAGCCTACCCGACCAAACCCGACCAAACCAAACTCTAGCTGGGACTTGGGATCTATCCGAGAATCTTGAGATCAGATAGGGAAGCCGGGCACATTATTTGGCCTCCTTGCAGCTTCAGTTAATCCATTGTCTGATGAAGCAGACATCCCATGTGAATGCTTTACCCCAGGGCCTTGTGATTGTGAGGTTCCACTCTGTGGCCTGTATTAATGTTGCAAAAAAAAAAAAAGCAAACAAGAATTGCCATCATGTGTTTCACTGTGATGCAATTTGCAATTTGGACGTAAATGCTGGCAGCAAACAAAAACCACCTGTGTAGTGCCTTGCCATGGGGGCGTCTCTGAAAATACAGTTTGGATCTTTGGGAGCCAATGGTACTCTTCTCATGTGCAAACTGCAGTTGAGTTATGCTAGTTATGTCCGTGGGGTGCATGCCGGCAACAGGTTGGTCTCCCATGTGCATAGTTTTTGGATGGAATCAAGCTACCACAGTCCACAGCTCTTGTCCATCACTTCTTGTTCTACCCCCTTCCTTTGCATTCGTTTGATCCGATCTTTTGTCTAATTGTCCTATCCTTGAACATTACAAGAAAAGTTCTCTCAAACCATGGAAAACCTTTGGAGTCAATAGATCAGAGTGCATCTTCGATTAGGTGCTAATCGCCAAAGCATTGGCCTTTGGAGTTTGGAGTCACCGATAACATTCTTGGTAGATACTAGAATTTTGTGATAATGGCAAATGTTTCATAAAACTAACAAGCCCTGTGACGTGAAATGCGCAGGTTACCTGAACGACCCAGAGGCCACAAAGAACACCATTGACAAAGACGGCTGGCTGCACACCGGAGACATCGGCTACGTTGACGACGACGACGAGATCTTCATCGTTGACAGGCTCAAGGAGATCATCAAGTACAAGGGGTTCCAAGTGCCGCCCGCAGAGCTTGAAGCCCTCCTCATCACGCACCCGGAGATCAAGGATGCCGCTGTCGTGTCGTAAGTTGATCTTTTCTCTATGTTCAGACGACATCGGCATTCTGAACTAGAACTCTCAGTTTCCTCCTGATTTGTTCTTTCAGAATGAAGGATGATCTTGCCGGCGAAGTCCCGGTCGCCTTCATTGTGCGGACCGAAGGTTGTGAAATCACCGAGGATGAGATCAAGCAATTTGTTGCAAAGGAGGTACTAATCTTGCTTCTGATGCGTTTCATGCAGTCATGACTTGTACTTTGTTACATAAATTACGCAAATAAACAACTAGAGCTCTGGGTCGAGCCAGGACTAAGAAGATTTCATACAATGCAACAGGTGGTTTTCTACAAGAGGATAAACAAGATCTTCTTCACCGACTCCATCCCCAAGAACCCTTCCGGCAAGATCCTGAGGAAGGACTTGAGAGCCAGGCTCGCCGCCGGCATCCCCAGCGCCGGCGACGCCGCCACGGCCAGAAACTAAGGACCATCGCCGTTTTCCACTTTTTCAGTCAGTCACACGCACTCTTGTTAAAACATCACGTAGTATTGTTCTCCTCCACGAAATGGCAACAGAGACGGGCCGGGGCAAGCACTCAAATTCTTCAGGTGTTTTTAGTTTGTTGGGTTCGTTTGTTCGTCCTGCGCGCTTGTGTAATGTTCATAAATGATATATATATAAATGATATATATATATATATATATATATATATATATATATATATATATATATATATATATATATATATATATATATATATATATATATATATATATATATATATGCGCTTTTGACCATAAGAACAAGGCTGATTACAAATAATACAATGTATACCCTGTTTCTCTTCCATGAAATCTCTTTTTAGAATTGGGAGTTGGAGACATTCCCTTTTCTTTCCCATTTTTGCCCCGTTGTTAAGGCCCCCGTTCGGTACTTTAGTGCAAGAAACTTTAAATTTTCTATAGGAATCGAATGGTTTTCTACTAAATTCCTGCGTTCGAAACACGAAGGTTTGCAATGATACAGTGATGTATGCAGCCATGCAGGTAAGGATGTATACAATGTATCCGAATGGCCCAGGCTTACTTTATTTGCATGCGAAGCCCACACGATATCGAAGTCCAATTAACCTACAATATACGGCGCACTTTGCAGTTTTATAGTTGGGCCGCACAAAACTGGGCTAGTTTGGGTTCGTGACCATATTTTGTAACAATTGTCTCAATATATCTTTTTTTTTGTGATGCAGTACTTTTTTATGCAATTTTAAAAAAATTACCTGCAAAATTCACTTCACTTTTTTAAATATATAAACTTGCAGGCTGCAATGTCAGACCTTGCTAAAGCAAATCTAGGTCTAGTTATACAAGTGGAGCTAGGAGATCAAAACGAGCCCGGCCGATCGATAAGTTGTCCCCCAACGTACTACTACTAGCAGTATATCTTTTACTTTCTTCAGTTGTTTTTTTCTTTCTGACATACCCTCTGAAGCTTTGCTAGTTGCTACTGGCACTAGCTGCTCGCTTGCGTTCGGCAGTCCTAGAGCTGCGCGCGCTGCGGCCGGCGCTCGGCCGGCGGGTAGAGGTGGAAGAGGTCGCGCGCGGAGAAGGCGGAGAGGACAGCCATGCCTGCGGCAGCAACAAGGTAAATCTACTCTAATCTATCGTGAGCAGATTTAAAATTGTCGGCACAATATCGATTGATAGATTATATGAAAAAATAGATGTTAATTACAATATAAATTAAAGAAAAAAAGAGAAAAAATCGTACGTGGCCGAACGCGCCGCCGACCACCAAGCCGTGCATGTCACACAAACGCGACCGCGCCATCGGCCCGCAGCCACACCGCCCGACTCGCCGACCCCTACAAGGGTCGCCGCCATGTACGGCCGCGCTGCCGTGTGCTGTTCAGCCGTCGCCTCCCGCATGAGGCCGCGCCGCCTCTCCCGCACAAGCGCCAGTAGCGCCGTCCGTCTGAGTCGCCCGCACATGATCGAATGCATCGCCGGCCGTCGCGCCGGCTGTCCGCCGCCTGCACATGGCCGACCGCACCGCCGTGCACCAACGCCAGACCCCAGGCGATGCTATCGCCTTCCGCACGAGGCGCCGTCGTGCACCGATCTTGGCCCCGTCGCTCGAGCCCTGTGTGGCCATCGCTGGTCCTGCACGACTGCTCCTCGCGCGCGCCGCCGCCGCCGACACGGTGAGCCGCCATCGCCAAAGCCGCATGCGCTACGCCGCTCTCTTGGCGGAGCGGCAGACGCCTGTCGTTGGTGCCCCCCCCCCTCACGCGTCGTCTCGTTGGTGCTGCCGCCCACCTACCAAATGGCAAAAGTGATATTTCTGTAAATACCATGTGCATACTGCTACTTTTATAAATAACATGATCAACAGTGTCAAATACGCTAAAAATTCATATCCACAGTGTACGCAGGCATAGGGTCGCAGCTATTTTAGGACTACGGTCTATCAAAATTTAATTCGATGTCCATTTTGCAATCAAAGTTACGTTATTATTTTTGAAATTTGGTCGAGAGCTTTGTATTCACTTAAGATAGAGGTAGCTATCCGGATTCGAATATGAATGGATAGACGTTCGACGACACCGTCCACAAACTGAGCAATAGTTCCGTTTGCAATCAAAGTTATGTAACCACGTACTCAAAAGAGAAGGGAAAAAGCATATATTGCGATCATGCGATGCAGAGATATTCTCAGATATGACTACTGAACAAAACAAACGAAACGAAACCGATTTGTCGCTAGCCTAGCTGCACATGCTCGATCAGTTTGGTTTAACCGGTGACGAGGCGCCGACACGGTCAGTGGTCACATGGCTCGCCGTGCTGATCGGTGCCCACACTGGATCGGAGTTTCTGGCATATATTACACTGTTTATATTTGTATTTATAAAAATAGCATAGCATAGACCATATTAATAAAAATGACGTTTTTACCGTTCGGTGGCCAGACGTCAACGTCAGCTTGTTGACGTGTGGGCCTGCCACTTATCCTGTCGTCCCATCAGCAGACGGCAGTCAGCTTGCCGCCCTGTCGCCAGATGGTAAGCCTACCGCCCCACCACTTGGCCCACTTTAGTAGCCTGCCGTCCCATGGCCAGACGGTAGATTAGTCGGTCTAATCATCAGCCCTAATATTTTTTATATTATTTATTTCAAGGCTCAAAAAACAATAATATTTTATGTACAGTCTCTCGACATAATGTAATTGATTGTGTAATTTTTGGTAATTTTATCCACTGTGAATGTGGCTTAAAATTTTATACGATATTGATATTTGTAGGAGTTGTTACATATAGCAAACGGGCCGCATCCACTATTACCGGGTGACAGGCCACCCATCGCCGGTCACTGTGCGTTTGGTCACCCTCCAATTAGCCTTAATGATTGGTTTAGTTATGTATTTTTTTAAGAATTTTTAGAGGTGGTAAATGCTCATAAAAAATTACAAAATTTTTGAGAGAGTTTCCCGAGGCAGCATGCTATGTTGCGTAATTTTTTTCATAATTTTCCGTTGCATTTGCTACTTCTAAAAACTCTTGGAGTGATACATAATTAAACAGGTGATTAAGCACTAATGGCTGGGGGCTAATGGCCTGCCACCCGGCCACTGTGTGGCAGGCTTGGTGCTGCATAGTGGCTGGACGGTAGGCCATTAGCCCCTGCCATTAGTGCTTAACCCATGTTTAGTTGTGCACCGCTCAAATAATTTTTATAGGTAGTAAAGTGGTGCGAAAAATTACGTAAAAATTACACAACATAGCACAGTACATCAGGAAGGCTCAATTTTTTAACTTTTCAAGACTATTTACTATCTTTAAAAATTCTTGGAGCAGCGCATAACTGCTTAATCGTCACTAATTATGTGTCGCTCCAAGAATTTTTAGAGGTAGCAAATGGCTGTGAAAAACTACAAAACAAAATTATAAAATATACCACGATGCCTCGGGAAGCTCCACAAAAAAATTCCAAATTTTTCGAGCTCATTTACTATATTTAAAAATTCAAAAAAATATAACATAAAATTACAAATTAAGCCGGCTAATTAGCTAGCTTAATCACCTGCCATTTTGTGGGCAGACGGTAGGCCACCTGTCATCTGCTGGTTGGATGACAGGTACCACATGTCGATTGTCGTGCGCTACCTCCCGGTGACCAGACGGGAGAAACGCTATTTTTGCCAATACCGCACACATACAGCTATTTCTATAAATACGTGTTTAAAAATCACTATATATGGCAAAAATTCGTTGGATCGCCGCTGTACATATCTCCACTCTCCATCATGATATGGTCCTTTTAGTATATATAGCATTGATTACAACCGGAATTATAAAAATAGCTTTATGTGTGTCGTATTAGCAAAAATATCATTTTTACCACCCAGTGGCCAGGTGGCGATGCCGTAGGGCTGACATGTGTCACCTACTACCCCGCCACCAGGGACCAGGTGCCTGCCGCCCTGCCACCGACCTGCCTTAATTTTTTTGTGTAATATTTATTCGAATTTTTTTAATATAGCGAATGAGCTCAAAAATTATGAAATTTTATATGTAGCCTTCTGATATAACGTACTTAATTGTGTAATTTTTTGATAATTTTATCCACTGTGAATGTTGCTAAAAAATTCGTATGATTAAGATAATTGTAGGAGTTTTACATGTAGCAAATGAGGTTCAAAAATTACAAAATTGTACGTGCAGCCTCCTGACATGGTCATAGTAATTGTCTATTTTTGAGAATTTTATGCATTACGGATATTTATAGGAGTACATATAATAGTACAAAAAACGCATTGCACATGATACGATATGGCTCACTCATTTGAGCCACTGCTATCTCCTCGCCGCGTCTGCCTTTACGTGTATGGCCTTATCTTACGTTGACCATGTCTTGCGGGGTACGTCACTCGGTCCGAAGCTTGCGTGTTGGTTCGAACGAGGTATGGAGACCGTTCCTTTCTTGAGTGGGCGACGGTGGTCCAATAGGCTGAGATACAGCATGTTGGGTTCGATAAGCGTCGATGTCCTCCTCTTGAGGCATGTCGAACTGCGGGCCACCAGCAATCAAGTCTTGAACGAAGGACTCCAGAAATCCCTCTTGTGGTGCAGAGGAGCTCTGGCCTAGACCGTACGACGTGCCAGCGAAGCCGAATGAGCTCTATCCACCATAGTTTCAAAACCCTGCGTATGGTGTGAACGATGAGGTCTGCCCTGCGTACGCTACAAACCCAAGCGCTGTGTACCACTCTCTAGAAGTATCCGGGAGGCCCGTATCGTCATAAGTGGACTCGACGTCACCCCCACGTTGAATTGAAAGCTGCAAAATAAAGCAACGTTAGTCTCATTAAATATTCTAGATATAGAATGTGAATCTCGTACCTCCCAAATGTGCAGCAAAGATGATTACGTTGGTGTCCGGACTCGCTAGTACTACGATGCCGAGCAGACTCGGTAGATTGCGATGGCCGACCGGACTCGCTAGGTCGCAATGACCTAGCAGCTGAGCATGGTGCACCCACTAGGTGCCCGATGTGTGATGTGTGCTCCGTCGAACAGCCACAGCTCAGATTGTGTACTATTTTTTAGCCTGCTTTAGAATGTACTTCAAAGTATTTTGCAGGGCTAGTGGTGTGTCCGAGCTACTGATGGCGGTCTCGGATGCGCTTGCGATGCACTGCGCCCGCTCCAAATGAAGTGTCGTATGAAACAGCTTCAGTAACATCTAGTATGAGTTTCGTAAATGAAACGATCAGAAATTTCAACATATCTTATGTTGTCATGGCGTCGCGAAGCGCTATAGCGATCGATCAAGCGTTGTAGACAGTCATCGTGCGTGACCTGCTCGGGGCGATCTGATGGACGAACGGTGAGTCTGCCACGCGATCGAGGTTTGTACCACTGCATGTACTCGTTGTACGTCCGGACGTCATACGAACGCTGCTCCATGAGGACATCCAGCAGCGCCCTGTCCGTCCATGCAGTTGTCCTCTCCTGCTGCAGTGGTTGCCAGTCCGTACCATACCGATCTGCTCTCGATTACCTGTATTTCCAAAATTATTGATGTTACAGAGCAAGATATACAAAGTGTAAACATTATTCGGATGGAATTTGACTCACTGGTGTACGGCTCACGGTAGGAACCTGCCATCCGAAGGGGATACGACCTGGTGCAAACCGAACTATCGTATTACGCGCTACGGCGCGTAAGCCTCCACCATATATGAGAACACTAGATGACGTGTTGTCGCCCATATGTCTGCGTCCAACAGGCATTGCAGGGACAACCCATAAGGCAATACACGCTCCATAAACTCTATAATCCAAGAACCCTAGATGATGTCGCTGTCGTGCAACGACTCAAACTCGTTATGCCACAACAGGCAACACCTCGACGGTCTGTCCTTGGTCCAGCACAGACGGGCACCAGTTGACCGAAAGCCTATAGTGGGCATGTCTATCAGGTCGACGAACTCGCCGAACGGGTGCACTGGTGCTATCCAGATGACCGATAAGAAAGTGCTCCTAACTCCATAGCTGCAGGAGCACGTAGCAGACGGCCAGGTGATTAGCAAGTGATTAGTAGGGTTATTTGTACTATTATATATACTCTTATAAATATTTATAATGTATAAAATTCTTGAAAAAAATAGACAATTACTATGACTGTGTCAGAAGGCTGCATGTAAAATTTTGTAATTTTTAGAGCTCGTTTGCTACATGTAATAACTATAAATATCATAATTGTACGATTTTTTAAGCAACATTTACAGCGGATAAAATTATCAAAAAAATTACACAATCGAGTACGTTATGTTGGAAGATTGCACATAAAATTTTGTAATTTTTTAAATTCAATTGCTATATTTAAAAATTCAAACAAACAATATATAAAAATAAGACATATAATTAAGACGGTTTAATTATCTAGTACTGGTGGTGGGGCGGCAGATGACACGCGTCAGTCCTATAGCGTCGCTGCCCAGCCAATGAGAGACAAAAATGTCATTTTTACTGATATGACGCACATACAATTATTTTTATAATTACGATTGTATATATATACACACGCAAAGTCCTGTGATATGATGCATCCGGTTCGTCACCCACGCAACGTCCCAAATGACGGATCTGCCCCGCGCGGTTGCCTCGGCGGCAGGTCATGCACGCGCGCGCTAGGAGCCCCCGTGGATGGACGCCTACGTCCACGTCAAGCTACAGCTCGGCCGGGGCGCGCGTCAACGCGGACCGATCGATCGATTATTCGATTATCCCGTGCCGGGCCGCGGAAAACGCCGCCAAACCGCCCTAATTGGACAGCTAGTGCTGCGCGCGGAGCTCGTCGACCACGCGCGGCAAGTTGCAGTGGATTGTTGGGACACCTGATTTTTTTTTCTCTTGAGGGACAAGGTTTGGATGCTTTTTCGTATAGGGGGGATTTGCTCGGACTCTTCTTCGACAGTGCCCTCTCAACACGCGGTTGCGATTTCACGAGTCTTTGACGTACTGTACGTGCCAAACTTTGTTTATCTCTTCTGTACTACATAGGCCGTTTCTTCTAGGAAGTTCCTAAGTTAACACTATACAAGTCTTGTGCTCCGAACAAACCACACTGAGTTAACCGTACTTATTATTGCTGTTGTCATATTTTATGATCCGAATAGATAGAGTCTGATCACTTCAAGTCGGGCCTAACCGTTGATTGTCTTTCTGACCGTTCGAAGAATTCAATCAAAAAAAGCAATACGAACTGATTGGATATTTTGATTGGGATCATTTTCGAGTTTGTAATGAACTCTGCACCGATCTGCATCAGACATAATGCTCTAAGGTGCATGTGCTGACTGCAATCAGACGTGGCTACTCAAGTCGCTTCCGACTATATCTCTACACCGTTATCTTCTGAGACTCTCCGAGCAGAGTGCAATTCCCGTTCATAATAAAATTACTGTTCCAGTTTTCAATAAGTCTTTATTTCGTTGTCGACTAGAACTATGTTCTTTTCTCGTCTGAGACTCTTGTTCCCAATGTTATTTATATCATTTGTAAACTACCTGGTATATACGTAGAAGCATGTCAAGTAACTTCAAAAAAATAATGGCTTGGAGTTTTACTCAGGAGACTTTGAAGCAATGTGCTGATTGAAAGGCATCGTGAGGCACTATATTGTTCTAGGTACACCACAACAGAATGGTGTGGCCGAGCGTATGAATAGAACCATCATAGAAAGTTACACTGCACACTATCAACATCAGGTCTGTCAAGGAGTTTTTTGGTTGAAGCCACTTCCACCGCATGTCGTTTGATCAACCGATCACCGAACATTGTCATCGACAGAAAAATTTCAATTGAAAAGTGGTCGGGTTCTTCTGCCAACTACTCGAATTTGAGGATTTTTGGCTGTTCTGCTTATACCCATATCAATAATGGGAAATTAGAGCCAAAAACTATTAAGTGCATCTTACTAAACTATAAATCTGGTGTGAAATGTGACAAATTATGGAATCCTAAAACAAGAAAGATGGTCGTGAGCATAAGTATTACATTTCATGAGTATGCTCTGATGAAAGACAATACGACCAGTGCTGCTCCTAAGAAGTAGCAGAAGATCAGCGTGCAGGTGGAACACATCATTAATTCAAGATTCCCACCAGAAGCCGACAAAGAAATTTCACAGGAAATCCTTGTTCAAAATTTGACCAGTAGTCATCCAACAGGAACTGGTCAAAACCAATAATCCATTACAGTTGATTGAGTAAGGATGACTATTCAGTCTTCGAGGATGTTAATTGAAGAATCCAATATTCTGTCTTACTATTTAAGTATGGTGAAAGATATTGTAGATATTGCCGAGCCGTCAACTTATCCAGAAGCCATCTGGTCTGATAAGTTAGAGAGGTGGATAGCTGCCATGCATGAGGAGATGGAATCTCTCGAGAAAAACTCTACTTGGGAGCTGGTCGAGCTCTAAATTGAAAAGAAACACATACGCTACAAGTGGATTTACAGGAAGAAGAAAGGTACATCACCAACTGATCAGGTTAGGTGCAGCTCGAGACTCATTGCAAAAGGGATATAGTCAAATCCCAGGTATTGATTTCATAGATGTTTTTTCCCTATAGTAAAGTATAGTTATATTCTTACTCTACTCAGCATTGTAGAGATACATGATTTTGAGCTTAATCTACTGCATGTTAAGACCACGTTCTTACATGAGAAATAAAAAGAAAGCTTCAATATGAAGCAGCCAGAGGGTTTTGTCATTCTGGAAAAGGAGTTTTTTCTTGCAAGTTAAAGAACCCTCTTTATGAGTTGAACCAATCACCTATACAATGTTACAAGAGGTTTAACTTCTTTATGATCTCCCAAGGATGCTGTTGTAAATATTGCGGTATAAGCATATTTTCTATTTTAATTCCAATAATAATTATGATAATAGTAATCACCCAAACATGGCATAAGAATGACTTAAATAACATATTAACATATGTATCATTCACAACATTGCACAATGAGTGAAAACTCAACATGAACATCATATATGAATTCAACATTAGCATGGCATTCATAACATTAATGTATTTGCATGCTAATCTCATGAAAAACTTAATATATATGATCAATACATATAACAATTCAGATTTGCAACATGCTGTCATCATTAATAGTCTAACACAAAAGACTAAAACAAGATAATACCAACAGATTTATTTGTTTTTAGAGCTCTCAGAACAGAGTCGCACAAAATCAAAGATTTTGGCCTTCTCATGTCAATGTTGAATATCCTTAACAAAGATCTAAAAGCTAATAATTAAGACTTGAGCTCTATTTTATTTTCTCATCATCACGACTCAAAAGTTCGAGAACAATGAACTAGTTTTTCTGAACCAAAGCTTCCAATCAAAGCATACAGTAGCAGCAACAAAGCAATAGATCAAAGCGGTCTTAAAATGACAGGTATTTAGATACTTCTAAACCGAATTGCTAAAGAACATCTATAGCACATAAATCAACATTTACTACTACTGTCAATCTTAATTAGAAGAAAGCATAAAGCGTAGTCCGAGACGGTGAAAGCAATATTATAGAGCTCAATCTCAATTCAATTAGTTAGATCAATCTCAATATTCAACCATTTCATCACAGAGCAATTAACCCTTTCCTTTGCGCATTCATTCACAGCATATCACAGAGATACCAGATGAAGCACAGAAAGGATCTGAATACTCACAAGGCGACGGTATTCGAAACCACCATGAAGAAATCGAAAAAGGCAAGGCACGATGAAGATCGCTGACCCAGAAAATCTATCAACCCGCTGTTGCAAGCAAGTAGATGATTCACGGAGATACAATGCCGCACTCCTTCTTTAGCCGACCACCAAAGAAGAAGCCGAGGTTGGGTATGCCGACAGACGCAGATTGCTCGCCGAGAGCAATCAAACACGGCGAGGAATGCCGCCGCCTTGTTCTTTCTCGGCTAGACCTCTCACAATCCCGAGATGCTCAAACCCAGATTAGGGTTCACACACGGGACCAACACAAGGCCTCAAACGAAGATGACCCGAGAGCCAAGTCGTCGCCCACCGAAGAACAAAGAGGAGCGTAAAAATCACGAGAGGCAACTGGAGATCGAGCGAAAAGGATGCACCTACCGGTCGAATCGAGCCCCTTTAAAGAGCAGAGGAGATGAAGCCGCGGGGTGGCGTGAGCGGCCGGCTCCGAAGAACCCGGGCCAGCTCCACCTCCGCCAACGGTCTCCAGCTCGCTCCCTCCTCTGCCGAGAAAATCGGATCTAGGCGGGGCACCGCAACCGTCGCACGGAGAGGCGCTTCAGCCGCCAGGGCCGAGTCGGGGGAGACGAAGTCTCCTCACCCCTTTTCTTTTCCGCTCGGGTGACCGCCAGGTGGGTCCCACCATTTAGGGCTCCCTTCACTCTTTTCCTCAATTGCGAAATTCCCGGAATGCCCTCTCGGATATAACAGTCCCCACCAATTTATCAATTGATAAAAGATGTCCAAAGTCTTGTTCAATATACAGCTGTTCGGCTATGGGTACCTTGTGGGTTTGAACCCAAAACCTAGCGACAAAGACTACGACTCTGCACAGACAAAGGAGGACTTCGCCTTGATCCAATGCCTTGGTGTGAGAGCTTTCGCCCAAGTCACATTCTCTTGGGCGGCTTGCCCTTTCCTCCGGGTTGGGACGTTCGGTCATGTCCCGTATCTAGCTCATGGGTGCTTAGAGAGTATACCCTTATCTCTCTTTGATTGCGACCTCACAATCACACTCACGTAGGTGAACCCTTCTAGGAGTCTGTGAGGATGACTCCATAAGTCAGATATAGACCTCGAGTTCATTAAGAGCCATTGCTCAACTTTCCATACAGAAAGAGCACTGCAGCTAATGAGACCCGTTAGTTGTGCTCTCTAATTTCACACGTTTGTTGTCCTAGAGCCTAGTTCACGGATCTCCGATCTCCTAGGATAGGTTACTACCGATGTGAACCTTCATACGGTATAAGCCCCATTCCCCGAGATGTCGCAAGGATGACCTTTGAGCCAATCCTTTAGTGAAAGGATCGCAAGTTCCTTTCGGATGGATGTATTCGGCGAAATAACACCCGTCTCTCGGCATGCCGTCATCGACTTAAGTCGTCTCTTTATGTGTTTTGAGGACTTCATATTGTCCTTTCTACTCTTCGCCTTAACCGAGCGGTTTGGTTATCGCGAGAGATCAAAATAGTGGAATCGATTTTTCCAAGACAGGCGGTCGAAGGAGTTCTCGAATCCATTCTCGCCTCTCACCACCGAGTCAAGTGCAACTAACTCGGCCTCCATGGTGGACCGTGTAAGGATAGTCTTTTGAAGACTTCCACGAAACGGCCCCACCGCTAGAGTGAATACATAACCACTCGTAGCCTTCATATCATCCGAGTCACCGATCCGGTTAGAATCATCGAATCCTTCCAAGACCGCGGATGACCGAATAGTGTATTCCCAATTTAGAGGTTCCCTTCAAATATCTGAGTACTCTTTCTAGTGCTATCCAATGATCATCTCCTGGATTGGACGTATAACGACTCAATCTGCAAACAGCATACGAGATGTCTGGCCTCGTTGCACTAGTTAAGTACATCAGAGATCCTATAATTTGAGAATATCTAATTTGATCTTTCCCATGCCCAATGTTCTTATGCAGCTTTGCATTTGGATCATAGGGTGTGGATTGCTTCTTGATCCAGTAAATCCAAATCTGGTTAGGACTTTATCCGCATAATGGGATTGCGAAAGAGTAATCTCATTCTCACCCTTTATAAGCTTGATGTTTAGAATAACATCGACTTCACCCGCATCTTTCATATCAAAGTTCGGGAAAGGAAAGACTTTGTATTATTAATCACATCCATGTTGGTCCCAAAAAGCAATATGTCATCTACATAAAGACATAGAATGACACCTTCGCCTCCACTAAACCGATAGTAGACACATTTATAAACCGTTTACACAAAAGCCGACCGACGCCATCGTACTATCAAATTTCTCATGCCATTGCTTAGAGCTTGCTTTAGACCATACAGGATTTGATCAATCGACATACTTTCTTTTCTTGCCCTTCAACCACAAATCCTTCAGGCTGTTGCATATAAATCTCCTCATCCAACTCTCCATTTAGGAAAGCGGTCTTTACATCCATTTGATGTACTAGGAGCTTGTATGCAGCAGCTATTGCTAAAAGCACTCGGATTGTGGGTAAACGAGCCACATGAGAGTATGTGTCAAAATAGTCTTCTCCTTCCTTTTGCGTGAAACCTTTAGCCACTAAACGAGCCTTGTACTTTTCAATAGTACCATCAGGTCTACGCTTTCTTTTGAAGATCCATTTGCGACCTCTTGGCTTACAACCAAAGTGAGATCTGAAATTTCCCAAGTTCCGTTAGCTATGATGGAATTCATCTCGCTACGGACTGCTTCCTTCCAGTAATCCACATCCGGAGATGCGTATGCCTCTGAAAGTGTTCGTGGCTCATCATCCACGACATAGGTGACAAAGTCTTCACTAAGTGACTTTTCGGTTCTCGTCTCTTGCTCCTCCTCAACTCCAAATCAAGTAGTGTTATCCACATTAGGAAGAATAGAGAGATCATCTAAACCAGAATGGTCATTGATTTCCTTTGGTCTCATAGGAAACACTTGCTCAAAGAATGTCGCATCGCGAGATTCCATCACTATATTTGTAGTGATGTCAACTACCTCGGATTTGACCACTAAGAATCTATAAGCTGTGCTGTGTAAAGCATATCCTAGAAAGACACAATCAACGGTCTTATGACCAATCTTTCTTTTCTTCGGTAATGGTACATGAACCTTTGCAAGGCATCCCCATGTCCGAAGAAATGATAAGTTGGGTTTTCTCCCCTTCCATCCTTCATAGGGTGTTTCCTCCTGATTACGAGGTGGAACCCTATTCAGGATATAGTTAGCTGTGAGAACTGCCTCACCCCACCAATAGTCAAGCAAGACACGAACTCAAGCATGGCGTTAACCAAGTCACATAGAGTTCGGTTCTTCCTTTCGGCTATTCCATTTGATTGGGGTGAGTATGGTGGAGTAACTTCATGAATTATTCCACTTTCTTCACAGAATTGGGAGAACTCATGTGAAACGATTCACCTCCTCGGTCCGATCTTAACCGCTTGATTTTCTTTTCTAGTTGATTTTCAACTTGACTTTATAGATTTTAAAGTGTTCAAGTGCTTCATCTTTTGTTTTGAGTAGATAGATATAACAATACTTAGTTGCATCATCTATGAGAGTTAAGAAGTATCGTTTGCCACCTTTAGTTAATATTCCATTCATCTCACAAATATCAGAATGGATTAGTTCAAGTGGAGAAGTGCTTCGCCCTTCGACGCTATGAAAAGGTTTTCGGGGCTGCTTAGCTTGCACACACACTTCACATTTTGAACCCTTCTCATAATTATAGCTAGGAATTAAACTCATTTTACTTAACCGCATAATGGCTTCAAAATTTACATGACACAACCTTGAATGCCAAATATCATGAACTTTATTGCAATGGGAAACATTAAAGATGTTTACATTATTCAAATCAAGAGTTGATAAGCGGAACATGCCTCCGCTATCATAGCCTTTGCCCACAAAGTTACCAAACTTGGTCAAGATGACCTTATTGGACTCAAATACAAGCTTTATTCCTTGTCTACATAGCATTGACCCGCTAAGGAGGTTGCGAGTCATCGCAGGCACATACAGTACGTCTTTGAGGATGAGTGTCTTGCCCGAAGTGAGCTTCAGGCAAACCTGTCCAATCCCACGTACTGTTGCGGCGGCTCCGTTGCCCATTAGGACGGATCCACCACCTTCACCCTGAAATAAAGAGAAACAAGATCGATCAGCACATATATGTCTAGTAGCACCTGTATCAATCCACCAATCAATAGATGGATTTGCCATAAAGGCACGAGGTACATACTCTTCCAAGTGGAGCTTGCCAAGACGACATTTGCTTGACCTTATGGCCTTTGTGTCGACCAGAGTCGGACCCTTGCCCTTCGATTGCGACAATGATTGGCCTTATGGCCGACCTCTCCATAAACAAAACAGACAATGTCCTCCTTTTTCTTCTTCATTTTCTTTGGTTGGAGCTTGTATTGGGGCTGACTCTTGAATTTGTGTTTCCCAGGGCCTCCAGTTCTTTTAACTTCCACTTGATGAGCTTGAACTTGAGTCTTTCACATACCATCACCTGATCTGGCACGCTCTTCGATATTAATAGCGGCTGACAGCTCATTGAGCGTCAAGCGCTCCTTTATATGTCTACGAGCGGTCACAAAGTCACGCCACGAGAGCGGTAACCGCCAGATGACGTTTACTTGGAACTTCTCGGTAGGACACGTCGATCGACTTAAGTCACGTACATGGAGTTGAAGCTCGTGGAGCTGCTCCATCACCGACCGTCCTTCCACCATCTTATAGTTCAAGTAGTTGGCCGTTACAAAGGACTCGTTCCCGTTATCTCCTTCAGAGTACTTCTCATCAAGCTCGTCCCACAATTGCTTGGCATTCGTGAAGTTGACGTAGACGTCAAACAAACGGTTAGACATGATGGCTAGCAAACGGGCTAAGACTGCATTATTGGCCTCTTCCCAACGCATCGTTTCAGGTATCTCTAGCGGAAACGCCGGAGGACTTGAAATGACCTAGAAGAGCCTAAGGTCAGTCAGCCAAAGCTTAGCCCTCGCCTGCCAACGTTTGAAGTTGACACCGTCAAAGACTTCGGGCTTTACGACGTCAGAGGAGGAAGCCATTCTTTCAAGTATAGATTTTCTGGATTGTGGTAAATATTGCGGTATAAGCATATTTTCTATTTTAATTCCAATAATAATTATGATAATAGTAATCACCCAAACATGGCATAAGAATGACTTAAATAACATATTAACATATGTATCATTCACAACATTGCACAATGAGTGAAAACTCAACATGAACATCATATATGAATTCAACATTAGCATGGCATTCATAACATTAATGTATTTGCATGCTAATCTCATGAAAAACTTAATATATATGATCAATACATATAACAATTCAGATTTGCAACATGCTGTCATCATTAATAGTCTAACACAAAAGACTAAAAACAGCATAATACCAACAGATTTATTTGTTTTTAGAGCTCTCAGAACAGAGTCGCACAAAATCAAAGATTTTGGCCTTCTCATGTCAATGTTGAATATCCTTAACAAAGATCTAAAAGCTAATAATTAAGACTTGAGCTCTATTTTATTTTCTCACTGTCACAGCTCAAAAGTTCAGAGAACAACAGAACTAGTTTTTCTGAACCAAAGCTTCCAATCAAAGCATACAGTAGCAGCAACAAAGCAATAGATCAAAGCAGCAGTCTTAAAATGACAGGTATTTAGATACTTCTAAACCGAATTGCTAAAGAACATCTATAGCACATAAATCAACATTTACTACTACTGTCAATCTTAATTAGAAGAAAGCATAAACTGTAGTCCAGACAGTGAAAGCAATATTATAGAGCTCAATCTCAATTCAATTAGTTAGATCAATCTCAATATTCAACCATTTCATCACAGAGCAATTAACCCTTTCCTTTGCGCATTCATTCACAAAGATATCACGGAGATACGGATGAAGCACGAAAGGATCCGAATACTCACAAGGCGACGGTATTCGAAACCACCGTGAAGAAATCGAAAAAGGCAAGGCACGATGAAGATCGCTGACCCAGAAAATCTATCAACCCGCTGTTGCAAGCAAGTAGATGATTCACGGAGATACAATGCCGCACTCCTTCTTTAGCCGACCACCAAAGAAGAAGCCGAGGTTCGGGTATGCCGCACAGGACCGCAGATTGCTCTGGCCGAGAGCAATCAAACACAGCAGGGAACAGCGCCGCCGCCTTGTTCTTTCTCGGCTAGACCTCTCACAATCCCGAGATGCTCAAACCCAGATTAGGGTTCACACACGGGACCAACACAAGGCCTCAAACGAAGATGACCCGAGAGCCAAGTCGTCGCCCACCGAAGAACAAAGAGGAGCGTAAAAATCACGAGAGGCAACTGGAGATCGAGCGGAAAAGGATGCACCTACCGTCGGAACTGAGCCCCCTTTTAAAGAGCAGAGGAGATGAAGCCGCGGGGTGGCGTGAGCGGCCGGCTCGGAAGAACCCGGGCCAGCTCCACCTCCGCCAACGGTCTCCAGCTCGCTCCCTCCTCCTGCGCGGCCGAGAAAATCGGATCTAGGCGGGGCACCGCAACCGTCGCGGAGAGGCTCACCGCCAGGTCGAGTCGAGGGAGACGAAGTCTCCTCACCCCTTTTCTTTTCCGCTCGGGTGACCGCCAGGTGGGTCCCACCATTTAGGGCTCCCTTCACTCTTTTCCTCAATTGCGAAATTCCCGGAATGCCCTCTCGGATATAACACATGCAAGTTTGGGCTAAAGAAGAGTCTACGTAAAGGCGATTTTGCCTACGTATTATTGCTGTGACTTTTGAGTGTACGTAAACACGAACTTTGGGCTAAAGAAGAGTCTACGTAAAGGTGATTTGGCTGGGTTTTTTTTCGCGAGTACGGAGGACTACGCAACTTTCCATTGATAGAAGTTCAATACAACTTAGCCCCGTGCAAGGCGAGGCGTTCACACAGCGTGAAAGACACACACTCGCAAGGATAAAATACTCAGGTGATTAGCTAGGTTTGCGTGGTTATTTTAGCCGGGGCGGATTCACACCCTGAACAGGATAGATTTCAGTTTGGATATAAAAAATATCTAATGTATAACCTAGGTAAATTCAGTTCAGCCTAGTTAATATTTTCATGGTACAGTCCAGATAACCTAGATCATTTTAACACTAAACCCGGGACGTAACTAAATCCTGACTCCGTCACTGATTATATCTAGGTTTGTGGGATTATTTCCGACCTATTTCGGGCGTGCGATGTATACACGTATCTGTTTTAGTTAGTTGGCTGACAGTGAGAAAGCTAGCAAGATGGACGACGTCGATTGGCGGCGATCGCAGGTTAATGATGAAGATGAGAGGTAGTTAATTAGTGCTGGTTGATCTTTTCACGGTGAGCGCCCGCACCGGACTGGACTGGATCGGATCGACGACGTCAAACCGCCCCCAATAAAGCTAGTCTTTGCCTCTTCCAGCTTTTGCGAAATTGGTGAGGGTAGCACACACGTTTATGAGTTGCCGCTTTCGTAATTAATACGTTTATGAGTTGCCGCTTTCGTAATTAATTATCTCCAGGGAGGATATTATCATCCACACAAATTCAATGTCTGTTGATTGAGGCGTCAGCAAGTTGGAGTAGCTTATGTTACGGGTTACAGGTCTTGTTTTAGATCAGTCTGAGTCGCGAGATTTGTTAAAAAAATTCTACAGGTGTTGCACAGTTTTTAGAAGAAACTTATTAAAATCCTGTAGAATGGATGCGTTCTAAATGGATCCATTGGCTTCTACTGTAGAATTTGGTGCGACTCCATGGATCGAGCCAGCAATTAAGTTGAACAAAAAAAAACTCCATCCGTTCTCTCATAAGCGACGGTGCTTATACCCATGCCGCGATAAGCACTAGTAGCAGTCCTGAAGAAGATGGTAACTAGTATTATTATTATTATTATGCTCCGATCACCATTTTGATTATCCAAACCTCGGTCTAACCCGTGGCCCGTAGTCACCATCAAAGGATGGTCGCGCCTTGCCGCCACTCTCGTGCGCGGCCAACTGTTCACGTGGCCCAGAATCGACCCGTGGGCCCCACCACCTCCCAAATCCACGAGACCCTGTATTCGCTTGGCCCCGAGCCCTCCACGTGTCCCCCCTCCCACAGGTCACCGTCGCCAGCCCTGTCCCATCTACTAAGGCCATCCCTCTCCTTACCGAACGAATCATAAGTAAGAGGTAGTTTATCATCTTTAAAAAATAATAGCAGGTATTATATATCTCGTCTAAATTACATTACATATATGGTACACTGCTACTCCTGATACCTTTCCATATATGATATAAACTAGCAGCGGGTGCGCAGCGTAACGCCGCACAAGCTATCGTATGGACCGAAGTAAAAGAGGCAAAAATCCGCGAGCCGGTGCTCCAAAAAAAATCGGGGACGTTTGCGTAATTTCGGAGGAACAAAAGGATTTTTCCGTAAAAAAGCAGGGACCCGCAAGGATTTGTACGTAACTAAATAAGGATCTATACGCAATTTAGGAAACCGCAGGGGGCTATCCTGCAAAGTGGAGGGGCCAAAAAAAACTGGCAAAGACTTTTTTGCGAGAATCAGGGACCTGTATGTAATTTCGAAAAAACTCAAAAAAACGCTCTTCTGACCGTACACATTTTTCGGTGGCCACACGGCGCGCGCGCTGGCGTTCGCACGGGCGGGGGACGTGGCTCGCGCGGGAGGCCGGAACCCCCGCTCGTAATAGGGGTAGTATTCTCAATAAATAAACACCCACGAAACAGAACCAGCCAATGCTTGGTTCTGCTATAAAGCAACGAATCGTCGGGGCGTGTGCTAGCTTTCGCCTACTACTGCTGCTTGCTTCTGCTGTTGAAGTGAAGGCTGGGTGAAGGGTGGAGGTGGTAACTGGTGAGATGATGGAGCTGGGGTGGGAAGGTACTGGGGGTGGGGGAGGAGGTGCGGGCGTGCGGTGGTTCGCCGGCGGCGGTCCACTGCCGGACTTGCGCCGGCGGGGAGGGGGTACCTGTGCGCGGGTGCGACGCGTGGCACGCGCGGGCGGGGCACGAGAGGGTGTGGGTGTGTGGTGTGCGAACTCGCGCCGGCCGCGGTCACCTGCAGGGCCGACGCGGCGGCGCTCTGCGCCGCCTGCGACGCCGACATCCACGACGCCAACCCACTCGCGCGGCGCCACGAGCGCGTCCCCGTGGAGCCCATCGGGTCCGCGCGTGCAGCTGCCGGGGCGGAGGACGCGCTGCTGTTCGGCGGCCCGGACGGCGATAAGGACGGCGCCGCGGCGAGCCTTGACGTTGTGGACGGCGGCGGCAAGGACGTGAAGCTTGACTTCCTGTTCGCCGACGCCATGGACCCTTTCCTCGGCTCCGAGCTCGCGCGCTTCCCGCACGCCGACAGCGTGGTCCCCAACAACGGATCAAGCACCGGCGGCGTGGTGGAGCTGGACTTCGGTGCCGCAGCCGCCGTCGCCAAACCGTCCTACAGCTCCTACACGGCGGCGTCGCTCGGGCACAGCGTAAGGGCTTGCTTTGCTTCAAGAATCTTGCCACCTCGTGCCGTGTGTGCGCGTACAGCTTCCTAATCTTTCTTCTATTCTTTTGATCGAGCAGGGTTCGTCGTCGGAGGTCGGGTTGGTGCCGGACGCGATCTGCGGCGGCGGCGGCGGCATCATCGAGCTCGACTTCGCGCAGTCTAAGGCGGCCTACCTGCCGTACGTTGCGACTCCTAGCCACAGTGTAAGAGCCTAGCAAGCTAGCTAGCTGCTCTTCTATATATGCAAGAAACAAGACATGTTATAACTAGCGATCCTTGCATCTTAGCAGTAATTGATTCGGCTTTAATTTGCAAGCAGGTCTCGCCGGTGGATGTTGGGGCGGTGCCGGACCGGAGCGATGGCGCGGCTGCCGGCAAGGTCGCGACGATGGCGCCGGCGGCGACCGAGGAAGGGAGGGAGGCGCGGCTGATGCGGTACCGCGAGAAGCGGAAGAACCGGCGGTTCGAGAAGACCATCCGGTACGCGTCCAGGAAGGCCTACGCCGAGATGCGGCCGCGCATCAAGGGCCGCTTCGCTAAGCGCGCCGACGACCACGACGCCGACGCCGACGCCGAGGACGCCGCCTCGGCCGCGCCGCAGCCTTACATGCTCGACTTCGGCGGCTACGGCGTCGTGCCAACCTTCTGACGCGCGCGCGCTCTTCGCTTCGCTTTCCGCGCCGGCCGGTGTCTAATTAATCCGGCACGGCGGCGTGCATGTATGCTTGCTTTGTGTTTCCTTTTGTAATTGCATGCAGCGTGTTTGAGCTAGCTGATCATTAATTAGGCTGCTGGTGTCTACGTACCACGCATACATACATGTTTGCTAGAATAGCTAGTTCTAGTTGATTACTCGATCACCTGCCCTTTTTGGACTAGCTTGATTAAATCAGGCTAGTGTAGTGTAGCAACGTGTTTGCTAGAATGGCTAGTTCTAGTTTTGGATCGGTAAGATGTTTAATTATTTCGCGTCTTACCATCTCATCTCTTTAATGATGCACTATGCTATGGAGAGTATTCCCTTGTGTTTAACTTGTACTTGGATGGGAGAAATCGTGTATGGTAGCAGTAAAGCACTTAATTACAGAAGTTCTTTTTTTTACGGACTTGGGTGCAGAAGGTGAGATCAGTACGAGTAGGGGTGTAAATGGTACGGGTTAATTCAGACCGATCTGATACTAAATCTAGTCGGTATCAAATACAGGAATTTAAGTTGTTGCCGGATATGGTAGCGAAAACAGGAGAGCTAAAATCTGACCGAATGACGCTGATAAACAATAAAACAGATACTATTCAATCGGATATCTGACAAATAAGTTAGTATCCCAATCAGTTCAGCCTATTAACCATCATTAATACCAACCAGTCTAGAATTTACCTAAGTCCTAAGCTAACTCTAGAGTCCAACCACTCTAGCCAGTCGCCATCAATCCTCCCCGCTTATGTTGAACTTGCGTATGAAGTTATCGGTTTTCGAACTCATATATGAATTTATCGATTTTTGAATTTATGTATGAATTTATCGTTTACGTTGAACTTGTGTTGTGTCAGCTATCGTACTTAAGTAATCTGATGAATTTATTGCTAATTGAAGGCTTCAAGTGATGGTTGCATCATTCGATGTATATTTATATATGTATATATATACTATCTGTCTATATTATTCGTTTTCGATCCGAAATCGTCATATATTCGTCCTGATGGTACCGTGTCTGAGATTCTAAATACTCCGAATTCATATTTGTATCTAGTTTTACCTATCTAACACCGAGAAAAAAATATGAATTAGGATATAAGATAAACAATGTCTATCTGAATCTGATTTGATTGCACCCTTAAGTACGAGCTCTGTCTCTGTAAGTTACCCCACGCCAAGAAATAGGCTATTTCTCAGTCCTCACAGCATTGGTAAGTCTCGACTCGAGTCATCGAGTTTGATGCAATGGTTAAGGACGCAGGCGAACTGATGTGCCGATTTACAATAGTAACTACATACAACGGATCCACCAAAACACGGTCTAACGGTTGAGAAAGGCAAGAGTTATGCAGTTCATTTTAAGATAACTAGTTAGAGATCCGTATGTTACAATAAAGTCATAAAAATAATAAAATAGAATTTATTGTTGGTCAATTTCACACATCAAACATTGGAAAGCAAGCGACAGAGAGAAGGGTGCCTAGAATGCACGAGGAGATGAGAAAAGTGTAGGGGTAGACGGTTGTATCTTGAGAGAGAAGGAGAGAGACGAATTGTCCAGATCAAATCGGATAGTTGAGAAAAGAAGAGTGAGGACGAATCAACTACCAATTCCTTCTTTTATAATAGTAAAGATTAATCCATTTTCACAGTGTACAAGCAGTGGTTGCAATTTGAAACTGCTATATGAATGCTGTTTGCAACTTTAATTTGGATGGTTGCATGCCGAGATCCCCATATCTTCGATCGCTAGGAGTCCTGCGACCGTTCTGCAGCAGTGTACTTGCTAGGAGCCCTGTCGTGTCTTGTCCACTTCTCCCAATTGCTATGAAAGGAGAGAGAGAGAGAGAGAGAGACCTCTTGCGATGGATGTGGCACATGCACACCGACGTATACCTGCCTCGATGTATGATATGGAAAAGGCAAAGCAAGGACAGGTTTAGGAGCAGTGGTGAAGCCAGACAACAGAAATATTGGGATCATCTCTATTGCATAATAGTATTCTCTCTACTGATAAACAATAATTTTTTATAGTGTTAACTAAATTTCATTAGGGTCACTACTCATACGCTGGTTTCACCCTTGTCTAAGAGGTGTTCTTCTATCGCTACGGTTTACAGTTTTTTTTTGTTAGGGTTTAGTAGCTTAATAAAGAGCAATTAATGAAAGAAATTGAAGCAAAAAAATCGACTAAAAAAATCGAAAAAAGCCGAAAAGAGTAAGACATTAGCTAGCTAGCTAGTGAGGTGAGCTGTTTGATCAAGTCCAGTTTCGTGGAGTACTTGTCGAGACGGCAAGTATGCTTATCGCTTTGCCTTCGCTTCAAGTTTTGTTGGTATCTCACCGATCGAGTTTGATACGATCTTGCTGCTGAAATCGAATCGGCACGCACTGTGCGCGTAATTTGATTTCCTTGTCAACATTCATAAAAGAATGTAAGTACAGACAGCATGGATCCGTGTGTGAACCAGCCGTAATATAAAACTGCAACCTTATTTTGTTAATTGAGATGAGATGAAGTTGGACATGACGGATTTATGATAGTTGCTTCGAGTCTAACATGGATTATCCGTCCTGTTCTTTTCAGGTTCTAAAAGTTACTTTTCGGTTTTTTTATAGTAACTAGCTTTTAAATGAAGTATTTTTTTAAGATATGATCTATTAGTTAATTATAGTATATACTTTACTGACTTCATTTATATCGACAAAAACCGTACGTGAGTTTCTGTTACTCTGTAATCTCTCGTTCAAACAGCCTAAAAAGTACAAACCATAGACAAAAACCACAAACTTCGTTCAGTGTCCTTCCTAATGGAGCATGCATGAAGGAACGAATTGCATTGTAGGTTCGAGTGGGCTCGATCTGTTCACGGGATAGGCCTGGCCCAAGGGACCGCGGAGTGTGATATATGGGCCTATGTATGTAGCCAATTGTCCTTTGGAAACACACGTTTCCTCTTATGAAAATCGTCGAAGAACAAAATGAACAATTCCGTCATCTTATGTTGTGCGTGCCTTTCTCTGCTCAATGTGTGCTTACATTCTATTGGTGAATTTCATATCAACCGTCGTATATATACAATTGCTAGAATTAGTAACGTGTCAGTGTCACCTGGGCAGCATTCGAAGGATTTGTGCCATAAGCACTCACAAATCCATTTTCAGGTGCATTGCGAGTGTGGAAATAGACCTAAATGCATAGAATTTCCGCTGGTCCAGGTACAAGATGTACTGATAGGGGTCCTTTCAGTAATAAAGGGTAGGGTTTTTTTAAGTGTGACTTTTAGCTTTTGAATTCTAACTGTTTATGAGAGATAATACGTAGAGACAGTCGTCTGTGATTTTGGCTGGTATAGCTAAACTCGATACAATGTATACTACAATCAACTTGTAGACATCACCTTAAAAAGACGCACCATTTAAAAGCTAATACTATAGTAAAAGTGAAAAAAAAGCAAAAGTCACAGCTCTGCCAAACCAGCCAAAAACTTGTATGAGTTGATAGGTCAGGCAGGCATCTAATCCGAGTTGTCGGTCTGCTTATGGGTCTGTTCTTTTCGGCTACGGCTTATGGCTTATAGCTGAAATTTTTGAATTTTGGCTGTTTGCGACAGAGATTGCGGAGAGAGAGATACTCGCTTGCGATTTTGGTTGATACAGATGTTAGGCTTTTAACGTGTACTACAATTAACTTGTAGATTCCGTCTTGAGAAAATACTCAATTTAAAAGTTAGGTACTATAGCAAAAATCAAAAACAGCTTTTAGAAGTCGTAAAGAACAGTGCTATGAATTCCTAACGTTTCAGGTGCCCAACCACTAAGAGCAGGGACAAGACAACAGTGGAATTTGATCGCAAATAAAGAAGAAGAAAAGACAACAGTGGAATTCAAAGAGAGGTGTTAAAACAGCTGGTTCCCTTCTGAAGGGCCATTTGAGGTCTATACTCTAGGAATTGCAGATGAATTATATTGTTTTAGAAAATTTATGTGAAGTTTCAACAAAATTTTCTGCATCCAAAATAGACTAAATAATTTTAGCTGCACATTCATTAGAGTAGCATTGACATGTGCATGAAAGTGGCATCAACACAAACAAGTCTGCATTTTCGTTCAGGTTAAATTGGGAGCTAGTGGCTATTTATAGTGCTATACAACATTGAACTGCATGCCGGTGTACATATACGTTCAAGAGATTATTCCAATATACTAGGAGTTTTTAGCAGTTTTGGCATGTTTTGAACTCGTATTTCCAAGAATAGCTGTAGTTGCACGAGAATTGTAAAAATATCACTTCTGCCATACGGTGACCAAGCGATAGCGCCATGGAGCTAACACGTGGCTAGCGGTGCCCTTTGGCCGTGCGGCAGGGGCCTACCGCCCGGCCACCGTGCGGCCGCGTACCTGCCGTCCGGCCACCATGCCGCCAAGGCGGTGTCGTGTGGTCGAAGCGCCGTGATCGAAGCGTCGTGGTCGAAGGCCATGGTCGAAGCGTCGTGGTCGTAGCGTTGTGGTCGAAGCAGTGCATGGTCGGGGAGGGGGAGCAGCCTCGTGGCCGCACGACACTGCCTTGGCCTCATGATGATCGGGTGGCAGGCTCCTGTCGCACGATCACAGGGCTCTTTAGCTATGTGTTATCTCCACGACGCTATCGTCCGGTCACTGTACAGCAGAATTGATATTTTTATAATTATCGCATGACTATTTTTTTGTAAATATGAACTTAAAAGGTGCCAAAAGGCCAAAACTTCGTATGCTCGGATACATAGGGTGCGACATGGACGGACTGATGATTTTGTTGAGGAACTGTCGCTAGTGACCAGTCCGATCGATTCCTCTGCTATGCAAAACCAGATCAATCACAGAAGACAGAAATAATATATTGAAACTCAGAGATAGAGAGAACTCCTGGTCTTTCTTTATTGCTTTCTTTCTTATGCGTATGTCTGTACAATATAGTCAATAGTACTCCCTATTTATAACCTAGTGGTGAGTTGCCTTTATGGGCCAAGGCTTCAAGCCCAGGCTCAGGTTTCCTAACACTCCCCCTTAGGCACTTATCCGACGTGTTCATGCCTCATAAAAACTCCATCCAGTGAAAAAAATTTGGAGAAAGAGTACATGATACATGTTATGCTGCGTTGCACGAATTGCCTCATTAAAAACCTTGGCCGAGAAACTTCAGAAAAACTCATCAAGGAAAAAAGAGTACAATCTACTCAAATTCATTTAATCTTCAAGAGTACAATCAAGGGAAAACGCAGAGGTAGCGGTGGGGTTTTGCTGGCGCTTTGACATGCGGCTGGCACAATTAAGAAGGTGTCAGGGCAGGAAGGGCGAGGTGGTACAGTCTCTGACCGGTTGCAGCGGCGTGGCAGCGGTGGGAAGAAACAGGAATGTGCTACGGCGATATTTTCAGACCGTGAACAGTGTGCGCGCGAAAAAGGCTGAAGGGGGCGATGCGGCAGAGAGATCAGGGTATGGATGGTTGGGATAGGTGCGGGATTAGGCCAAGATTCACATGAAATCAAAATCAAACAATAATTCAAATTCTTTTTGAATTTTTGGTTTTGTTTCATAACAAGTACTCGTAATAACTAATAATATCCGGCGTTGAATAGCCTAATCAGTGTAGCACCGCGGTTCTCTAGCTGAGCTGACTACCAGTTTGATTTCCACGGTTGTGTTGAGTAAATTCTTCGTGTGGATTTTCTGGATTGAAACCTATGAATTTTAGATATTGAGACTTAAGACGATAACACCGGCCAATTATCCGTACTCTTAAAAAATTAGCAGTAGCTAATACGCATTCACAAAGATGATGTTGAGCACATGAGCTGGAGCACAAGCTGGCTAAAAGCTGTGTAGTAGTTGGTGGCAAGATAGGAAGAGCCACTGAAGGAAGATATGCCATGATCAACTTGACGCCTGTGACTGAGTTTTTCGCTGCATATGCCGGCAGAAGTGGATGCTACTTGGCAGAACTCTGGACTAGTGATCCGCAAATGGAAAGACACAACTTTACCCATATGGTCAGGTCAGGCCGTCTCTTTCTTAGCTTCTTCACAGCACTTTAACCCGTTGCTAGTGACACTAGCACTTGCAATTAGGAATGTTAAAACAGAATAACGTTGCTAAAGGTTGAGCTAATCTCTGTGAGCCACTTTAGTACCATCTCATCTGCCAGGTGAAGGATACCGTAATTAAGCACAAATGGTGATCCTTTGTTCTGACTTTCTGCACGGCTGCACCAAGAGAACAAGATTTGGTGCAAATCTGCTGCTGCGGAAAGTGGGTCAAGGAACATATATCAGGCCTAAATCCTAATGCACTGCTGTTCAGTTCGCCTTCAGGGAAAAAAAAGTTTTTTTTGAGAGAGGGTTGAAAAAAGAGAGCAAATAGCGAACGGTATAACGTTCGAAACACTTTCAACGGTATAGAGTGGTGCCTCGTCGCCGGCCGCCGCGCCACCCCAGGCAACTCCACGCACCTCCCGCCGTCCCTCCACCACAACCCCCGGGCGGCGACAGCGTCACCGCCTCACCACGCAACCCCCCGACCCCTCTGCACCGTGCCGCCCCGTCCAACCTAACTACCACAACCGCCGCTATCACCGCCCTCCTGCCCCGCCTCTCCCAACCTCCCTCTATGCTGGGGGAAGGTGAACCCGTAGCGGGGGAGGCAGATTTTCCTCCTCCAACGCCAGATCCAGTAGTAGTGCCCCTCTAGATAGCTGGATCCAACATACGGTGGGGCCGATGGTGGAGGAAAGTTGAGTAGATAGCGGCGGTGAGGGAGGGAGAAGGAGAGGGAGCGGGGAGGAGTTTGGTCAGCTACGAGAGCGACAGAGCGGTAGTAATAGGGTGCTTTAAGATTCGTGTAATTTGGATCCAACGGCTATCGTCTATCCCGTCGAAATGGTATAGGGTTGGTCTGTTTTCCTCTTAAAAAATACGGTGTTGGATCCCTTCGGGAGAAGCCCAACAAAACAGGGCATATTGGGCCCGGCCATATCCAAATTGGCATGATTACTGTAGGTCCCAAAGCCCAAGCGAGCGGGCCCATCTAGCAGAAGATTTGTTTAATAAGTAAAGGACGCCTCGTCCGCTGCATCCACCTCGTCAAACGCGCAAACACACCTCGTCAGCATCTGCTCCCACCGAGATCTCTTCCACCCCTGCGCTGCGCAGCCATGGACGCCGTGGACTCGGTGGTCGACCCGCTCCGGGAGTTCGCCAAGGACAGCTTCCGCCTCGTCAAGCGCTGCCACAAGCCCGACCGCAAGGGTAGGAGGGGTGATGGTGATCACTGGCTCGGATCCGGCGTGGTGGTCTTGGGTTTGGTCAGATCTGACGCCGATTTGGTCTGAATTTGGTGTGCAGAATTCACCAAGGTGGCGGTGCGGACGGCGATAGGGTTCGTCGCGATGGGATTCGTCGGGTTCTTCGTGAAGCTCATCTTCATCCCCATCAACAACATCATTGTCGGATCCGGCTGATCTGATTCCTACAGGTGTGCTTGCCTCCGCGTCTCTCTCTGATCTGGGATCTAGTTGCGTCGTGTCGGATTCTGCGCATACGTTGTCTGGATACGTGTACTTTGTGGATGTGATGAGTGCAATTCGGCGTGTCTGGTAGGGTTTCGTGGATCTGTTAGATCGAACTGTACACTTAGAACTCGGTTGAGTGGTTTGATTCCGTGGAGATTGCTTTGCATAAGAGTTAAGACCTACGCTTGGGCGCTTGTTGTTACGGTAATTGACCATCAGTCCTGTTACTGTGAGATCTCCTCACGTAATTGAGATCACTAATCTACATGATTTTTGTGTGCTAGTAGGTTGGAAGCCAATTTTCAGTTTTGACAGGATATTCTGATGGCCTTTCAACTATGGCCTTATTTAGTACTCGTTGAAGCCTAGAGTACAATTGTTTTCTGATTTTTTGCACGAGAACCTATGCGAGTAATATGTATGCATGCGTTCTTAGCAACGGCCAGTGCAAATTTAATGTATTCATACTTATGTTTAACCCTTTATTTTACACAAATAGTTAAGGTAATTCTGCTCTATATATCTCACTCTCCGCTTCTTCAAAAGTAGATGCATGTGCTACTTGATTTATAGTTCTATAATCTATATACTGTCAGTTTGAAATTGCTCAGACTTCTGAGCTGGTACCTTCCAAGGGATGGATCAACCTGCTTTAGGGACACTGTTATCGTGGTACATTACTTGGAAGACAGGAGTTACCATGATGTTGATGTGTCTGGCCTATGGTTGTATGCATTTGGAAGCATACATATGGACCAGGCCATTGCTATGCTATTGTGTGTATTCGAGGGTGTATGTGGCCACACAACATACATCTGCTCGACTGTAAGAATGTTTAAGTCTTCCAGGGTGTATGTGGCTACACAAAATACATCTGCTCGACTGTCAGAATGTTTAACTCCTTATGCTTATAGTTTCACTATGATCGTAGGTCAGGTTCAACATTCAATGACGTATTTGTCAACTATGCTAACTGTGCATACTGGCTTTTCCGTATATTGCCCTGTTTGGTTAATGGTTAAGCTAAAATTTAAAACTTTTGATAATAGCTGACGGAAATATACAAAATATCATCTGTTTCGACACCCTGAGAACTGTTTAAACCCAATTTCCAAACACAAAATCTAAACCTTGAATCCAAAATTTGAACCCTTAACCTACTGTTTACAACCCAAACCAATCAGCTGCAAGCCCAAGGTTTGGATGGTCCTTCCTGGTCTTTGATCTTCGTGCAACAAGCTGAAACATATGGTCTGGCCCAGTTGTCGCAAGCTGAATATTTTTACTTTTGCTTTATTTAGTTTAATATTGTGCCGCACCTATCGCAGCATGACCTTGCATCAATTCAGAACCCCTGCAACCGTTGGAGTGGCTATAACGAAATTAGAATGGAATGCCAATACTATGGTCCAGCCTATGGATTAATCATACTGTGCATACGTATTTAATCAACTGATGCTATATGTGCTTGATGCTGTGTGTGAATTGCTCTTTCCAGAGAACATCTAGATAGCGCTCTTGCATAATGAATTGATCCATGGGCATGTATTCACAATCTTGGTGTCAGTGTTGATGTTGCATAATGAAGAAAAGTGTGCTTTTTGCTCTGATGTTTCTGCCATGAATACGATCTGTTTTATTGGCAGCGTGATTAATCGTTGTTCCTTTTTCTGCAGGTGAAACTACAGGGCTAGAGGGTGGTGCCAACGTCATGGAGGAGGCGCCAGTTTCCTCGTCTATCTCTTTAGGACTTTGTTGTTGAGGACAGTAACCTTCTGTTTCATTTGAAAAGAATTGTATCGGTAGACCTGGAACGGTTTTGTACCTGATAACGAGTACAATTTCATCAACTAGTGAAACCTACCGTCCCTTCTCAGCTGCAATATGGTGTGTTGGTGCGGGCGCCCTTCCTATCGCAAAAACCAATAGGCTGCCTCGTTGCGAGGCTTCCGTGTAGTTAATTGGTCCAATGCTTAGGCTTTTGCTGCCTGTTGGATCAACGCGGTAGTTCTTAGCCTTGCAGTAGCACAAAAATGAGTAGATTCTTCCGTCTCAACAGAACCAAAAAAAATGCACATGTATGCCCCTCCTGAATCCATTGTATCCAACTTGGTGGAAGACGTAACCATTATCTGAGCTTAATAAAGGTTGGTTGAATCTCAAAAAAAAAAAATGTAGTGGGCATTGTCTCAGGACTTTGCGTTAACATACATATAATTAACCAAGGCGAGATAGTCATCACACTAAAAAAATAAAATCTACCAACAAAGGAAATTAGGAAACAGTTCATCTGTTAAGTGGAGTTACAAGACAACACGAGCAACCGACCCAACCCAACCGGCCCAGAGGAAAAGAAGACGAGAGGCAGCAACACGGAGCTAGTGTTTGCTTGATATGCTGAAGGAGGTGACCTTCATGGGGGTCGCGACAACCAGCGGCGCCTCCGGGGAGTCGCTCACGGCGTACTTCTCGTGCATGAAGCGGCTGGCCACGATGGACTCGTCTTTGGGGATGACTTTGTAGCAGTAGCAGCTCTTGAGCCCCTCCTGGTACTGGTAGCATCCGTGGTGGCTGTTCTTCACCTGAAGGAAGTTCCACACCACGCTGTACTTCCCCACGGTTGCAACGAGATGCCGCTCCTGCTTCCCGTTCTCCGTCACCTGCGCAATTATTAGATGAGTGCTCAATACTCGATAGTCAACGCACGCACATTGTTCAGTGTGGGCAACAGGTTTTCGTTAATCAAAACAAGACATTTAGAATAGGAAAAAGTCTATTTTTCAACCCTCAGTTATTGCCCGAGTCCGAATTTCAACCTTCAACTCCGAAACCGTTTACTTTTCGCCCTTAAAATATCAAAACCATTTATTTTTCACCCCTAGCATGGTTTCATAAGTGGTTTTTGCCATGTTGGTGACCACATCACTGATTTTCGCTTACATGGCAACCACATGTCAACCCTGCCTCCTTGTTCCTTCCTTGCAATAGAGAACAGAGTGAGGGAGAGCTACTAGATGCGGTGGGCTAGCTATAGTGCCAACGACGGGGTTGTGGAAAGGCATGAGTGTGGGAAAAAACGGAACGCTCGCGACTTGATGAACCTTATGGTAGTGATGGTTTGAGGAGAGGCACAATGTGCTAGACTGATGACGGAGATAGGCGGCTATGGCGGTTGGGTCATGGAGGCGACGACACTACGGTGGTTGAGGGTACAAATTGAGCACATCGAAAGATAGGGGAGGGGATGCTCATGTAGGAAGTAATCGGACGGAGTCTCATTGGCTGCGATGAACCATGGTGGAGAAGCTCGACAGCGTCAGAGAAGAACTTCAATTACGAGCAGTTGTGGGAACAAAACTCGAATTAATTTGGGGATGTGAGGGAGAAGGTGGAACACGATGTGACGCGGATGTTTTTTCAGATTATCTCGCCAAGGACAGTGTTGCAAGTCAGGTGGTCAAGACGGAGCCCAAGCAGATGGCGAGGTCGGCGATAGGGATGATGTCGACGGGGAAGGGGCAAGAGAGGGCCTTGGAGCGAAGATAGTGCATCAATAGCTCCTCGTCGGTGGGCCGAAAGCAGAAGCTAATGGGCAGGCCTATAGTCGGCAACCCCCTTGCCCAGCTACCTCTCCATCGACTGCACCATGAACGCTCGAGCTCGAACACACACACAATCCAACCAACCGAAAAAACAGAACAAGATTATGATGGTGTTGGTGATTGAATTGAATTATTGGTTGCTCGCCTACATGTCATAATAATTGGTAGTGGTACTCATCTATCAAGAGGCAAAAGCAGAGGAATATCGGAGGCAGAGGAAGAAGATGAGTTTGGAGTATGGCACGTGGGCCCTATCATTTTGAAAGGAGGAAAATGCTTTCAACATGACACAGACATTGACATGGATGTATACGTGGATGCTACGTCAGCGAAACATATACACACAAATGCAACGTCAGCCAAAACCATGGTGGTTTAGGACGAGGGAGGTGTTCCGAATGATTTTGAGAGTTCGAAGTTGTAAAGTGAATGGTTTTGAAGTTTTGGGTTGATTTTCAGACTTGGACCATAGTTAAAGGTTGAAAAATGGACTTCTTTCTTTAGAATATTGATAGCTACGAGAAACGCATCATTTGTCATTTGCTTGTAGTCCGACAATATTCAGGTGACTCAAGATGTAGCAGATGCAACAATGATCCATCAACACAAGTAATCTAGTCAAACTAACGACTAGTACTTTCCAAAGCAGCTGACACAATGTGTCATGAAATTGCAGCTAATGATACAACAAAACATACCGCCAGATTTCCTAACCATAGATACACCACAAATACTTATTGTGTATCAACATCAAATCTAGAGCCTAGACAATCAAATAATCAATAGTTAACTCACATATGAAACACAAAGCTGTAGTAGCTTACATAAGCAAAGCCAATGCCTTGTTGTCAACTCTACAGAAAGGTACATTGATATTTGCAGTAGCTACACTATTCTGCCAGATATGTAATCAACAGTTTGACCGTGCTGACAATTTTCATTTTCAACTAAAATTCAAACCAAGTTGCTGGTCTTTAACCATATGCTATTGTAGTGCAGTGTCAAAAACACAACATCATACTATTTTCCTGGCATACTCTATGGCAAGTCAAAATTGGAGGTGAGATAGGACTCAAAAGCAAGGCTGCATCTTGATGTGCAATTCCAATATATCAATCACTATTTCATAGACAATGGGTATGTTCTTTTTGGCTGCGGCTTATGGCTTTTAGCTGCGGCTTATGACTTTTGAACTGTTTGTAAGAGAGATTACATAGTAACAGAAACTCACGTGCTGTTTTTGCCGATATAAATGAAGGCAATACAATGTGTACTGCAATTAACTAGTAGATCCCGTTTTAAAAAGACAATCCGTTTGAAATCTAGTTACTGTAGAAAAGTCAAAAGCTGGAAGCCAAAAGCTATAAAGAACAGACAATATCAACATATAACTGGCATACACAATTACTAAAATCATAGTAGACTTGGTTTAAAAGTCAACTATGTAAGTAATCAGGAGGGGAGGGGGGATCCAAACAATAAAAAGCAAAAGCCACAAAACGGAACCTAGCACCAGCGAATGACTGAAAACTTCTAAATGATTAATATGTCCATAAGATGTGGGGATAGACCTAATAAATTAATGCTTGACCAAAAATACCAGTTTTGATCATCTGAATTACTCCAAATTAAATGCAACATAACATTTATATAATGCACCAGTGAGTAAATTTGACCAGTAATTCTTAATAGTGGAAGTGGCAAGAATACTCACCCATGAGAACCTGCCCTCACGAAACTTGTTGTTTTCACCCGCAAGATGAGAGTCCAGTGGGGTGAGTTTCAGCAATCTTGGAGCAGCAATCCTGTTCCCCATCCTCCCGCCGAACCCAGTCTTCTCTTTCCCATCCTTGTCAATGAAAATGGTGCATATAAGAATAAGGTATGTATCAGTTGTCCCCAGAATCCATTTCCCGTCGTATGTCACGTCCACATGAGTAATCGGTGAACCCAGCCCTGGAAAGGCCGTCTTCGCCATCCTCATAGAACTCTTGGAATACAAGCGGATTTTGCCATCCAATGAGCCAACTACAATTGAACCATCACCAGTTGACGCAAAGCACTGAAAGTTTGTTCCCCTGGAGAACTGATGCCCCTGAGTCCATTGCAACACTGGCGATTCCATTGCATTTGCTAAGTTCTGCACAATCCCCCTCCGGTCCCTCATATCCCACCGGCACAACCGGTTGTCATCCAGCCCCAAGAAGGTGGATTCCGATGGATCCATCTGTGCCCCCTTGCTATCGTTCGTGATATCCCTCATGTTGACGTCTGCTCCATCCTTCTCAAACTTCCATTCTGAGACCACCTTCCCAGTCTCAATGTCGAGTTGATGCACCCCCTTTGCATGTGGCTTCCCGTCAGTAGCTGGGCTCATCAGGAGCATGTTCGTCTCAGCCCGCATCAGAAGTGCCTTCTTTGGTGTGGAGAAGTTTGTACTCCCTCCGGAGAACTTCACTGACACGCCCTTCCCATGTATCCCATGCTCGAAATTCCTCACCACCTGGATGCCCGAATCACCCACAAGAAAGCTATTATCCAGTGCACCCAGCGCAAGGCTCTGAATGCCACCACCCTCCTCCACAGGTTCCTCGAACTCCCTTAAGTCCTCCAACAGTGGCTTCAGCATTGGACTCCGTGCTGGCATCGGGCTGCGCCTGGGGCTCGGCGTGAAAGCGTCAGTTGCGTCCTCCCATATGGACTCGTCGCCGTCCTCCGGGCGCGCCCACGCCGCGAACTCCTTCCCGAACACCTTGGCGCGGCCCTCCTCCGTGGCGGCGACGCCGTGGCTGTTCTCGAAGAGGCAGCTCTGGTACTTGGCGTAGAAATTGGCGTAGCCGTCGGCGTGGAGGAACTTGAGCGCCCAGACGCCATCGGCGACGAAGTCGACGCGGCGCTGCGCGGGGAACGTCTTGAGCTGCAGCTCCGGCCCCACCCTTGCCCGGATCTTGGACCCCACGACGAGGCACCACGGCCCGGTGGGCGCGGCGTCGTCGTCGGGGTCGGAGGCGTCGCCAGAGCGGAGGAAGAAGGCGGTGGCGAGGCGGTCGGAGACGATCCAGCGGGCGGAGGGGGAGGAGCCACCGATGTGGAGGTACAGCTTGACGGCGTTGAGGGCGGCGGCGGTGGTGCCGGGGTTAGGGTTGGCGCCGGGGCTAGGGTTCGGGGAGATGGGCTCGGAGTACTTGAGGTGGAGGTGGCGGAGGTGGCGGTCGATGGCGTCGATGGAGGCGGGGGTCGCTGCCCCTGTCCCACCGGCGGAGGCGGAGGCCGGGGGAGGTGTGGCGAAGTCGGAGGAGGCGTCGGAGGAGCGGGAGGCGGCGTCGTCGGAGTCGGAGTCGGAGAGGTCGAGGTCTTCCCTGCTGTGCGAACCCCCCATGGCGGCGGCGGTTAGGGTTTCGGCGAGGAGGCGAATGGAAAGGGAAGGGAACTAGGTAAGCGGGAATTTGAAATTTGGGAGCGGAGCGGAGATCTGGGGCAGAATTGCTGGATTAGTTAACGTTGGGGCTCAGAATTGAAGACGACCAAACGGTACGCACTAATTCAAAACCCCTTTTCAAATTAGTCAGTGGTACTGGTAGTACACCTCGTCAGGTAAAGTTTGTTCAAAGTTTGTTTTTGTTTAATCGCTGTGTCTGAAAACTCATTTGACATGTACGCGTGTGAGTGGTTTGTCTTTTTTTTTTCTTTCAAATTGCTATTATGCGCATATCTGCTTTTGCTGTGGCCGGGCAAAATCCCCATGTGAAAGGCGGATTTTGAGGGGATTTTTTTTTTGGGGTTAAAGGTTTGAAGTTTCGTGTGGCAAGTTGAATTTTTGTATACCATAGAATTTACCATTTTTTGAGTCTTATGGATGTTCTATATTTGTGTTTGAAAATTATTTAAATTGGCGATTTGTTCTTTAATACTCGCTCCATCCAAGTTTATATATCATATTTTTTAATGGCCTTATCCACAAATATAAAACATATTTTACGTTCTAATACAACATTATATGACGTTCCATTTATAACCTAATAACTATATAGTTTTATTTACTATTATTTGCATGCATGTATTGAATATACTGCTTAAAGATAATAATTAAGGATAATTTAACTATTTTTACTATTTTTTGATCTATGTATCAATAAAAAATATGTCTTATAAACTTACATAGAGGAAAGTTTTAACAAAAGCTAAACTAGATAGTTTGTAACAATAAGGAGACTCTTGGAGTAACCAATCTCCAACTTTGTCAATGATTTCAACCTCAAAATGGAAAAGCACACATACAAGCCAGGGAGAACACTGGGTATGTTTGGCTTCTAAAAGTGATTTTTGATTTTTACTATAGTACCTAATTTATAAACGGAATGTTTTTCTTAAGACGGGGTCTACAAGTTAATTGTAGTACACGTTAAAAACCCAACATCTGTATCAACCAAAATCTCAAGGGAGTATCTCTCCGTAATCTCTGTCGTAAATAGTTAAAATTCAAAATTTTTAGCTAAAAATCATAAGCCGTAGACATATCAAACGGGCCTATGACCATTGTTTGCAACAAAGCTGGTCAGTAATGGAGAAAATCGGAGAGTTTACTATCGGTAGATAACCAAGAGAGCACCAGTGAAGCTGAAGCTGAAAACACGACTGTTCCATCGGCATAACGCTGATGTAAATCCTCCTCCATGACGGCCCAAACAAACCCATTGATAAGTCTTAGGCTAATACTTGTGCCTGAAATGACATTTGTGATTCATCTAGAGACCAGTTACTACTAACATTTAGCAATGGACTATTTTTTCTTGAAGGAAATACGGCCCCAAGGAGCCTACCCCTGTTTGATTTCAGCAGTAACAGTACAAGTCTCAGATAGTACATAAAGGGATGAGAAATTAACAAAATTACAATCATATCCTTCTTCTATGACATTGTATCTAACTTCACTAGTCACTGAAGAATGTTGGAGCACATTGCCAGAGTTGTTGTAGCAAGCTGGTAGCAACCTTGAATCCATCTCTTTGCCAGTGATACAGAAAGCGGCTAGCTTGAATCTTCTCTTGTGATCGCCGGTGGTGAAGTATGTGGCCGGCAAGGAACCTAATCTAAAACCGCTAGAGATATTGGGGATGGTTGGCGTAAATCAGATGATGAAGAGGAGTAGAAGGTGTAGCTCACTTGGAGACCTATCATACACCTACTCGATGGCACACACCTCCTCTGCTGCATCGAGTGACTGAGGAGGTCAAGATCGCCGGTGTCACCGACGAGAAAGATGTTGAGGACGGTGAGAAACTGGCACTCAAAACCTAACAACTTGACTCTGAAGTAGCTAGATCTGGGGAAGAGCTTATAATCTTTGCCATGGATTTGAAGATGGGAACAAATATACTGCTAAGAAACAGAGAAGGAGAGGGGAACATACACAGTGGCCAGAGAGACGGCAAACCAGCCAACACGTGATAAACGTGAATCCACAGGAGGAAATATGCTAAAGTGGTGGAGCAAACCTTGGATCATCGGCACCAGTAGGGAAAGCCGTCGAGACAGACGATGACCGCGAGGCACTTCTACCATATAAGCAAAAGAAAACTGTACCAAAAAAAGGGATGGAGGAAGCCTAGCACACTGCAATACAGGGGGATGGATCCACATCCACCCGATGCGGACGATTAGCCGGAGAAGGGGGGTTGGAATACCATGGTGTTTAGAGTTGCTGCGTCCCAGGCTAATGGTTTATGGTATGGAGAAACACGTGTAGAGCTTATCTCAGGTAACTAATCCAGACGAGGCTCTCCTACTTCATCCGATACCATTACCGATACCGGTAGGGCATCATTTTCAAGATTATAATGACAGTCAAATACCTCCTTTAAAAAAAACGTCATAATCATTTGAGACGTATGAACAGCAGCCTGCATGGATTATGAATTAACAATCAGTTAACCATTAGGTTCAAGCAACCAAACCAGCAGAGAACAGGAGGAACCCAGTGACTTAGAACTTATCCATTGCAGTTAGGAATTACTCCTCTGTGATAACTAGCATCAATGGTTATGGATATGGTAGAGTTTAGCCTAAAAATACTAAAAAATATTTCTGACCAATGCTGATTAACTCATCAGGTACTGAAAGTCTGAAACGAGGTTTTAGAATTTAGCCTGTTACTATGAGATTGCTCAATGCATAGTGGTTATAAGGTAACATGACAAGGCCTTGCTCGGATGGTGTGGCTGTCAGAAGTGCAGCCCGCCCGCCTAGGCCCGAACCTAGGATGCCTCATTTTCGTGGGTACTGTTTATAACCTCGGAGTACACGTATATGTAGGTACGTTCTGTGGTCAAAACGTGTGCCTGCGTTCCATGAGGCTTTGGGTGCGGGCGCACATAGGTGCGTTCGGTAGTCAAAGTGTGTGTCTGCATTCTGTGAGGCTTTGGGTGTGTGTATGGTGTTGTGTCCTTACTACTCATGAATAAGAAAAAAGATGGTAGTATGACAAGCATAAATGATGCCCATTTTTATCATATATTCATATGCATGGTTCCATACAAGGACTAGATGCATAAAAGAGCGTAAATGATGCCAAGTTTCAGGTTCGCAACCTTCAAATAAAAAAATTTCCAATAATATTCACGCGCCGCGCGTGCGCGCGCACACACATATATATAACCAAACATCCATTTTTTTGTTCTGAAAAAACAAAACAGTTGGATTCTATAAAGCCTCAACAAGGTGGGTTTGACAAATTCTTCTCTGTCCGGAATTCAGAAACAACCGGTACCATGCTTAAGATGAGAACTTTTGATGCAGGAAAGAGTGATCATGTTAGAAATTGGTCCATGTGAGTAAAATCCATTTCCTTAATTCCAAGCATGTACGGTTTAGTACCATATTGCTAATGCGAGGTAGATAAGACCGATTTATAAGGTAGAGCCATTGCCACTCCTTGAATCATGTGACACATGAATGGAGATGGCACGAGAAGGGCTATGGCTAACCACACACACGCGCACGCACGCGCGCGTATTCGCGTATTTTCGCGTAAAAATCGCGCGACTTATGACACTTGGCAGAACAAGTCCACCTTTTTTTTTCTAAACTGTGCATCATTTCTCACATTTTAACTGGTCATAATACTGCTTAAATACCATAATATGATTTGATGAGGCAATTACCAGTGAATAATTCTGTTTAAACACAACAGTTACTAGTGAATAACTGCAGCGTCCTTAAAAGAGCCTGGAGACGTTCAGGAAAGAACAGAGAGTTTTTCCACCTCCATTCTTCCTCTACTTTTTGCTCTGCGAGCTTGTGTTGTTGTGCTGTGCCGTCTGGACCTCGCCGACCTTTCTTCCCAGCGTGCATCTGGAAGGAGGGAGAGCGGCTATCTCCGAACCGTTGTCGCAAAGAGTACCTGCACGGGGCGGCAATAAGGTTTCTGGGCAGCGCATATTTACGCGACCGCTCACTTCACTGCGTCATCTACGTTTTGCACTGCACCAAGCCTGCGTTGCTTCCTGTTCTTCAACAAACCCAATTGTAAGTCGTTCGTGCGTTCATTCGACTTTGTTAATATAATTTACTTATGTATTTTTTAAAGTATAATGAGTAGCCTACTGTTAGTTGCAAGTTTTGCATCACTAGTTTATTGTTTTTGTCTTCTAGTAAAATTTGGAATTAAATTATTGCTCACATTTACAACAGATCATACCTCCTCATGTTAAGAGTATGGAAGGGCCAAAATGTAGAAATTCAGCTACCTAGAAAAACCATCCATGCATAAGCTAAAATACACACCAATTTATCCCCATAAGCAAAATCCAACGCAAAACAGGTAACATTTTAACACCTAGAACTAAAAGGGTAAGAAGAACAGAAAAACTGGGGGCAACTAACTCATTTTGGATCAAGTTCTGTCCTTAGGTTTTGAGTTAATCAGAAGTTTTCAGTAACTCATTCATCTTGAGTTATTGACATCACTATGCTATTATTGTACCACAAGAGCATCACATCAAAGTTTATTCCTTTGTTAGCTAATATCTATCAATCATTACTCTTCACAATTCACAAAGTTGCACCACGAGAAACATGCGTCAACTACACAATACTAGAAAAATTAACATTGCAAACTTCTCTGAAAGGAGAAACTTTTATGCGTATTTTCCTGCTTCTTTCTTTACAACAGCAGAAGATCCATACAAAGTATACAGCTACCACTATACAGCAAGCAAGATGGAAGGCTTTTCGTCGAACACGTAATTGGAACCAAACCTTGCAGCTCTCGCGGGCGCGTAGTCACCACGTCGGCGGCGCAAAGGCAGCGCCTTGATGCTGTTTCATGCCGATAATTGCGCCATCAGCTCACGGAGACGGCGACGGCAGCGCGGCAGACGGGGCAGGCGGCTGACCTGGCGAGCCACCGGTCGACGCAGGCGGCGTGGAACGCGTGGCCACAGACGGGCAGCGCGCGCCACCGCTCGCCGGCGCGCGCGGCCTCGAGGCAGACGGCGCAGAGCAGCGGCGAGGAGGAGGAGGGGTCGTCGCACGGGGGGACGGCGAAGGAGGGGAGGAGAAGGAGGTCGGCGGGCGAGAGGCCGAGGCGGGGAGGCGGCGGCGGAGGGGAAGCGGTGGAGGCGATCGGGACGCGGTAGCGGCTGCCACCGTGGTGGTGGTGGCGGAAGGCGCGCGCGGCGACGACGAGGTGGAGCAGGAGGATGGCGGCGGCGGCGGCGAAGAGGAGGAAGAGGGCGAGCGCGGCGGCCATCACCGCGGCCTGGACGCCGATGGACATCAGGCGCGCGCCGGCTCCGGCGCAAACGCCGGAGGGGCGGCGGAGCTTGGCGTCCCGCGGGGGAGGCTCCGGCGTGGCAGCCGCAGGCTCGGCGGCGGCGGCGGGCGGAGCCATTTCGGGCGGGCAGGCTGCGTGTTTGGTAGTTTGGCTTGGTTCTCGGTCGGCGCAGCGGGTTGGAATGGAATGGGATATTGGGTTGGGAAGAGCTTGGAGTTTGGTTAACCAAACTCCGGCACCGTTTCTCTGTTGGCGCGCCGTGCTCGTGCAGTGTTGGCATACGCAAGCCTAGTCAAAGCAGCCCCTTTCCTTTTCTTTTTTTTTCTCTGATGATTTGTAGTAAAAACTTGACAGGGGTTGTTCAAGTAGTTTTTTAAGAGTAAATTTCTCCAAACCCCGTGTTTTGAGATAAAGATAACACAAAACGCTAAGTTTTACAAATTTTTTTAAGGAATCCTAGTTATTAGGGCAAAAGTTTTTATAAAACCATGCATATACCATCCGAACATCCATTTTGCTATGAGATTTTATACGAGATACCGGTACGTAGTAAAAATATAGGATATTTTTGAGTATGTACACACGTAGGTGGGCCCATAGTACACTCCTATACACCTCTCGGGTCGATCCCACCACCGACGGACCTCATGCTGCCTCACCGGTAGGACAGGGAGGTGAGAATGAGAGAGGAGAGAGATGTGTATAAGGTGTACTCTGGGCCACCAAAATATGTATATACTCAAAAAAAATACCATTTATTAGATGGCATGGGTGGTGTATATGGTGTTTCTTGAAATATTTTGCCCTAAAACCTAGGGTTTTTTGGAAAAATAAAACCTGAAGTTTTGTGTTACTTTCGCCTCAAAACCTGGCAATTTAATTTTGTTCTCCGTTTTGATCGGGACAGTCAACAGAACATTAAGGCCATGCTCAATATAGCTTAAGTTTATTGGTTTAAGCTTATTTTTGCACTATTCATAATTTCGTCTTTTTGAATTTTGACTTTTTTGAGCTTTTTGTCGGTTCTTTTTTTCTCGTATTCGTTTGCGTTATCTCGTGATGGGCTAGCATATTTTTATATTTTTAATTTTTAAATTTAATTATGTCAAATAAAGCTCTCTCATTCTGATGTTTTTTTAACCATTCACAGTGTTTTCAGCCATAAACCTTCAGCTTTCAGCCGAACCGATCACCACCTAAAGGCGTGGCGTACCAGCTGAAATTTTGTTGTCCGAGGTGGGCGGTGGGCCACGTGAATCGCTGTCGGCCGCTAGCTTCACCGAGGCTCGGCGCGTCAGCCGTGGGCCAGTGGCCGAAGAGCCCATGCTGGGTCAATTCACAAGTGGGCCCATCAGCGACCCCCCGGTGCCGCTACGAGTACAACTTCAAGCTGGAGATTGGAGTGGAGTGCTGGACTAACAGCTCCATCCATAATCGAGTGATACTGGAGAAACGTAAACGAAGATTGATGTCACATCTGGGAAAGAAAACGAGCGAAAGTGTGCGTCCGGAGCTACCAAACGAGTACAACACGCAATCTTCAGTCTAGAGACCCTGTTTAGAAAACGCAACTTTTTCCACACAAAACAGTATGGCTTCTGTTTGTCTACTGTTTATGAAAGTCAAAAATTAATATAAATTAGTTTAATATCTGTGTTTTGCTACGGACTAAAAAAATCGTATTAAATAAACACATGTAGTCATTAATTGTCATATAGATGTAGTTAACTGTGCATTAGAAAGAAATCATGTGCATGATAGAAAAAGTGAAAAGCTACAAGCTATAGAAGATGTAGCTCTTTACCTTCAATCAATGCATGTGGTGATTATAGCAAAATGTAAAATTGTTCGTCATATAGTGAAAGGCCAACTGATACAAGCAAGGGTGGAAAAGCATGTTTTGAGTGTAAAACTGTAGAGATTATTTAATTAATTATTTAATTACTTCTTACATTCCATACTTGCAGTTACCGTGGTGATTTGAAAAAAAATCACTATCTAGCATTCTAGTTTATCATACTAATACCAGACATACGTAATTGTCTCGGGTGCTTCAATCCAAAAACTGGTTCAATCTCCCAGATCAAAACTCTGTTCTGCCTTTCACTTGCTGCACACTCATCCCAACCAACTTGGATGGTATAGAACCAAATTCTGTACAACTTCCCACAAAATTTGCTACAGGAGCAAGAATTAACAGATGATTCAAAAGGCAAGGTAGATAATATCAATCACAACAAACCTAGAAAATCACACGTTGCCTTCTGCAACTGGAACTGTAAACATTTTCCTCATCTCTGTGTTACACCAGGATGCCCAGGATTGGGAACTTCTGTTTTCAGAAATAATGATATGAGCTTTTTGTATGATTGGGCTTTTCCAGATTTGATCTTGTTCCCTCTATATTGGATAAGATCTGACCCAACACAGATTGCTACACCCTAAGCACCAGACAAATCAAATGTTGCCAAGAAAGAATAAGCTAACGCTGATTGGATCATCTGCCTTTAGTTTATGCTCCAATTTAACAAGGTAAGAGCACTCATTTCAACCATCCACTAACATACAGTAAGGACCCACTCAATCGGACATGCAATTATAAAGTTTGAGGCTTTGATCCTTACGGTGAGAAAATATCTTTTTATTGCACACATTAACCTCAAGCATTAGCCGATCATCAGTGAAACACTTGCCCTCTGCCCCTCTGATCTGTATGAAACATGATAGTGTTGCTCTATACCCACAATGGATTCTTATCACAAGTTTAGTGCAGACATATTTAATGTATATTTAATATTTAAGACCTTGACTTCTTGCCTTGGACCCAAATCATTTACATATAGGGAGCAGCTTGCTGGCAAAAGCACAGGTCTCCTGAAGTTCGCTAGGACCAATTATAAGAAAGAAGCATCAATCTTAAGCTAGAACTGCATAGATCGATGCTCAAATCTACGCCACAGAATTGGAATAAATTTGAATAACACCTCAATTCAAACTATTATCAAACATTGCCGGTAAACCCCCAAACCAGAGCCCCAATCAATTCTATTTAGTGCAAATAAGAAATTTCTTGCACAGAATACCCTATGCTCGATAAATCAACATCAGGATAATCTCTCTCCATAAGACAAAACATCATGAGACAAATTGACACTATCACTAGAAAATCCTATGCATTGAACCCTCAATCTAAACACACAACAAACGGGAGCAATGTCTTTTTGTTAGACCATGTGGCTAAATTTAGAATATTTTGGTGATGAATAATTGACAATGTAGATGATGAATAATTGACAACATTGATTGTGATATTACTTGTGGTGTGTTGCGTGCAAAACAAACTGTGTTTAAATCTGCTGGCTTTATGCAAAATTCATCGAATAATAATGTAGGTGCTAGTTCATCATCTTAAAAGAATTCTGGTTATGTTAAATTCCATTGCACCTACTGTGGAAAAGATAGGCATTTACATAAATTTTGCTTTAGGCGTGCCACGAAAGAAAAGAAGGAAAGATTGAATGCTTTAAGACAAAAATATGCAATCTCTTTTGTTCCTAGAACTAATGTGAAAGCTAAGTTTTTAGAGAAATTTTATGATGATTTTAAATCTACTTCACATGCTGGTTTGGGATATAATTCAAATAAATCATGTTCTTTTTGACATTTTGATCACCCACATGCTCATGATTTTGGTTCCAACTTTGTTGTTGTTTCTCCACATCGTGTGTCACATTATTGGATTCCTAAATCTTATTTCACTAACCCCAATGTTGTGAGACCAATGTTTCCTGCGATGTAAGAACAGCTGATGAGGATGGAGAACATGAGCTTGAGTGGGTTCTGATCTTTTACGTCATTGCTTGGTTGGAACACTTGATGGTTCTTCACTTCTTGATGGCTTCCAAGAGATTTCACTTTTTGAGAGACTATGTGGAAAAAGTGATGTAGTCTTACACCCTATTGAGTTGGATTCTCAGGTTGCTGGTATTCTTTCAAAACTGCTTGATTCTTCAAGTTTTGCTCTTTTGCGAAGTGAGTTGGGTGTGTTGCATCCTACATGATTATTCTGAGGGGGAGCTTGGTGTTTCAAAATTTATGAAGTTCTGTTTATTATACTTGTCAAATAAATCAACGAGTCCAAGCCATTGAAACTAAATGATTGTAGAGCTTTCTTTATCATATTTACTCATATGCTGTGTAGCTTTGATCATGATTGATTATAATTAATTTGTTGCACTTGAACTAAAATATGATATGGCAGAATATTTTGACTAGACTGATTATAAATAGTATTTTGCGATGTTTATCAAAAAGGAATAGCTTGATTATGAGTCTTATTTTAAATCTCGGTTATGAGGCTCACATGTTTTATATTGTAATCTTTTTATGATCATTCAATTTGGCATATTATAAGAAAAAATGAGAAAGAGACATTTGAAAAGATGTATACTCCAAGCATACCATGGTAAACAAAAAAAGGGCAAAAAAAAGTGCACAAAATGAAAAGAAATATGCTTCAAGCATGCCACCATTTAAAAGAAGTAAGCTATCATGAAAAGAAATATGCTACAAGCATATCACATGCCTAAGAATTGAATGTGGAGCATATGTTGTTATATGAGATTGCTAGCTCGTCTAGATTAAAAGTTTGCTTCACTTTTAGGCTTTGACTTTTCGTTATGATATCTCATTGTGCTCTTTATAATTGTTTTGGTCATTGTTGATATGCATGTCATTGATATAAATTGCTTAATCATATTGAAAACTTTGTTTTGATTTTGCTATATGATATATAACTTTATATGATCTAGATAGCTCTACTCAAAAAACATGGCTTGGTTACTTTATTAAAACAATACGCAGTGATTTGGATAATCTACAAAGCTTCTAGATTTTTATTCTCACTGCTTCTTATTAGAATAAGTCTTTTTTTGAAATTTCTTGATGATAACATTGCCAAAGGGCGAGAAATTGAAGTCAATGGAGAGATATTGGAGAAATTGGAGAAATTTGCTAAAAATCGCTTCTCTTGTGTTGAGGGGAAGAGTTTTTGAAGAGATTTAAATGTGTGGATTAAAATATTTTTTCGGCTTCAGTTCTTCACTTATATCTATTTAAAGCTAATTCATCATGCTATCTTGAAGGGTTGTCAATGTATTCATCAAGGGGGAGATTGTTAGACCATGTGGCTAGGTCTAGAATATTTTAATGATAAATAATAGACAATGTAGATGATGAATAATTGACAACATTGGTTGTGATATTACTTGTGATGTGTTGTGTGTGTGGATTAATGTTGGTCAAGTTGGAGAGAACTTGTGCCGGAAAAATGTTCTTTGGTCTTTGCATGTGTATGTTGGGCGTGGAGACGGTCATGGTCGGTGACGAGGAGGACCGGGACTAGGAGGGGAAAATTTAAGGTCCAGGCAGTCGAGGATGTAATGAGGTGGTCGGGCTCACGCTGGAGCACGTGGAGATCAAAGGTGGATGATGCGTGGAGAAGCTATAGGAGGTGTAGTTCTGTAGGCTTTGACATGTGATGGGTTATAACAGTTGGAATTTTGGAAAACTCGTGTTAAAAAGGGTTTCAGATCCCTTAAAAAGTAATGGGCTGAAAGATCTAAAAGAAAGAAGAATATTACAATAGACAGGCAACCTTAGCACACTTCCAAAATAAATGAGATTCACTTGAGAGGGAGAAGGAAGTTACATACAGTTTCAGTCTAATCCCAACAACCTGAATAAATGAACAATATAAGAGCCGAATTTCTGACTCCTTGCTTTCAGTAATACCATATTTCCTTGACAGGGAAAACTTCTAATTCTTCCCTGGTGAAGTACCAAGAGTACATGTGCTCACATTATGATTTCTTAATGATCTTGGATTCCACACCCATCAGTGTGTTTCAGAAATCCTGCCAGACAACCCCTCCGTAACTTACCTCTGAAACCTTCAGAGGAAGTTGCAGAAATAACTCTTGGCTATTCGTATACCGGATTTTTATTACTTGTGCTAAACAACCTACAGAGCCACGAAATTTAGATAAAGAACTATCTATGTCGTACATCGACATACTGCTGGAGTGGAGCAACAGACATTATACATGTAAGAAAATGATAAACAAATATATACAAATGATAACTAAAGTAGACATCTTGTGAAAGGACCTATTGCCTTGATAGCTTGCTATAACTGTATTCACTAAGCCCTACGGCGTAAACATTTTTTTCCTGTTTCCTCATATAGAAGAGGAAACATAATATCTTTCTTCTGGCTATCTTTAACCAGGCTTTAGCAGAAATAATAAAAATTTTCTCATAGAAAAAAGGAAATTAAATTATATTAAGAAATAAGATACGATAAGATACTCTTTAATTTCTTTCCCCAACTAAAAAAGTGAAGTAGGTCACAGCTATCAAAGCAATTTTAACTTCTCCAATTTTGCTAATGGTAGTAGGATTTTGCAGATGCAATATAAACATTGTAACTAGTCTACGCACTTCTAGTTGAAGACCAATACGTTCATTTTAATGAACTTGTTTGACGTAAGAAATCGCTCACGGGTTTCTTGCTTCGGGGTATAAGGTGTGGGCGTGCTAGTGTACTAAAGTACACAAAAATAGATAAACACAACAAAAGTAGAGAAAACATGTATTTCATTTATTCATTTGATAATAACAAAATTACAAGTTTCCTTTATATATATGCGCTCCATAGCCTGCTTTGCGTAGCAGATCTGACATAGGAGATGTGGTCTCCTGGTTTCTAGGGCCTCGAAAGGCTCCCGGTTAATTACATCCGCGGGGTAAACCCACAGAATACATCCGATTAAACTGTGCATTGTCGTCGTCTTCAGTCTTCGCTTCATGTTCTCCATGCATGTGATGAGCGGTTGATGTAGATGTGTGCGTTGGCATTGTTCATAGCCTCGTCGGTCTATGGGATCATTGAAAACGCAGCCCTTGCATTGGCCACGTCTGCCTATGCCGCTCAACATCATCGGTATCAAGCAACACAAGAGAACGGGATGATTAAGCGCATGCAGGAGTTGCTTCAAGCGTGACTGATCTAACGGTAATGGCAGTAGAATCAGTATTGTACACATAGCCTGAGTGGTGAGATTAGCAGAGCAGGACACTTGTATCAAGTATCGACGTGGTCGACAGTGATCGCTAGGAAGGACTCCTCAAAAGCTAGAAGCCATCGGCATTCGAGAGTGACTGATAGTTGAAAGCCGGGAACCATCGACAGAAACCATCAGCTATGGATGTAGTTGGTAGTCAAAAGCCAGAAGCCATCAGCAATCGAACATAGTTGTTGGCCGAAAGTAGGAGGCCATCTGCAATCAAACATAGTTGATAGTCGAAAGCGCCATCGACAATCGAAAATAGTCGAAGATCGAAAGTTGAAAGCCCTTAGCAATTGGAAGTAGTCGAATGTCAAAAATCGGAAGCCCTTAGCGATCGAACGTAGTCAAAGATCAAAAGCCGGAATCCATCGGCAATTGGAAGTAGGCGAAGGTCGAAAGCCGAAAACCCTCAGCGATCAAATGTAGTCGGCGATCGAAAACAACTAAAGGATGAAAGCCAGAAGTCATTAGCAATCGTACGTAATTGGTGGTAGCTAGACACCATCAGCAATCGGATGTTGTCAGTAGTAGAAAACCGGAAGCCATCAGCAATTGAACATAGTTGATGGTCAAAAGCTGAAAGTCATCGACAATTGAACGTAGTTGTTGGCCAAAGCAGCCGTGGTCGAAAACCATCAGAAGGCATCCGTGGTCGAAAGCTATCATGGTCGAAACCCATCGAAAGATGTCTGTGGTCGAAAGCCATCATAGTCGAAACACATCGGAAGATATTCGTGCTTGAAAGCCATCGTGGTCGAAACCCATCGGCAGTCATCTGTGGTCGAAACTCATCGAAAGTTGTCCATGGTCGAAAAGCCATCGACCATCACTCATAGTCGTAAGTCGGGAACGACTGACTATCACTGGTTGTCGTAAGTTGGCAGCCGTCGACCATCGATCGTGGTTATAAATTGAAAGCCGTCGACCATCGCTCGTGGTCGTAAGTCAAAAGCCGTCGACCATTGCTCGTGGTCATAGGTCAGAAGCCCTGAACGATCGCTCGTGGTCATAGGTCAGAAGCCGTCGACCATCGCTGGTGGTTGTAGGTCGGAAGCCCTTGACCATTGCTCTTGGTCGTACGTCGGAAGCCCTCAATCATCACTCTTGGTCGTACATGGGTAGTCATTGACCATCGGTCCTGGTCGTAAGTCGGAAGCCATTGACCATCGCTCGTGGTCATAACTTGGAAGGCATCGACCATCGCTCGTGATCGTAAGTCAGAAGCCATAGTCATAGAGTGTTTTAGCACCGCGGTCAGAGGACATGCTCATAGAGTACTGTAGCTTGATGGTCGGTGGCCATACTTGTAGAGTAGTGTAGCTTCATAGTTTGAGAGAGCAGTCGAAGGAGTACTCTAGCATATGGTCGGGGGCCATACGCGTAGATTACTGTAGCCTCAAGGCCGCAGACTTTCGAGTATGAACGTTGATTGGTGCCATTTGAATCCAGCAGGTGGTTGACGATGCTTAAGCACAACGAGTGGTCATGACCGGCCGGGCAATGAGGACGGTCCGCGACGTTCAAATACGATGAGCGGTCGGAGGCGGCCAACTTTGACAAGCAGTCGGAGACACCCTAGTTCAAAATGCTGTCGAAGACACCTGTCTTCAAGAAGCGATCAGAGGCACTCAATTTTGACAAGCGGTCGAAAACGTCTGTCTTCAAGAAGCGGCTGGAGGTGCCCATCTTTGTGAAGCGGTCTGAGGCACTTGTGTATGACAAGCAATCGAAGGCGTCCGTCTTCAAGAAGCGATCGGAGACGCCCGTCTTTGTGAAGCGGTTGGAGGCCCTCGACTCTAACTAGTGATCAATCATGGATGTTCGAGCATAGAAAGTTGCAGATGTTCAAGCATCACGAGTGGTCGATGACGTCTGTAAAAAGCAATCGGAGACGTCTGTCTTCAAGAAGTGGTCAGAGACATCAACGGCAAGTGGTTGGAGACACATGTCTTTGTGAAGCGGTCGGGGGCACTTGGGTATGATAAGCAATTGAAGGCGTTTGAGTACCAAAGACAGTCGACAACGCTCGAGTACAACAAGCGGTCGTGAGCGATCGAATATCAATAGCGATCGACGAAATCCGAGTTCAGCAAGTGGTCGTGAGCGCCTGAGTATCGTAGCTGGTCGAAAGTGCCTGAGTATGGCAGGGAGTTGAAAGCACTTGAATATCACAGCCAGTTGAAAGCGCCTATGTTGTGAAGGCAGTCGACGAAGTCTGAATATCAAAGGCGGTCGACGATGCTCAAGTATAGCGAGCAATCGTGAGTGCCTGGGTATCGCAGGTGGTCGAAAGCACCTGTGTTCCAAAGGCGGTTGCAGAAGTCTGAATATCAAAGGTGGTTGACGACGCTCGAGTACGGTGAGCGGTCATGAGCGCCTGGGTATCGCACGTACACATATCATATTTTTCTCCCCAACACATGCGTCTCTGTTTTTGCTTTGACTTAGTATATTTCTACAAAAACTCATCAAACAGAACTCTCCTCACATATCCAAAGTACCACGAGGAGTTTCAGATAGATAAAATAAAAGCTGACTCAGTAGGTATGTAGTGAAAGCTTGTGCTGGGTGACAAAATAATAGCATGTTAATAGCTTTGAGAAAAAGAAAGAAAATTTAAAAGCTCCACTTGTCACGATGGCAAACTTTAGTGTAATTTCAACCAATTCAACTGCTAATTAAGTGATCCCAGTTTCTCCACAATTTGAAGTAATATGAGCAAAATAGGACAAATTGCAAGAATAAAACACAAGTTTTCACCCATCCACCATTAAGAAAAATAACAACTTTGACAGAAAAAAATCTAAAATTCTCACAAGCTACGAACAATTTACACCTAGTCCAAGTCTAACAAACAATTTATCCCACCAGATATTCTATCGTGGCTACAGAAGGATGGAAAGTAACAACTTTACGACGAATTCTGCATATGCCTTACGGTCAATCCCTCCAACAATGAAATGATCCCAAAATTCAGTATGAATCCAGGACAAGCTCAATGATTGATCCCTAAATTCACCTCCAAATGCAATGCTCATATATGCGTAAAATGCATTAGGGAGTCTCCAGTGAAATAACAACTCACGTCAGCCATCTTGGACACAGGTGATTCCTTGAACATCTTTGCCCACAGGAATTGCGATGTGTTCACGCTTGCAAATGCTCGGCCAAAGTAGTCAACAAATCACATGAGCTGGATATCCTGTTGATTCTCGTACGATCCCTGCACATAGAAAAACAATTGGAATCTAAGAACATAACACAAAGAGTGCCAACCTTTACATCGTCGAAATACGCAGCCATCGCCGCGGCGATCCGCGCGTCAAGGTCAGCTCGAGGAAGTGGGTGAGAGGGTGGGAGAGGGGTTGGGGGAGAGGGAGCGGGAGGCATCTGTGGATGGTGAGGATAGATCACATCTGAGAGAGGGGGTAGTTGAGATGGAGAGGGGCGATCTTCTGGTTGTGGGGTGCGGTTCGGGTGTGTGGAAGGGGAGATCGTGAGATCAGACGGTTACTGAGAGTCAAGTGAGAATGGACGGCTATAGAGAGTCAAAGAAGAATGCACCAACGAGCACCAACCCGTGCTTTTAAGGAGTAGAGATAAGTAATCACCGGTTCTTTTTGCTGATCACGGTATGATGAGGTTGGAGCTAAGCAATCGTCTTCCTCAAAGCATCTAGTTCGCCATCAGCTTGGACACTGGCCGTGTTAATCCATGTGAGTGCATGTCTGCACTTCATGCATCCTAATTTTCGCACGCCGACGAGGCAATCCTTTCCGTGAAGTATACTACTACTGGTCTACTCGTGCCGTTTTCGATGGGTCATATTGGATCCAAACTGGGTCACTGACTCAGTGGGCTGGATCCAAATCTCATATGTGATCCAAGCTACGATGGGCCAAAATCCAGCGCGCATATTTATCGCAATGGCCGGCCCGGACCGCACAGCCCAATCTTGTAGCTTACTGGGCTACTCGACGCCGTCGCGGTGGGGCGGTGGACTGAGCTGCGGCGGCTGCCGCCGGCGCATTTGCTGGCCGATCATGTCGGCCTGTTTTACGAAGTGCAGCTCGCAGATTCCTTCCCCCTCCCCTCCCTTCCCTTGCGCAATGCCTCACTAGTGATTGGATTATCCCTTCCAATTTCAGATTTCTATATATTCTCGTCAACACAGACACGCATCCTTACAACCGGTGGATCGACATTATTAAGGCTTGCATTTCCCTTTCGATAGTTATTTAGAAGAATAAGCAGCATGTTCCTACATTTGGTGAGCCGTTTTCACTATGAAAAGAATTGGTAAACCATGATTGACATTAGCTTAGATCTTTGACAATTGCTACAATGATCAAAGCCCATTCAGCCAGTTATTACACCTGAAAAAACCAACTCTGAAGGACTAGTTGAAAAGATCCAAAGAAGAAATTGGTCAGACCATGTTTAATCTGAGTGACAAAGTAGGCATTGCAGGAGAAGTTACTATGATTGTAACAAGGGGTAAATATGACACATATTACAGACTTTTGTAGCAAGGTGCACAGTGATTCTTCAAACACTAGAGTGGAGAACAAGCATCACGGATCTTGCTGTCCGATGTATGCAGCCATGCTTGTGTCCCTGGTTCTGGCAGGCAGTCATGTGCCTTGCCTCGGACACAGAAGAAAATGTCAAGAATCCTGCGTTGAGTGGGAGAGCTCAGCCTTGGAACTTGGTGCTCTGTCTTTGCAGCTCTGCCGCCTGCTGGCCTCCTGACACTGGCCTCACCTGAAAGACGCAATGTATGGTTTGTGGCAATGCCAGCCAAGCGTAGAGTTTAAACTTTTCTTGTGTGTTTTTCTTTCCTGTTGGTTTCAAGATATGCTCAATTACCATCCTACATTTGTCTTAAAAAAATGCCATCCAAAATTCCAAGATGGCCATCAGCTTGTCTAACTCGTAACAATGTTCTCTCTTCATTGTCTCTCTCGTATGGCAATTCCTACTGACTGGAATTTTCCGTCCATCGTCGACAGAAGAGACGAGGAAGAACAAAAGATAAGGTGTTGCCGTGCTATGTTTTTTAAACGAAGGGCAAGAGCTCTGCCAAATCAGTTAGAGAGAAGAAAATAGGTTTTCTGCAAGACCGAAGCCTAAACGACCCGCAAAGAGTTCAAGCTACCACAACAGAGCTGCAACAAAACAACGAGCAACGACCCGGCAACAGCACCAACCTGTATTAAAAAAAACGAACAACAACAGAAAGGAGAGAGGATTGTTGGTTAATTTGGTGTAGAGTTGGAGTTTCTGGAGCCAAACGCGGTGTTGCCGACGTCTGCTCTGCTTCTTAATTTCTTTTGTCGAAACTGTGTGGTTGTCGGATCGTAAACACTGCTGTAGAGCTCGTGTAATGGTTTCGTTTCTTCAGTAAAAACGGGGCCGGGGTGTTTTGCAGAGAGATCAAGAAACCCAGTGTCCTGTCGTTGGGGGGTTTGATTAATTTAATCTCCTGTCAAATCGGTAACCCCGTACATTAATCTTGAAGAATGCTATCATCATTCATCATCATTGTGGTGCACATCAAATTCGACAAGAATATCGGGATACAAGATTAGGGAGGGAGGGAGCGATCGATCGAGCAGCCGGCCGTTCGTTTTCAGCTGCGTCCTGCACCTGCGCTTCGCCACTGTCCGTCGTGTCCATGCATCGACGAGGTCACGCCGGCGTCAGGCCGTGCTTCAGCGCCGCCCTCCACACGACGTCGATCCGGTCGACGTCGAGCGGGCCGACCTCGTGGTGCGTCCACCCTTCCAGGAAGTGCACCACGCCGCCGGCGTGGCACGCGTGCACCACCCCCCTCTCCATCGTGTACTGCACAAACAGCAAGTCGTCAGCATGCAGTGGCCACGCATGGATCAGACAGCGACGTGCTCTGGTGCTGTTGTTACCTCGCACGAGCCGAGGCCCTGCACGTCCTTGGGTAGCCTCATGGCTGCGAGCTTGACGTAGGTGCAGTCCCGGCGAAACCCGACGATCGGCGGCACGACGAACTGGTGGAAGTGCGTGCCCGACGGCGCCCACCGCTGCTCCCTCGGCGACAGCCACTTGCCCACGATCCAGGTCTGCAACAACAACATCCACCATGCGCGACCAACGTTACCATCGCTCGCATATCTATCCTGGTAACCTACATCACAAACCAATGGAGCATCAACAAATATCGATCAATCACCTTGCAGTTTTGTGCAGCCTGGTACTTGGTGACCTGCACAAGGTACTGCTGGAACTCTGCCTGTGCTTCCCTCTGGATCTTCAGGAACCTCTCCGATGACATTGTTAACATCTGAAACCAAAACAAAAGGGGTCATTTTAACCTCTTGTTGAGACTCTTTTATCTTGCTGTGAATACTGAAAGTTCGTGTGAGTTCAGGTGTGTATATGTTACCAAGACTCTGATCTTTTTCCTGCAGAGGTAGAGAGCGATGGCTCTCCCGAGCTTGGACGTAGCGCCGGTGAGGAACACGTCCTTGGCGTTGCTTGGGATCTCGTTGAGGATCACGGCTGCCGTCAGGGTGTTGCCGTGCACCACCCTCACCCTCAGGTCAGGGTGCTTGTTCACAAACAGAGTGCCACCTCCATTGAGTGCCTCGTTCTGGTACAAAAGGAAAATAATATATATAAAGAGTGTTTTTAGATCGAATGTTTGTATTTTATGTAGAGCACTAGAGCTCCATGATTTATTAAAGAACTACCGTTTGGAAATTGTGCTGTTTTTTATGAAATTTCTGCACTGTAAACTATTTAAAAAAATGTGCAGATACTGAACCAAAGGCAGCAGCATGACATGACCTCACGTGGACTGGTTCTTGTCATCCCTGTTCACAACAGCCCAAAATCCTGAACGGGCCCAGGCCAAATCTACACACACACATGATCACTGAAGAGCACAGCTATCAGCAAGGATGCAGACAACTGCCTGCTGCCTGCACGCTTTGTATCTCTCAATCTACAGTTCTCCAATAGCACCAGTTGCCGCCATGGTTGGGGCACGAAGACAGGATAAGCTGTGCCAAAATGTTCTGGCCTACTCTAATCTCTGCACACACAGATCAACCAGCCACCGATGAACACGACAAGGGCAACTTGATCGCTTTTGCAACTGCTGCTAGCTTACGCAGTTATGCTAGTCTTGTCAAAGAGAGAGTAATGTGCCTTGCTTCTGCCAACCTCTCATATGCTTCTCCCAAACGGTGCACCGCGTCACCAATTTGCCATTGGACACTGCCGCTCTTCAGTGCTTTCACATGCCTCCCATAATGGATGCTACTGATCTGAACTAAGGAGTACTGTGCTACCCAATACTTCCCAGCTATATGGACGCAGGACGCATAAGCAAGAAAGTGGCATGGGTCATTGCAAAAAAAAGGGTAAAGAGAGAGAGAGGGGCAGGGGGGATCACAGAGAGAGAGAGAGAGAGAGAGAGAGAGATAGAGAGAGCAAAGAATACTATTGATGCGAACTAAGTAGGAGCATGTACTATCCAAGACTGCCCAACTACATCTCTAGGTTTACAACACATGAGCAAGAAAGAGGCACGGGTCATTGCAAAAAAAAAAAAATGAAAGTCATGGAGAAGAGAAGACAGTTGAGTAGATAGCGTGCTGGTCATTGACAGGTTAACTAGTGGCTGACCTTATTGAGAGCGGCGAGGCTGAGCACCTTGACGCCCAACCTGTCCGCCCGCAGGATCGCCAGCTCGATCTGGTGGTTGATGCCCTTCTTTGCCGCCGGTATGAAGTACTGCACAATGGCATGGCGCCCAGGCACAGGCCGTTTAGACGGCAGTAAAGTCACACTAATAAACAGCAAGCGATGAGTGCATGCGAAGGGGTGGCTCTGGTCCATCCATCCATCGACTGTCTAGGACAAGCTAGGGCTGTATGTGCCACAGCCACCCGCCGTCCATGGACGGTGCAAACGAGAAGAGGGAGTTAAGTCGGTGGCGTTAGGGTTCGTGACCTGGAAGCCGTATCTGGGGACGGTCCATGTCTGGTGCAGGTGGCCGCGGAGGTTGTAGAAGCTGACGAGGAAGGTCTTGGAGCAGCACCACATGAGCACCATGACGCCGAAGGCGACGGGCCAGAAGGGCAGCAGGATGAAGTGGTTGGCGAACGGCACCGCGCTGCACGACCGGAGCACGAACGGCACGTGCATCGACGAGATGACGTCCACCACGTGAGCCAGGAACACGAACTCCGGCGCCCTCTCGTTCTTGCCTGCATGCGTGCGTGCGTGCCGTCGATTACTCAACCCGTTAGCCCTAATTAATTCTCCACCCAATGCGTCCCGTTCGTTTGGAGCACATGATTCCCGTAAGAATGGGTCACTAGCTTACGTTTTAATAAAAGAGAGTGTCTATACTACATTCGACTATTTTTTAGAACAAAATTAAGAATCAAACATGCTTTTGGTACTATAGATTTGTATGCGACAAGTAGGGCAGAGGACAGTTGGGTAACGAACTATGCACTTCACCTAAGTAGATCTCCTTTTGTAGCTCCCAGGACTTGTGGTTGAGGGTGCCACCCAGGAGGTCGTAGAGAGGCATGAACAGGCAGAAGTTGGAGTCCTTTTCCCTGTGGTGCAGGCTCAGGTACCTGCATATGCATTAGCATGTACAATTAATCAACTCCTAGTACTGATAATGATGTTTATTCAGAACCAGTTTAACAGTAATTAACAGCCAAGAAAAAGGATAAAGACACAACAGCAGCTGCTTGCCCCCTTCTGTTCTGCCAGTGTCGCATGAATACGGCAGTGTAAGAAGAGAACAAATAACCACGTTAGCCTGGCCACACCGGTTTATCCACATCTGAGTTACCACCGTCATTTTCCCCTTTCCTTTCTTTGTTGATGCTAAAAAGTACAGAATAATGGTGCGCGGGCCATTTAAATATGCACGGAAATCTATTTCGCGCATGCAATACAACACATATCGGGTCTATTCTTTTTGGCTGCAGCTTGTGATTTTTGGCTGCGGTTTGTGGTTTTGAACTGTCGTATGAGAGATTACAGAGTAACAGAAACTTACGTGTAGTTTTTGCCGATATAAATAAAATCGGTACAGTATGTACTATAATTAACTAGTAGGTTCTATCTTAAAAAGATATTTCATTTAAAAACTAATTAAACTAGTTAATATAGAAAAGCTGGAAAGAACAGCCCAACTATGTATCCAAAACATCCCAGCGCTAAAGAAAATACAGATTAAACTCACGTAGGGGTGTAGACGAGGTATCTGAGAGGGGGGATCGCCTCAAAAACCCTGTGGGATACGACCTCCACGTTGCCGTACCCCATGCACCGCAAGAAGTCAAACGTGAGGGCGTGGCCGTAGACCAGGCCTATGGACCCGGCCCCCATCAAGAAGGCCCCTGCCAGTGGGGCCCCCAGCGCCAGCGTCAGGAGCAGGCTCTCCAGCGGCGTGCCGAACCCAGCTGCAATGCAAGCACCAAACTCAGTGACAAAAAGCAGTCCGTGTACTACCAACGAGAGTGCAATTTTGTTACCATGCCCGTTACACAGTAATATTACACTGTTGACAAGGAGAACAATATTGTTACTACCAGTACTTGTCATGAACCATGGCCATTCATCACAGAGTAAAAGGGAAAAAAAGATGGTGTTGTAATTTGCTTTGGCACACATGCTTGCCTCTCTCTTGCTACTTTGTTGGAGCTGAGCTCTGCTCTGCTCTGCTCACCTGTCAACGGTTGGGTGACCGGGGAGAAGTGGTGGCCGGCGTGGAACTGGCTGAAGAGTGGGCCCCCGTGCAGGGCCCTGTGGGCCCAGTAAAAGACCGGCTCTGAGAAGCCCACATGCAGCAGCAGGGCGATGGTCCAACCCCGCGGGTCCCACATGCAGAGCTGCTTCAGGCCTGGGAGCAGTGGGCCGTTGACGACCACGGCCCCAAGCAGCGTCTGCAGCAGCAGGAAGTTGTCCCTGTAGGTGGGCCCAGCCACACAATGTCAGAAGCCAAAACGAAATTACCAATTTACCATGCTGGTACAGAAAATTTTCGAGAATACACGCTGATTCTGAAGCAAGAATTGCAAATTAATCGATAATCTAAGTAAGTTTTTTGCGTGAGACAAAGGTCGAGATGTAAAAGAAGGGAAAAAAATCGTGGCGGTTTAAGGATGCAACAGTGGACCAGAACACAAATCATGTGTTTCGGACACGTTGATGGTATGTCTTAGACCTTGTTGAATCTAGACGCGAGTAGCGTACAAGCAGGCGCAAACTATGTAACACACTCAACGTAGTTGTAGTTGCCTCAATACCAGAGCTAACCATACAGTTCGAATGACACTTAGGCCCTGCTCAATATAGCTTATGGCTTAAAGCTTAAGCTTATTTTTGCACTATTCATAATTTCGTCTTTTCTGAATTTTGACTTTTTTTAGTTTTTGTCGGTTCTTTTTTTCTCGTATTCGTTTGCGTTGTGCGTGATGGGCTAACATATTTTTATATTTTCAATTTTTAAATTTAATTATGTTAAATAAGTCTCTCTCTACCATTCAATGTTGTTTTTTCAACCATTCACAGTGTTTTCAGCCATAAGCTTTCAGCTTTCAGCCGAACCGATCACCACCTTAATAGCTTCCTAGGCCCACGCACTTGGCATCCAACCAGCGATCTGCGATCCCAAAACTCCGGGAGAGAAGCTACAGCTTCTAGCACGCGCGCTTCGCTACCGCTATTAAGGTGTTGGATAGTAAAGTTCTTCTCATTATAAAAAAACTAGCTAATGAGATAAGTGACTTCTCTATTTTTAAATTAGATCTTTTGCTCTTCTACAATTAATATGTGATTATTCCAACAATCCTTCCCTTTACACATTGGTGTCTCTCAACCTCTCACTACCCTTCATGTACACCGACGGTCCCTCAGGATCACAGTGCATCAGTCGTTTACACACTAGTGTTCATTGAACTAAAGATGTTAGAACCGGGCTCTGATACCACTTATTGGATCAAAAGGGTCTTCTCAGCTCAAAAACTAGTCAATAAGGTGAGAGATTTTTTTATTTTTAAGTTAGGTTACTTGTTCTTTTCATAATTAATGTGAAATTATTCCAGTATAAACTGAACAGGAGGAGAGAAACAAGTCAACAACGATGGGTCATGGCTTACCAGTCCCACTCGGCGTCGACCTGCCGGAAGTCGACGCCGTCGGCGACGACGCGGCGGCGGCGGGTGAAGAAGAGCATGTTGCCGTAGGTGAACCAGAACTGGTAGGTCAACGCCCGGACGGCGAACAGCACGAGCAGGTGCAGCCACCACGAGCCCAGCGGCAGGCCCCCTTGCTCCCTCCATTCTTGCGCCACCTTCCCGATCAGAGGCCCGTACAACAAGTACTGCAGCACGTAGGCATCAACGAAACAAAAACATGAGAAAAAAACTTGCAGAGAAGATCTATATGCATGTAGTGATATTCAGACATGAAGGAGCTGAAGAAAGAGCAGTGGTGGTGGTGCTCGGTGCATGCCTTGTATGAGCCCAGGCTCGCCCATGGCCAGGAAGAGAGAGGGGAAGCCATGGCCATGGCCTGGCTGGCTAGAGATCAGTGGAGATGGAAGGGTTGTGATTTGCTTGTGTTTGTGTGTGTGGCCACCGCATGCCACCACACTGCCTATGCTTATAAGGAGACAAAGTGGTACACCATGGCTTGTTGGATCTCTTGCAGGTAACTGACAGCAAGCTGCTACGTGTACGAACGAAACACGTTACCGAATAATCGTAATAGCGGTGGCCGGTATATGGATATATGAACGGATCGAATTTTCTGCCAGCGATTGTTTGTAACGATTTCATAACACTGTTTAATTCCACACGTAGTCAATATGGTTTCTTTATCATGGTAGTTATTAGCACATACAGACTCGGAGAGTGATTTCGACTTCTCACTTTCAGCTTTCAAAACTCATAAATCGTTTGAAATATATCGGTTTCTTATTTTGATTTTTTATTTTTTTCTCTTATTATTTTGTATTATCGTAAAAATATAACGATAATTTTTATTTTTAATTAAATAATTTAAAAAAATTAATAATCACCGCAATACAATTTTAATAAAAAATCAACCGCCACAACGAAGAGCCGAAAGCTAAAACCAGGAACAGGGCCTCGATCACCGATGCATAAGACCGAACGTCCAACATGTTAATTAATGCATCATACTGTAGATGGATTATTATTAACTAGGCCCTATTGGATTTCAGATTTCTCGCCACTGCCCAAGCCTTTTGGTAATGCCTGAAAGTAACTTTGCACTATGTATGGGTCCAAAGTTTTTCCTAAATAAATAAATAGAATAATTTTTTATTGTCGTTTTAGAACGACTTATCGAGATAGTCTTCTCAAAACGGATTATCTATTTAATTCATTCATACAAACGTTCACACTAGTACCAAAAGTCTTCAGCTACAGTTATAAACCATCAACCGTAGCTAAAAATAACACACCCGAAGTCAATCATTGCTAGTTAATGCACACACATGTGCTACTACCATCATTGATAGTATTTGATATATAACCAGATGTAAATTAAACCATGATGGATCAAGCAGTACGTATAATCCATGCATCCATCGCCCTTAATTAAATGCCGTTGCTGTCCTGCTAGCACACAGCTTATCTCAGCTTGGTGGTGGTTGCTTGATCGGAAAGCAGGCAGGAGAAAGAAAGAAAGAAACACGACCCAGATGGCCAGCTTACGTAGAGCTGCAGTTCGTGATCACCAACACTTGAGCGGTGTTGCGCCTTTTTTTCTTGACCCGGCCGGTAGCCACCGCGGCTGCGAGCAGCGGCCGGTAGCCACCGCGGCTGCGAGCAGTGGCGGGAGGGAATGCGTTGAGGTTGGTGGACTGGTGCCTGTTGGGGCCGAATTAATTGCAAAACTGAACGAGTGTTCGGATCGGACCAGATCAGATGAGATCAATCTGCAGCGCGTGCCTGTAAAAGTACGAGCAATGAACACCAATGCACAGTTCGCCACTAGATCGCATAGCGGTTTGGTTGGTTGCAGAGCAGAGGGTATATGTATAGATATGTACGGTACTCCATTAACGCGCACCGGTAGCCATAGATACTGCACATACAGGTACGCCATGCATGCCGTCGAGAGAGAGGTCAAGGTACGTAGGTACATAGACCGCCGCGCGCGCGCGCACGCGGCGGGGCCCGCGCGTTGCCGTCGTCGCCATGAATGATGTATGTCAGGTCGGCGTGTCCACGCGATCGGTCTCGCCGTGCCATGCTAGCTGCTGATGCTGCCTTCTGCCACCGCGTTCGATGCATATATGGGGCTCGATCGCTCGGGGAATTAATGCGCAGCTTGATCTCCCACCGGCCACCAGGCCACCGGCGACGGGCTAGCTCCGCCTCCGCGCGCGGAGCCAGCCTTGAGCCGTGCCGGCGTACGTTAACCCCTCCCTTGCGTCGAGGGCTTTCCTTCTTAGCAGATCCTCGAGCCAACATTAACGTGGCACCATCTCAAGCTAGAGGACCATCTCGACTCATGGTTATTGGTCTCAGCTCTAAAAGGTGCAATTATTCTCGTGCAAACTAACTACCCGCATATACGGGCTACAAATATGTGCAGCGCGTTACACGTACGACGACGTCAGTACTTGCACAACTAAATAAATTGGCGTGTTAGTACGAGCGTAGAACACACTAGAAAGACCGGGCATGCAATCAGAATTAATCAGGCATGCATGCACAGAGATATAACCAGCTGGAATCGATTTTTACTGGTAGTTTTAAATTTTAGTTTATAAATAGTAATAGCTTTTGATTGTTCATGAGAAATAGTATAGAGAGATAGAGACTCGCGTACGATTTGCTGATATAAATAAAATCATTACAATGTCTACTATAATCGACTAGTAGACACCGTCTTAAAAAATATAATATTTGAAAGCTATGTATTATAAAAAAATGGCTTTTAGAAACCAATATGAATGGAGTCATATGCTATTTTTTGGCTTATGACTTATGACTTCTTCCGAACAAATAAATGAGACGGCTTATCGGGACAATCTTTTCAAAGTGACTTATCAATTTACCGATATTCGATTTATTTATATAAGTGCTCGTACTAAGATCAAAAAATCATCAGTTATAGTCATAAGTTATCCGTCGCAGCCGAAAATAACGCATATCGGATTATTGATGGCCCGTTTCCATCTAGGCCTACTTGGACGAGCAGAAATCCGTTGGTATTTGGTCTGTTTGGATAGGAGGGATTTGATGTTCTTTGAAAATTGAAACAACCTTTAGAGGAAGGAGCTAGATGCTTTCCGTTCTTGTTCTATTTTTTGTCCTCAGTCTCTCTTGTTTTCTTCTTCTTCTTAGTTGCGGTGAAAGATTTTTGGCCCTGGCACAAGTGTTCATGCGAACGAACTGAACGCTGATATGCTGATAATGCGCTTCAAAAATGCTATCCCAATAATCCATTTCAAAAAAAGCAACAAAGAAGATGTTCTATTTATTTAAGAGAAACTATAAGCCATAGGTCATAAACTGAAAAGAACTCACCCCTTACTTTAGAGGAAGGCGGGGCTTTATTCATTATTGAGAGTTATAGGAACATGACCAATGTCCGACAGGCCAGTTTCCCACTTGCTTGCCGAAACAATAAGCGAAGTTGGCCTAGGTGCTCGCAGATGGGTTCTTTTCTGCTGTGGTTGATGGTTTATAGATGTAGCCAATTGCTTTTAGTCTAAATACAAACGTTTATGTGAACGAACCGAATGCCGATAAATTGATAAGACACTTCGAAAAGGATATCTCGATAAGCCACTTAAAAAAGGTGGCGAAAAAACTGCTCCATTTATTTTTTTTTTGGAGAAAGCTATAAGTCATAAATCATAAACCGAAAAGAAGGGCTGCAGTACGCTGCCACATATTTGCATCCCAAACTCACTCACACAGTCACACTCTTACCTTTTCTAGCCTAACCCGAGTTGTATCTTTCCTTTTTTTTTCTCCACCATCTTAAAATTCAGTGGGAGATATAACTACGGTTTTATAACGTCCAAATTGCTGGAGCAGTGCAGTAGGAGTACAAACATTTCAGAAACTGCTGGTATAGTTGGGAAAGACAATCCGGAGAGGAAAAATCACAGGAACAATACCTTGGCCAGGATTCGAAACCCAGGTCTCGAGTGAGAGACGATTATCCTAACCAGCTTGACAGATTCTGACTTTTACTTAAAGAAACTAAAAGCCAATATAACTAGTTTTTTTAAAGTATTTTCTCTATTTCTCTCGCTTCCACCTCACTTCGAGAATAAGTCAGGGGTCATGGACGCATCACGTACACCATAGCTCTTGCTCTCATCTCGTGCACACATATCCCTTATTTTTTTGCACCACTCATCTTCTTCTTCTAAAAACCACTTCTTTTGGTTGATATTATTTATTTTCAGTTAAAAACCATCGACTACAGTGTCGGACTCAGATTTACCCTATTTATGGTCATGGATGTGATTCACGTGACATTTGCTAGACGAAGTCGAGGAGCCTGCTCGGCACGGGTCGCGTGTGGCGTTGTAGCGCGCGTAGAGCTCTCGGCCGTGCGGCAGCCCGGAAAAGCCTGCGCACCGAGCGTCGCAGCCCCAGGCGCGCGCGCCCGGACCGTCGGGCGGACCAGGTGGAGGCGCTAGCGCGATGACGAGCGGTGGGCCAATTTGGGCGAAACGACCGTGCGCCGGCCCAAAATCACGGGGATCCGACGGGCGGATACCTCGGCGCCCCCGAGCCTGGGCCAGTCGGCGGTGGCACGCGACGCGCTGGTTTCGCGGCCCTCGGCACGGAACCGCACCACCACCCCCGGCATCCCCGGACGGCCACCGCTCCTCACCCCACCTCACTCACCTAGTACTTTACCCCAGCGATGGGTGGGAGCCGAGCCCTTTCCCTCTCCTCCCTCTGCGCCACCACCCTCGCCACCGCGCCCGCGTCCACCAAATCCCCCCTCTTCTCCCACCGCGCCAGCCCCGCGCACCACCTCCCGCTCCGCCTCGCCGCCATGTCGTCCTCGTCGCCCGCCCCGACTCCCGCCGCAGCCGCAGGTGGTGACTCCGCGGCCCCGGCCCCCTCCGCGTCCTCCGCCATCGACTTCCTCACGCTCTGCTACCGCCTCAAGGTGAGTGCTCACTGCTCCACCAATCCCTGCTTGCGGCTTCCGTTTGTGCTTGTGAGGTTTGTGTCGTGATGTGATGTCTGGGGGTGTAGACGACCAAGAGGGCGGGGTGGGTGAGGCGCGGCGTGCAGGGGCCCGAGTCGGTGGCCGACCACATGTACCGCATGGGCGTCATGGCGCTCGTCGCCGCAGACCTCCCCGGCGTTGACCGCGACAGGTGTGTGAAACCCGGCCGTTTCCTCATACTCTTGTTTGGTGGGATTTTCTTCTTCTTCTAGTGCCATCCTTTTGCTTGATGGGTGTTAACCTTTTCTTGTTCTACAGGTGTGTGAAGATGGCGATTGTGCACGACATAGCCGAAGGTACTCCGTGATGAGTCTTTGTTTTGTTAGTTTTTGTTGGATTTTGACGCTGATTGTATCAAACTGGGATTATGAATGTGATAACCATCAGGCTTTTCAGCTTATGAGGGCGTTGGTACAATAGCATTTCCCATTGTGTAAAAGGAACTGCTTAGAAAGATTGGACATTTGGACTCATTCCAACTATTTGGATGCATCCCCAGCTATCGTTGGCGATATCACCCCTTCTGATGGTGTGCCCAAGGAAGAGAAGAGCCGCAGGGAGAAAGAAGCTTTGGACCATATGTGTGGATTGCTTGGTGGAGGTTCAAGAGGTAAATGTCAAAATATGTGAAAGCAAAGCATTTTCAACATTCTGTACCTTAGGAATGTTAGGCTGGTACCATTTCATCGATATAACTTTGTCTTTTGGCATATGATAATTATGAATGTGATGTTATAACTTCCTAGTGACTGTAAACACTATTCTAAGTCTGTCATCAAGATGATACGATAGCTCAGTTTAACACCTTAGTGGCTCCACTGCGTTTGCAAGAATTCGAGGAGAAGAAAACAAAATAAGGATGTCTATGATTTTTCTGAATAACTTATTCAAGTAAATGCTAGGAATATCGATTCCATCTCTAATGTTTGTTATCCTTTAAGCCAGATTCATCCTTCTGTTGCTATTGCTTAAATGGGCATATTTTACCATCCAACATTTTTTATCACTGCCATCGGAAAGTAGTTCAGAACGTAGAGGTCCACCGAGCAGCTTGTGTTCTCACATTCCAAAACATAATGTAGAAAGTTATTGGACAACATTGGAGGCCATCCCTTGGTTAGATGCCTAAGGCAATATTTTGAAATTAAAAATGACGCTGCCATTTGGAGAAGCTATTCTTTATGCAAGATGAGGAATGTTTTCTGTAGATGACAGACTAACGAGTCATGGTATTGTTCTTTGCCCTTATACATTTGATATGCAGTAAACATAGGCTTTATCTGCATGTCATTTTTTTCAGCCGAAGAAATTTGTGAGCTTTGGATGGAGTATGAGGACAATGCCTCTTTGGAAGCAAAGGTTGTCAAAGATTTTGACAAGGTACATTTTTTATCCAGCTACGTCATTATTTTTACCCAGCAAATCATTATTCTTGGACTATTAACTGTTGACCTGCTAATACATCAACAGATAGAAGAATAGAAGTTATTAAGGACAGTTACTGAGTACTGACATAATGACAACATTTGTTCCAGGCTATTAGATGTCAGTTTGTGAGATCATTAAACCGGCAATGTCATAACTTATAGTGCTTAACTTAGTTGGGTCCCAGTGCAGAAAATCAAATTGGGCCCTAGATAGACTCCAGTGCAGAAAATCAAATTGGGCCCTAGATAGACTTTGACCTTTGGATCTATTGTTTTCCTTTACAGAGAAGTAACCTTTCGTTTCTTTATGTTCTGTTTTAAGGTTGAGATGATACTTCAAGCACTGGAGTATGAAAAGGGTAAGCTCGTACTGGTACTCAAGTGTTTTGATGTACTCAGCATCATCCTTTTCCCATGTGCAATAGCTATAGACTATATATTACTAAATGCATTTATCAAGTATTCTTGTTGAGATGAAATAAGTATAGAGGAAATGCAGCTCAGGTATCAAGTATGGGCCATCTTTTGCGTCATCTTGTAATTTTAGCATTAAGCTATTAATAATATACACTATGGAACACGAGAGCTGAGAAGTAATAGACACTAATGCCAATGTATCTGAAAATTTTTAGAGCAAGGGCTGGAGCTAGAAGAGTTCTTCCAATCAACAGCAGGTATGAGTGTCTTGTTTTTTCTCCTTACATTAGATTCTGCTACTCAATTTCCTTGAGCATTCAGCAATCATCATACTCAATTGAACACTTCATCTAAACTGTGTAGACTGTTCATTTGTTATTTTCACTGTTACACATGGAAAAATATATGTGAGATGATTTGAACTGTTGATCGCCGAATATATTAAGGCCTGAGCGATTAATGTTGAAATTGAAACTAGCACCTCCTAAGTGCTTTCTCAATTCTCATTGATATGTGCCTTCTGTTAAATTTTCTCCTTGCACAGATCGTATTTTCGTTGATACTGCATGAGCATTCGAACACTTGACAAAAACTATCCTTATTTGTCTGGTTAATTGCTTTGCAGGAAAATTTCAGACAGACATTGGAAAAGCATGGGCAGCAGAGATCGCATCAAGAAGAAAGTGAAAATAACTGATCTAATGACAAGCCCATTTGGCGCTTCCTTTTCGAAGATAACTCTATTGTTGAACTTTACTTTTGCAGTCTTTCTTAGCTCTGAGACAAAGTCGGGCTCGCAATATTTGAAGCTCCAGATCAGCCAGTCGTAGAGGTTAATGAGCTATTTTTGATGTAGTTGCCCCTGTCAAGAGCCAGTTGCTTACCTGCCTTCGGCGTGCCGGATCCACCAGGAAAGTCCTAGGACCAGCCTCTTTGTGATGTAATATCAGTTAATCCATGAAGCACTGTACCTACAGTATCTCATGGTAATCAAGTTCCATCGTTTCAGTTGTTGCAATTTGTATGATTGTTTTCAGATAGATGACCTCTGCTAGGCGCTTCAATTCTTACACAACTTCAGTGCATTATTCGGGCCTAGCACCACTCCATTAGATACACACAATAAGAAAAAACAGAAGATACATCATGCAATAAAATAGGTCTATATTACAAGCCTTCAGAGTAGAGCAGGGGATTTATAGACCCCGTCTTGAGAAAATACTCCGTTTAAACATTAGGTACTGTAGCAAAAGTCAAAAGCCGCTCGGCTTCTCACTAGCCGAACAGGGACGCTTGTGTTAGTTATCTACCGTTTTGAGTGGCAGTCTTCACATTTTAGCACACAAAGTTGCACGTTAAAAATGTTAATCTTACTCTAAAAAAATGTTAATCTTGTGTTTTTTTATCAGATAATCTAGCAAGTGTAAAATTGTTAGCGTGTACGTCTAGTGAACAAACCGAAGCTCTACAATCGCGCTCTCGTGTAAATCGATGCTTGCCCGTCTCGTGATCTGTTTCTCCACTTGATGTTTTTGTTTAGATGAGTCTTTGGTCCTCTGCTCGAGTCCATATGACTTACCATTGAAACACTGCCATGCAAAAAGAGGTCGAACTTGCAACTGATAAACACGTAAATATGAGCCTTAACGAATGCGGCCAGATTGAGGCCCGTTAATGAAATGACCCAATGTTTTTTTAAAAAAATAGAATTTATTTCAAATTTGCATGATGCTGAAAATTTTGCCAAGTCCAAAAACTTCCTTCAACTTTCCGTTTTCCCTTATGGGAAACCCGCCTTCACCTCTCCCCTGCACCACCAAGCCACAACGCCACCTGATACGGACCAACTAAGAATTAGTTGATGCGTAGGGATGACCTGATCTTTCTCGATACGTTCAACGAGGTTCCTTCTCCTTTGGTTCTTGTGGATAGAGTCTTCTCCTGGTCTTGATGCAGCCAACAATCTTGATAAGGGTAATTTGCATTAATATGCAAGGCACACACTAGAAGAAATCCACCGAACTCCCCAAACCGTGAATTCAGCAAGAAGACATGAATTAGAAGAGATGAACCTTGTAGATTCGATGGACAATATCAAGAATCTCATATTCTTGCCTTGCAACAACTCAACAAACTCCAAACGAGAAAACCTTGCAATAACGCAATCTGGCCGCCAACAACCATCATGATGATTTTCTCCTTTATTTCATAAGTATAAAAACTTATCATATCATAGCCTAAGTTACAATAAGGCTAAGCCCTGGCCTTATATAGGTGCACAATGCGCGACCTTGACTAAAACTCATGCACAACCTAGCATAAGGCCGAAACAAATTCCAATACGAACTAAAAAGGAAATAGCTAAATAACTGTCGTCAAATTCTTTCTTAATTTGCAATGAGACCATGAGGATTCTGGGGCTAGCACCTTATCCATTGTATGGAGCTTTGAATTAGCTTTCAAACGAGTCCAAGAACACCCAAATCGGACCCCGTTTGTGAAAGTTATGAGCGTTTTAATATTGGACTTCATGTCTGACCCGAATCGAATCCGAACTGAGTTCAAATCTTTATATGTTTTCTTTTCTTGTTCAAGGGGCTTTCAAATCCATTTGGAACCTGAAAAGGAATCACTCTCAACCTTTGAAAAGCCATGGTGTGGTCGGATTTTACACTTACTTGCATTGCAATACTCGGACTCTTTATGTTTAGCAAGTCTCACATGTCTCTCCGGACAGCTCATGCAGCATCCAATGCATTTGCCATAAATTTGTATAGAAAGCTCTAAATCAAGCTCCATTTAATTCGTTGGAAAATACATTTCATTAGCTTTCCAAATATGTATTTTGTATGCATTATAAACCTCAGAATTGACATTAAAAACTTTATAAACATTGTGGATAGAACTGCAATAACAAGAACTTGATTGATTTTGTGTCTTCCTCTTTAGCCAAATTAGCTTTCTTTCTTCTTCATCCACACCTCTGATTCCATGCATTGTTGTCTCGTTTGCATTGCACAAAGGAGGAATCACATAAGCATACTAATGCATAACCGATTGCTTCTTTCTCCTTGCGCAATTCAGTACTACTAAGCCTTGTAACTTCAGATTGCATGGATGAAGCACAAATCAATGTAGCACTCACACTCTTGGCCACATCACCACCTCCCTGCTCCGCTGCCATGAGCCAAGCCACCGTTCGTGCACGCCAGCGCATTCTCGATCACTCACCGTTATAGCCCCATCAATGGAGACACAACAGTCACACCACCTCACTAACAGGCCATTAACTAGCCATCACACCGTACCTCGCCACGCGCCATACCCCTGCCACCGCCGACCTCACCATTGCCACCTCTGCCGCCAGCCATTCGACACGTACTTGGTGTCATGATTCACCTTGCCAACTCATGCAACCGCGCCAGTGAGAAGCTCGACCTCTCCCATCACTAACTCAGCTGCCAGCACCACCACCACATCATCGAAACTCCTCAACGATTTGCGCCATCATCCACGCGCCCACCGCATTATTGCCTCGCTCCTATCGCCATCGCCTTCACTAAGCTATAAAACCCGACCAATTGACTCCTTCATCACCTTCTGCACCACCACACAACCACCACCAATCATTCTTCTCCTCTCTAGCCAAAACACGCCACCACCACTGAAGCTCTCGCCGGTGTGCATCGAAAGCAATTCTTCTAGTAGCCTCCGTTTCAATCAAATTTAGATGTAACAATAGCACCTCCATGGCATCACGATGTTATCCTCGGCCTCCCCAACCCATCTCAACGCCCTAGCGTGTCAGCGCCATGTGCCATCGTCGGCCATACATGACCACTGTTGCCAGTTTGCACAAGCCAACCAATCCTAGCCATTGTCACCACAAGGATCTTTGTGCACTGTAGATGCTCAAGCCACCCTTGTATTAGCCATAACCATACCATAATTCTGCCGAGCCATGGTTCTGCTCCAGTGAGGCACCACTGTTGCCAGCCTCCCACAGACTTCCTCGATCTAAGCTGTTGCCACCACTGATCTCCACTCACCTTCTAAATGCTTGAACCGATGCTATTTCAGCCATAGTCTTGCCATAGCTCTGCTATGTCATGGCTTTGTTCTAGCTAGACCTCACCGTCGCTAGCCATTTCCAAGCTACCATTGCATGCGCATGTACCCAAAATGGGTTGCTCGCACTTGTTAGTACTCGCCGCACCACCGCTCGCCACCATCCATCATTGCCGTTGCCCAATTTAGCGTCGCCACTGTTCCCTATGTTCTGGCTACCATTGGAGTGGGCTTTAGCTCGTTCTGAATGGAGCTAGGCCTCAAGCCTTTTAGGCTACCAATGCATGTTGGCAAAGCCGGCCCGAGCCATCTTTTGGCCCAGTCGGCCAGCTGGGCCAAGCCCAGTACTATGCAGCCTAATAACAACCAGCCAATCCAACACTATTCATTCAACACGACCCAAACACTGTTCAACCTGATCCACAACAAAGTAAACAGGTTCAATACTATTCACAAAATCCAACCCATTTGGAATAATGCCAACCTGGTACTATTTATCTGATCCGTTACTATTCACCCAAGCCCATTAAGTATATTTGTACTCATTTCAACCATTTCAAGCCCATCTAACCCATTTTCAACTCCGTTCAGCCCAACCAAGTACCACTTAAATCCTATCCGCCCAACCCACTTTCTTTTATATCTTTTCGGATATTTTATAATATTTTATTTCCAGCTTGTATTCTGCAAAGTAGAAACTTATCTATATTTGTTCTTTTGTGCTATTATCCGTATTCGACTAGTTGGCCAACAGAGAAGCTAATGGAGCAATTAAGGTCGTTGGCGTTAAACCAGAAGCCTACAAAGAAGTAATCAAAAACTCTAAAGGCAAGTCACATGTCTTTGATCATTTTGAACCCATATTACTTAAATAAGCTTTATTTTCATTCATGTTATTTATGCACTTTTATTTACATAAAATAACAGTTTAGAATGACATGAGAAGTAGTTAAATCCTTCCACCTAAAAGCCATGTTTTAATTCTGTAAGACATATTCACCTTGACAAAATTGGTTATTAATTACTGTATAAATAATCAGTAGTAGAAGTGGATATTCAAATGATTTATCTAAACTACTAAGAATATTTGGCATCATGCCATTAGATTTTAAAATAGTACTAGGATTGAGGCTAATTAGTGGGAAGCCACTAGATGGTTAGAGCTCATGACCTCATCCTAGGATGGAGGTGGTATTGTGTGCTGAGGTGCATATGGAATGTGGATGATGGCCTCATTTGAGAAAAGTAAGGACTAGTCTCTTATGCTAAGTAAATGACACAGAAATCACTCAACCACAAGTTTGACTTGCCAAACCTGGTCCAATACACTGCTCGATTCGATCGAATGTCTACAAAAAAGACTGATATCCCAGGGTTCAGGATGACTCACGAGAAAGGGGTGAGATGGAAGTGGGCTAGGTATGCCACTTGCCATTCTTCACAACTATAGATCTGTTCAATGTCAGGTCATGATTTCAGCATTGGCCTGTAAATTCCTAATGGGTTGAATGGCTCTAAGCCTACCGGGTAGAAATTAGAATGAAAAGAGTAGTGAAACGAACTTGTTGTCTCAGCTTAGTCGCATGCTAGCACGTTACGTGTCTACAACTTGATATTACGAGTTTGAGATATCTTGTGGGTAAAGTTGGGTAACTCTGCAGAGTATAATAAATGATATTCGAATGCATTGTGCTTTCGGTCAATGGAGCCCTGTGTTTCATGGGTGATTCCAATAACAAGGCATAAGTAGAATTTGGAGGATTTTAAAGTAGAAATTGCAGATGATGAAACTCTTGCTAATTAAATAATGTTTTACTGCTTCAAGTGAAATGTCCTTTACCAGTGAACTTATATCTATATTTATCAAAATACAACCCGTGAATCTGACCAATTGAACACTTTGTATAGTAGTTAAATAGCCTTCCTATGTGGATTGCTGAGTATCTAGTCTATTCAATCTTGCTTATTTTCGTATGGCCCTTTTTATGTGAGCTCTTTTATGATACCCACTAATTAGTATGAGTTATCTATTGTTTTCAATCCAACGAATGATATTAGTTAGGATATAGTAGTACTTGACCACCAAATATGGGTAGTATAATTTTATTAGGGATAAATGATTTTTTAGGACGTGTGGACAAATCAACAATTTACCAACTAGGAAGAATCATGCGATGCAATGCGAGGGCAATATACAACGTCAGGGAGATCGACGGTCCATCAATCCACCATTATCGAATTAAGAATATCGGGCAGTGTGGAAAAGCTCAATCCTTATGCTTTGAATCAACCATTTAGTAGTTCACATGGGCATCTTCAATAGTGACGTCTTAGCTGTCTCTTAGCTATATTAAATGAGTAAAATTCTATGTGAAGGAGAGAAAAGGTGAGGAGAGATAATAGATGTCTCTTCTACAAGATGACTTAAACCCACAAACCAATGCAAATAGTGAGAGGGTGTAAGGCATAGGGGTGCAAATGGGTTGGGTTAATCCCGACCGATCCGGTACCGAATCCGATCGGTGCCGGATTCGGGAAGGGAATTTGGTATCTGGTCGGATTCGGATTCGGATAATTCATGTCGGATTCGGATTCGGGAGAGTTGTTATCCGACCGAATAGTATCGGTATTCGGATACCGGATAATTATGCGGTCGAATATTCGGTCGGATATCTGGTAAGAGCTAAGAATTCAGCTTTTATTTTGCTAGTATTTGTTTTTTTGTTATGTTGGTTGGTTGAGGTGTGCAGTGTATAGAAAGTTTTCCTGGACCGTGCAAGCTTAAGTTCTCTAAAAGGAATATGACATTCAGTTGTGGCAACTATAAATATACAAATACTAAAATAATGTTTTATTTCTAATTCTGCTGCTTGTGCAATTGGATTCGTAAATTTGCTCATTGAGATCACTCTTCCTAGGTAATGGAATGAAAAGCATGTAATCAGAGTATTATTAAACGATGAACCTTGGCATGCTTCAGTAAATGAACAAGTAAATTTGTCAAAAGTCTATTATCCCCGATTGTCTACTGTCTCTACCTTAATTTAGTAAAATTTCTTTAGCCTAGAAAAAAAATATTGTCCATTAAGAATCAAGATTCATCTTGAAACGCCACACCTCAATGGGCAATTTTGGGGGGAAACGCCACACCATCTTCGGCTGATGAATTATAATCACTATTATGTACTTATGTCTAACAATTTAAGGCTTGAAGTGATAGTGGTATGGTTTAGCATATGTTCCTTTCCGTATGCACGTACTATCCGTCTACGTTATCCGTTTTCGATCCGAAATCGTCAAGTATCCGTTCCGGCGGTACCGTATTCAAAATTCCCAATACTCCGAATTCGTATTCGTATCTGGTTTTACCGTATCCGACCCCGAATCCGAGAAAAAAATATAGATTAGGATATGGTATGAGCAATATCCGTCTGAATCCGACCCGATTGCACCCCTAGTGAGGCAGGAAGTTATTGTGAAAATAATATAAAATAGTTAGAGAAATTATTTACTGTTGAAGAGGTTATCTCTAGTGCTATCTTTAGATAAGGTGGAAGACTTAGAGACAAACTTAAGAGATAAACTATTACACATACCCCATTAACATCGATCTCTACACCTTTCCTTTTGCTTTCTCTGAACACTCCTGGATCAGTTTATGCTGCCAACAAGCGATCGGTCTCTGCATTGTTCTTTGTGCTTTTATGCCACCGGCAAGCATGGGTAATCACCACACAACAGGTGAATTTGCGTATCAAGGCATCCACAATTGTCTGTCTTTTAAAGTTGTCTCTAAAGTTTTCATCTCACCTAAAGACAACACTGGATATAATCTTTTCAACAGTAAATCATTCATCTAACTATTTTTATACTATTTTTACCATAACTTCCTATCTCGCACTCTATCACTATTTGCGTTGGTTTACAGGCTCAAGTCGTTTCTTGTATAAGAGACAGTACATTATCTCTTCTCACATTCTCTCTCCTCTACATAGGATTTTACGTATTTAATATAGTTAAGAGACAGCTGAGATGACGCTATTGGAGATGCCCTCACGCCGTCGTGAGAATTCGGCATTTCGGCATTGATTTTAATTTAGGCCAAACCAAAAGGTTTATATTATATTTGGGAAAAAATAATTTAAGAGAAAAAAGTCCATAGTTCCCCTAGGAAATTAATGGTTAGATTTAATTTATACTACTACACATTCTAATAATACTGTAAAAATTCTCTTTTATATGAGCACATGCTCTAACTGTTGGGTGCATATGTGAGCGTATTGCTCCAAATGGTTAGATTTAATTTCAGTGATATTTAGGCCCCGTTTAAAATATCTTCTGTGTCAAAAGATGTTTTAAACAAAATAATATTTCAACTAAAAGCTATTAATAAAAATTAAAAGTTACCAATAAAAGCGGTTTTGAACGTCCCTTTAGACATACATCTTTGGTCTGTGAGCTGGGCATATGCAGTAATCTGATTCCAGTGATTGATTCCAATGATGCGACACCAACGAGGGATCTCAATCATCTTAGAAATCATTGCGTAGGGACTAGCAGTGAAGTGATACACGTGTTCCAAGTTAAACCACAATTAGACTCCGCTCGATTAGATTAAAAAATAGTAGTTTATATTGAAATTATATTATAGGTGGTTGAAATTATACTCTAACTGAATGTGATTTATTTATAGATGATGTCCACTTTGATAGTTTGTCTGAGACAGATCCAAGACAGGTTTCTCTCGTGAAAACGATCGCCAAAAATATCCAAGACTCTTCGATAGTTTGATAGTTTGTCGTGTGCTTATTTAATTGAATGTATTATTTTTTGCGATACTAATTTAGCGTATTATTAATGTAATTCTGCACCAATTTGTACTAGATCGATTGTTATCTATATTGTGAGCTACATGTACAGTGAGACGCATCACCTTGATCACTTGGACGCATCCCTGCAAATGATCAGGTCACCGATACCTGCGTTCTGTTTCTTTTTCTGAGAAAAATTTGTGCTTCTAACTTGTGCGGAGAGCATTGAGCCATTGCACCAGCAAACAACATGTCCCGGGTGTCAAATAAAACTGAAGTGGACCAATGAAGTATAAGTCTAGAACTCTCTCTCTCTTGTGTCTTATCAGTACTACTGATGGGAAATACTAGCTAGTGAAAACACAACAGGTGATGCTTTTGTATTTGCCGCGCTCCCAATTATTTTGGTAACAGTAACATGCTGATAAAGACTGGAGCAAATAATGCTGACGACCTTTTGTTAAAGTTGATCCGAATTCGTACCGTATCCGTGTTGGATACTTCATCGTCTCATGTCAGACGTGACATGGCAGGTGTATGCACATGTTATATCAGACGTGGTGTCAATCTATAACAACTGACTCTGATTCAGTTTCCTCTCTGTGTGGGACTCTTTTCCCTCGCACTATATATGTACCCCATTAGTTCATAGGAAGAGGTGTGCTTAATAGCAAGCTCTCCTCATTATAGTGATTTGCCTTCGAGTGCCCGTGGTTTTTTTTCTGCAAGGGTTTTCCACGTAAAATTTGTGTCTCTTGCCTCTATTTTTCTGTGCATTATTTGCAACAAGTGGTATCAGAGTTTAGGGTTCAAGATTCTAACCGCCCGGGGAGAGCGACCCGTGGGCGGCACTGCGGCAACAAGCGACGGCGTCCGTGCTACATCAAGTCAACTTCCACGTCTCTTTCAGTAGCTGCTGGTCGCAGCACACCCGCTACGTCAACCAGCGCAAGCCGTCCGGTCAAGCTCTTTGATCGGCACGAAATCAAGCCAGAAAAGCGGCAGAGATCAAAAGCAAAAGAAATCTGCCAGGAGAGAAGATCGCCTCGATCCACATCGCTCGTCAGTCCAAGACGTAGTAGCGCGCCTCGCACGTTCTTTTCATCCTCGGTGAGCGCGCCCGTCGGTATAACAATGTCTCCGCACACAACCAAAAGCGGCGTCCATTGTTGTCGTCGGGAGCGATCAATAGGACTGGTCAATTGGTGCAGCCCGCAAGAGATTAAAGGAAAAAACAATGTTAGTTGTGGGAACAACTGAATTTGGTGTTTTATTCGCCGTTTGATAACACCCTGATGGCAGCTAGCATAATACTCTCTAGAGTTTTGCTGTTTGAAAGTGAATGTTTTGCTCCAATTTCAGTTTGAGATGAAGGATTTAAGTGCAAGAAAGAGTTTTATTTTTGCGGGGATACTACAACGTCTTTCAATTGTCGCAGCTCGATATGAGGGGTTTACTGCAGTTTATTCTCCATTGACGGCACAAGAGTTCCTTTCATCTAGACAGTTTCACAGGAGCAGTTTCAACCATGTCATGGAATTCAATTACTTTTAAAGTCGGCAGTTTGGCATACGTGATGACTACACGTGCAATAAGACTGTTCTAGTCTTTCTTATTGAAGAGTTGCTATTTCAATGAGCGTTATTTGCTGAGTTTTATGTTCCAGGTGGAGCATATCAGATTCCATGATGTGAGTTGTTCGCTATTTATCTGGCGCCACAGGTGATGTTTTGGCTTATGCCATTTGATGATTGAGCATTTGTTTCAGGAGGTCAATTGCACAGACTCAGACTTTGCTAGGGTTATGACTTGTTGAAGACCCAGATTTGTTTATCTGCTTTGTTACTAGCTGTGTGTTTAGATCTGTTGTTGGTTTGCTCAATTTTGCTTCGTAAGAAGCATTTCAACAAAACTGTTCCGGTCTTTCTACTTGAAGATTAGTTCGATGGACTTTCGGTGCTCAAGGTGTTTATGCTAATTTTAATTGGAGAAGTTTGTCACATTTTTCGACTACTGGAGGGAATTCGGCTCGAGGTGGAGATTGTTAAAGTTGATCCGAGTTCATATCGTGTCTGTGTAGGATACTTCATCGCCCCATATCAGACGTGGCATAGCAGATGCATGCACATGTTGTATCAGACGTAGCAACTGACTCTGATTCGGTTTCCTCTCTGTGTGTGATTTTTTCCCCTCGCACTATATATGTACCTCAATAGTTCATAGGAAGAGGTATCCTTAAGAGCAAGCGCTCTATTGTAATCTCTTCTCATTATAGTGATTTGTCTTCGAGTGCCGTGATTTTTTCCCGCAAGGATTTTTCATATAAAATTCGTGTCTCTTACCTCTATAGTCCATGGTTCAGCACATATTCACTTGGCCATCTTATGATTTTTTAGGTAATGGTTCCGTGACGATGGACAACTAACTCATTATATTATTTCAATAAAAAAAATCAAGTTCTGAGTTTGATGGAATTAACGATCTGCTAGAGCCGATCGACTTACTCCTTAAACCAAACACCTGTGATCATGTCGATCATTTTTGCGTAAAACAAATTGTGTAATTAACGATCGGTTTGATGACCATGTGAAATAACATGCTGACAGGAACAGGTTTGGTTTCGAATTAGAATAATTTGAATTAATAGAATGATCAAATAACTTTTGAGATTACGTGGACATATATACACACTGCACACATGCCATCACGTATACACGCCACATACAAGTGCACACCCTAGTATACAAGGACACCCAAACCATGAGATGGCTTCCTTGAATAAAATAATCTAGTATACCTATTTGTGCAGCCTCTAACCAAATACACATGATTGATCGTAATGCACAGCGAATCGATATCTGCTTGAGCAAGTTATACCTTTGCTACATGTATACCAATAACTTAACTAATGTTATGTCACCTCCAAGTGGGCGTCACGTGTAACCGAGTTGGCCGCGCTATCAATTATATCCCTACTATTATATAAAGAGAAATTGATGGTCATCGGTACATTCTTCTCTCCCCTCTCTACAACCACTCAATTTAATTTGGACTATTCGTCTCTCTCTTCCTCTCTCTTAGGGTACAACCGCCCACCCTCTCCACTTTCTTCATCTCCTTGCGCATTCTGGCCATCCTTCCCTCTCTGTCGCTGGCTCTCCAATATTTGATGTATGAAGTTGGCCAGGCCGTAAGTTTCGTCTCACCATTTTTATGATTTCGTTGTAACGCACGAGCCTCTAACTAGTTATATTATATTATTAAAAGGATAGGAAAATGCAACACTTTCACTGATCAGAAATTACACGTTAATAAAAGAAAAAAAAGAAAGTTCTGTACTATCAATGTTGGTGAATATATATTATAATGGTACAGATCAATTTAATAAATGTAACGATTGTTATGGCTGAATAAGAAATACAACAATATTTTATCATATGCATATGATAAATATGTCATATATTTCCATATAAATATATGTGTTATAGCATCTAGACGAAAAAAACAGCTAGATAACAAATAAAATACACGGTCATCTCAGTGCCATCGCACTCCAGATGGACATCAAACGATTGGTACATGCCAACCGCCATAAGCGTACAACAGTCCTTGGAGGGCCTTTCAACCAATAATTCATGTCGTTTGCTTGGTCTACGTTAGAACATTCAGGTAATCCAAAACAAATATCTGCCTTACACCCTACTTTAATATGAATGTGATTTTCAGAAATAAAAAAAATGGGAGAAAAAAATTGTTGCCAGTCGTACCAACATGCACTACTACAAAAAGGATCATCACAGACGGTTCAGAACTATAATCACATACGGTTTTCTGAACCGTCTGTATTTATGTGTCAGTGATAATCGAAGTTTATCACAGACGGTTTGTGAGTCGTCTGTGATAAAAACAACACAAATGGTTTGTAACTAGAAGCGTCTGTGAAGAAAACTATTACAGGCGGCTCGAACCAAAAACCGTTTGTAATACTCACACATCACAGACGGTTCTGGTTACCAACTGTCTGTGATTGGTGAGTATCACAGACGGTTGGTATGTAGAACCGTCTGTGTTAGTCCTTTATAGACGGTTTACAGCACAAACCGCCTATGATAATTCATTCTATACCTAAATTTTTTTTTCTGTTTTTTGGCTAGCCTCAAGAAATAATGTTACATATTCTCTTTGAAAACAAGCAAATACAGTGGCAAACACAACAACACATTCCATTTTAATTAAGATTAGAATCCACCATTACAACATAACAAGATAACGAATCCAACTTTTTAACATGGCAAGAATATATAAGAAGCAGAGATCCTAACAGACAGTAAAAACTAGATGCAGCGCGCGATGTCCTTGACACCTGCCATCAAGGAAAAGAGGGGAGGGCATCGGATGGCGGCTGGATATCATATCACAGGCAATGAAGAGGCGGCGGTAGCGTCACTTTGTGGTACGACGGTGAGACTGTACAAAACACTCTTATGACACTTACGACAAGAGTGTGTTGTGTAGTCGACTGTGGTATCACAACGGAGGCTCTAGCTCACGGCGGTAGTCGGCGTCATCGAGGAACAAGCTAGGAGTGGATGAACTAGCTAGGAGCAGCAGTGCACCATGGTGTCACAATAGGAGGCGGAGGAGCTAGCTAGGAGAGGATGCAGGAAGCTAGTGTATGAACTCACGCGTGATTGCCGATGGAAAGGGAGAGGGGGAGTAATTAATAAGGGCCGAGAGGTGGGAGGAACCGGTGCCTGCTATTCAATGTGGAGAGAATGAACGGGTGAGATCAAAATCCTGGGGGATATGCCACGGATCGATGATGCGTTATTATTAGAGACAGTTTGTTATACGACCCGTCTGTGATAATGCACATATCAGAGACGGTTTGTTATACGAACCGTCTATGATATTAATATCAGAGACGGTTTGGTATATGAACGATATGTGATAACACTTAAATATGTACGCCCTAATCCAGCTCTTCTAAATTGTACTCTCTCTCGTCTTCTTCACCAGATTTCTCAATAATGACATCTAATATTCTTTTGATCTCCTTCCTCTCATCTATCCATTATGAGTTGTTCGGCCGCAACCTTACACAGGCGGCCAACAATTTACGTCTGGAGCAGCTCCTCCGCTCAGGCTCTGCTCTCCTTTCTCGACTCACTTCCATCCATTAGCTGGACCTCATCATCCGCCGTCCACGGAGGTGTCTCGTTGCCGCTCAGGAAAGGGAAACCGCCCTCAACCTCGTTCTTCTCTGCAATGTGCACAAAGCGGAAGAAGCTCTTGCGGCAGTGGAGAGACACATGGATAACATTACCGATCAAGTAGAAGCGGCCGATTCCGAAGAAGCTTATTATAGCATCATCTTTGAGATTATGGGCCATGCTAATAATTTGCCCAGGCTAGAGGAGGAAGTGGAGAGGGCAAGGACAATCTTCATGGCATTCGAGAACTCAATGGCTAATCCTCCAACTCCAAAAGTCGAAGAAAAAACATATGAAGCCCAGAAGACTAAGATCTGGGAATATCTTTTTTTGGGACTTTTGTAATAAATTTGCCTTGAATTTCTCTCTTGTCTCAGTAGCTTCTGTAGTTCATATGACAAAAGACAAAACACAGACGGTTGTATATAAAAATCATCTATGATAATACGTATATCACAGACGGCTTTTAAACCTAACCGTCTGTGATAGTTTTAGAGACGATTTTAGCCATGAACTGTTTGTAATAATCAAAGCACAGACGACTCCACATAAACTGTTTGTGATGAGACATCTAGTATATCTTGTTTTGTAGTTGTGAGGGCACATGGGAGATGAAACCTCTACATTATCTTGCAAAACAAAATGTATAGTAAAGCCATTGCTCTCTAAGTCTGTCTGGTTCCGTGACAAAAAGAAATTCCTGAAATTAATCATGGTAAGACGTATAGGAAATTCTCAATCTTCAACGAGAAACTGAAACACCGATAATTTCGCACAGTTCAGCCTCTCAGACCGAGAACCAATCTTGATCGTCTACTTTTCAATCGGACGGCTCACTGAAAGACCCCAAATTTTCAAACCAAATTTTTTTCCTGGATTTTTCCTGAATTTTTGGTGAATTTTTGAAAACTTTCCCAATTTGGAAAGCCTCCCCCTCAGCCGCTTTCCTCTTTCGGCCAGGCGCCGTCCTCTCTCGCTGGCGCCCCTCTCTTTTCCGCCTTCTCCTTCTCCCGGCGCCTCCTCCCTCCCTTCGCTCGCTGGCGCCTCGCGCCCCTTCCCGTTTTCTCCCTCGCGCGGACGCCCGCTCCTCCCCCGTCTCCGCTGGCGCCTTTCCCCTCCCCGCCTTCTCCCCTGCGCGTGTGCGTGCTGGCGCCCGCGGTCCGCACCGCCTCTGCGCACAGCTCGGGACAGCCGCCCCGCCGCCCCGGTCCGGCCGACCCCACGCCCGCGCCAGCGTCGCCACCCTCCTTTCCCCGGCCCCACCGCGGCCCTCTTTCCCCCTTCCCGCGGGAGCGCTCCCGCCCATGCCGCTGTTCACACCCCCGCGTCGTGCATCGCCTTTACTCCCCTGCAGGGCCGGACGACGCCCCATGCGCGGAGGCGACGTTCCCCCAGCTGGCCCTCGTACCTCTGTTGACCCCCGGCGCCGCGCCATGCCCCCGACCTGCCCCGGCTTGCCCCGCACGCTGCCGACCCTCTCCACCCCGTTTAAAGCCACCCCGGGCCCCGCATTGTGTTCCCCTTGCTTCCCTGAAGTTCCCCGAGCATCCACTCGAACCCCATCGCCTGTGCCGCCGCCGATCAGCTCCCTCACCGCCGGTGACCTCCCGAGCCTTCCTCCTTCTTCACTCGATTAAAATCAAATTCTTTGCACTGACTTGCTCCTCTCTGCCTCCTGAACGTGTTGGTGAACTCCGCGGGCCGAGAGCACCCCTCCTTCGCCCTGGCGGCGAAGCTCACCGCCGGCCAAAAAGGGGTCACCGTGGCCAGCCCACCTGGGAGCATCTCCGTTCAACCTGCCACCGCCATGAAGTCCCCCTCACCCCAGTGATGCTCCAGCTACCACCCTTTTTGCCTGGAGAGCCACCGTTGGCCCCAGTGACCGAAAGTCTTCACCGCCTTCTCTCCGGCCATGCGCCGCCGTTGATCCTCCCCGTAGCCCTCAAGGCCCTGAAATGGGTTCCCCGTGGCGAACCCTACCCGGGGATGCCCTCCCTCGCCGCCGGCGAGCCCTCGGCACCGGATCGCCGCCACCGCAGCCCGCCGGGAGGCCATGTGGCCGGAGGAGGAAGAAGGCCCCCTCCCCGCTACGTGGCCTCCCCTCATCCGTCCATCGCCCCGTTTTCTTTTAATCGCGGCCGCCCACCCGCGCCGTACCGCGTCCCCCTTCCGTGGCCGTCGGATCCCACTTACCGCCCTCCATCCGAGCCGTCTACCCGCCCACATCGCAGCCGCCCGCCTCGCCACGCGCGTCGGCCATCGGCCGAGGCGGCGCGCAGCGCTGGGCATGGCTTCGGGCATGGCGCGCAGGCTGTGATCGGGTCAAGATCTGTAGCTCTGGGCCGGCCCAGCACTGTTCACCGATTTTTCCAGGGTTTATCAATTTCCAAAAATCCAGAAAACCCAAATAAATCCTAGAAAATCACAGAAAATCCCAAAAATTCCCAAATTTCACCACTTTGCTCCAAATAATGTCCTGAACCCAGTGGTGACATCCTTTTTCCCAAATTCATCCCAGCAAAATTCTCAAAATTCACCAATTGGTTATTTTATGCATTTTATTTCTTTTTCTTTCTTTTAATAGATTATTTTTCCTTGCTTGATTAGTCTCAAGCTGGATTTAATTATTTTATGTGTTTGCGCTACTGTCGGAGTTCCCGAAAGCTCAGGTGCAGTCCCCGGATCCCGGAGTTTCTACGTTCGAGATCGCCGAGATCGTTCCAGTTCACGGCAAGTCGCAAAACCTTTGATCATATTGAATCCCATGTTGTTAATTATGATATTATGCTATTTGCATTATGCTAATTGTAAGATGCTAGTTTAAAGTAAAATAAAATGTTTAGAATGACATTTTATGTAGTTAAACCTACCACCGATAAATGCCATGCTTAATTTGTAGCCATGCCCTTGTAACCCTAGATTTAAATATCTGATAATCTAGATAACTGTAGGTTAATATTATCACACAAAGTCTTATACTGATAAGGTCGTGGCTGTGGGCCAATAGGATTTACAAAACCCGACCCTAGGGTAGGGTGGTGTGGGACACCGTACCCTAGGGCGGAGAGTGCCGGTGTGCTCGAGGTAGGGTAGGGATGTTGGGGGAAGAGCCACGAGTCGGTCTTCGCTCATCTCCTACCCTAAGACCGAAGTTAGGGTAAGGGTGTTGTGGGAAACCGCGAGTCGGTCGACGCCCACCGCTTGCCCTGGGTTGTGGTCGCGGACCTGGAGAGGTTGCGGGCCATGTGAAAATATAAGGACTAAAACCCTTATCTTTGAGCAAATGTCATAGTGATCGCTCAACCACGAGTTGACTTGTCAACACGGGTTTAGTAGTGCTCAACTCGATTGAAACTCTACAGCGTTGAGGAGTCGGGAGGTTGAGTAGTTGAGTTAGGTGTCGTGTCTTGCGGACACCTAATAACCAGAGGGCTCACTCGGCGGACGGGAGTTTCCATGTGCGGACCGAGTGAATTCTCTGGGTAGAGCCTATATAAAGATTTGAGCGGTGGAGCGACCGGCTTTCTTAACTCGTCGTGGGAGTTGAGGGATCGTGTGGGTAAAGTTGAGCAAACTCGCGAGTCAAATGAATGGTATTCGAATCGCCTGTGCTCCCGGTTAATGTAGTCGTGTCACGTGGGTGACCCCATCAGCAAAGCTTAAGTAGTTTTATGAATGTTTTAATCTGAGTAGATGGTTAAAAGAACTCTTCATGAAAACCCCTGTTGATTAAGAAGTAGTTTTGTCGGCAAGTTTTACAAAAGGATTTACAAACAAAACTGCATCCACTCAAAGTTAATAAACCAAGTATACTTCCTTCCTTTGTTGATCCGTGCAAGTAGTAAGTTAGGGTTCCTTTGCGATTTGTTGAGCTGGTTGTTGGCTCACGGCTTGCTAAATCAATCCTTTAGAGGACCAAGACGAAGGTGAAGGTCTCCCCATTGAGGAAGTCCCCGAGGGTCTCTTCTTCGACGAGGATCCGTGGCTTTAGGTCTTCGCCGCGCTCAAGCGGATTCTGGAGCTTTTGTAATGTAAATATACTTTGGGCTTGCACGCCCCGTTGTCAAACTCCGGATGTTAATCCGTATGTGAAATATATGCTGGACTTTTGGTGTAAGCATGCAATGGTATACTCTTACGCGATACTCCATAACTGTTCATGCGTGAATAGTTACGGATTGTCGTGTCCGTACGCGCCCTCGGAAACGGGGGCGTTACAAGAAGTGGTATCAGAGCTGGCTCTTTGACCGTAGGTTAAGACCTAAGGCAGTCTAGGAAGCAATTTTATCGCAAAACCTAATTTAAGACATAAAAAGGGTTTATGAAAAATATAAGTACTACATCATCTTTACCTCTCTTGTTGCTACCTTATCTGTCTTAGTTTACTTCTGCTTAAGTTTTGATTTATGCAAATGTTTACTGTCTTACTTGTCTAACTTCAAAATTTTGTTTCCGGCAGATGGTGCACCGTGTTTTCCCGCCCGACCGCATGGATGGTCGGCCCGCAAGTTGTGGGAGATTCGGCGATTCTTGGGAGCCACTGGTACCACAGCCCGATTTTCCACGTGATCGGACGGTTTCGCCAAGAGCGGCCTACGAGTGGAAGGCATGGGTGACCTCACACCCTTGCTCGTCCGCCTCGACCTCGAGGCGCTTCATTGCGAGGAGGATCGACAAGGACGACGCGTGCGTGATGCGCCCTGAAGGTCGCACTCTACCTCCGAGACTACTACGACCTAGAGTGGCAGAGTCGCCTTCGACCGATCCCGCGGCGCGGTGGAGGCCTTGCGGTTCCTCGCCGTGAGGAGGGCGACCCTCGCTTGGCGGGTGTCGCCGTCCTCATGGCCCAGCAGGTGATCCGCTACGACAGGGCGGTGGAGAGTCCTGTTCACTGCGGCCTTGACTCTAGGAGGTTCGTCAGCAGGTCCAGCAGCTTCGAGGGTCTCTTGTCCGCTTCGAGGCAGTCGAGGCGGGCGAGGCCTTAGAGTGTGGAGAGGCGCCCAGCGTCTCTTCCTCGTGTGCCTCTGCAGTCTCCCGAGGCGTGGCGCAGTTGTTGGCTGGGCGAGTACTGCGTGCTAGGTTCCGCCCTGCAGCCCCTCTTGCCTTGCCAGCTCCAGAGGCCATGGAGGAGTAGCAGCTGATCGCTAGTTTAGTCTGACCTTTTGTTTTAGTAGCAGTACTTTTGTATCGTAATGCAAGTGTAATCATGAACCCTAAGTGGTCTGTGTACCACCTGCATATTGTAAATTTATGTTCATTAATCTTTATGTTGTTTGCTTAATTATCAATATTTCCTTCTATGTTCAAAGCTCTCTCCTGTCCCCTTTCGCCCTCGCTCTTACCTTTTTCGTCCTATACTTACCTTGAAAAATTCGAAATCTTACTTATCTACTCTTGGTTGCCAAAAATTGCTGCAAAGCTAATTCACAGTTCCCAATTGGCAGATGGACCCAACACGGCGAGTGGAGCGGACCATCACAGGCGGTGGTGCACCTGCCACAGATCAAGCAACACTCACCAGTGTCATAGCAATGCTAGAACAGAATCGCTATCAAGGGGAACAGAACATTTTACGGGTGCTTGATCAGCAAGCCCGAATGCTGGAACAGATAGCAGCTAGATCTCCAGGCTTTCAGGGTGGAGGCAATGCCCCTCGGGATGGTGCACCAGTTTCCTCCCGATGGGCAGATTTTCTGAAGACCCGTCCACCGACCTTTACCATCTCGGCTGACCCCTTAGTAGCTGAGGATTGGCTGGTGGACGTGGAAAGGAAGCTTCAGATGCGGTGTGATGACAAATGTATAAGGTGCTATGCATCCCACCGTTGCAAGGTGTCACAGAACGTGGTGGATCAATTACCAACGAACCCAAAGAGACCGAGAAATTGACTGGGAAGAATTCTCAAAAGCTTTCCGCAAGGCCCATATCCCTGACGGCATTATGGAGGCAAAACGCCGAGAGTTCTTGGCACTCAAACAAGGAGGTCGCACAGTTATGGAATACCTGCATGAGTTCAACCATCTCTCCCGATTTGCCCCCGAAGATGTCGATAAAGAAGAAAAGAAGATGAGCAGATTCAGGGCTAGACTGCAGCAGTCCTTGAAGTTCCACATTTTAGCTATCAAATTCAAAGACCTGAATGACATGGTGGACAGCCTCATTACCTCAGAAGAAACCCGTGGTGAGATAGAGGATTATAGGAAGCGTAAAGCAACACACAAATCACAATCCTCCTCCCATCAAGTTCAGCGAAGCAAGACTACGGGATCGTCATCATTTCGATCCCAACTTTCTCGGCAGTTTGTGATCTTCTTGAAGAGTCGGTCGAGGCGATCCACAAACAATACAACTCCCCTTCTCCTTTGGCAATCAGATGCTCCACTTGTGGAGGAAACCACCTCGCTAGCAGCTGTCCCCGCAGATCGAATGCTTGCTTTCACTGCGGAGAAATTGAGCACTACAGAGACCAATGCCCTAGGAAGAACTTGCCCTCTGACGCTGCAAAACTTCAAGTTCAGAATCAACAACAGCAAGAGTCAAAATCACAGTGTGCCCCAAGCACCCCAAAGGAGGATACCTTGGATCAAGGCGGTGGACAAGAATCACTGCTGGGGCAGCAAACTTCACTTCCATGCAGTGAGGCGAGGCCGTGCTAGACCCACCTTTTATGCAAGGGTGAACCATGTATCCGCAGAAGATGCCGCTGGAGCCAGTGATATCATTGCCGGTATGTTCCCAATCAACTCCATACCTGCACTGATTTTATTTGACCCTGGAGCAACGCATTCTTTTATCTCGAAGAGTTTTGTCTTGAAAAACCTGCTACCCTCAGTTTCCTTGCCAAGACCCTATGTGGTTGAAACCCCTGGGGTTAGAATGGAGTCCCACGGTGGGTGTGTTGGACTCAGTATAAACATCCAAGTGGTAGATTTTAAAGCAGACCTACTACAATTAGATATGTCAGGACTAGATGCCATTTTGGGCATGAACTGGCTAGCCAAGAACAAATGCAAGGTAGATTGTGAGGCCAAGACAGTGTCACTGCTCAATTCTGAAGACCAGAAAGTGGAGATGAAAACAGATCGAGAGGTGTTGAAAAATGCAAGGAAGCACATGATCAACATGTCGGCAGTCACACCTGACCAAGTGCCAGTGGTGCAAGAGTATCCAGATGTCTTTCGGAGGAATTGCGGGCGAGACCCACAGCGGCAGTGCTGCTGCTATAGAATTGGTTAGGGCACAAAACCAATCGCCAAACATCGATCGGATGTCACCAATGAGCTAAAGAACTCAAGAAACAACTAGATGAACTGCAAGAGAAAGAGTTCATAAGACCAAGTGTTTCACCTTGGTCAGCCCCCGTCTTATTCGTGAAAAAGAAGAATGGAGAACTGAGGATGTGTGTAGATTACAGAGGTCTAAATGCTGTCACCATCAAAAACAAATACCCGTTGCCAAGAAATGATGATTTGTTTGATCAACTCAAGGGTGCCAAAGTATTCTCCAAGATCGACCTGCGCTCGGGTTATCATCAACTCAAGATCCGAGAGCAAGATTGAGAAAAGACAGCCTTCATCACTCGATATGGGCTGTATGAGTTCACAGTCGTGCCATTTGGTTTAACCAATGCACCGGCGTATTTCATGAATCTTATGAATCTGGTGCATATGGACCAATTGGACCGATTCGTGATAGTCTTTATCGATGATATTCTGATATATTCAAAGAGTGAAGAAGAGCACAAAGAGCATTTGCACATGGCATTGACCAGATTGAGAGAGCATCAGTTGTACGCCAAGTTCGAGAAATGCAGTTTCTGGCTAAAAGAAGTAGCTTTCTTGGGTCACATTATATCAGAAGATGGTGTCAAAGTTGATCCAGAAAAGATCACCGCAGTTATGAAATGGCAGCAGCCCAAGACAGTAACAGAAGTGAAGAGTTTCCTTGGATTGGCGGGTTATTATCGCCGATTCATAGAAGGATTCTCGAAGATTTCTCGTCCACTTACTCAACTACTGAAGAAGGACAAGCCCTTCCTGTGGACAGATGCCTGCGAAGAGAACTTTCAGTTACTAGAGACCAAGCTAACAACGACACCAGTGTTGATCCTACCGAACCCAGAGAAAGAATTTCAAGTCTATTGTGATGCCTCAAAACAAGGTTTGGGATGTGTACTCATGCAAGACAGAAGAGTGGTCGCTTATGCCTCAAGACAGTTGAAACCCCATGAAGAAAATTATCCCACACACGATTTAGAGCTAGCAGCCGTGGTGCATGCACTCAAAATTTGGAGGCACTACCTGCTAGGAAATCGTTGTGAGATATTCTCGGATCACAAGAGCTTAAAGTACCTCTTTACACAGCCAGAGTTGAACATGAGACAACGAAGATGGCTGGAGCTGATTAAAGACTACGATGTTGATCTTCAATATCATCCAGGCAAGGCCAACGTGGTTGCCGATGCCCTTAGTCGGAAGGTTCGACAAGACAAGCCAGCTACCACAGAATATCCGCCAGAATTGCAGAAAGATATACTACGACTGAATTTGGTGATCACCGAACAAGGCAGTATGGCAGCTCTAGAACTTCAGCCGATGCTAACAGATCAGATAAAGGCAGCCCAAGATGAAGATGAAGAGATTCAAAAACTGAAAAAGAGAGCCCAAGAAGAGGATTCATCAGAATATGCAATAGACGAACATGGAATCCTTACCTTCCGTAGTCGCTATTGCATACCCAACAAGAAAGAGTTGAGAGAGTTGATCTTATCCGAAGCTCACTCCTCTCAATTCTCGATCCATCCAGGAGGCACAAAGATGTATCAAGACTTGAAGAAAAAGTATTGGTGGAACCAGATGAAGAAAGAAGTGGCAGAGTATGTAGCCAAATGTGATGTTTGCCAGCAGATCAAGATTGACCACCAAAAACCCTCAGGACTGTTACAGCCTTTACCGATTCTCGAATGAAAATGGGATAGTATCGGCATGGACTTCATTACTGGACTTCCCAAAACTCGTGAGGGATATGATGCTATCTGGGTCATAGTTGACAGACTGACCAAGGTGGCTCATTTCCTCCCGATCAAGCAAACCTATGGGAAGGATAAACTTGCCAAGTTATATCTGACGCGAATTGTGACACTCCATGGGGTGCCCAAGAAAATTGTGTCAGATAGAGGAGCTCAGTTCACATCTAAGTTCTGGGAAAAGTTACACGAAGCAATGGGCACCGACCTCAACTTCAGCTCAGCGTACTACCCACAGACAGACGGGCAGACAGAAAGGACAAATCAGATTTTGGAAGATATGCTAAGAGCCTGTGCAATCGTGTATGGAGCAGCATGGAACACTTGCCTGCCATTTGCTCAATTCTCCTACAACAACAGCTACCAAGCTAGCATTCAGATGGCCCCATTTGAAGCTTTATACGGCAGAAAATGCAGGACACCTCTGAATTGGTCAGAAACAGGGGAACGACCCCTCATTGGACCCCAAATTGCTCAAGATGCCGAGGCACATGTCAAAATCATCAGAGACAGACTAAAGATCGCCCAAGACCGATAAAAGAGCTATGCAGACAACCGCAGAAAGGACTTAAGCTTTGAAATCGGAGATTTCGTGTACATCAAAGTCACACCTTTCAAGATCGTAAAAGGTTTCAAGTCAAAGGCAAGCTGGCCCCGAGATATGTGGGACCGTTCCAAATCATCGGAAGAATTGGAGAGGTAGCTTACCAAATACAGCTACCGCCCAATTTATCCAGAATTCACAATGTGTTCCACATCTCACAGCTCCGAAAATGTTTACGCCAGCCTACAGATGAAGTGCCACTGTCAGATGTCGAGTTACAGGATGACTGGACTTACCCTGAAGAGCCTTTGCAGATACTCGAAATGTCAGAAAGGCAGCTCAGAAATAGGAATGTCAGATTTTGCAGAGTGCAGTGGAGGAATCACACGCCAGACGAGGCCACTTGGGAAAGAGAATCGGTTTGCAATGGATTTTCCCAACTTACTCCTGGACCAAGTTAATCTCGGGGTCGAGATTCTTTTAAGGGGTAGGTTGAAAGACCCCAAATTTTCAAACCAAATTTTTCTGGATTTTCCTGAATTTTGGTGAATTTTGAAAACTTTTCCAATTTGGAAAGCCTCCCTCAGTAGCTTTCTTCTTTCGGGTAGTCTCTCTCATTGGCGCCTCTCTTTTCGCCTTCTCCTCCCGACGCCTCCTCCCTCCCGCCCATTGGTGGCGCCTTCCGTTTTCTCCCTCGCGGACGCCCGCTCTCCCGCCTCTCTCCGTGGCGCCTTTCCCTCCCGCCTTCTCCATTGCAGGCGTGTCTGTGGCTGGCGCCCATGATCCGCCGCCTCTGCGCCACGGCTCGGACGGTAGCCCGGTCCGGCCGAAAGTCTTCACCACCTTCTCTCCGGCCATGCGCTTGATCCTCCCGTAGCCCTCAAGGCCACGAAATGGGTTCCCGTGGCGAACCCTGCAGGATGCCCTCCTCGCCCCGGCGAGCCCTCGGCACCCGGATCGCCGCCACCGCAGCCTCGCCGGGAGGCCATGTGGCCGGAGGAGGAAGAAGACACCTCCCGCCACGTGGCCTCCCTCCTCCGTCCATCGCCCGTCTTCTTTTAAGCGCGGCCGCCCACCCTGCCGCATGCGTCCCCTTCCGTGGCCGTCGGATCCCACTTACCGCCTCCATCCGAGCCGTCTACCCGCCCCATCGCAGCCGCCGCCTCGCCACGCGTCGGCCATCGGCCGGCGAGGCGACGCTGGCTGCTGGCTGCTGGCCCGGCGCGGGGCATGTGATGATTGGGTCAAGATCAGTAGCTCGGGCCGGCCCAAGATCGTTTCACCGATTTTTCCAGGGTTTATCTTCCAAAAATCCAGAAAACCCAGATAAATCCTAGAAAATCACAAAAAATCCCAAAAATTCTCAAATTTCACCACTTTGCTCCAAATAATGTCCTGAACCCAGTGGTGACATCCTTTTTCCCAAATTCTTCCCAGAAAAATTCTCAAAATTCACCAATTGGTTATTTTATGCATTTTATTTCTTTTTCTTTCGTTTAATAGATTATTTTTCCTTGCTTGATTAGTCTCAAGCTGGATTTAATTATTTTATGTGTTTGCGCTAGTGTCGGAGTTCCCGGAAGCTCAGGTGCAGTCCCCGGATCCCGGAGTTTCTACGTTCGAGATCGCCGAGATCGTTCCAGTTCACGGCAAGTCGCAAAACCTTTGATCATATTGAATCCCATGTTGTTAATTATGATATTATGCTAATTGTAAGATGCTAGTTTAAAGTAAAATAAAATGTTTAGAATGACATTTTATGTAGTTAAACCTACCACCGATAAATGCCATGCTTAATTTGTAGCCATGCCCTTGTAACCCTAGATTTAAATATCTGATAATCTAGATAACTGTAGGTTAATATTATCACACAAAGTCTTATACTGATAAGGTCGTGGCTGTGGGCCAATAGGATTTACAAAACCCGACCCTAGGGTAGGGTGGTGTGGGACACCGTACCCTAGGGCGGAGAGTGCCGGTGTGCTCGAGGTAGGGTAGGGATGTTGGGGGAAGAGCCACGAGTCGGTCTTCGCCCATCTCCTACCCTAAGACCGAAGTTAGGGTAAGGGTGTTGTGGGAAACCGCGAGTCGGTCGACGCCCACCGCTTGCCCTGGGTTGTGGTCGCGGACTTGGAGAGGTTGCGGGCCATGTGAAAATATAAGGACTAAAACCCTTATGCTGAGCAAATGTCATAGTGATCGCTCAACCATAGGAGTTGACTTGTCAACACGGGTTTAGTAGCTGCTCAACTCGATTGAAACTCTACAGGCGTTGTGGAGTCAAGAGGTTGAGTAGTTGAGTTAGGTGTGCCGTGCTGCGGACACCTAATAACGGTAGGGTTCACTCGAAGCGGACGGGAGTTTCCATGTGCGGACAGAGTGAATTCTCAGGGTAGAGCCTATATAAAGATTTGAGCAGTGGAACGACCTGGCTTTCTTAACTCTGTCGCGGGAGTTGAGGGATTGTGTGGGTAAAGTTGAGCAAACTCTGCAGAGTCAAATGAATGGTATTCGAATACGCCGTGCTCCCGGTTAACGGAGCTGTGTCACGTGGGTGACCCCATCAGCAAAGCTTAAGTAGTTTTATAAATGTTTTAATCTGAGTAGATGGTTAAAAGAACTCTTCATGAAAACCCCTGTTGATTAAGAAGTAGTTTTGTCGGCAAGTTTTACAAAAGGATTTACAAATAAAACTGCATCCACTCAAAGTTAATAAACCAAGTATACTTCCTTCCTTTGTTGATCCGTGCAAGTAGTAAGTTAGGGTTCCTTTGCGATTTGTTGAGCTGGTTGTTGGCTCACGGCTTGCTAAATCAATTCTTTAGAGGACCAAGACGAAGGTGAAGGTCTCCCCGTTGAGGAAGTCCCCGAGGGTCTCTTCTTCGACGAGGATCCGTGGCTTTAGGTCTTCGCCGCGCTCAAGCGGATTCTGGAGCTTTTGTAATGTAAATATACTTTGGGCTTGCACGCCCCGCTGTCAAACTCCGGATGTTAATCCGTATGTGAAATATATGCTGGACTTTTGGTGTAAGCATGCAATGGTATACTCTTACGCGATACCCTATAACTGTTCATGCGTGAATAGTTACGGATTGTCGTGTCCGTACGCGCCCTCGGAAACGGGGGCGTTACACTCACGATAGGATGCGATGTAAGCATCTCCAACCGTACGTACACATGGATGGGCACGGGCATGCATCTGTAGCAGGCCCGGCCTCCATGCATAAATATAAGTCCATCTCCACTATCCATTACGGCCGATCATACATGTTGCAACACAGCACATGCATCTCTACACAGGGAAGAAAAGCAGCGACGTAGTGTCGTGTTGTTGACACAACCTCACCAATCATACATGCATGCAACGGTAGCTGATGCACGTTGCAACACTGTTGTAACACTGTTGTAGGCTAGCTGCACGTTGCAACACTGTTGTAGGCCGGAACTAGAGGGTGTCGAGCGTAGAAATCAAGTGCTACAAGCCAATGGGAGCAGCAGCAGTGAAGCGAGCGACGTGGCCACTGCAGCTGAGCTCCGGCGCCGGTTCATGCACTGGCGGCTTGCCGCCGCCGCCGCCGCCTCCTCCCCTCAGGAAGCCCTTGCAGAGCCCGGTCCAAAACTCGCGGTCCGGCTCGCCGCCCTCCGCCGTCCGCCGTGCGTCCTCGCCCACACACCTCTGCAACCGCAGCCATCACTTGATCAGACGGAGAAAGAGAGAGGGCTTTCCTGAGTGTTGTATTGACAGTTAGTGATCCCAATGCTATATGTACATTGATGGTGTTGTTGTTGACGAGGCGGTCGATGAGATTGTGCAGGATGTCCTTGCCGTACTCCGGGTGGCCCTGGATGCCGAGGACATGGTGGCCGACGGCGAACATCTCCACGCTCGTCTTCTCCGAGTAGGCCATCACCTTGGCCCTCGGCGGTATCTCCCACACCTAAAACGTATACGGGTTTTGTTGGGTGAATTAGTTCATATAGGCTAGCTATATATGCATACGTCGGACAAGAGAAATTTAGAGAGTGAAAGTACACATGTAAGGCAAACCCCCACCAATTTGGCCAAGTTGCCGGAATTAGGATTAGAAGATACGCACTAATTGAAGCCCCCAAAAGGCCTACATACATGCATGTCAAGTTGCTAATTAATTGTTGAAAACTACTTCCTCGCAATATAAGCTTAACACGTATACCTATAAAATATATCATTTAAATAATATTTAATAAAATTAGGTTATATTTGTTTTTGGTAGAAACAGTAGTACTATGGCTATCTAATAGAAGTAACTATGTCTATTTCTATTAAATATTACTTAATTGATATGTCTTCTCAATATACGTATTAGATTTATATTACAGGATGAAGTGAATAGAGAAGTAGACACACCTCATCTTGGTGAACCTCGATGATTGCGGCGCTCTGAGGGAGCTCCTCTAGATCCCCAAGGAGCTTGAAGCCTTCCAAATCTTGCGCAAAGCTCACCTTCTTCACCCCTACGTCCCATCCGCTGCGTGATTTGCCCACCCTTCCACCCAATGCTCGGCACAAAATCTAATAAAAAAACAAGAAAAGCATCCACCAAATTAGTATATAGTGTGGTACAATCATCGCAGGTTTATCAGAATTGATATGCATACGAACGAAATTATGCATGGTTTTATAACATCTGTATATCTAGCGGCCGATAGACCCAATCGATAACACTGATTAATCGGTGGATCCGATCAGATCACTTCTTTTCAGTTTTTAAAAATTATTTTTAGGTTCTTCTATAGTAACTATCTTTTAAAAAATATATTTTTAAAGACGGGTTTATAAGTTGATTTTAGTACACACTGTACTGACTTTATTTATATTGACTAAAATGACACATAAATTTCTGTTACTCCGTACTATTCCTCACGAACAGTTTAAAAGTCATAAGTCGTAACTAAAAACTATAAGCCGAAACTAAAACCAACAAACCCGGTGTCCAGGTGACTGCCAATTAAGTCGGTGTCACAGTTTTGCAAGTAGAGTGGTAGCTAGCCCTTACCTGGTGGCCGAAGCAGATGCCGAGGAGGCGCTTCTTCATTGCGTCGAGGGTCTGGATGAGGCGGCAGAGGCGGAGGATCCACAGGTCGTCGCCGTAGGAGTCGTGCGGGCTGCCGCTGACGACGAAGCCGTCGTAGCGCCCGAGGTCCTCCGCGGCCGGGAACTCGCCGTCGATGACGCGGAAGCAGTCCCAGCTCTCGCCATCAACGCCGAACGCGTCGACGAAGACGTTGTAGTAGCCGCCGTACACCTTCCTGGCGTAGTCGGAGTCGTTCAGCGCCAGCAGCAGCGCGTACCTCCTCCCTCCCGCCGCCGCCGCCGCCGGTTTCGTCACCGTCATCGTCGGAACTCGGAAGCAAGTAGCGGGGGTAGCCAAGCTTTAGCTAGCTAGACAAGTGTGTGTGTCAAGTGTGTGCTCGTGAGCTGCGATGCAAGCTAATTTGGTCCTTGTATTTATGGAGGTGGAATGGGAGCGTGGGTGCGCGTTGGGGTGGCGTCGCGATCGGTTGTGAAACACGTGGTCACGTTGGCTATATTATATTACTATTAAACTAATTGAGTCCATCGAGATGGGGGAGCAAGTGGAGACTCGCCAACGATCCGTACGCGCTGCTGCGTCCTATCAGAATACATGCACCGTAGATCCACGACGACGAAGGCGAAGAAGATTGGCTGCAAAGTATGCTTTGGCTGCTTGGTTAAGTATTGTTATTGCTTGATTAGGATCTCTTATATATAACTCCATAATTGAGACAACTCACGTTATTACTATAGAGCGAGTGTTACAGTAGAACAATTATTAGAGATAGAAAATTACATACATTTACATCACCACGCAGAGCTAAAATTTCATACAACCTATTCAGTTAAGATATAACAATACCAGGAAAGAGAGTTTAGTGCAGAACTCTAAGTATACAAAAGGAAGAATACAAATACAATACAGTACTACACAAATACCCTAGTGGTAGAGTCCGAGCTGTCCATATGTCTCTAATCATCCCAATCATCATATACAGTGTAACCCTCATACGGCTCGGTCTCAGTACAACCTCCCTCCCACCGGGAATATGTCTCCTCTGTATAGGCCTCATCCCTGTCGGATCCCCACGGACTCTCCTCTAAATAAAGGAAATAATAGCAAGAATGAGTACGGAGTAATCGGCAAGCTTATATAAAAATACTTGTTTTACGAAATATACTCCGAAGATTTGTTCAAAGGAATGCTTGCCTGAGTCTAAAACAAAGCTCTGAGTCTCCATGCTACCCTGATACAATTCCCCTTGAAGACCTAGTACCTCGCCTGCAAATTATATGAGTACTAGGGTTTAATCTACAACGTCGAAGAGATGATATGGCATAAATGAATAAGAAGATTATACTAAAATGTTCCTGCGTGATTGATAGATTTCCACCTCTGTTACTAACAGACTCTTAGGATTTCTTATATATTTTACTTGTCAGCTAACAAATGGGCATTATTCGACTGATGTTGTTTTAATATGTAGAAATTCATGAATATTAACTGAACACGGATTGGTGGTGCTAAGGTCTCGAATAGTTATCACATGAATTTCTATTATTTTTATGTGGTCAAGATTTAATTACTTAGTTCCTAGTGCCCCTCATTATTTTATTTAACCGCGCAAAACAATTAATTGGCGAGGTTCTTACATCTCACTGCTTTTAGCGAGTATTTCTCAATTTATCAAAATTTAGCCAGCAACTTCTATTTTTACCTGTTTTATTCTATTATTTCTGTTTCTTCTCTTTTCCTTTTCTTCTTCTCCTTTTTCTCTTTCTCCTTATTTTTCTCCCTCCCTCTCTCTCCTTATCCATTCGGTCGACTGCCTCAGCCTGCCTCCCCTTCTCTGGCTTGCGTCACCAGTCGCCGCTCAACCCCTGGCCATCCTCTGATGCCCTCTCCTCCAACCCTAATGGCGCCTCCCCTAGATCTCCCCCCGTGCCACCTCACTTCCCTTACTCGCATCACCCCTTGCGCCGCCGGTCCCTGTGCGTCATGCCCCTCGTAGCGCCAATTCCTTTGCGCCGCGCTGCCTTGGCGCCGTCGTCGTGGCTACTCTCGGTTCACGCCCATCCCTCGCACGGGCTGCGCCCACCAGATCCGTGGCCTAAGGTCCAGATCTGGTGCCTCCTCACTTGGATGCATCTCCCCCCATGCTCTCTTCTCGTTGCTATTTCCTTCCTATGTGTAGCTGGTGTTACTATTTTGGTTTGCTTGGATTTTTAGTCCACGACGAAGGACGGCATGGAGGTGCGTTGTCGTGGCTAATCACGGCGGAGCTCAAAGCTGCTCGCATGCTGGGGGAGTGCGTAGTGGCTGTCAGGCGCGAGTGCTAATCTACAGGTAGTGCGCCGCCGCCGATACTTGTCTACGGTAGCCTCCCTCCCCGCTACTCCTTACCTTCTGCGATTAAATTTAGTGGTGCCTAAGTGATGCCCTAATGATGGTATGCCCTACGGTTGATTCCTTATTTGCTATGAACTATGCATGGTCTACTCGTGAAAATGTGATTCTCTCACTAAGGATGGATGGGTCTACCTTTGTCGACTGGTTTACCAGGTGGCTATGAGAATTATTGATTTGATGCCCTTGGTGGTCGATTTCTCAGTTGGCGGTGCGATGTTGCTAGCAGTGATGGTGATTTCCCCTCCGATGGATGGATGTCCTTCTACGGCTTGTCTCCTTGCTCCCGTCGGCTTGTCCTGATGCTAGCCTTGCGGTGGCTGGTGATTCTTAGATGTGTGATGGGGTTTGGGGGATGGGAATTGAAGACAGAGCTGGCTTGCCGGTGCCGTGGTATTTCTTCTCCCTTCCCTTCTACTTGGTTGGCTGCGTGTGCTCTTTTGCTTGTGGCTGGTCGCGCTTTCTCGATGCCTTGCTGGCTTTTTGGAGGATGTGGTGCTAGCCTTACTATTACCATGTGGTTGCTGAGGGTTATTTTGGTAATTGATCAGCTGACTGGTGGCTTTGACATTTTAAATATACTTTAGGTTTATTTACGTCGAGTGATGACCCTATGATTGTGAGGGGTGCCAACTGGCCCGCGGACAGTCAGGTATCTCCGTGAACGGACTGCTTTGCCCAAACTTAACCTCTAGGGCTCTGACGATAATCTCTCGCCCCTTGCCTTGATTCGCTTATCTTTATTTGTTCTTTTGTTTGGTCTTTTTCGGTATCTTAATTACTGATTTGCTCACAAAAAAAATAACGGTGTGGTGTTGGTTCGACAGTGGATTCTAATGTATGCAATGACATAAGTGTAACTTCGTCTTTCTTTTATTATTGATGTACATATGATAATGTATATTACCCGAATGTAATTTCTATTCTTTGTTAATCCAGATGCAAATGAATATGTATGAGATGAATTCCCATTTGTAATTGGATTCTCTCTATTGTAATTGTGTACTATTGATAATGAATGAATGTGTTTTTGGTTGGCAACACCCTATGTTGTTTATTTAATTGCATTGTTACTTTGACTTCCCTCGGCGATAATCAAACTAGAGAATTTAATCCCTAATGTTAATTTAGCCGCTTAATCGTTATTATTAACACTAATTATGTTGATTAGAGGCCCCGCTTATTTCGCTTCAGCTTCTGACTTCTGGCTTATTTTTCATTATTCATAAATTTCGTTTTTTTTCTGAACTTTTGCCTTTTTTTAGCGTTTTGTCAGTTCTTTTTTTCCCGTATTAGTTTGCGTTGTCTGTGATGAGATATCATATTTTTTCTATTTTTAATTTTTTTAAATTTAATTATACCAAATAAGTCACCTTCAGCTACATTAAAATTTTAACCGTTATAGTGTAATTTTAGCCATAAGCCATAGTTTTTAAGTCCAATCAAGAGGAGATAGATTAGTTAGAAAACACGGGCCGTTACAATAATAGTTGTGCAACGGTCGGGGTCTCAATCGATTGCTGAATCACATGATGTTGTCGGCATGTATTAAACAATTTAAGAGATCGATTGAAAGTAAACTTTGATTGATTTGCATGTTTACCATGCAGCCCTGTCAACATTGAAGAACTATATATGTATATTGTGTACTCCCTCTGCCACTAAACATATACTGTCGTGGATTCTTGCGGTTAATTTTTGAAACTTTGACTGACCTTCAATATATGTTGAAGTATATGGATTCACCACATAAAAATAATGTCATATTTGTCTTAGAAAGTACTCATAATGGATAATTTTTATTATTTTTACTATTATATTATTGTCAAAAACCCATGGCCACGTACTCCCGACCTCCTATGCTACTGATTGTAGTAAGATCAGTAATGGGCAATTATAATACGAGTACTGGTCATGAGTGATTTACGAAATTAAGGCATGGGCATGTTTTTTTCGGCTGCGGTTTTTGGCTTTTGACTAAATTTTTTGAATTTTGATTGTTTACGGTACAGATTACAGAGAAACAGATACTCACTTGCGATTTTGGCTAGTACAAATGTTAAGCTTTTAACGTGTAAATTGTTTAACTTGTAGACCATATCTTAAGAAAATACCCCGTTTAAAAATTAGGTATTATAGTAAAAACTAAAAATCGCTAATTTATAAGGTAAAGAACAGTCCCTAAAAGATATATCCCCCCAAAAGAGAAGCCCCAACGCATGCTGGATTGATTCCTACATCTGATTGTACGTATTCTGTACTTTTTTTTTTTTGCCTTTTTCCGTCAGAAAGTTTTAAGTCAACACGTACGTACGCTCCCATATACAATATCACCACAAGTTGGTCCTGTTTCTGTTGGCTTATACTGTCGTGTTTATAAACTCATCTCTCCTCTCCTAGCTAATAGAAAGTCAGAACCAAATATTAACTAGAATCATAGGCGCGGCGCCACGTCGCGTCAGCCACCGTACGTACCAAAATAAAAGAGACGATAATTCGTGAGGAGTTTTTAAAAAAATCGGGGGTAAAAACGTATTTTCAGAAAAGGCAAATGGGTTATTCGCAAAAAACGAGGACCTGTTAAAAAAAACCGGGGGCAAAAACGTATTTTCGAAAAAAGCAAAGGGTCTTTTTGCAAAAAACCGAGGATCTGTACGTAAAAAACGGGACCCGTGCGCAATTTCCGAAAACGCGGGGGGGCCATCCTGCAAAACGGAGGGGCCAAAAGAAAAATCCAGGGACCTTTTCGCGAGAACCAAGGACACGAACGTAATTCGGAAAACACAGGGCTTTTTCGCAAAATGGCTCGCTGAGACCGCACCAAAACCGCTCGGACACGCGCGCGGCGGCCTGGCGCGGCTAAGCTGGGCAGCGCTCGCGTGGGCATCCCCCCGCGCGTAATATAGGGGTTATTAGTAAACGCTTCATAGACAGAATCCGGCCAGCCAGCTGATGCGCGACTAGCTGTGTTCTTTCTTAGAACAGATTAGATTAGACCAGATCAGGACTAGTGTTCTTGTCAGTAATATGCCCTAGAGACAATTATGAAGATAATTGTATCACTTCTATGTTTATAAACATTTGAATAAAATATTATTTTATCCCTTGAATAAATATCTTTCGTATTGATTAACAAGTATGTGACTTATTCGTGAATACCTTTATTCATGTTTGATGTTATTCTAAATTATCCCTGATCTTATATCATTATGTGCGACAATTATGATTTATAGATCAACACATGTAGTGATTGATGGTTATGTTTCACAGATCATAAATATGAGATGTCAAATCAATAATGTGAACATGTGTTAGAGAACATGATGTTAGATTGACCTATCATGAGATGCTGCGAGAATTGTTATATTCTTAAGTGTCATCAGTTGGTCTCATACATAGTGTATGTAGGATCCTTAGACCTGAGGTCGTCATTGTTTCCTACATGTGTAATAGTTTGCTTAGGGGTTACCAAACACTACTCCGTAACTGGGTAATAATAAAGGTAGCTTTCGGGTTTGCTATGAAACATACGGAGGAATATGAGTGATCAAGATAGAATTTGCCCCTCCTATCTAACAGGAGAGATATCTTTGAGCCCCTCGATGTGGTTGGATTAAGAAAGTGTATGGTCATGCCAAATGTGGTTGAGGAGTCAATCACAACTAAGTCATCCAGTACAGGTTCGAGTGAAGGATCGAGCTATTATAGGATGGTACGTTTCTCGCCTTGAGTTCGATCTGGCATCATGAGGCAAAGGGATCAGTACATAAGCACTATATAGATTCATCCGATATGATCTTTATATGTGTTTGGGAGTCGTTATGTCTTGCTAGGGACCGCTACTGACTTATGGGCCGGAAAGGAGTTTTCAGCCCACGGCAAAATACACATGAATCTACAGGGTCACACACTTAATGGGCTGGAACGATAAAGGATCGGATGATAGTTTCTGAGTCGGATGATAGTTTCCGAATTGGATTCGATCTCTACTTGTATTGGATATGGATCCGATTGGAGGCTATATAAGGAGAGGTGCGGGGACTGAGTGATGTATTCCGAAAGCACACCAGTCGAAACCCTAGCCACCACCTCTCGTATCCCTTACCATGCATGCTGGTGCTAGCACATCGACGCACGGTGCTCCATTCTTGGTCGTGTGGACTTCGGTAGAGGCGCTGCTGTGACTGTGGTGCTGATCGGGACGATCACGAGGAGGAGACGTTTGGACGGAGGACGTTTGATTACTACCGCTACACCGACACGTTCTTCGTTGAATTGGCTGCTTCAATCCTACTTTCGCTGCACTGCGCGTCTAGTGGTAATGATTCATGATCTCTTACTTGTCTGGCTTCCTGATGTACACGATAGAAAATTTTTAATCTGCGTTAGTATAGTCTATCTGTATCCCAATAGTTCTTTATTTGATTAGATTAGATCGGATCAGATCAGATGATCCTGCCGCCAATTAGACACATGTATTACTCTTCCCGTTAATTATGAGGCGCATATGTGTGCTGTAATACGAGTGGATTCTCGCATTGCCTCAGTAGCTTGAACATTTCGGTTAACTGGTTGGTATATCGCAACAACTGCTGGGGACCAGAGAGCTAGCTAGCTAATTAAACAACGGGGCTTGTGCTGTGCAATTAATACGTATATTGGTATATATGCAAGTGTTGACGACGCACGTATATGTACGCGTATAAAAAGTATATACGCACGCACTGTGATGCGTACGTAGCATCTGAAGAAGTGGAGGAGCTGCCGAAACATGACTTGTAGTGACTCCATTTAAGCACGAGGTTAATGCTCTAATCACTAATGCATATCACGTTTCTATCTAGCTAGCACACGAATAAGTATTTAGTTAACACGAGCTAGTGCAAAGGCAATTGCTAGCTAGAGCGCACTCACCTGCTGGCTGCTGCAAGTAAACTTTTCACGCGTCGAAACGGCCGGAATCGCGGGCTGCTGGCTGCATGTACGCACCAATCGTAAGAAAGGCTCAAATTAAGCTGGCACCTACCAGTACTAGCTAGCTAGTAGACCCGATTAAATGATTAATTAACTTTCTACTTGGTTAACTACTGTTTTCGCTTTTTTTTACTTGACGTTTTTTATTTCTTATCACGTTTGAAATGTGATTGCAACCGTTATTTTTATAACTTTACGTTAAAATATACTAATAAAACTGTAATATTGTGAAAGTGTTTTTAACGACAAATCTAATGATATAATTTTCGTATTGCCAATCTAGATAGTTTTAAATATATTGATTGGTCAAATTTTAGAAAGTTTGACAACAGGAATTCTAGAAAGTCAAGTAAAAAAAGAACGGAGTGAGTATTAACTGTGCGTTCTTTTAAACAGTGGCGTTTGATTTTTGGCTGTGCATTATTAGTATAATAAATAGTAATTATGGAGAGAAATCAAAGTTGAAAATCATCTAAAAAACTTAAAAAAAAAACTGCCTAAGCGGCCCATTGTCTATGGCCACCTCGATGGATCCAATCTCCCGGCGAAGTGTGTGGTCGTGGATCTCTTCGGCTACGCTCACGCGGTTGGCCGGCAAGGCTCGACCGGGCATGATGCAACCGTGTTCATAAGTGGAAGAAGTACCGCTAACCATTTGTGAATTTTTTACGAATAATCAAATTTTTATTTGAAATAACATAAATATACACGTACCAACATTTTTACAGAAATAGGCTCCAGTCGCCTAACTGTTGGGCGACTGAAGCCTATCGCCCAACGGCCAAACGACACGCAAGCAATCCACCGGCTATTGGGCGAATTATTGCAGTCGCCCGACCGTTGGGCGACTGCAACTGTTGTCGCCCAATGGCCAGACGATTGGAAGGGGAGATAAAAGGCCAGGCCGTTCGGCCGCTGCCCTCAACAGAATAGAAAGCAATAGAGAAGACGGCCCAGGAGAGGAGGAGATGAAAGAAAAGAGAGAAGAGAAAAGGAGAGGGAGGGGAGGAGAGGAGAGGGAGAGGAGAGAAAAGGGGAGAGAGAGGAGGAGAGTAAGAAGCAACTTTAGGTAATGTTTTTGTATTTGCAATGTTGTATATGCAGTATATATATTATTTACTGTTAGTGTTAGTAGAAAATTATAGATATAGATAGAAATAGTTGAATTTTTGGTATAGAAAATTTAGTTAATGTAGTTTTAGGAAATTAGCAGCCGTAGAAGCGGAGAGGAGAGGAAGAAGCAACTCTTGGTTTTTTTTTTGTATTTGCAATGTTGTATATGCAGTGCATATATTATTTACTGTTAGTGTTAATAGAAAATTATAGATGTAGATAGAAAGACTTCAATTTTTGGTATAGAAAATTTAGTTAATGTAGTTTTAGGAAATTAACAGCCGTAGTAGCATGTAGTTGTGTATAATTTAGCGAACATAGTTTTACAAAATTAGCATTGTTAGCAAATTGGCATGCGTATAAAATTGTAGTTGTAGAAAATTCAGTCACCGTTACGTACAAATTAATCGTCCGTAGAAATTTGAAGGTATTACAAAATTCAGTAAATATTTATGTTAGAATTTCATAATTTGGTATGTAAAAACTAATAATACATAATATTTATGATTAAATACAAATGAATGTAATGTCGTTAGTACGTTGGAAAAACGTGTGTACCATTATAACTGGTATATAGGCACTTAAATCGATATGCCATGTAAATTATCGAAACCATTAGGAATTGTTTCATGTAGAGGACAGCTCGAGTAGCGAGAAAAGTGCGACATCGGTGTGTGGGGGTGCCGATAGCAAGTTCATACTATGAGATTAATGTAGTTGGTTATGACAGGCGAATGATCGGTGAAATGTGAATTGTAGTACGTCAGTACTTTCTTAGTGTGCGATGTTATTTGACATGTTGCAAAATTAAAACATATATGTAGGCAGATATCACCAATACCGATACCCACTACATTGAGAATGCATTACGGTGCTGGAACCGTTCGTGAAGGTTCGAATGGTGTGGATTTGAGTGGTTTTCCGCAAGCCACTCTAGTACACCTGGACGGTGAGAATGCTCGAATATCAGATGTGATGCATTGGCTTACCCGGAGTTTTTCGTTGAACTCCGAGGTGTGCAGCGTCGTCGTACAAGGGCTTTGGAGCCGATCTCCCACGGACATCAGATGTGAGTTGAGAACGTTGCTGCGCACTGTTGCGTGGAAGGAGTTTGTGCAAGGGTGCCGACACTGTGGATACGAGTGCGTGCTGCTTGTGCCTATTAGAAGCTATGCAAGGTCGTGCGTATGGCCTTGCTCTGGGAGGTGCGAGCAGCTCGGGCGGCCTGCATGTTGGCAAAGAGAAGAAAGAAGCTCCTGACGAGGCCGATGTGGTACATGGAGGAGAGGTAGAATGGTTATGCCATGGCGAGAGAGTAGGACAAGTGAAAGCATCTAGGCCCCTAAAAATGATTTTGGTAATTAATGAGTTTATATGAATATGGGACTAACTGTTTAATAAGTGTTTAAAGGTTAAGTCCAGGTTATGGTTGACAAATGCAAGCCAAAGGATAAGAATGAAGATCAAACATGGTTCAAGATAGATGTATTTATAGAATATGATCCCCTTTTTAATTTTACCGGTCTTAGGAGAACGGTGGAAGACCAGATTATAGGATAAATAATCGTACCATAAAGAGGGATCATGGCAAGTAGCTTGATAGCAATTCTTAAGTGTCCATGGATCAACTAGGATCATGCATTCTTGAAAAATCTGTTTTAAAAGCCAAAATTGTGCTCTGTCTGGACGTGCGGTAGTTCCGCAGTTTTCAACGTCGGTACTACCGTCTAGCGTAGTACCGCTGGAAAAATCGGAACTACCAGCGATCGGAAGTTCCGAACCTCAAGCGGACCTATTTTTCCAGAGAGCACCCTCCGGACTCATTTCCAAAATCTGAGGAAGCGGTAGTTCCGCTGTCAGAGCGGTACTACCGGCCACAGGTAGTTTCGGAGGTGGATCGGACCCTTTTCTCCAAAGAACACCCTCCGGATGCCCTTTGAGTTTTTAAGAGAGCTGTAGTTCCGCTGTCAGAGCGGTACTACCGGCTATAGGTAGTTCCGGAAGGGAATCGAAGCCTTTTTTCTAGAGAGTGACTTTTGGAGCTCGGCTCAAGCGGTAGTACCGCGCCGACTTTACGGTACTAGCGGTGAGCGGTAGTACCGGACTTTACAACGTCGGTAGTACCGCGCCGACGGACCAACGATCACCGCAGAGGCTCGACATAGCCGTTCGATCGTCCGATAGGGAGGCGGTACTACGGCCTCGGGCCGTGATAGTTCCGCTCGCCTCGATTTTTCGGAATTTGTTCCAAGCGGCTAGTTTTGGTAGGTGGAAGGTATAAATACCGTACTAACGCTCATAGACAGATGTTAGAGACCCTATTGATCATTCTTGAGCATTGGGCATTCACTCCACACCTACTTTCACTCTTGAGCATTCATTTGAGGTGTTTGAGCAAAAAGTGCATAGCATTCACTAGTTTGATCCTTGGCACTAGTTTGCAATCAAGCGAAGCGTGCACATCTCTCTTTTGCTCTCAAATAGCTCTAAGTTTACTTGCTTACTACTTTGCTTTGCCCTTGTTAGAACTAGTATTGTTATTTGCTTGACTAGTATTGTGTAGGCTTAAATTGTCTTTCATTCTTGTTCTTAGAATTAAAGAAATTTAGTCTAGTAGAAAAGAAAATTTAAAAACCGTCTATTCACCCCCCTCTAGTCGGTATCCTTGATCCTACAACAAGCCGATAAATGGGAGCATATTAAGTACATAGTACAGCAAATGGAGTGCGATGACCAGACGACATAGGCTGAAGAGGAAGCTGTACAAGAGGACGATGAGTACAGTTTGGATGAAGCTTCCGTCCCGTAGGAATGGAACCGGTTTGATGCTGAGGGTGTTTCCGCACATGACGAGCACGAATCACTGTGGGAGTATCATGAGATAGAGGTTCGATTGCATTCAATATTTTTGACAAGGCATCGCTGTAGGATGCTATCAAACTGTGGGCCCTTTCAATGCAGTGGACTTTTCGGGTCGTGAAATCTAGCCAGGAGCAGTACACCGTGAAGTGAGAGCATGTCGGTTGTCCTTGGAGGGTGCACGCACGTATACCCAAGTATGAGACTCACTGGATTATGTCGAAGGTGGAGCCGCACTCTTACATTCTTAGTAGTGTTTTGGTGAGGCATTGTAACCTAACGTATGCCTGTATAACCAATTTAATGTATGGAGAGATAGTGGAGAAGAAAGACATGGATGCCACGCACATCGTGGTAGCTATTGAGAAGAAATTCAAGTACAAGATTAGCTACGCGAAGGTATGGCGTGCGAAGCAAAAGACGTTGGAAGATTACACCATAATTCGTGATGACTAAGTACTTGCCACAAAGATCATACATCTACTCTAAGAACTGTCACCGCTGCATACACTTGCCTCCTCATGCTTATTGTCTTTCTCCCATGCTTCTACGCTTGATATGATGCTTCACCCGGACTTACGCAACAAGCCATGGCCTCAGGACACCTTCCATAGCCTCGGTCTGGCCGCTGGTCGCAATAATCATCAAGCACATGCACATAAAAAAACAAGCAATTAATCCACACATAAATGATATGCACTTGACTCTCATTAACAAATTAATACATGCATGGACCTACGCCTTGACTCACAATTGTATGGAAACCCCATAACTAACAATTGCATAGACTCCGCCATGACACAACCAAAATAACTCAACTTGGCACAAAACCACAAAGGCATGTTTGAACGTGGCACCCATGCTGATTAGACCACCCAACATCTAGTATCGGTTAGACTGCCGCCACTCTAACAACAAAAACCAAAGAATCACCTTCACTCTAACAACAAAAACCAGAGAATCAAAGACACAAATCAAACTCAACCATTGACAACACAGCAAGAGCAAAGCACATACTCATCACCCTTATGGGGCTACCACTACACGGTTTCCCAAGCTGGTTTAGCAGTGGGAGGCGACATCATTAGAGCAGCTCGGACACCGACGATCAATTTAATTCTATGAATATAAATTACTTGAATGTAGATTAAGCATAAGAGAACAAACCATAATTGACACACGATATTTTACTATGGTGTTCAGAGACTTACAGTCTGCCCTAGTCCACGTTGAGGTAAGTCCAAATGAATTGGACCAGCTCCATGAATTAAACCAAGCACATAAATTCCACTAGTAGTAGCTCATTTCCCCATTAGGTAGGTGAGATCCAACCTTCATAATACGTCGAACCTCTTCACAATCTTCTTTGAAGAGACCACTGAACATGACGCCTCTAACGCCGTCTAGAAGTCAGCAATCTCCAAGAGTAACAAGTCAAGCCCCTTACTTGACGCTCACCACGTGCAACAAATGCACAAGCTCAAGTAGATACGAAATCCACCTCTAGATGCAACACATGTAATTAGAGACATCTCTCCTTACTCACAAGATGCAACACACATATAATTGAGAGAAGATGCTCATATTAGCTCAAAAGAATGAAATAGAATGCAAAAAGATTATATCCCAACTAGCCAACGAGGTATTTATAGCCTCCACCATAAAAACTAGCCGTTGGAGATGAAGTCAACAAAAATCAACAGGAGCAGTAGTACCACAGTTTACATGGTGGTACTACCATGCTACAGTGCCAACGACTATAAACTTTAGTATTAAACGCTCAAAACTAGCCGTTACAAAAGGTGCGGTAGTACCGCCACACAAAATACAGTCATACCGGTCTAAAGTAATGAGAAGAGCACAAAAATATGCTCTTTGAAAAAAAACAACAGCCATACAAAGTCTGGTCATACCAGAGACCCCGGTCGGACCAACCGATCATATCGGGAGGTAGTACCACAGGCAAACAGGTGGTAGTACTGACCTGGGCGGCCATACCATAGGTATAAGGGCGGTAGTACCAGGTATAAGGGCGGTAGTATCAGCCCTGAATTTCAGCACAGACGATACTCGAAAAAAACGGTTATAGCTTTTGACTCCAATGTTGGAATTAAGTGATCTTGGACTCTATAAAAGCTTATTCAGATGGCTACATAACACGCCTATTTACATGATCTTAAACACATTATATCAATACATAAAGCACAATAACTCTAAAAAGTCACTACCATACTCTAACCTAAGAAAGTAGCTACTAACAATCTTAGACCATGCAAAAGAAAAACACATGAACTCCAACAATTTGCAAAATACATTTGTAAATTTAGATCATGCTACAAGGAGTAGGTATATGGACTTCAAATATTTGTAAAACATAGTCATATGCTACAAAAATTAGATGCATCAGCCTTAACTATTTGCAAAAACACATTCGCAAACAATAGCATCATGCCACGAAGAGCTAAAGCAAGTGTGATTGAGATATCAAAATATGATGAGACTCAAACTACTAGACAAAACCCTCTCTTAATAGTACGGTAATCCTATACTAGCAATCCAGCCTTCTAACCAAACACCAAGACCGGTAAACGACTAGAAACGTATCCTTAGCCCTAGTTAGTTATATCTTTGTCTTGAGCATCCTTTTAAAATTTGATGACGTACATCTTCACTTCAAGTCCAAGTCATTATCTTGATATGTATCAACTCATGATGCATTTTTTACTTGCCCTTCATCAACACATGATGGGCATTCTCTTGACTTAATGATCAACTTATGATCATCTTTTCTTTGGAATCTTGATGTACATCAACACATGATGCATACTCTTTTTGAATCTTGACTTGATGATGATCAACTCATGATGACATCCAAAATCTCCATCATCATAAAACATAACTTACTCATCTAACTCATGAAAAATGTTATTTCCATAATGTGATTACCATTAAATACCAAAATATACCATTAACTCATAATGGCAGATCTAGATTTTTTAATGTTTCCCTTTTTGGTAATTGATGACAACCACCGCAATTTTAAATAATTGGATATAAAGCAATATTAGTATGTATAAACTAAACAAGTTTTATATACTCAAAGAATATGTTTTAAAGTAGAGATCCCCAATATATGTGGATAAAAAATATGGATAAGTACTAATAAAACCACAAAACATAGAGTAAACTCCCCTAAATATGTGCATAAATGAATGTGTAATAAAAAACATATGCACATATTCAAATTAAACTTTTAGTGAAATTCAACCTATATTTTGGATCCGATGAATACAAAAAGATATAAGAATATGATGACAAGTGCATATCTCCATGATTTTCACCTTTTCACTCAAATAATACTAAACAATATCATACTCAATAAACGAGTTAGTATCACATTTAGATTTATCATTAATCACCAAAATCAATTTAATGATGTTTGAACTTATACATGAGCGTGTACGGTGTGAAGAACGAAGAAGATGAATATCATAGAGAGAACTAAAATAACAACGTTGAAACAATACGATGAGAGAAAAAGATTTGGCGAAGTCGACCGCAAATTCTTTAAGCACAACATCAAAAGAGTACAAGAGATTATCGTTTTCACAACCCTTTCGAATCTTTTAGGTCGCTCGGATCCTTGTTCTATACAATAATTTAGTGCTCAAGAATAACCTTGCATCTAATCCTCTCATGCATCTCTACATTTAGATGAGTGATTTGTTTGCTTTGTTACTTGATTGATTCGGTTCTCCATGACTACCCCTTGTAGCTTTATATAGTCTCTCTAAGCATCATCTAAAGTGATGTAGTAATCATACTTCAGAAGAAAGTAGGAATCATAATCATTTTAGAATTCATCTATGATTCTTTATAGTACATATTTTCATCATAAAATTTAGGATATAAGTCACCAAACTCAGCATAATTGATTTTCAGAAAACATTTCATTGGTTTAGCCTATTTTCTCGATATAGTTTCCTTCTGCTTCTCTACTACAGCAAACACTTCTCTAAACTCCTATGTGTAGCTCTGTGTCAGATAGCAGATATCAAAGATAGACTTGGCATTCTCTCAAGCATTTCCTCCATTTCTAGCAGATCACACGACCCGTAGAAATGCTGCTGTGGTACAGGGGCGTGGTAGAGGCTATGCGTCGACCGTTGATTCTTTTATGCTCGATAATGAGACTAAATTTATACTTTTATATAGCATAAGACTAATTTTAAAATTATGGTAGTATAATAGAGCTAAATAAATAAACATCTTTTTCAGGAGCTCTATCCCTTTTAACACGCTACGCCAGGCATATGATATACCATCCATTGCCCGGGCATGCAAGTCATTGCCATCTGGAAAGTTTTTGGCCCGGAGTACACGTGTGAGTTCGGGTTTTGGATTAACCTCCATCCCTGTTTAGCAAGCATAGCAACATTAGACCCTGTTTCAAATAGCTTTCAACTTTTATCTTTTAAAAATTGGTTTTTAGGTATGTTCTTTTTAGCTGCGGCTTATAGTTTTTGGTTGAAATTTTTGAATTTTGACTGTTTACGGTACAGATTACGGAGAGATCGATACTCATTTGCGATTTTGGCTGGTACAGATGTTAAGCTTTTAACGTGTACTATGTTTAACTTGTAGACCTTATCTTAAGAAAATACCTCGTTTAAAAGTTAGGTACTGTAGCGGCTGCCAAAAGCCGACCGGCTTGTGGCCTAAAGAACATGCCCAGAGCTACTTTGCACAAAATAGCTTCTCAATATGAGCGTTCTTTACTCTTCAATCTATCTCACAATCAACCGAATCTCTTAGCCAAAAGTTATAACACATTTGAACGAGAGCTTAAAAGACGTGAAGGCCACGGAAATCGAGACCAACTTGCTTTTTTTTTCGTTTGATCATCCTCTCCCAGGCCACCCAAAGCATTTTGTGCTCATTATCTTGTTTGGGCCGTTTGGCTCCACCAATATCGACAAATCATCCAGCTTAGTTCGTGACAAAAACTTTTTGTTAAATCAAGGCACGACATTGCATTCGTTGGACTCGCCTGAGCCACTACTTTGATTAGAATTTCTTTTTTCTGCTCTTAACAACTTTTCTTCCAACCCTGAAGTTTTTTTCCCAATTTGGATCGGCCGATATAAATTGGCGGACCGAAGTATTTCTCATTTGTGGCTTCTGATGTCAAGTGCAAGGCACTCATCACCTCCTGCCTGGCTGCTTGTGTCATGTTTTTGCTAAACATAACAGAGGATTTCTCTGTATTAATCATTCGCCCTGAACTTGCTTCGTACACATCCAGAATGTATTTGTGACCGTTGTGCGTCGTTACGCATAGGAGAATACCTCGCGCTACCCAGGGGAGAATACACCACCACTGCATCTTTAAAAAAAAAGTTTCTCCAGTATTCGTACAAACTGTTTATACAGGTAGAATTGTAGCTGTTCTTTTAAAATTTAATCTCTAGACACTCATTTTATAAATCTATCTTTCTTTGTGAATCTACTGAGCCCAACAGGACCTACCAAGCCAAGGAGCTTGACAGTGGTAGGTGCCTGCCGAGCTACAGTAGCTTGGTACGCGTCTGCCGAGCCCCATGCGCAGCAAGTCGGCGGATAACACGGTGCATGCTTTAATTATGCTAATTGTATTTAATTAGTACTATTTATAACTAATTAATGCTAATAGTTAATTAAGCATTGATCCACGTGTGCTCTTGCTGCAGCACTGGGTGGCTCGGCAGGCGAGTAAGCTGTCTGTCTAACTCAGTAGTTATCTATCGAATTCGGTAGTTCATAAAGAGAGTTAAATTTGCAAAAATATATGTTCGATGCCAAATTAAAAAAAAGGTATAGTGGCAGTTTAATGAACAGTTCCATTGTCGCCACACGGACACTGCTCGTGTACCCCCTAACTCCTTTTGCTGGGCCACAAATGATTTGGGCCCAACCTTGGTAGGTGGTATTGCGGCCCACCTACACGGCTACACCCCTACCGCCACAACACACCACACCTGCAGTCCTCTCCTGACTCCCAAAACTCCCGTGGCTTCCGCGCGGCGCGACGGCCACCTGCTAAAACCCTAGTCCGAGCAGCGGCAGCGGGAGAGAAGGAGGGAAGCCTCTCGCGGCCGCGATCCCCCGGCTGCCCGCCCGCCGCGGCGCCGCCATGAAGCTGACGGTGAAGACCCTCAAGGGTACCCACTTCGAGATCCGGGTGCAGCCCGCCGACACCGTGAGATCCCCCACCCGTTCCCCCCATTTCGTTTCAGAAATTTTCTCCCACCGAATTTTCTGGTGCTGGTGTTTTTTTTTCTCTCGAACGGGGTTCGCGATTTTCGCTGGATTTTGCGCTTCGCGGCGATTTTGTTTAGGGAGCTTGCTAGCATTTCGAACAATGGAGGTGCTTCGATGGTGAGCTAGCGGCTCGGGGCTTGTGGTCTAGCGTGGATGGAGGCCATGGGGTTCTATTTGGGGTTTTGCGGGGGGTGGGGGTTAGCTCGTTTGATTCAGTGTGGTGTCGCGAGGTAAGGATCTGGGTGTGCTGCTGCCGCCATTGGGAGGTTTGGCTCTGGCAGTTGCTCTTGATGCTATTTGCGTTGTATCCTCGGAGTGCTTGTGATCGACCGGGAGCACGGAGATATGCAGTTGTTGGGCGGAGAACGGAGAAGTATGGGGATGAGTTTTTGTGAAGGATGGGTTGCGCTATCAGGGCTTTAGCGTCACGGTGTTATTGTAGGCAAATAACTTTGGCAGTGCTCCAAATTGACAGGATTGATAGAGAACTTACTGTTTGTCTGTTTATGCCCTTTTTTCAATGAAATGGAGGTGCTCTGATGATGCGTTGTTCGGGGTCTGTGGTCTTGGGAGGATGGAGGGTTGGAGTTGGTGGGGATTTAGGTCCATGGCAAGTGTTGTTCCTGGACTAGGATTCGATTTGGTGTCGCAAGTTGGACATTTGGGAGTGCTGTTGTTAGGGGTGCAAGTGGACGCGGCCGTCCGTGAGCCCACTTAACCCATCCCTGAAAAAATGTTAAATGGGCACCGCAAGCCCACTTTCTACCTTTGGTGAACTTATGTGGCCACCCGCGCACCCACTTAGCCTTATGTGCAGATCGACAACATACATCTCCGACAACGTGCTCTCCTCCGCCGTGATGCTGTACTACAGGTACCGCATGTTCATGTCCTGCGGCGGCATGCCGTACTCGTCCATGGCCAGCCCCTCCATCCTCTCCATCGGCACCACCTGCACCACCACTGCGTTCATCGGCAGGAATGCCAGGTTCGTCAGCTCGGACCCGTGCACCACCATCATCACGTCGAACGAGTTCACCATCGCTGACGTCTCTGGGAGCCGCGCGTGCTAGTTGTCCCCGCCCTTGCCCCTTGGAGGGCACGTCCGTTGCCGTCACCTCGAACATGAGCCCCTTCGCCATGGCCATGATCTCCTCCACGTTCACGAACCGCCATCGAGACCGCCGCGAGATGATCAGCAGTTGCGGCTTCCTCCCGGGCTCCTCATCCGTCCGGATCGCGTGCTCCCGCGGCAGTGAGTAGCGCCACATCAAGAACCGCTTGAAGTCCACCACGGAGTAGTTGTTCGGCGCCTGCCGCGGGTCGATGCTCAGGTCCTTGTGGCTGCGCAGCCCGACAACGGCTCCCCGGTAGCAGTGCACCCACTCCTCCCTGTCGAGATCACCGCCTCGTAGTTGCTCAGCCCCTTCACGATCTCCTTGTACTTGCCGAACCACCACCCCTACTTCTGCGTCATCAGCAGCTGCACCTCGCCGCTGAGGTGCCACGATGTGATGAGTAGTGGGATGATGTTGTCGTTGAAGTCGTGGTAGTAGTTGCCGCAGTACCCGCCGTTGGAGTACACGATTGTTGGAGAGTTCAGATTGGTTTGGTGCAATCGTGTGTGCGGCCAGTGGCAACCCGCGAAGCCCACCAACCCGCATAGTGCCGTGAAACCCGTATAGTGTTGCCCGCGAAATGTCTCCCGGCTGATGCGGGTGTGACCGGACTGACCACGGACATGCCCACTTGCACCCCTAGCTGTTGTTGGCGCTGCCCCATCTTCTGCCACCAGATGTCCTTTGAATGGCTTGTTGTACGCTGTTCTTCTCCACCTCCGTTTCCCTTGGCCATGAGGGGTGCAGGCGCAAAAGTGGCTTAGATTTATACTGATTGTTTGCAAACCGTTTTGTAATCATAGCCAAAAGGGTTTTGTAACATTTATTATTGTTCCAAGATTTTGCTAACTGTTTGCTTTGAATCAGATTATGGCTGTGAAGAAGAACATTGAAGAGATACAAGGGAAGGATAGCTATCCATGGGGTCAACAACTGCTGATTCACAATGGCAAGGTTTTGAAAGATGAAAGTACATTGGAAGAGAATAAAGTCAGTGAAGATGGGTTTCTAGTTGTCATGCTTAGTAAGGTATGCTGCTTACTCACTCTACATAATAGGAATGGTTTCAGTTACATAATATGATTTATTAAATTGTTTGACCAACTGAACACTGGGTGGAATAATTGTGACAACCTGATTTAGTAAGAAAAACTTGGCATGGAATTTACCCGAATAATAGCATAAACTGTAACACGTGAAGAGTGAATTTAGATATTAAATGTAACAGTTATTCACCCATGACGAATATTCCTGGAACGTTATCTGGCATTCTTTGATGCTTTGCAGTTTACTAATCATCTTGGATAAGCTAATAAGATTCTTCCTTCCTATGTACCAGCTATACTATACAATATTCCTTTTATGTCACAGTACAAAAAATACTACACTATTTCTGATTCTGCCTGTTCCATGCACAATATGCATGTTGCATGGAATGATGTATCCACTATGTTTATTGTTACCATTATTTATAATTACATTATTCAACATTTTCTTTCGTGCCTGTACTCTTGTTTGTTGCTTTTAAAGATGACTATTTACTTAACCTCTGCAGAGTAAAGCTTCTGCTTCTAGTGGAGCTTCATCTGCCCAGGTAAAATTATTCTCTTTGGGATGGAAACGGCAATACTGGGCCTATTTACTGACTGTGTGGACCATTACTAGCCTTCAAGCACTCCTCCAACCAGGCAAGCGCCTCCTGCAGATGCTCCACGACAAGTTCCTCAGCCCCTGTGAGTCTCCTACTGGCTTTCTTCTTTGCCTCTTCCTTCATTTACATTGGGATTTGCTTAAATTAGCTGGACGCATCATCTTTTTTCAGGGTTGCACGGACTACAATTTCTCAGCCTGAAAGACCATCTGCAGAGTACGTTTGCAGTCTGCCAATATTTGTATTTGGGGCCTTTATTTACCATTTAAATCCAGTTTCTTTATGTATCCCTCCCAAGGAAAAAAGCTGTCTTTATTTACCATTCAAAATCCAGTTTCTTTATGTATCCCTCCCAAGGAAAAAACTGTCTTTAACCTTCACAGCACACACTTCTGATAACCTTCACAGCACACACTTCTGAAGTTTCTTGCAGAATTAAATCATGCAACCTTGCATAAATGAGCATAGCTGGCCAAGGTCCACTGAAGTGTGGCAGACAGCTCGGACACACACAAGCACTGGGTCAACTATTAGATTGCGGTTTGCCAGGGAGAAGAGAAAAAAAAAATCGAATTCCCAACTTCACCATGAAAATTTAACATGGCCCTATAGTGGCAGAAGCAGTGAGTTAAAACATAGGTGAATGGTCAATGCATGGTTGTCATGGCGTCGCCTAGGCTCGTCTTGGCGGCCGGAGGGGGACGCCAAGGCTCGTCGCCTAAGGCTGAGGAGCTAGGCGGCCACCTCTAGGCCGAATCCAGCCGCCTCTAGCTCTCCTCGCGTAGATATGGCCGCCGCCGGCTCAGATCTTGAACCGGCCGTCTCTTCCCGTGCTGTCGCTGCCTCATCCGGCGCTCTTCCCGAGCCGCATCGCGCCGACCCCCGTGTTGGGCTCCATCTCCGCCATCCTCGCGCCTTGCCACCAACGGATCTGGGCTACACCGCCCGGATCCGGTAAAGGTGGAGGTAGACGGCGTTGGCGGGGAGGAAGAAGCGGTAGGTAGGAGGCAACAGCGGCGGAGAGGAGGGAGGCGGCGGAACGGGAGGCGGTGGAGAGGAGGCGGCGGCGGCGAGAGGAGGCCGAAGGCTAGGTGGCGGGAGGGGAGGAGGTAGAGAGGAGGCGAGGCGGCAGGAGGGGAGGAGGAGGCGGAGGCGAGGCGGTGCGCATGGGTTTGGGGGAGAGAGATGCCAGGCTCGGGTTGGAAACGGCCGGTGATTAGGTTAAATGAACAGAGGGTTTTTTGGTCTTTTGTGATTTAGTCCTCGCAGTTCCTGAAAATTACGAATAGACCCCCCTAAATAGATTTCTTCTGATTTGGACCTCCTAAGACATGGCTATTTAGATAATTTGTGCTATTATATCATCTAATTACTATCGTCTAACTGTCGCCATGACAGGCGCCTTGTCGACTAGGCGTCCAGGCACCTAGGTCTCGCTGCGACTTGCCGTAGCGCCATGACAACCTTGGGTTAATGACAGAAAATCTAGATAGGAAGTTAGAAACGTATAACATAATTAGGTAAAACTCTGGAATGGATGAAAACCAAATGCCATTGAAACAGCAATTTGCTGAGCTGCTCAACAGGGAGTTTTTTTTTAGAAACTTAGTGCAAAAGCACCCGATTCCACTTTTATTAAAATGAAACAACCACAATCTGTTCCGAGTGGGTCAACAGGAAGTTAGGCCTCACTCCCACTGGATTTTGGGAATGTAGTAACTCTATGGAAGATCGATCTGGAATGGTCTTATGAATATGGACTCCATCTCCTTTTCAATTAAATCCACTTATTTTACTAACTAGCTTTCTTTACTTGTTTCTTTTTGTCAGGACCTCTTCGAACACATATGGTCATGCAGCATCAAATCTACTGTCGGGAAACAATCTTGACACAATGATTAACCAGCTAATGGAGATGGGCGGTGGCAGTTGGGACAGAGATAAAGTCCAAAGGGCTCTCCGTGCCGCTTATAACAACCCAGAGCGTGCCGTTGAATATCTATATTCTGTGTGTATTTTTCCCCTTCTAAATATTGAAGTTGGATCCAATTTTCTGACGCTAATAGATATTTGTTTCTCCCAAACATCAGGGTATTCCAGTAACAGCTGAAGTTGCTGTTCCATCTGGTGGTCAAGGGGCAAACACAACTGAGCCAGCTCCTACTGGGGAAGCCAGTCTCTCTGGAATTCCAAACATAGCTCCGTTAAATCTTTTCCCACAGGTTTATTTGCTAATATGGTCCGTTCATTACCATTGGAGCATGCATTGACCAATTGAACAATGGAGCAGGGGGATTCCAATGCTGGAGGTGGTGCTGGTGGTGGACCACTTGATTTTCTTAGAAATAACCAACAGGTTGTCATCCTTTCTGTTTTGTCACTTAATATTTTTTCTTTGGTTCTTTTTTATTTTCCTCAGCAAAAATACAATATTAGGAAATACAATGGTGCCCGTGGGCTTGTGCCAATCCATTCTCCTTTGTCATCAATGCTCATCGAGATAGGTGATGGTCTCTATCGTAGTAGAACAGTGTCGTCACTTGTGCGTGAACTAAATGCTGGAAGTTGTTTGTGTATGTACTCAAATTCATATCATTTATGGTAGAGGAAAATGTGTGCCTGGACGAGTTTATGAGTATTGTGTGTAGATGTCAAGTAAGAACGTAGAAATTGTAGTAGGATAGCATTTAATGTATTCAGTATAGTTATTTGTAAAGTGAATGTCATTTTGTCATAATTGATTCCCCGGGCGCTATAGATAAGACTCCCACACCCCTGGTCCTGAGCACAAAATCCTGTCTGCTGTGATATTATCTTTTAGCTTGCTTTTTGATAAGCAGCAATAGAACCGTTGTAACCATGATAAGACCCCACACCCCTGAGCACCAAATACTCTCTGCTGTGATATTATCTTTTAGCTTTTTGATAAGCAGCAATAGAACCGTTGTAACCATGATAAGACCCCACACCCCTGAGCACCAAATACTCTCTGTTGTGATATTATCTTTTAGCTTTTTTATAAGCAGTAATTGAACTGTTGTAACCATGATAAGACACTTTCGATATTGCTGCTTGCATATCCTTATTTCTGATCTATTTTTTGTATCCCGAAAGCCAATAGTACATCCTATCATCTTGTGCTAGAACAGACCTTGACCCAATATGATGTGAGCGTCAACTTGAAACTTCCATTCAATTTTTTTTAACTAGTACCTATTCCATTCAAAGTAAATGGGAATTTCCGTTCACTTTATTTTGATAGAATGAAGACTCTGTTCACTATACCCTGCTGTTCTAATTATTGAAGTAATAATATTATCTTAATTATTTTGCAGTTTCAAGCACTTCGGGAAATGATCCATACAAATCCACAAATTTTGCAGGTTTTGTATTCTTGTTTCGACTTATATGCTATGGCTTCCTGTGTATCACCTGTCTAACATTTGTGCTGGTATCATGTTGTAGCCTATGCTCCAGGAATTGAGCAAGCAGAATCCTCAACTTCTGAGGTTGATTCAGGAGAATCATGATGACTTCCTTCAATTACTAAATGAACCCTTTGAAGGTGGCGATGGGTAAGCATTCTTTATTTGCTTGATTCAGTTTTCTGGTTTCATTTGATTGGGCTACAGGATTCATTAGTACTAAATTTGTATTCTTAATTATAAAATTGAAACATCATCAATCTTTTTCTTTGTCTGCTTCACCGCCACTTGCCATGATTCAGTTTTCTGCTTTCATTTGATTGGGCTACAAGTATCGTTAGTACTAAATTTTCATTCTTAACTATAACATTGAAATTTCATTGATCTGTTCTTTGTCTGCTTCACGGCCACTTGCCAGCTGGTGTAGATTTTGCTCAATTTTTTATTTTGCTATCACCAGGATGTATCTCTAGTTTTCAGGTTTGAATTGAACTTTTTTTTTGTTTTAAGTATGCCATCTTGGTAATAAGTTCTGAACAAAATGTGGTATGATATTAGCAAAACGTAGTGCCTTAAAGAACCTGTATGCTACTTTATTTTTATATTTCAATTAATTTCTGCATTCTCTCCCTCTGTTACTTGCATGCTCTTGCTTCCGTGGACATGACTTTCCTTTCCCTGGATTTTCCCATGAATACTGATATAGTGATATCTCATCTACTTACCTATCCTACTTCCCTGACATCGCCAGGCACTTCTTAGACCAACCTGACCAGGATGAGATGCCTCATGCTATCAGTGTCACACCAGAAGAGCAAGAGGCAATTGGACGGGTATGTATGACATAGTTAACTTACTTGCCTTTTGTTGCATAAATACATGCATCGCATCACGTTATCACCACGTTTGGCTTTGTTGTCGTATTTCAGCTTGAGGCCATGGGGTTTGACAGAGCACGTGTCATCGAAGCATTCTTTGCCTGTGACAGGAATGAGCAACTAGCTGTAAACTATCTTCTTGAGCATGCCGCTGATGAAGATTAGAGGGAATAGTTTACATTCGGTGAGAATTCTGCCATCTTCTGGCTGATTATCTTCCTGCCATAATTAATAGTGGTTAAGTTCTGATGGAACGTATACACTAACGATGGTGCTTTGTTTGCGGGACGATGACAGAGCTTGTTCTGCACATCTGACCCAAATTGATCAAAGGCTGCGGAAGTTTGCGGATAACTGTGTTCCAAGTGACTACACAAGTTTTAGATGGGGTTGACACAGTTGAATCGATTCTCTCTTTGTACAAGACGTAGGCTGCTACTTGCCGCCTCATGCATCTAAAGACATGTAGCTTAGCGTTTCTTATTGTGAACTATCTGAATGACGGAGTGGCACTGAAATGTTGTTTCCTGCCATTCTCTGATCCATATCAGTAGTGGTAAACATCAGTTCCGATGATATACGTTGTGTTCAACACCAATCTGGGTTATATATCAGGGGTGGAACCAAGCGAGACAAAGGTTTAAGCCCTGTTTGCAACGTAGAAATTCGATAAGAATTTCGACGAGATTTTTTGTTGGGGGGTGACTGAAATGGGCATAAAAGGTGCAGTATTCACCCTCCCGCCATCACGGCGTCGCTACTCGGCTAAAGCTCCAGTGCCGCGAGATGGTTGATCAGAACGCCACCGACGGGACAACCTGCCCGTCGGAAATAAAAATGTACGAGGAAATGCCCAACCGCGAAGGAAAGCTAGGCGTTTGGTTCACCCGCGACCGCGCCAGCGATCCCTACGTCTGGGCCGAGGTCGTGCCGGAAGTCTTCCGCCGTTCCGTACTCGCCACCGCCGCCGGCGTCCTTCGCCTTCCCGCCGCGGAAGCTGGCACCGGCGACACCAAGTTCGACAGCGCCGCGAGCTCCATCACCGACGCACTCTACGTGATGGCGTTCCTGAAGGTCCGCTCCCTTCAGGAACGCCCTCCCACCTCCCACAAGCCCGCAAATAGGCTGGCCCATTTCGAATGAGCGGCATCAGAGCCGAGCGGATTTGGGATAAACCATTTAGCGAGCAACTCAGCCTCTCCCCTGGCTGTGGATTGTGGAAACCCTAGAACAATTACGTGGCCTCCACTCGTACGCATACGTTATCTTTGCCAACCTTTTTTTAGACGATCTTTGTCAACTTCTCTAAGCCAAACCATTCGAGAGAATCGCATTCTTTTGTTGTGGCTATCAGGCTATGGATAGCCAAAACCCACTTTCACTTGATTGTAGTGCGCGCGCATCAACCATCTAGTTCACTGAACTAGACATCGCTGGTACTAATCGCCAAAGCTAGCAAATTAAGCTTTGTTCAAGAGCAAAGAGAGATAATAACCAGTAAACTGACAAGACAAAAACAACGAGACATGGAGTGAGAATATTCAGTCTGCTTGAACAAAGATCATAACATCAGTAGCTGAGTCTATTTACAGAGGGGAGCTGATCATATGTAAAAATGAAGCGACAAGCAACCGATGAAGTCCGTCTATAAATTTTGATTAATACATACAGTTGAGAGTTTCTCCCTTCATTTCAGCAGCCATAGGCAGGATCAGGAAGGTTGTTTCAACGAATAGTGTCAGGTAGCATCGCAACTGTCACCACGAAGTACTCACAGCCCGGAGGCAGATTGTACGGGTTCAGCACGGAAGCAGACGGCCGCCGGCCACCGCTATCAGGGCGGTGACCTTCCATCTGGTTGGCATGCGCAGGGGGCTTCGTTACGCGCCGCTCGATGTGCACAATCTGCCCGATGATGTAAGCGGGGCGACGTGGATGGTGTTCTGTGAACAGGGCCACAGATTCCTCGGAGAGGTAGTAGTTCGAGCAGTTCCGGTTGATCGCCTCGTAATGCCCAGCAGGGTTCCGAACAAAGACCGCGAGCTCATGAACTTCAAAACGACCAAATGATATCTTCTCCTTGCTGGCCTGTTGAAAAGGTTTTGAAGCAGGCACCACAGCATATTTGCTTGTTATCTCACAATTAACAAAATATAAGAGATTTAACCCATGAAGTGATCGCTAATCAGTCATATGAGTGCATGGCTTGATGCAGAAATTAAAGTCGAAAGCAATCTCAGCCAGGTCTCATTTCACTTACTTTCAAATCCACATTTAAGCTTGTGTGTGCCACATTGATTTGTCTGATCGTTTCAGTATAAACTGGAGGGTGTCTGTTTGCACAAATGTTAATATGTCTAATTCACTCTTTTATCAATCTCATCAGTCATGATACTAATGTCAGGTGGCACATTAGTCTTTGACTAATTCATTATTTTATCATATTCAAGATGTATCTGGCTTTTGTATATATTACCATTGTAAAATATTTGCATCTTGTGATTGCAGAAGTTACAAGGCATACCTGTTTTTCTAGTTGAAGTTTACTATATAGATTTTTAATCAGTTCTTTCTTCTCCTCCAACTCTCTTACAAGAATTTCATGCGCTACTTCCATCCTTGAATAGCGTTCTAGCAGCTCAGCACTCTGGCGGGACAGAAAAACGACTTTGTCTGCCAGGATCTTGATGCATTGCTGAAACTGAATGGTAGAATCAGCTTCATCCTTCTTTACAGAGCTGGAACAAAAAAAAAAAAAGACATTACCAAGGAGACAGTAAGTACAGCACGTAGATACCTCTTCAGCAACAGAGTGATCAAGTCCAAAAGAGGAAAAAACAAATACTTCTCTGAAGTAGTAATTAGTAACTTTGGGCAGGGAAAAACACTGGGCAAAAACAGAGAATCCTTTGAAGGGACTGACATTATTTTAACATCAGATTACGAAACGCAGTGTGTCTAACATAGCTAGTCCTTCGACAAATAATTTTTTCCTATGAGCAGATAAACTTTTTCAATGCCCTCACACAGCACAATTTACTAGGAAGTACAGAAAATTCTCTGCCTAAATAACATCTACTGTCTATAGTCTCTGAATAAAGCACCAAGACAAGATACAACAATCTGAACATGCTTCCTAGAAGTTCCTTTCATTCTATTATGTTTTTTGTTAAGTCTCATAGACTGCCAGATCATGACTCACTAATAACTCGGCTAAGTCCTACTACAATGGTCAATGAGCTTGGAATGAGAAACACATGGTCAGTGGCGGAGCGTGGCCCAAAAATAAGAGCGTGGCCCAAAAATAAGTGGTGGCCAATGGCAATTGCTAACAAACACTATATTCCATTGCAAGACAATGGAGACCATATTCCACAGGCTAAAGCTTTGAGAGGAAAAGAAATGATGGCTATAGAATAGAGAGGGTCAATTAATTAATTTCCCAAAGAGCAAATAGACTTAGAAGCATACATATCTATGGCCAACTAATGAATCTAAGGGGGACGCCAAGGCCCATATGGCCTCCACTACGCTCCGCCGTTGCACATGGTCACTGAAAGAAATACAAACTGACTGGTACTAATATAACTTAATGCAAATGTAAGCAACACATACCTTGCTAAGGATAGGGCTAAAGAACGCAGTGAGTCTACAAAGCCAGACATCCCTGGTGCAGTGACACAGTTATTTAGTCTTTCAAACAGACCATGTATCCTCAGAGCAGATGACCGCAGAGCATCATACTCGATAGCCCTTCTGTCAGCTGAACATTTGTTGGTACGAGCCTCTTCTCTTGCCTCATGCAAGCAGTTCTCCAGGTGCGCACAATTCATCTATATAGAGATTTGTAAAAGAAACAAGAACAATTAGAGCATGAAAGGAAACTATTGCAATTTGCAAGTAGTAGTTGAAGATCATCCCAGATCCCGTATATTTTACCTGAGACTCATCAAGAAGACCCTGGGTATGTTCAAGTTCTTTTTTCAGAGAGTTAACATCATCCATCACAGCACCAAGCTTACTTTCCGCTTCATCCAACTGTTTTGATTTTTCATCTAGGGTATTTTGCAACTCTGACACAAGGAGCTCCTTATTCCTCAACTCCAAAGTATGATGTTCATTAGTTCTGGAGTTTAAGATACTAAGAGGATCTTCTATAGGAGCATCAGAAGTATCAGCCACAGTGAGTTGAGTCAACATTTGCCCTTCCGTATCAATGTTGACAATCTTATGTTCATTATCACGTGGCAATTCCGCCATGAAAGCATCCAGATTATTGCATGCTGCTGAATCAAGTAACTGCAAGTTCAGTGCACCCGAAATGTCGGTCATATTCTCATCTCCACCTTCTGTTTGTTTAGATGGTTGTTCAGATGTTGAAGAGGTCTCATCCATGGCTACACTTGATTCGTCGCGCAATTGGGTTTGCCTGCCTCCAGATACATCCAGGTTGCAGTCATTACCTTTAAATGCAGAGAGGAGGGAATCAGATGCATCTTTGCTTCCTGAAGCCATGTGCCCTTGTATGTACTGGTTCGCTAATTGTTCTTCAAGGTCTTGGATACGCTTTTCATAGGACAAGCAACGTTCCTGCTTTGCCATGAGCATCGACTGAAGTTGACTAGCATACTCGTCCTTTGCAGAAAGTGCCTCCGCTGTTTTTTCCCTCGCATTTTTCAATGCACTATCAATTTGCCCTTCATCAATAGATTCATATCCATATTCAGCACCAAATGTGCACAAAACTGCAATTGCAGAAGCAAGTTCTGCTTTTAATCTGGCATTCTCCACTTCTAGCTTACTTGTTCCTGCAATATCTACAGTATCACAGCCCCCCAGAAAATCCTGGAAGTCCATTTTATCATCAGTATTCAGATGGTTTTGTTCGGCTTTACTCAAATTTCCACTGGTACTAGAATTGCTCAATGAAGACTTAGGTAGCTGTGATCTCTCGGATTTCAGAAAAGACCCCACCAAAGACTGGGGAGCCAGCTTTTCCACATCATCAACATCGATCGGAAGTAGATCACAATCAAACGGAGCAACTTTTACATCACATTGGCTCGGAGAATCAAACAGTCCCATGGAACCCATGATATCTTCTGGAATGTACTTACTCCATGTCCTAAAGAAAATCTCTCGTCTTCTTATCTCAGCTTCACGCTCTGTTGCTAGTTTTTCAGCAAGCTGTCCAGCCAAGCCAGTATACAACTTAAAACAAGACTTTCTTCGTACTACCTCAGCAAGACAAGCCATGTATGCATGGCCCAAACCACTGACTAGTTTCAGGTTATCAAAGTCTCTGTCTTGATGGCCCATCACCTCTTGGAATGCATGGAGCTCATTCATCGTGTCCTTGATACCAATCTGAGCAGATTTGACCTTTTGCATACATACATGTACTAAAGCATTCATTTCATTCTTCTTGGCCTTGCATTTCTCGAGCAACTTTGTAAGCATGCGATCAAACTTATGTACAGTGGGCAAGTTATCCTTTTCATGTACTTCATAGATACGACCAACTGCTGATACTGCATCATGAGGTCGGAGAGAAGCAGAAAGCTGGCAGGTTGAGCAGTCATCAACAAGCTTCTTTGATTTATCCACATCTTTACTGCAGAACATAAGAGTTTTCAGCAGAGTGTGTGACAGAAGCATATTTCAATTTGTTGGAAAAAAATATAGCACCCTTAAGACAAGGAGATAACTAGCATATAAATAATTTAGCGATCAAAACAAATCTCATGATAAGCAATTATTACGTGCACCATCAAGACATACGAAGAATAGCAAACATATCCCTATAACAAGCCAGTAATATATAGCATAAAGCCAATTTGCATCTGTTACATTGCCAACATATCGCTAAAGCAAATCATAAGAACAAAAAATTCAGCATAGCATTTGTAATCGAATAGACGTATTTTCTCCATGACACAATGACTTCCTTCCGCCATGCTAAACTATTTCCTATTTTTCCTAAGTAGCTTAGTGAAGTCATTTACAATACAAAGATACCCGCAAATCAAATTTAGATAATTCAAGACAATCTAGATAGTAGTAATTAATAGTTCTAAGGAAGTTCACACATAACAGCAACATAACTAGGTAAAAGATACACTCGGTGCCTCAATCTAACCTTAGAGACTGCATGATGCTCTTCTGGTCACCGATGACTCTCTGATGCTCCTTTATCAGCACCTCAAGATCCTTGCATGCACTTGAGCTCATAGCATTAAACAAGCTCTCCACCCTCTTCTTCAGCTCCACAAAGTTTGCCTTCAGCTGCGAGACCTTAACCTCAAACTGCTTATCTGAGCTGAAGCACCCATCCGCCAACCTCCTCAGGTCATTCTCCTTAATAAGATCCAGCAAGCACCGCCTCCCGTCACATTGCAGCGCTGGGTGCAGCCTAACAGCACGGAGCCTCTGCACGTCTCTCTCAAAATTTGCCAGCATCTCAACGTGCCCACGGTGCTGCTGCGAGAAGCACCGCACAAAGTCTGAGTACCGCTGCGAGAGCTTCCGAAATGTGTGCTCCAGGTTGCTCTTGGCCGTGTCCAGTGCCCGCTCCTGCACATGCCGCTCCCGCAGCAGCCTCCTGCACAACTCGTACTTCACCACGCTTGATTGGTACACCGCGTTGGCCACCTGGAAGTGGTACCTGAACCTGATTTCATAAGACACCAACGCCTTCAACGCCGGGTCGGCAGACGCCTCCGATGCCGGGGTGTCCTGCGGCCGGGGCGGAATAGATGGCTCAGGAATGTCGATGGACTCCGGCGCCGGGCGCGGGGAGTCGGCATGGAGGCGGGCCTTGTTGTAGAGGAAGACCTCGCGGTCGTCTCGAGGGAGCTTGTAGGAGGCGAGGGGGTGGGCGCCGTCGAGCGAGGTGTTGCCGCAAAGGAGGAGCTGGTCGGCGGGCGGGATGCCGCAGAGGCGCTCGATGGATCGCTGGATAGCGTCAACGGCCGTGCCGCCGCCGCACTCGAACTCGAAGCTGTGGCCGTTCTCCGCCACGTGCACCAGCAGCTTCTGCCCCAGCACCACCGCCGCGTCCTCCGCGCCGGCGCTGCCGCCGCCCGTCACCGCTGACCCGGAACTCATCTCCTCGCAAATTCCTCACAATTTCTTCAACTCAAAACTTAATTTTTCCCCTTTTGCCTCACGCAGTTCAGATTAAAATCTGCAGTTCTACCATAGCACCAAACAAGGCAACCACCAAACGCACACAGTTATTGCCAAATCACCAAATTCTCAATCTCTCAAACGGGCAGTGTCCAAGGACACGAAGCAAATCACACAAAGCCGTGGCCTTCTCCGCTCACGGCTCCGACCACACACCCCCAATCTCCTATCCCTCCAGCCGAAAGGCGGCGGCTTTCTTGGAATTCTGGCAAGATACGGGCGCTCCGGGGAGGGAATCGACGTTCCTTGTCCCAATTCGGCCGGTTCACCAGTCCCGCACGGATTTGGGAGTGAGAAGCAAAGTTTTGGGATTTCTTGACCTCCAAGACGCAATCCGACTCCTCCGGCGAGGGGATTCCGATTCCGCCTGTGTTCGATTCGGTCGCGGAGGAGGGGAGATCAAGAAACCGAGATGGGATTTTCTTGGTGGGAAGAAGGTTTGAACAGTAGCGTTAGCAGCAGGAAGACGAGGAGGAGAGGAGGAAGGGACGGAGGAGGAGAGAAGAACAAATGGTAAAATAAAATATAAAGGGGGGTGAATAGAAAAGTGGACTAAGCTACCGTGTGGAAGTATAATATTGCGGGGGATTTTTGCGCAGGGATCCTTAAGATTCCGGAATTAACGTGGTCGTGAATTATTGGAGGAGAGTTTGCTTCTGTCGCAAGAGTACCGGTGTGGACAATGTACCACGCTATATGCTACTATGGCTTGATTCATCACGCTATGCTACTATGGCTTGATTCATCTGGAGGCTATTTTTTACATGAGTTCGGTGAGTGAAACACGAGCTATCTGGAGTATAATAGCATGAACGTGTCATCTGACAAGTTAATTAAGTAGTTGGTGGTAAAAAAAAAAGTAGCCAACTTAGGTGTGTTCGGTTGAGCTGAAATAAATTAGTTTATGGCTGAATTATACTGTAACTGATGATAATTTATTTGGTGTAATTTAAAAAATTAAAAATGAAAAAAATAGGTTAGCTCATCACGAACAATGCAAATGAATACGGGAAAAACCGCCAAAAATCTTAGAAAAAAACTAAAAAGCCAGAAAAAGACGAAATTTAGGAATAGTAAAAAATAAGACAGAAACCAGAAGTTCAAGCCGAAATGAGCGGGGCATTAGATTCAGGGTGCCTATAGTGTCAACTTCTTTAAAAAAGGTTGGCATGATTTCATCTAAGAGTTTAAAGATACATAAATAATGTGTATCCATATGATTTAGAGGCAATTTGTTCGATAACACTGTGAAGATCTCACGAGTTGGAAAATAACATTCGTGTGTCATTGGATATTATTTTTTTCAATTCATACCTCTTTACAATGTTATGTAGCAAATTTTTCCTATACGTCAAGTCTATGTTATTGGGATGACGACTCCATACTGTCAATATTACTTTCGCACTGCGTTTGATTCGATGAATGTTAATGTTGTTGGTAACACTGTATATAACACATATATGTGTTATTTTGCGAGGAGAATCAATTCTTGTATCGTTGTTCATCCTTCTCTGAATTAAAACATTTAGATGCAAATTTAAAGAATATACAACACTTCTTTAAAATGCCCACTGCTCTGCTCTAAAAATCATCAAAATCGAGTCGGTTTTTAAGATGCATAGCTTATATATATAGTACAACTAGTTGCGTACCCGTGCGTTGCAACGGAACTCATTGAATATATATGGAATCGTGCTATAAAGGAGAATTGCTCTGATCGATTGGAAAGTGAAGAATTAGGACTATTCAATCGGTTTTTTTGGTTTAATCAGTTCAGTATATATGGTATATACGGTGAGAAGTTAAGAGAGTAGAGTAGTTAGAGGAAAATGGACGTACAACCACCAACTCGTTCTTTTATAATAGTAATAATTAATATGGACATCATGGTATTAAGACACTATGATCTAAAATGGCTATTTCGCCTATGTATCGCATGTGAATATTTTTGAATTTTTGAATGTCGAGTTTAACTAGTTTACTAACTAGTTCAAATAAGTTTGAACTGAAATTCAAACTACAGTTACCTTTTTTATGCTAGTTTGATCGTATATATGTGCTGATTTTATATAAAAATCAGTAAAGAATGTGATATAAATTCATTCAAAATATTTGAATTCAAGTATATTTTTTTTAAAAAGTTTGTGTTTCATTTGAATTATTTTATATGTATATACCTTAAAACTGAAATTTTTGAAAAATATACCTAAATTTGAGACACCATGGTGTCACGTCCTATGAACGGTTCAAAATAGGATTTCACAATAATCAATCATCAATCCATGCACGTGGAAACGTGTGATTTAATTTCTGTACGCAGAAAAGGTCCATCCTACCGTTTGCCCAAACTACGCATGTCGCTGGGCTAGACGAAGCCGGTCAGTTTAACCAACCCAGAAGACTACCAGGAGTGCTAAATTTGAAGACGTACACGTCTGAACGCAATTAAGATGCAATAATTGCACGTCGTTAGCAAGTAATTCCCAACAGATTTGGTGGTGATCGGTTCGGCTGAAAGCTGAAAGATTATGGCTGAAAATATCGTGAATGGTGAAAAAACACAGAATGAGAGAGGCTTATTTAACATAATTAAATTTAAAAAAATTGAAAAATATAAAAAATATGTTAGCCCATCACAGACAACGCAAACGAATACGAGAAAAAAAAGAACCGACAAAAAAGCTCAAAAAAAGTCAAAAATTCAGAAAAAGACGAAATTATGAATAGTGCAAAAATAAGCTTAAGCTTTAAGCCATAAGCCATATTGATCACCCCCAAAAGAGCCCATCTAGATCAACGTCAAACTTGTTATGGAACCCGGGCATCTCACCACTAGACTATAAATAGAGAGTGCTATTAGTTATTTTATATACGGAATCAGAAAACAATAAAGAAAGACCAATAGTTCTCTCTATCTCCCTTCGTTTTCAATCTATTATTTCTGTCTACTGTAATTGTTCTTGTTTTGCATAACAGAGAAATCGATCGGACTGGTCGCCAACGACGGTTCCTCAACACGTTATGAGTACAAATCGCTATAGTGAATTGAAAGGTAATTATCGAATCATTGGTAGATTAAATTTTCTATATCTAGATCGCTCTAAATTTCGTAGATTTCGCTTTCTAAATTATTTTCTAGATGCAAATCCGCTCTAATCTACTGCGAGCAGACTTGAAGTCGCTAGCACAATGTCGATCGATAGATTACATGAAAGAGTATATGTTTATTGCATTGTAGATTGGAAAAAAAGAGAAAAAACTGTACACGGCCGGCCCCGTACGGCCGCCATGCGTGAATCCGGCTACCGGCCTACCCTCGCGCGCCGCCCCCGCACCGTGCTATGCCGTCGCCGGCCCCGCACGGCCGCTTGCTCGAAGCAACCGGCGACCATCCCACGCTCGAGGCATCCGTCGCGCCGCCCGAAGCCGCCTCACTCGGGGATCTAGCGCCCACCGACACCCGACCGAGCCCACCGCATGGAAAGCGCCGCACCACTCGGGAGCCACGCCTGTCGTCATGTTGGGGCACCGCAGACGCCATCGCTGCCGGCCAAGCCGCCGCCACCGCTAGCCTCCCACGCGCTCCACCGAAGCCGCCAGAAGATGCTATCGATCGCCGCCGCCCGACGCGCGCATTGCATGGCTCGGCCGCCGCCCGCACTGGCGATGTCGGTCGTCGGACTCTCCTCGCGTGCTAGCCCGCACACCGCCCGCTCCATTCGGTCGGCCGTCGCTACTCGGCCCCACGTCGCAGCCCCGTATGGCATGCGCCGTCACACGCATGAACAGGGGTAGAGAAACCCCCTTCGGCTCCTTGAACTAGCTGAGTGGGTCGGATCGGCCAAAGAAAGAAAATGGGCCGGAGGCCCAGCCTGGTGGTTGGCGTCGGTAGTTTTGCACAAAAGCCCTCCGAACTCTGGAAATTATAGACGGATTCCAAATTTTGCAGAAAGGTCCTCGGATAATCAGAAAGTTACGTGGAAATTTTCTCTAAATTGAAATTTTGCGTACATGCCCCAAAAATTACAGAATTCACTGAAAATTCATATTCCGGCATAAAAGAGCCTCGGGAATCTAAATTTTGAATTATTTTTAGAATTTGAAGCATGTTTATTTCTGTCATTATTATTTTCTATGTTTTTGTATTTATTTACTGTTTTGATTAATCGTAAATATTTAAATTGCCTTTAATCGTCGAAATTAACAGTAAAATTCATAGAAAATACATAGAAAATTCTAGAATATTACAAAAATCTTTTGTACCATTACCAAATTTATTTACCTGAAGTAAATTTATTCCATGCATGTTTACCAGCAGTAAACTTATATATTCCTTTCATGCTCACGTAGATGACTGGCATCACGAACCGAGAGTTCGAGGAACTGGCCCAGCATGGCCAAAACTATTTGACTTGGGCTTCCGATGTCGAGATAGTACTTGAAGCCAAGAAGCTCCGCGTTGCCATTGGGATTGGCACACCGCAGGATGCCCAACCCATCCCTAAGGAAAACGATCGGACACTTCACTTCCTCAAGCACCATCTCTATCTCACTCTCAAGAATAAATACATGGCAGAGAAGAGCGCACTAACACTATGGACTGCACTTAAGAAGCGGTTCAAGAGGCTAAAGTATACCATTCTTCCTCAGGCAGAGCAAGAATGGATCCAACTAAGCTTTGCCAACTTTAAAATGGTCGGGGAGTACAATTCTGCCTTGCACAGAATTTGTATCAATTTTCAACTTTGTGGTAAGCAGATCACATATGAGCGAAAGATTGAGAAGACCATATCCACCTTTCACCCCAATGCCGTGCAATCCGCACGCAATTATCGTCCGATGACTACAAGGAGTATACCGAATTAATTGATATGATACAGGTTACAGAGGCTCAGAATGAAGTTCTCCGCAAGAACTACGTCACACAGCTTCCTGGGAGCTCCGCTGGCCGTGAAGCCAACGCCGGGAGCTACAAGGTGCGAAAGCCTATGATGAAGAAAAGGGGAAGGAAGGGTAAGATTGTAGCCCAAAAAGGCAAGTCAAATGCTCCACGTGAGAATAAAGCAAGCAAGCCAAAGCAAGATGGCAAGACCTATGGTCAGCAAGACCAATCCTGCTACAAGTGTGGCAAGTGGGGGAAATGGTCGTGGATCTGTAAAGAGCCACAGCATGTCAGCAATGCCTTCCAAGCTCAGAAGAAGAAGGATGGCAAAAGACAGCATGAAACCCACTTTGCATCTGTTGAGGGGGAGACTTCTGAGCAGCTGGCTACGCTAATAGAGGTTGAAACCATTCCGACAGCGGCATCCCCTTTTTACCTTGCAGCTGCCACCGTCATGATTTCTCTCGAAGAGCATATCACCCCGAGAAAATAGCAGACGAAGTCTCTGATTTCTTAGCAGATTCAGTCTAATGCACAGAATGCATTTAGACTTTAATTGTCATTTATTTTATTTGTAAGAATAAGTTAGAATTTGCATTGATGGTACTCAAATAATTTTCACGTGATGGTTGGATGATATTGAATAATTCATTCATTTATTTAGTTTATAATGGCACGGTATGTTATGATATTGAAGTATTTTATTTATGTATTGATTGCCTACTAACGCATACTAATAAAATACCTTATATTAGAACACGTGTGGCGCCCTATGAAGAAACTGTGCTTAGTCGACAGCGGTACAACGAATACCATCTTAAGAGAGACAAAGTATTTTCAGTCGATTAGTAAGAATATTGGTGGCCTTACAACAATCGCCGGTAGCGATGCTTGTATAATATGTTCAGGAAGAGCCACATTATACTCTCAATGTGCACAACTTTGGTCATTCAAGACACCTTATTGTACCCAGAATCGACTAGAACTCTCCTAAAATTTAAGGATATTCGCACCAACGTTTTCCATATTGAGACTGAAGAAAAGTACGATAACGAATACCTGCTCATTACGAAGAGCGAAGAAAATAAAAAAGGGTATTAGAAAAACTTTCTTAATTAGAAACTAGGCTATACTACACCAACATCAAGGCACCTGCAACCTATACTGCCCTGAAAACAGTATTTAGAAGCTATGAACTTTTTTGTCTCTGGCACGACAGATTAGGCCACCCAGGTCTTAGAATAATGAGAAATATAATCAACAATTTCCAAGAGCACAATATTAATGTAAAGAATTTTCCGAATCATGAAGATTTTGTGTGACCTGCATGTGCCACCGAGAAATTAATTACGAGACATTCTACTCTGAAAGTGAATGATGAAATCCATACATTCCTGAAACGTATCCAATGAGACATTTGCGGTCCCATTCAGCCACTTTTAGGGCTATTTAAATATTTCATGGTGCTCATCGATGCTTCCTCAAAATGGTCGTACGTATGCTTATTGTCTACGAGAAACCATGCTTTCGCAAAGCTGATCTCGTAGATAATTCGCATCAGAAATATTTTCCCTGATTATCACATCAAGTCCATCAGAATAGACAACGCCGGAGAATTTACTTCAAAGGTATTTGATGATTATTGCATGGTAATGGGAATTACAGTTGAGCATTCTGTACCGCTTGTCCACACTCAGAATGGACTAGCAGAGACATTAATTAAGATAATCAAATTTATTTCTCAACCACTTTTGCAGAATTGTAATTTACCAGCTACATGTTGGGGACACGCAGTCCTGCATGCAACAACTCTCATAAACTTTAGACAATCGACCTACAACATCAATTCACCTTTGCATTAGGTTTTACTGATTTTTGGAGTTTTGCATGCTATTCAAAATTCAAATTTTCATTTAAGCTTTGTATGTAATTTTTGGATTTTCAATTCAGGTCTTGGTTCAATTATCTTGATACAAAATATACTAGTCTTCTATTTTGATTTTATTTAACTTTTGCTATAAATTGTATATATAAATTTTTGAATGTCCAAATTTGGGTTCCATATGCTAATTAAATTAAAAGGAAGAATTTTTAGCTCAACCTTTTAGAGGTATGTTTTAATGTTCCTTTCGATTTCATTTTATTAATCTTGAATTTAAATTCAAGATTTTAGTATTTGGATTCGTGATCTGCATTGTCATCTTACATCTTTATTGTTTACTTGATCTTATTTCTTTTCGAGATTATCCTTGATTATCAATTTGCATGCCTGAAAACTCAGAAAGACTTCAAACAAATATTCAGAAAGAATTTGATCGCCAGCGAATTGCAAGAGAAAGTTTTAAAATTTTCATATTTTTGAATACCCGAAATTTGGGATGTTATAATATGATTATGAAGAAACCTACTCTGCAGTCATGAATGAAATTACCTTTAGATACTTAATCTCAATGACAGTAAACTTGAATCTAGAAATGAAATTAATGGATGTGGTAACTGCATACCTTTATGGAAACTTGGTTCAGAAATTTATATGAAGGTATCCCTATCCCGAATCAAGACAGAGCAAATAGAAATCTGTATAGTGTGAAACTCAGGAAATCACTATACGGACTCAAGCAATCAGGCAGGATATAGTGTAATCGTATAAGTGACTTTCTATGCAAGAAAGTCTACATGAACAATGAAAATTGTCCCTGTGTATTTATACGATGATCCCAGAATGGTTTTTGTATAATCTCAGTATATGTAGATGATCTGAATATCATCAGGACCATGGAAGACATAAAAGAAACAAGTTCTTACCTAGCGTCAGAATTTGAAATAAAAGATTTTGGTAAAACTAAATATTGCCGAGGCTTGCAGCTCGAGCATGCCCCTGAAGGAATATTAGTACATCAGTCAGCCTACGCTTAGAAGGTGTTAGAAAGGTTCGGTTTTGAGAAGGCATATCCATCGAAAGTATCGATAATCAGGGGGTCTTTACTGCAAGAAAAAGATCCATACCGACCTAGAGAAGAGATGGAGGAAGTCTTGGGACCGGAATTCCCATACTTAAGTGCAGTAGGAGTATTTATGTATTTAGCAAATTGCACTAGACCGGACATTGTATTTACCGTAAACCTATTAGCAAGGCATAGTTCAGAACCTACCAAAAGATATTGGTAGGGAATAAAGTATATCTTCCGATACCTCCAATGAAGCAAGGACCTTGGATTGTTCTACAGAAAGAATCAAGATTTGAACTTGACTGGCTATGCAGATGCTGGGTACCTGTCGGACCTGCATACCGCAAGGTCACAAACAGGCTATGTATTCATGTGTGGTGGAACAACAATTTAATGGAAACCATCTAAGCAAAGTCTTGTAACGGCTTTGACGAACCACTCAGAAATTATAGCACTGTACGAAGCCGCACGAGAATGTGCTTGGCTCCAACGAATGATTCACCACATCCAGCAGTCATGTGGGATGAATATTATACAAGCTCCCACAATTATATATGTAGATAATGCAGCTTGTGTTGCACAAGTGCAGATGGGCTACGTGGGCTCCCCACTCGGCCGCGTGGTCCTGTATATGCGTTTCCAGTCGCCCAACCCTTCAGCGACTGGAGTTGCAGTCACCTAACCGATGGGTGACTGGAAGCAGTCGCCCGGCGGTTCGGCGACTGCAGTCAATTCGCCCAACGGTCAGTGGATTGCTTGTGTATCGCGCGACCATTGGGCGATAGGCTCTAGCTGTCCAACGGCTCAGCAACTAGAGTCTATTTCTATAAAAAAATTTAACGCAAGTATATTTCTGTTATTTCGAATAAAAAATAGATTATTCATAGAAAAAAATAGCCCATGTCACAGATTGGTCTCGGCGGCTAGCTACATGCATGTACTAGCAGCAGCATCACAGCATGCATGCATGGCCACTTACATGGCGATGCACGTCATTTTCCGTTGGGTAGCGAGGGGAAAATGCGCGCGATCTAGGATTGAGCCGGTTCCGTGGAAAGGCATATCTCGAATCCAAGAAGAAAGGTTAGTTTGGTTCATTCATGACTTGATCAAAGCTGAGGTGTTACTAATTTGGGGCCTAATTAAGTTTTAGGCGTGGGAAACGAGTGGGATTAATAATAGATGATATGAAGGTCACATGCGAATTCTCTAGATGGAGAATGCTGGGAATATTAATTACTCCACCTTAGATCAGCTGGTGTCAATGGAAATCCTTTGGTTTGAATATAAAAGTTGGAGGGGTCGGGGAATTAATGATGTTGGTATGGGCAGCCACTTTAGGGTCTACAGTCTCCACTTGTTGGCCATACGAAAATAGTTTTTTGTGTTTAGTTTTCTTAATGAAGAAAAGCACCTGTGGCTTTAATTTGGATGAGAAATGCAGACTCTTGAATGGCTTCACGTACAGTCCTGGTCCCCTGCCGCAGTGGCCGGATGTTGCTGTGGTCGGGTGGTGCGGTAGGAGTCATGCATCCATAGCTGGTTCTTTCGTGCTCTGTATGAGGTTAAATTTGTAATTTTATGTTGTATGAGGCTAATTTCAAAATTAAAATAGCACAATAGAGCTAAAATAAAAAAAAATCGTTATTAGGCGACTGCAATGTTTGGTAGCGGTGCTAGAGCATAAAAGTAAAAAAAAAGCTTCTGGTGCTTAAACCACGGACTAGTTTGAAATAATATGAGCTTTTAACTAACGCTCACAGTGAAATTAATTTAATTAGCAGTAATTAAAAAGCAATTAAATTAATTATAACACAGTGAATTACATTAATTTAAACACAACTCTTGCAAGCAAAATAAATTTATTACAATATGTGGATAATTACATAATACAAACTTTGCATCTAGAAGTAAAGAAATTACAAGCATCGCATTAGAATAGGAAATAAAAATTACAATCGCATCATACATTGTTTTACAGTTTCTTTTTCATGCATTCTCAAGTAGTAGCATTCCAACGACCAAACCGAAACCCTGCAATTTTTTTAATCCAAACGCATAGGATAAAAGCAATCTAAGAGAGAATAAAAAAATATAGTTTGCCATCAGAACCCGCTCAGCTTAAGAATACCGAAACCATTAGTGCTCATCAAGATATCGGGGCCGACCGACATCTCTTATTTAAGTGGATCTTATCATTCGACAAAAAATCAAGAGCCAACTGAGAGAGCAAGGGGGATAAGGCCGAAGCCAGTGCACATCCAACTAAGAGAGTAAAGAGGATAAAATCGAACCAATGCACATCTTGAGAGAGAAACCAGCCAGTTCCTCCCTCTTCTTGAGTAAGCCAACTACAAAGAGCATTCACTCTTCCTCATCTCATCCCCAGCTCATTTCTTCCCCCACCAAAATCTAGCCAAGGCAAGTACAAGAACTACGTTGTTATTCTCTTTCTTGACCAAGATAGAGAACAAAGCCAAGCACAACCACACCACCACCAAATCCACAACCACCATAGAGAGGAAGTGAGAAAGAGGATGTGAGAGGAGTTCAAGGAGTAGGGGAAGACAAAGGAGCAAAGACGACGATCACGAAGGCGTAGAACCATCAACGACTGCCGGGACCACTTCGAGCCGACCAGGACAAGAAGGGGAACAACAAGCCGACCACAACTGATCGAGACTGAACCACAGAACATGTGAGGGGAACATCATGGCTACCACGACCATCGTCATCGCCCCTTTCCATTTCTAGATTGACAAATGAAGTAGGACATCTCACCATCCCCTTTTTGCTCACATCACAACCCATCATAGCACAAAACACAGCAGGCCACACCAGCCAAGTAGGATAGCTTAAGGAGAAGGGAAGCAGCTCGTACCTCACCCGGTAAGGCCGCGAAGCCAGAGCGGCGAGCCCATAGATGGCCACCATGTGCCCTTGGTGAGTTGCATGCTCCTCGCCGCATGCAAACCCCTAAGTCCTATCACGGCGTCACAACTGCCAACCTTCCTAACAATTGCACGTACATCAGTAAAGAGAAGTTAAAATAGCAATTAATCACAAAAATGAGTAGAGAATGAATAGATCAAACCACCCCGGGGTAGAAAGGTGGAAGAATGCGATTCAGCGGAGCTGTGCTAATTCCCACCTCACCGGCACCAGAGTCGGTGGAGGAGGACAAGAGGAGGTGCGGGAATAAGCCATAGCAGCAGAAGCCCAAGCCGACGGTAACCGAAGCCGAGAGCCAAAAAACCAAGGGATGACGGAGAGGAAGCAAGGGAAATGGTGGGGAGCCCACCGGCATCAAGTCGACTGCCAGCAGCGCCACCCGAGTTGGCGCCGAGGAAGCCCTTGCTGAGTCAAGGTCATACCCGAGCCTTGAAACCTGGGGGAGATTGGGGAGCTGCGCAAGGGGAACCGACAAAGGGGTCATCAGTGGCGAGCCGATGGCCAGTAGCCGGCGCACCCGAGGCGACGAAGGCATCACATCTGAGAGGGAGAGAGAGCAAGGGAGGGGAACTGGGTGTGTAGGTGTGGGTGGTGTGTTGTGCGTGCGTGTGTGTGTGGTTGTGCCATGTGTTGTGTTTGGTGTCGTGTGTGTTGGTGTGTGGTGTTGTGTGAATAGTGATAGGGTGTTTGGTGTCTTGTGTTTTGGCATTGGTTTTCCGTGTTGGGCAAGTGCGGAATAGTTGGCACTGAGTGCGTGCAGGTATTGAGCTACCCACCGGAGGTGCGAATTAGTGAATCATGACAATAGAGCTAACCGACCAAGAGAAAATAGAAATAGGGGAAATGTGAAATCAATTTGCGGCACTTAGAAATAAATGGTTGACCAATAAAATTAAATTAGATAACACCTGTTAAAATCCACCCCTAAAATGGAGCTAATTTTCATAAAATAAAAAATCATTTGATTATTAAATATTTTAAATCATAAGTTTGCTCTATAATGCAGAAGGCGAACTAGGGCATGAAGAAGTAGTGGATCCGGCCATGGTTGACATTGAGGCTTTCTATGCTTACGAAGGCAGGCTTATTCTTTGATCACTTACCTAGTTATCTTGGTAAAAATTAAATTTCTATAACATATATTATTTATATGCATAAAAATGTATTTCAAAAATCAATTCGAATTAAATGATGAAAGAAAGAGATAAGAGTAAAAGAGCAATCTAGCTAAGAGGAGCAGTTGAACTGTATGAGATAATTACTAGGAGGGTGAAGGATGCCCTGGTTAGGAAAGAGTAGAAAAGATTAAGGCCTTTTACATATGGTTATAACATAAGGACCAACCAGTTTCACTCACAAAAGGGGGTCATACTCAAGTATTAGCCATATTTCCGTTTTTGACGGGCAAAAATGCTATTATGTTACGTTACTATTTCTCTCCACAATCCCAGGACCGGTATAGATTCTAGAAGTGGAGGATCCAAGGCACATATATTAACGCTGGCAGAGTGTTGAATGAAGGGATAATCGGCCCAACTAACAACTACTTGAGGTCAGTGGGTGCCAGGTTAGGGTGAGAAATCGCCCGGGTCACCGACTAAGAATAGCTGGGTGGAGATTTAATAATGTAACATGGAAAAGTATTTTGTATGCTGAACTTTGCACCGCATCTAAGTAAATGCGGAATACCTAGTTTCAAGAGAGGTTAGAGTAGCTATGGGTATAGTGGCATAAGCCGTGCAAAATAAAAATCATGAATTCATGCTTGTCTTTTGGATTGGAGGCTACAAAGATCACTAGGGGCATTTCTTCTCATCGAGTTACTAATAGTATTTTCAATAATTAAAACTTGGAATTTCACTTAATTTGATAAACTAGTTTATGAAGAAAGAGATGAGTTAGAAAATATGATAACGAGAAAGAGATGCGTCATATAGTGCATTCCTTACCAATAATGCTTGCTAAGTACATTAGTACTCACTCTTACTATTACTTTCCTATGTTAGATCTTAGTCCAACCGGAGAGTATCTTGAGTGGGACGCAGGATATCCAGGTGCCGAGAATGCCACGGGGTACAAGGACGATCATGTCGAGGACCAAGGCGAGGTGGATGCTCTATACGACAGCTGGGACGAGTAGGTGACCAGTAGCATCGCCTTGTCAGGAGATAGGGTATATAGATGATCCATACCTCCTTTTGTATTCAAGTATTTGTATTTAAGCCCATAGCCAGCTCTACATGGCTAACTATCGTAATAAAACATAATATCTAATTATAGTTCTGCCACGTAACTTTTAATAAGGTTTATTATTCATTAGAACAGTGTTTTATCGAGCAAATAAATAATAATCCGTTGTCTAAGTATTATTACCCCTTGATAATGACACGGGCGTCTCATAGTTGCTATCAAGCTAAATTAACTAAGCATCAACAGCACATAATCAAGCTCAGCTCAGTTCCTACTCTGGATAAACAAAAGCACTCTTCTTCTTCGACTTGCTAATAGGCTCTGTAACGTCCCCAATTCAGGAGACGGTACGGAACTCCGTAACCGTACAGGAATGAACAGTTACAGCGTTCCAATTAAAGCGATTATCACCACAGTACACGCATACAATAAAGACTTCACTTTATTACAATATATGGGTGATATTAGTATAACAACGGGCGCGCAAGCCCACATACCACATAATATTACAAAACACACCCAGGCGGCCTGAGCGAGGCTAAGACCTAACACCAATCATCACCAAACATGATTGGTTCCTCCATGGCTCCTTCTTCCGCGGGCTCCTCTTAGATCCATTGACCTTCTGGTAAATTGTTTAGCAAGTCATGAGTACCACCATACCCAGCAAGCCACAAGGGTAATCCTTTCTTACTATATACAAGGATATTCAAGGATGGGTATATTTAGGGGTTTTATTACATTGTAGATGCAGTTTTATTTGCAAACAATCAAAATTTAAAACATTTGCTTCTTAAGATCAGGGGGTTTCAATTATCAAAGCGTTCAACATTATCCATCTTAACATCAAAGATCTACTTATGCCTCATGTTTGGAATCACCCAATTAACACAGCTCCATTTACTGGAAGCACGGCATATTCGAATACCATTCTTTCACTCTGCAGAGTTGCTCAACTTTACCCACACGATCTCTTAACTCCCGCGACAGAGTTAAGAAAGCCAGGTCGTTTCACTGCTCAATTCTCTATGTAGACTCTACCCGATAGCACCGCCGATCACGCCACAATTAACCACAATTCTCCCTGCGTTTTAAGCCAATACTATCGTTGTTAGGTACCGCATGAGATACCTAACACCACGTCATCAAAACACCTCACCAGAGGTTCAATCAAATTGAGCAGCTACTAAACCAGTGTTGACGAATCAACTCCTGTGGTCTGAGCGATCACTATGTTATTTATTTGGCACAAGGTTCTTGTCCTTATATTTTCACCGAGGCACCAACCACAAACTTCCGCTGAGCTCAACAGCACCAGCCACCACCAACCAACAGCCTCCATCCTAGGATAGAGCGGTAGGCCTAGTCCGGTTAACCGGAGTCCCACCAGCCTCTCTACCCTAAGTCCAATCCTAGGGTTTGGTCGTGGGCTTGAATCACAGTGTGATAACCCCACTTTCTGACCCTCCCCCTAGTTCTCCCAATGATAGAGTCGTGGGCTTGGATCACATCGTGATGACCCCACATTCTGACTCCTATCTCGGGTTCTACCAAAGCAGAGCCGTGGGCTTGGATCACATCGTGATGACCCCACATTCTGACTCCTACTTTGATGTATATTTTCCAACTCTAATGACCAGCAGCCAATATCACTTAGTAGTATAAAATGTCATGTGAGATGATCTATAATTCTTAATACAATAAATCAATATTTACTAAGGTGAATATGGTCATCAAGTAAGACAGGGCATTTATCAGTGGTAGGAATAACTAAATATCATGCCATTCTAAACATTTTTGTTTAAACAATTAACATTTTGTAACTAACCATAATGCAAATATTTACTAAATATTGTAATTTCATGGGATTCAATATGATCAAAGACTTAAGACTTGCCTTGCTGATCGGGAATCTCGATAATCTCGTACAATTGCCCAGCAGGCTCTGGATCTGCAACTGCAACTTCGACGAACTCGGGAGCTAGCGCAAACACATAAAATAACAACACAAGTCAAACCTTGATTTTAATAAAATCAAGGAAATCAATATAATAAAAGAAATACTAATGTATAAAATCTTTAAGAAGATGTTTGGGTAATATTAAAGCTTAATTTTTGGAAAGTGAATGGCATTTGAATTTTTGAATATAAAGTAGATTGATTTTACTAAACCTAAAGTCATACATTTAAATTTATAAAAATTCTAAAATTCAAAATTAAAGAAGTAAATGTCATTTCTGAATTCTAGGAATTTTTCTGGTCAAGATGGTGTATTTTTATAATTTTTTCGATTTTCTAGAATTTTCTACAATTTTTAATACATTTTCTGAAATTAAAAACGTTGTGAACAGTCTTGGGCTTGGCTCTTTGAACAAGGCTTGCCCACCAACAAAGACAAGGCAACGGCGGCGGCTTGGCCGAGTGGGTCATGACCACTGCGTGCTGCGGGCGAAGCCCGGCGGACGCGCTTCACGCCGCCTCGATGGGCGACACGCGCCGCGCGGACGAAGCGATTCGCGGTGCGGGCGCTCGGATGGTACGGTTATGAAAGATCGACGGCTCACGTTTAAACAACGGTGGATGAACCGGATTACTTCGAACGGATGACCGAGATAGCGCCACGTTGCCCCGGGGGGCGTCTTCAACCTCCAGACGGCTTTCCCCCCGGCCGCGAGCAGAGCTCGTCCACTCCGGCGAAACGGCGACGGCAGGGCTTTAGGGTAGGAATGGGTTTCACAGAGTGAAGCGGGTTGAGACTAGGATCCCATCTTGGCACAGTGGGAGGTCAGGGGATGAGCGACGGAGGCTGGCGCCGGTCGGGAAGAAGACGATCTCCACGGCGGCGCTAGGGAACTCCGGTGGCTCTCCGGCCAAATTGGCTGTGCTTTCACCATCTACGGGACACTAGGAACACACTGGCAGTGGCGGTTTAGCTCGGGGATAGCTCAATCGAGCTAGCCACGGTGAGGTCTTTTCGGCTGAGGCGAGCTCAGCTGCCAGCCCACTTGGCTAATTCTACCGTTCCAACTAAGCTTCTACTGTGATCAGTATACACTGGAGATCATGCTGGAGCAAGGAATCGGAAAGTAGTGGACGAAATCTCAGAAATCGAGCTAGGGCTCACCGGAACCAGGGGAGACGATCGGCGACGACTGGGGCGATAGAAGCTAATCACCGCCTGGGAGGGGCGTGAGAACGTCTGAGTCGATCCTACGGTTGGGAGGCCTAGCATCGAGTGTATCGAGCCGGCCACGAGAGAGGTGCGCCGAATTTCTCCCACGCAGCGCGAGCAGAGGGAGGTACGGCAAGCGCAGAGGCCGTGAGGGAGCCGGCGGGGTCTCTGGCTGAGTACTGAGCTTGACCGCGGTGAGAGGGAGCCGGGTGAAGGCGAGAGGAGGGCGTGCCACGCGCTATTGCTGTGTGGTGTGTGTGGCCCTTGGTGGCAGCAGAGAGAGTGGCCGATGGTGGGCTCGGTAGGTGGGTGGCGCGGTCATTGGGTGGCGGTGGAGGTCGCCCCCGCTACCGCTCTGTTGGCGTTATGGTGGCGGCCAAGGCGGCGTGGGAGGGAGTCGCAGCGAAGACGCGAGGGAAAGGGAGAAAACGGGAATGCCGAATCGGGAAAGCGTAATTCCACCGAAAATTTCCGAATTGGGTAAGGTTTTGTAAATTCAAATAAAATTCAAAATAAATTTCAAAAATTTGAAAATTTGGGGCTGTTACAGGCTACACTAAAGTCGACAGGCAGAAGAAGAATCATTCCATTTGTAGGTGCACTGTGCACGTGATCGAACCCACTGGCTGTCCTTCCTTTCACCAATTCCTGTCCGTTGATCGCCGTGCCCGGACAAGAACAGCTTTAGAAATATAAACACTAAACAGAATTCCGACCGATCTGATTCACCCGACATGTACTACAATATGTTAACCTAAAGTCACTATATGTATGTTTACCTTGTCATCAGTTAACCAGACATGGAGATAGGACACTGATCGATCGTGTATCAGCCGAGCCGAGCCGAGCAGTATGCAGGCAGGCCTCACGTGGATTTGTGAGGCCCGTTGGAAATTGGAAGGGCATCTCTGACGACTCAAATAGCTTCTCCATTAATTATCGACATCACAAACACACACAGGTGTTTTGGAGAGTTTCAGCTAGCTAGCTTCATCTTAAAATTCCTTTGTAAGTCACTCGTCAGCGTAATTTGTTTTGGACTGAGAAGATGGAGCATGACGCGTCTCCCTCCACCAACCTTTTGGAGAACCCAGCTCTTGGAGTAAGCTAAGCCTCTCTCCACCAACATAGCTTACGCAGAAGCTCCCGCAAACAGTGCTTAAGTCATCAGTGGCTTGAAACCGAAGGTGGGTGTGTTTTTTTTTTTGCTGCGGCTGATATTTTTGATCTTAATGTAAGCGTTTGTGCGAAAGAACCGAATACCGATAAGTCGATAAGCCGTTTTGAAAAGGCTATCCCGACAAGCCGTTTCGAAAAGGTTATTCCGATAAGCCTCTTTGAAATGACAACGGAGTAACCGTTCTATTTATTTGTTCGAAGGAAGATATAAACTATAAGCTAAAATGAACTAGGCGTACCACCACCCCTCTCCTTAGACAGGGCCCTCTGAATTTTGGATGGAGGAATTCCGCTGAAAGTTCACCGTAGAAACCGTTGGATTTCCGCAGGAATTCAAGGGAAAAAAAACTACCGCGTTCCAAACGGGGTTTCAACGCAAGTTGCCTCCAGAAACCAGCCCAACGGCCCAGCTCAACCTACACATCTACCGGGTTCGGCCCAACCTCGGCAAACGCAGTTGGGCTGCAAAGAGACCAACTTTTTTCCCCTAACGGCCCGGCCCAAAGCAATCCGCGCCGGTCGTTCCGGAGTCCGGGACTCCGGGTTGCGCGCAAGGTGCAAAAGCGCTCGAGCCGCCTCTCGCGTCGCGACCTGCGACTCGCGTTCCGCTCCGACCCCAGTAGCGCCTCCGCCTCCTTCTGCGGCGAGCCGAAACCCTATAGACCCTCCGAATCGCCGCCCGATTCGGTCCACCTCGCCGCCGGGCGCAAGGTAAGCGCGCCTCGATCGTCTACCCGCATCTCGTGTCCGATTGCTAGGGTTTGTTCGTCGGAGTGGCTGGTGTCATCCGGTTCTAGGTGCTGCTGGTGTAGAGCTCGTGCGCCTGCTGCTCGTTCTGTTGGGCCTTGGTTTTCCGCGGCTGTGGTGCTGGGTTAGGGTTTCGGTTACTCGCGCGCGGTTCCCCCCCTACGATTTTTCTCGACTCCTTTACGGTCTGTGCCTGGCGTTTTGGAAGGTGCGCACGTGCGTGCATAGGTTTGTGTCTAGGGGCGGGTCTGCGTGGGGTTAGTGGCGATTTGTGACGTGTGATGAGCTGATGGTAGGTTAAGTTTCTCCGTAGATTTTTGACTTGGAACCATCGCTCATTGCGTCAGAGTGGCTGCAATCACTGTAGTGCTCATGATTTATGTGTGCGTATGTGTTTTTCCCTTTTTATAGTAAGTTAGATTTGATTTTGATGATATATAGGGTGGTAGAAACGTTTGAAGTGCTTGGATCTGATGCTCTGGTGATGATTGTATGCTAGTGTCCATATGAGTTCGAAGAAGCTTGCGTTCCACCGGTATAAGGAGAATGAGGAGGCGAGGAAGAAGGTCAGGGGTTTGAGTCCCTTTTAACCTTCCAGAAACATTGCTAATTGTTTCTTTTTTACACGTACTTTCCGTTCATGTCTGATTTTAACTGCTTTGGTATGTGAAGAAGGAGGAAGATGAAGCGGCACGAGTGTACGCGGAGTTTGTGGAGTCATTCAAGGGTGAAAGCATGTCTGGGTCGAAGTTTGTCCGAGGGGGCGTGATTGATCCCAATGCCAAGCTGAGGACTGATTCTGAAGGTTAGTGATAGGGGTTTTAATTTTCCTATACTTTGCCATAGTTGCCTCCCCAGTTTGTAGTTTCAATACCAATCATGATGGATATATGCATTGTTTCTTTTATTGTTCCAATTAATCAAGAGACCGGCCTTTTTATTCATTCGGCAATGGCAGGTGGAAAGTCCAAAGATGGGGGGTCTGTTCCAAAGAAGGGCAGTAGGTAAACGGCAAAAATACTTGATTTCTAGAAGATGGTATCTTGTGGTACCACTGCTACATAGACAGTCATGTGGCCAATATAATCGGAATTCAGAGACCAACCACAGGCTGTTTTTAAATGTTTTGTGCTATATAGTAATTTACTATTCGTTATGACTATGATTTGTGAATTGTCTGCTCATTTAACTTTGAGCTATTATCAAGTGCTGAATGCATTTAAAAGATGAAGGGTGGTCTGAAGAAGAAATTAGTCTTGGCTGGTCTTATGAATAGCCATGCCACCTTTTTCATGTTTTGTATTGCATTAGCATTTATGCTGTAGTGCTGACTATAGTTGCGTACACCATCTTGACAGAGCAATCCATTATTGTTGACTTGCTGCTTAGGCTCATACTAATATTACATAACTTATATTTTGGCCTTTTCAGTACTATGGCTATGACTTTGATACAGTTATGTTGTGTTCGTAAAAATGAACGTTTTGTAGAGGCTTATAGACGCTGTCTAATCCTCGGAGGCCTTAGATTCCTTTCGTATTAATATCCACATGATTGTAACCGATGGCTAGGTACCTACCCATGAATCATTGAATTGTCTCGACTCATGATACAACCTTTAACTTGCATTTGCGTATCTCATTTTTCGCAGCTCTTGTTCTACCCTTTTGGCATGACAATTACTTCTAGTTCTATGTCTATGTAAAAAAGATTCCTGCTTGTAGATAGTATGCAAGTGTTGTACTGAGTATGGAGAGTACCCATGTTGCATCTTGATAATGATGGCTCATGATGTATTTGGGGGTGATCCTGCAAGAATTTACAAATTCATTTCAATTCCCAGATATGCTGACTGTAGTTTCTAGAATCTTGAGCCAGGTCTCAGAATCCTACAATCTACATCTGCAGCTGTGCGGAACAATTCGTGTATGAAGTAGGGAAAAATTTGGAATCAGAATATGATTGAGACTACTGATAACACTATCCTGTAACGTCATGTAGTTGACTAGAAATCAAATAATTCTGATACTGTTGTTAATTCCAATAAAAATAATTGTATATTTACTTTATGATCAACATATTCAAGAATTTAATATGAAATTACCCTGTTTTATTGTGAGGTGGTATCTTCTGCTTGCACAATTTAGAAACATTTTCAGTTTATTACGAATGTTCTGTACATATGCAGCATTGTGAGGAAATACTCATACTTTTGCAGAACCTACCCAATCAAGTTAATGAGTATATGGATTGTGGTAAAGATTTGATTTTAGCTAATTATAGGGATGGGGAACTGTATTGGAGCTTGATGTAATCTAGATTTACTGATTTAGGGCTACTTTGTGGTTTCTATGCTGCGCTGCACTGTGGATTTTTGTTAGTTATGGTTGTTTTACTAATTAAATTAAGATTTGGCTGTTATGACTCTAAAACCAATGCTTTCAACTAATCATTTTATCCAAAAGTAGAAAAATGCAAGTGCTTTTGAAAAGTCAACGATGCCAAACGAGTCTTACTCATTTATTTTTTGGACCCCCCTTGTGTACTCATGGTAGAATAAGTGACCCCCCTTGTGTACTCTTGCTAGAGTAAGTTACAAATGCTCTGTGGTGTCCACTAAATCATTGCAGGCAATGGTCTATAAGTGTAAGCTTTAGGATTAACTATACTTTTTATGTAAAATATGATTGCTTCAAACATTGGAAATCTAAAATTCTATGATGTGTATATTGGATAAACACGATTTCAAAAAGAGAGAATGCGCCAAAGTAGAGGAAGGCGAAAGTTCCGTTAATCGAACTGAGAGTATTCAAAATACCCCTGTAGGTAAGGCAGTAGGTCTATTTAGTAATTCACCCTGTCGCCTTTTTTTGGGTGCATTACTTCTATCCTCTTGTTTTTGTCGTTTTTCATAACCCCGTGTCATCTATCTTTACATATGATACATGGCATAATCTAACTTATGAGTGTGATAGATACCTTATACATAGTATACTTTTATCCAGGTATGTTCCATCTTTTTTGCCACCATCATTTGGGAAAGAGCCAGAGAAAAAGGTTAGGACACTTACATTATTCTTATGATTGTCTCAGTAGTCAGTATAGTTCTTTGTTTAATGATTATCTTGGCATGCAGAAGGAAGTGGAGCGGCCAAAGGAAAAGGACAAAGGAAAGCCAAGAGTAATAGATAAGTTCATGGAGGAACTCAAGTTTGAGCAAGAGCTTCGGGAAAGGCGTGAGGGTCGGCACAGTGACACCTCCGCAGTATGTACTTACATATGTGTTAAAATCGACCTTTTGGCTCTTTCCACTAGACAGCATTTTAAATATACCTACAGAGTAATTTAGATTATGTTTAGTTTGTTGATATGTTCTCTGTTAATTGACTAGAATGTAGAACACCAATGTTTCTAGCTTATCTGCAACTCCTAGGAATTCTTTAAATTAGATTTCCATCTCATAAGAAAAATTTAGTGATTAATTCACAGCCTTTTCTCTAGAAATCTTTGTAATATTATTAGTGTGTTATATTGATGTTTGAAGCTTTTTCCTGTAGCCCTCCAGCCGTTTTGATGAACTACCAGATGAATTTGATCCCATTGGGAGATTTCCAGGATCATTTGATGATGGGGATCCACAAACGACAAACTTATATGTTGGCAATCTCTCTCCCAAGGTTGATTTTCTCAACTGCACATGTTCTGTCCAAACATAATTTCAAGTTTATATGCAACATGGTTAGCTTAATGGTGAACTATATGATGTTAGGTGGATGAAAATTTTCTTTTGAGGACGTTTGGTCGGTTTGGACCTATTGCTAGTGTCAAGATTATGTGGCCTCGAACAGAAGAGGAACGCAGAAGGCAAAGGAATTGCGGTTTTGTTGCCTTCATGAATAGAGCAGATGGACAGGCAGCCAAGGATGAAATGCAAGGTTACTGTGCACTTTCATGTGGTGGGCTGGTGGCAGGCACCATGTTTGCCCATTTTTCTTCAGGACCTTGAAATGTTACTTCTATACTTGCTTTCAAAATACTACTTCTATTCTTGGTTTCAATTCATTTAAATGATTCATTTCAGGTGTTGTTGTGTATGACTATGAGCTGAAGATTGGGTGGGGTAAATCTGTTGCTCTTCCATCACAGGCACTGCCTGCTCCCCCCCCAGGACACATGGCAATCAGAAATAAGGAGGTTGCTTCTTTCGCCCTTTGTGTTATATCAAAATTTATATGTTCAGCTAACTTTTTCATAATATTTTTACAAGTTTTAAATAGAATGGCATGTTCTTGTTGTTGCCCACATGAATTGTCGTTGGTGACCTTTTAACTTTAATATTTTATACAGGGTAGTACTGTCATCATATCTGGTCCTGGTGGCCCACCTCTTGCATCTGTTACACCACAAACATCAGAGCTGGTAGGGAACTTCTTACATAATCTTTTCTCCCTGCTCTTTGTTGCGGGATGTCAATTTTTTTTTCTTTTGTGATTTTGCAATATTGCTATATGCATCTGCCCTTGCGTAGTGGTCTTGCTATCCAGGTCATCTTGTCGCCATAAAAGCAATATCATCTAAAATTTTCCCATGTTTTGCTTTGAAGGATGAATGGTTCATAATTCACAATGCTGCCCATTTGAGTTCTCGCTCTCTAATTCACAATGCTGCCCATTTGAGTTCTCGCTCTCTCTCTTTTTAAATGAAGTATTTAAGTGCTTGAATTGTATAGACCAAGAGAAAATTCATTACTTATCTTGTTGCATACATCTTAATCTCTGGAATGCTCTTTCATCTTCCTCGGTTGGCACATCAATTGTGTAGTCCTTTCCAGGATATTCACCACCACTGCCTTGTATGTAACTTTGCCAGTCATGTTCTTTAATATCTCATAAGCCCAGATATAACTTGTAGCTCCATTGTTGTTTCTGAACTCTCAAGTTTGCAAATCCAAAAAGTTTAGTCTTGAAAAAGGATATTGGCAGTTAGCCAGTTGCATGATATGTTGTGATTTTGCATTAAACTTGGTTTTGTAACTTCAATTTGTGGATTCATTTGGTACAGGTCCTTACACCGAATGTTCCTGATATAGTGGTTGCTTCACCAGATGATACACATCTTCAGCATGTGATTGACACAATGGCCCTTCATGTACTTGATGGTGGATGTGCTTTCGAACAAGCTGTAATGGAGAGAGGGCGGGGAAATTCTTTATTTAGCTTCTTGTTTGATCTTAAATCAAAAGAGCACACATACTATGTTTGGAGGTTATACTCCTTTGCTCAGGTACCTGTTGATGTTTGTGTTGCTAAATTTTTTATTGCTACCTCCACTATGATCTAGCAATAGAAGATAGTTTATATCTGTGTTATCCATTCAAACCTGCAATTCGCTGTTCGAAGTGGTGATAACAAAGCTTTCTGTCTTAATTACTTTGTCTTTTCTAGTATCGTTGATTGCAATATGATTGTTTGATCATTAGGACATGTTTGCATTGTATATGTTTTGCTCAGTCGAAACCTATTAAATGATCAAATTGAACAATCTTTTAGTTTATTGAAATTTATTACTTTGGAACTTTTTAGCTAGCTCTCTAGAATTTTGGCTTAATCTCGTAATATTGGCTGGAAAAAAAGATCTTTTTAGGAACCTCCCGCTTAAGTTCTTGCATCTGTAAAACATATGTATGCATAAGCTATATGCAAATCATTGTACTGATAGAGCGTAACAATTAACTGCTTATGATATTGGAACACAGGGTGATACTTTACAACGATGGCGAACAGAACCATTTATCATGATCACGGGAAGTGGAAGGTAATAGGGGTGCACAATGATTTTCCATTATGTGTTGGTCCTGTGCTTATTGACTATGTGGTGACACAATGCTGTATTAAATATGTTATTTCAGATGGGTTCCACCTGCTTTGCCATCCAGCAGAAGTCCAGATCATGAAAAAGAATCTACTTTTGCAGCTGGTAGAAGCAGGGTAAGAGTTTGTTGACCTTGTCAGAGACTTTATTACTTTGCATGATGACGCAAATGGTTTTGTACTATTACAAGACTAATTTGCCTTCTCTTTCAAATGATTTTGTACTATTACAAGACTAATTTGCCTTCTCTTTCTCCAGCGTGTTGAAGTGGAGCGTACATTGACTGATTCACAGCGTGATGAATTTGAGGACATGCTTCGGGCATTGACATTAGAGAGGAGTCAGATAAAGGAGGCTATGGGATTTGCCTTGGATAATGCTGATGCAGCTGGAGAGGTAATGCCTACCTTATGTCACATTTGACTCAAAGAGCCGATTTCTCCTCTTGTTTTCTTTTACTTTGAGCTTGAGATTATGAATTCACTGGTTTAGGTTGCATCTGTTTCACATGTTTTGCTAGTCTTTTCTCCCTCTCTCTGAACTGGCCAACTTGAAAAAATTCAATGACTTGTAACCACATTGAGATCAGCTAATAGCTTGATCATTATGAGTTAACAACCTTGAGGTCATGGACTAAAGGGATTCATGTGGTTACACTTACACTAGCATGAACTATCTGTATGAAGCATACCCCTTTTGATGAGATATATGCCTAAGGAGAGTAAAGAATGAAAAATGGGTAAAATCGGTAACATCTAGAGTGAACATTGATTGATGAAATGCTATCTTTTGTTATGAAACTATAGCCACAGTTAGTTAGAATGGTGAAGATGCTGTCAGGGTTAGCAGTGCATAGTTAGGTTTATGCGGAGCAATCCTGTAGTCCAAAAGAACTATCACATCCATCATTCAATTGACACTTGTTTATTCCTTGAGCATTGTTTGTGCGATATACATTGACTATTGGGACTTGGGACCTTCTGATTGATTGTATAATTGTATATGTTTTGTTCTCTGCTTAGTTTTCATTTATTTTATGTGAATTTGGACTTCAGAGGCCTACTTGATATTGCAGTATATTTTAATAATCTTCTGCAGTTCACATTGCTTGAGTACTCTACTCATTGATGCTTGTCTTGTATATTCAGATTGTCGAGGTTCTTACAGAATCTTTGACACTTAAGGAAACGCCTATCCCAACCAAGGTCGCCCGGCTTATGCTTGTGTCTGACATCCTTCATAACAGTAGTGCTCCCGTGAAGAATGCTTCTGCATTCCGAACCAAGTTTGAGGCTGCTATACCTGATGTTATGGAGAGCTTCAATGACTTGTATCGCAGTGTCACAGGAAGGATTACTGCTGAAGCACTGAAGGTAACTTGTATTGCTCTATTTGTTGAGTACTTGAGTTTATTCTTTTCTTTGATGTTCTTACATGTAAGCACTTATTTATTACTACTCTGCAGGAGAGGGTTTTGAAAGTTCTACAAGTATGGGCAGACTGGTTCTTGTTTTCCGATGCATATCTGAATGGGCTGAGAGCTACCTTTCTTAGATCAGGCAATTCTGGGGTCACCCCGTTCCACTCTCTATGTGGCGATGCACCTGAAATTGAAAATAAAACTAGATCTGAGAATGGCAATGATGGATTTAGGCTTAATGAAGATGGTGCCTTGGCCACAGGAAAAGCAGCAGCAACAAAGGAGCTGCTAGGGCTTCCACCAGCTGAACTTGAACGGCGTTGCAGACATAATGGCCTCTCACTATGCGGTGGTAAAGAGATGATGGTTGCCAGGTTGCTTAACTTGGAAGAGGCTGAGAAGGAGCGGGTGTATGAGAAAGATGTTGACATGAAATATGGACAAGGCGAACCACATAAAACTGGAAGAGAGGAAATTAGTGTGAACGCTCGTAGTGCTTTGAGACTTGGAACTGGTGATGATGAATCACATATATTGGGGCGCTCTCACCATAGTATGGAAACAGGCCAAGGACGCTCTAGAGAGTCTGCATTGAATGAACATCAATCAGTTCCAAGCAAGAAGCTAAACGTTGATCCTGTTTTGCCAGCTTCTAAATGGAGTCGAGAGGATGGTGACAGCGATGATGAAGATAGAAAAGGTGGTCGAGGCTTGGGATTAAGCTATTCATCTGGAAGCGATACTGCTGGTGATCCAGGGAAGGCTGATGCAACAGACGGTAGTAGTGATCACACAAGCCATCACCCAGATACAATTGTTGATGAAGAGCATAGGTACTTTTCCCCCATGTTTAATCATTTTACCATTTCATGACCAACTTTTATATCATTTGTTAGGCAAGCACATTTTTTAACTGTAATTGCAATGTCTTCTGATCTGCAGGCAGAAGTTGAGGCAGATTGAGATTGCTGTCATGCAGTATCGTGAATCTCTTGAGGAGAAGGGTTTGAGGAACATGGAGGAGATTGAGAAGAAGGTTGCTAGCCACCGTAGGTGTCTTCAGTCTGAATATGGCTTATCTTCTTCAACTGATGGGGCAAACAAAAGGCGGTCTTCTGGTATGTAAGAAGGCGGGAAGGATATATCCTGCTTATTTGATAATAGCAGCACTGTTGCTTTGGCACATCTCCATTATTGAAACATATTTTGCACCTTCACTTAATAGTTTATTTGATAACAATGAGCCATGCTGTACCCTTTACTTAAATATTTTGGTTCAATGGTGTTTGTTGTGATGTTCCTTATATGAAAATATTATTCTATATTGCAGAGAGAACATCATTGGAGCGGAAAGAAAGGCACGATGATGCTTGTGATTCTTCCAGGAAGCGGCATCGGAGCCTGAGCAAGAGCCGTAGTCCTTCGAGGAAGTCACTGGAGAGAGACCGAGAGCAGAATGGCAACAGTGACAGATCACATGGTAATGATGTCGGGAGAGACAGGGTTCGTGAAAAAAGTGCAGGCCGAGGGAGGGTTGACTACTATGATAGAAGCAGAGACTGGGAAAAGGATAGGAGAAAGGGAAGGTGATTGATGCTTGAAAATCTCCTTGTTGTGTATTCATCCTTTGCCTGAATAAGAGTGTTGGAGCAATAATATTTGAGCTGGGCTGCATCACTTGATAAACGGGGTTTTCCATGACCTGCTCCATGCCTTCATGAACCTGTTTGTAATGGGTAGTTTTGAGGATTAAGGTGATACTTCTCAGAGAGGAACTACTTTGTAGTTTGAAGAACAGAATTAGTGTGTGAATTGTGAAACATCAAATAGAGTAAGCACATTTTTGAAGTAGTAACAGCGGAATGCCGCTCATTATGGCCATCGACCGCAGCTAAGGAACTTGCTTTGATGACAGTTGCAGTTTAGGTATTTGCTCTGATGAGATTGCTTAGCTGTAAATTATCTGTCCATCAAGCGCAGCAGTTGTGCACCGTTGCCGCTTGTCTGTGCTTGATAGCCATTCTGAAAGATCGTAGCCAGCATTTTTGCCAGGAAAATAACCAGCCGTTTCCGAGTTTGTTTACCCCTGATTTTCCAAAAGAATATGGATAATTGGACGGCACTTGTAATACAGGGACCAACGTAAGAACTGTATCATGATGTCTGGGCACGGGAGAATGTGCACTTGCTGGCTTCTAACAAATTTCTTAAGAACGAACGAGGAACCTAACGGGCATCTGTCTAACAAATTCTTAAGAAGGAATGAGGAACCTATCCGGCATCTTTCTGGCAAAAAAAAAAAAAACCTTGAAAAGGTGGGTTCTGCTCTAAATGGCTTATGGCTTTAGCTTTTGGTTGTGTCTTTTGGCTTATTCGTAAAATTGTATTATAGTGGTTATTAGTTTTTGCTGAGAAAAAAATAATAGAAAAACTGTTATATCGTTATAGATAATACAAATGAATGAGAGGAAAAAAGAAAAAGGAAAAACCAAAAAAGTTAAAATAAATAGAAATTAGAAATTAACGTGTTTCAAGTGATTTTTGGTTTAAATAAATCAAAAATTAAAATAAGGTGGAAGCTGAAACAATTTGAAACCAGGACTCGTGAAGATTGGGGCATCTTTTAAAGACAGCAGTAGCATCTCTCTCTCATCAAAAGCAGCCATCCCTTATCGAAAGCGTCAGCTGGTGTAGTGTAGTTAGCGAAAGTAGCAACTGGTACTGTAGTAGAACTACGTAGCATGGTCCAAAACTTGGACCCAGGTTCAAAAAACCGACGGTTACTGACCGGTAACCGGAAATACCGTCAGGACCGGTAGCGCAAATACTGGCCGAAATTCGTCAAATGCAAATTTGAATTTGTAGGCTATGTATGGGAATGATTGGGCAGCATGTGCTACAAAAGAAACATTGGATCCTTCATGTTGGCACTTGGGAGCAGCCAGGGCCCAGGGGACATGCTGGAAAGTGCAGCAACGGCAGCTCCATGTGAAAGGGAGGAAAGTGCTGTAGGCGGGGGACAAAAAAGGAGCAGCTGCAGCATGGGAGTGGAGAGGAAAAGCAGTAGCAGCAGCAGCTCGGGAGGGAGAGGAGAAGCTGCAGCAGAGCACGGGAGGGAGAGGAGGAGCAATAGCAGCATGGGAGGGGAGAGGAGCAGCAGCAGCATGGCATCAGCTAGTTAAGTGAGTCCATATCCATGCTCCACATAAATAGTCATTTTGTTACATCATCAAGTAGTCCCTGAATTCTTTTACCATTTTGTTTCTTCAGTTAGCAAACCTACAAATTCTTTAACTCCTTCACTCTTGTTGTTCTTGTACATAATGCTACCATAATAGGAAATATACATGTTTTTGTTTCTATACTGGACAAGTTAGACAGAAGATATGGGTAAATCTTACTTCTAGGCTCTTGCATGGGCTCTTGTATAATGTAAGACATGGCTAATGCCACTGCATGATATTGTAGGTGATGGCTACTAAAAGTATCAATGGTTGGCAGTGGCGGACGCAGGAATTTTGGAATGGGTGTTCAAAGTTGTAAAAATATTTTTCAGTACAAAACATAAAGATCTACAGTAGCAATAAAGATCTACAACTAGTTCCAATTCTCATAACCAAGCCAAGTAACCAATTAACTAGTTTGGCTAAGGTACGAGGTGAAGTTTGACATAACAGAAGAGAATCTATTATTTGAATAATCCAAGACTTGATCAAAAATGCTAACGATTGTCAATGGGTTTGGCATCAGGATCTGGCCCTGGAGCCCATTGAAACTGAGATCAAGAGATATCAAACAACTGTTTGGGAGAACATATGAAGTGAGTTGCATATCTGTGAATATGTTGTGTGAAAGATTCAGATACGCAAGGCTATGGTCCCATGTCTCCCATATCCATTTGGGTATAGTCCCACGAATTTGGTTGCACGAAAGGTCCAATTGACTAATATATTCAACATGCATCAAGAAGCTTGGAATTGTTGTCATCTCGCAAGATGCAAGTTCTAATATCAAGAGTTCGAGCATTAAGGGTAATGTGGATTTCTTGATTTCTCCATCCGTGATGACAACTTATTGTTTGAGAAAGACAAAGCGAGAAGCTTTCTTACTCTCAAAATGAGTTGAGTTGTACTAAACTTGTTAAGTTGTTTGAGCTAATATCCGAAACACCAAACACATTAGTACAACCACTCACCGGCCGCCGAGCCGGAGCCGACGCGGTCTCACGGTGGCGGCGGAGCGGAGGCGGGCGGAGGCGCCCGGCTGGCGGAGGGCGGCGCGGAGGAGGAGCGGAGGCGGCGAGGCATGGCCCGCGCGCGGTCCGGTTGGCCGTCGTGCGCCGCGATGCCGCCGTCTTGCCACTCTTGGCGAGGCGCGAGCAGATGGCGGCGCGCACTGGTGGCTGGTGCGGTCGCTGGTCACCGGTCGTGGGATCTGCGGCGAGCGGAGGGCCGGCCCGAGGGCGGAGGGCCGCCGCCGGCCGCCCGATCTTGCGGCGGCGTGGACACGGAGCCGGAGGCCCGAGAGCCCAGATCTAGCCGGAGCGGAGCCCGGAGGGCCGAAGGGCGGAGGCGGCGAGGCGCGGTCGCCGGCGGAGCGGAGGGCGGAGGCGGCGAAGCGGAGGGGAGCCGATCGCCGACTAGGCTAGCTGGCTAGGGTTAGGGTCCGCAGCTCCGCGCGAACGCGCGATTTTGCCGTCGCCGCACTATGGGGATCGAGGGGAGGGGGGACCGGGACGGGGGGATCGGCATTCGGCTCGCTTCGGCAGGCCGCGCGCGGATAGAAAATATGGGTCGGGCCCTGGCTTTCACGCGCGGTCGCGACCGTCACGGGCTGCTGTGTTTCTCTCGGGCCGAACCGCCGAATTGTGGCTATAAACAGTTGATTTGTCCCAACTATACATGTATATATGTATTATACTTTATATATACTAGATTTTTTGTCAAAAAATTTGGGTGTTCAGCTGAACACCCATGAACTACTATAGATCCGCCCCTGATGGTTGGGACTATGGAGAGGGACTAGGAGATGCTAGGTGGAAGTGCAAATATTGTAAGTTTACCAAATCAGACGGAGGTGTCACAAGCCTGAAAGAACATCTTGCTGGGAAGCACGTGGATGCTATTCCTTGTAGTGGGGTTCTGGCGGAAGTGCAAAAGCTCATGCTAACAAGTATAGAAGAAACGAAGGCCAAGAAGAAATCTATTAGAGATGAGCGACTGCGAATGGAGCAAATTGCTTCAGAGCCTGTAGCTCGTGGTCAATCATGTGAAGATGTCTTCGATGATGACGAGGAAAAGTAGATGGAATGGGCTCGCCGAGGGTCGTTAGAGTTGCACCAGCTCGAGCAGAGGGCAAGAGTCCGGGGTGCGATGTTTGAACATGGTGGTGGTAGTGGAAGTGCCAGAGGAAGGGGTACAGGAAGCAATGCTCTTTTTAGGATGTTTGGCAGGTCACAGTCTATGAGAGTTGATTCTGATATTTTGCGCAGTTGGGCACCCGTCCAACCCCGCATTGACACAACGCTTAAAATAGAAGCAAAGTCAAAACTTGTGAAAGTTTGGGCTAAGTGGTTCTATAGTAAATGACATTGCTAGAAATAAGGCAGAGTGTCCTTATTTTCATGCTGCTATCATGGTTACACAAGAACTTGATGAAGGCGTTTCGTCACCTAGAGGCCATGAAATCGATGGGTTATACCTTGATGCTAATGAACTAGAGATAAAGGAGTATGTACAGGGGTTCCAAGAAGACTAGAGCATATATGGAGTATCCATCATGTGTGATTCCTGGACAGGACCTACACAGATGAGTATAATTAACCTCATGTTGTACTGCAATAGAAGAATATTTTTTCATAAGTCAGTGAATGCAACCAGTGACGTACAAAATGCGTATTTTTTGTATCGTGAGATCCGTAAAGTTGTCGAAGAAATTGGAATTAAACATATTATGCAGATTGTGACTGACAATGGTGCAAACTACAAGAAAGCATATCAACTGGTAATTGAAGAACATCTAACTCTAGTCTGGCAGCCCTGTGTAGCGTATACTGTGAACCTCATGTTGAAGGACATCGGCTATTTCAAGGAAGTTGCTGTAGTTGTCAAGGCGACCAAGAGGATTTGTCGATTTCTATACAACCACAATCGCCTACATAATGAAATGCGACAACAAATTAGACGAGAGATAGTTCGTCCAAACGCCACAAGGTTTGGAACGACATTTGTTTTCTTGAAGAGTTTTTGGGATAGAAAAGACAAAGTTCATGAAGTGGATGGTATCAAATGTGTGGAGTTCCAACTATTTGTACATGACCGAAAAAGGAGAATATGTGCATTCATGCATCACAAGTAGACAATGATGGTCTAGTATGGATTGTGTCATTAAAGTGGTAGAACCGATTTATCGACTACTGAGATTTGTAGACTAACAGAAACTTGCAACAGTGGCAGGAATGGTTGCAAAAACATATGAACTTCAATTTGAACTTAAGCCGTGTTAAAAAAAGATGAGGCTACCTATGCTCGTATTATAGAGCTATTTAATAGAAGGATTGCAATGTTGAAGCAATACACCTACATCGTTCTAGGCAAGTACATACTTTCCTAAATCATAACACATTTTAAAGCATTGACGAGAATATTGTGGGAAGTGGTGAAGAGATAGAAACTCCACCATCTGATGCAGTGGAGTACCAAGAGTTTGGCTATAGTACCTCTTCACCGTCTGATGATGGTGCTGATGGTGGGGCATCTCACGATGGAGTACAAGACCAACAAAACACATGTCAACAATTGGAATTCACCCGTGAGAAAAATTTCACGCATACTACCCAAGATGAAAACCATGGTTGTCATGCATCAAGAACAATCAATAAGACCTATACGAGAGCTAATGACCGCCAATGAGATCATTCTCGGCCACAAGACTCTTCTTCCTACGTATCCCATAGTAGCTCATACTCTTTTCCTACTTATGGGCGTCGAGATACCAACCTACTATCTTCTGGTGATGATTCTCATTCATCCTCGGACATCTCTTCTTATCCTACTTACCATTATGCAAATCAACTCAATGCAAAAATTATTTACCAGTGAGCGGAACTTGTATATTATCAACAAGTTTATAATTATTGAGTATAACATGTCCATCCAACATACACTTGTGATCAATACAAAGCCCATCTAGCTCATTCTGAAGAACTTGTCCTAATTGATAATAATGAATATATTGCACATCCTTCGCGTTTCTCAATAATGTATGAGTATGAATTGATACTCCATTATTATTTTCACTTTTTAGTATACTACTCAAGTTACCATTCATTACTATTAACTTGTGTTTTCATTATTTCAGATGTGACACGACACTTGGAGGAGAGGGATTCACTACATGATCAATGTACTAATGAGCAATTTTTATGTACAACTTGAGATCTTGATACTTCATTAAATACTTTCCATTTAATATTTACATTACTTGACTATCTTACTACCATTAACCGGGTTTTCCCAGTTTCTGATCAGTACGGTTACCGGCCCTAAACCGCCCCCATACAAATTTCCATTTGGCAAAATTCGTCTGGATTTTCACCGGTTTTTCCAGTAACCGACGGTTACCGGTACCGCCCGTTCGACGGGATTTGACCCGATTCCGGTATTTCTAACCTTGCTTGGACCCATGCCCACAGATAATGGCATCACTGTGGCCCAAAACCAACCGTTGGACGTCCCAACAAACACGTTACACAAGCACAGAAACGAACGCCAACATGAACATGAAAACTGTGTTGTGTCACAACTCACAAGGCAACCTGCATGACCCCATCTAAAGCTAACTATATAGCGAATGCAATCTTAATTAAAGCCAATCCGGTGAGCAAGCTCACCAAGAAGCAAAACCTGTTATTTGCATGCGTTCTGCAACTTCCATCCTCCTTTTCTTCTGTGTTTTTTTCTGAAGAGAGTGACTATGGTGGTATATATGTACGTAATTCATACATTGCAGATACACTTTCCTCACGACTCACCATAAGTGAGAGCGGTGGAAAGCAAGAAAAAATGGAAGAGAGAGAAGGTTAAGAACTTTTTGCTATTGTAGGCTGGACATTTTATAGATTTATGGTTTTTATACTTTGCTATAGTACTTGTTTTTAGACGGTGTGTTTTTTAAGATAGGATATACAAGTTGATTGTATTAGGCATTATACCGAGCTCAGCTGTACCGACCAAAATCACATACGACTAACTCCCTCTTTATAATATCTCTCGCGGATATACAGAATTCAAAAGCCATAAGCCAAAAGTCCACAGGGAGCCACCCTTTTCTTCTCTGTTAGAAAAAAAAATTCTCAATCTTTTTTTTTTGAAGGGTGTAGCTGCAAGGATTTTAACACCAGTAAAAATCAAGGTCACAGTAAGTAGAGCAAATCAGACCTTACAAAAAAAAAAGTAGAGCAAATCATCATTTCAGGTTCGAGGCGCATGGACTTTTCCATTCCATCACCTTTCGGCTTTCGCCGTCACAGCTGCTTTCCTCCGTATAACGGAGGAAAGAATCAGATTCAGATGGATTTTGCCCGTCGGTTTCAGCTTTCACTTCCACTTACCTCTGAAGAAGGTGCGTTTGTATGACTGCTGACTAATGACCACATGCATTGATGAGCATGAGAGAGTAGGAGAGGCTAGATTGAGATGGTTTTTCTTTTTCGGAATTAATGAGCTAGCCCTCCTTCCTATAGAGAGACTAACAGAGAAGATAAGCATGAGAAATGTCATCCTTAAAAGATAATCCAGTGCGGTAATGTGACATGATTGGATATTTAGTTCTACGAGCTAGAGCCTAATTTAACCTAAGCAGTAAATTATAGTTGGATTTTAATTCTTCTGAATCAAGTTAACTCTTGAGTTTAAGCAAAGCCATCGTTATAACAATTTTATGGGAACAATAATAAATTATATTATCTGACTCGTATCTAGAGACCATTGCACCAATTGCGCTCTAGCGATATGATTAATGGTTACATCCTAAGATGAAACGGATGAAAATCCTCTTTATAACTAGATAGAGCACCGGTTGAATTTAGAGATCGTATTTAGTCCCTCGCTCTTAAAAGCTATCATTTGAAACATTCTTGGATTTCCTACAGTGACCATAGCAATTAGCCTCATAAGCCCAGAAGGAGATTGATTTCTAAAAACCTTTTTTCTCTGATACCTATCTTTTAAATAGAATTTATTTTGCAATATAAGACCTACTAGTTAATTATAGTAGATAATACAATGACTTCGTTTATATCAGCTAAAATTACACGTGAGTATATTGGTTTCTAAAAGCTATTTTTATACGGTATTTATCTTTTAAGGTAAGATCTACTAATTGTAAATAATATAATAATTTTATTTATATCACTTATAATTTACATGTAAGTGTCAATCTCCAGCGGGCAGCGGGACCTACACCACCTAAGTCCATTTCACGCTCGCCAGCCAGCCTACTGCCTTCGCGTATCTTATCGGCGTCCTGCCCCTCCGCGATCGCAAGGGCCGCCCGCCTCGCCTCCAAATATCCAAATCGGAACCACCCCTCCCCAGAGAAATCCACCACACGCCCGGCCGGATCCGCCACCTTCTGCTGCGTCTGGGCGAGCGCGAGCGCAAGGTATAAAATCTTCGCTCGGTTCTTGGCCAGAGCCCCCTCCTTTCTACGCTCTGTTCTTGATGTTGTTTCTTGGCGCGTGTCTTTGGGATGTATTTTTTTTTCCTTCCGTAGGAGGTTGGATTTTTGGAGGTGGCCGGCTGTTATCTCGGTCGATCTTGGCGTTCTTAAAGGAGTCGATTGCATATCTGAATTGGATGGGGGCTGTTAGGAAGTGGTGTGGAGATGATAGATTTAAGCTGGGGATAGTTTATGTTTATGTCTGGTCATCATGGGCCGTTTCTTGTTTATTAACGACAAGTTTGCACGAATTTTACCTTAAGAATGTGCTTCCTCATGGGGGTTCATACGAAGCAGTAAAGGTGATTGCTTATTTTATCACAAGAAAGCTATCTTATCTTGTTTAGGAGTACCTGTTGGATGGTGAGGGTGAGACCTCACCAAAGTCGGGGTTCAAGGAAAAAGAGGTTATCATCTTGTCACAGCCCCTTGTTTTGCTTGCAGATCGTATTTTAAAATTCGGATTAGTCTCATTTTGATCTGTGCATTACATCTTAAAAAAATGTTATCTCGTTCATTGTGATAATTATGGGTGGTGATTGGCTAAAGTGTCCTAGTTTGTATACGCTAGCATGGGGGTTAGGCTAGTTCTGTTGCTGTGCAGGTATAACTGGGGTTTTGTGGTTGTCTCTTGTGGCTGCTGAAGTAGCGTACAATGATTGAATTTTTTATATAAAGGGCTTGAAATGTGCTAACGATGAGTTGGGGTTGGAAGCCTATATATTCTTCTCTGTCTTGGGGTCCTAGCTGGTATTAGATGGCACTCATCTGGTTCTATTAGGTTCATGTTTCTGCTATCTTCATCCTGTTTCATCTGCATTGGTACTTTGCATAGCTGTTATGTAGTAATTTGGGTGGTTGCACTCTTGATTGTTTGGTTTATCGATACCAACTTCTGTTGTTTCATTGCCATTTTTGATTCATTGTACTAGGCTTTTTTTTGGTTTCTGTTTGATAATGACTCTTGTCATCTTGATTTTTTCAGGAACTTTCGTCGAAGCTTGAGATTTAGGTGCATTAGAATGCTGTTAAGAAGGTCCAGGGGCTACTTGATATAACTCTGGTATTCATACGCTGATACGCCAGAGGTATATCTTTCTCTGTTGACAAGTGTGCCAACTGGTGTAAGTGTCATTTGGTGACTGGATTAATTTCTAGTGTCTAATTATTCTGTTGTATTTCCATTTGTTAATGATACATAGATTTCTTATAAGTTTCTTAGGTACAGCTTATCAAGATGGGAGTTTACCTCAGTACTCCAAAAACGGATAAGCTATCTGAAGACGGGGAAAATGATAAACTTAAATTTGGTCTTTCGTCTATGCAAGGATGGCGTGCAAGCATGGAAGATGCTGTGAGTTTCCCACTCCAAGGCAATTCTTGTTGTTGGACGTCACTTAACACTATTGACCATTGAGCTCATTTGCTTAATGGGAACCTTAGTAACATGATCCAACTTTCTTACCATGATTGTAGTAACCTCCTCAAAAATAATGCTGATACCCTTGAGGCTGGTGGGGATATACATTTTAGATTTGAACTTTGAGTATTGCTTCTATGCTCTCCCCAAAAGTGAAAAATGCACATTTTAAAGCACAATAAATTGAAGGCCTGATTCGCAACCACCCACTGCTCCACTTCTAACAGCATTGCTTTATGATTTCTGTAATTTAGTTCCTGAGAGAGCATAGAAGCACTATTATGTATCTTTTTGCAGTGAGTTGGTGAGGACTCCTACAGTCAACGTGGGCACGTGAAAGAAGTGACACATGAGTTTAATTTTGCCCAGAAAAGAGAGAACCAATTCTAATATCCACAGCTGTTAATTCAGTGAACTGACAAAAAAGTTGGTTTGCTATGATTTGAAATTTTTGTCATAGTTTCAGCTTTAAAACCATTGTTGTCATGGATGCATATGCTGTCCTTTATCAATTTGTCCAGAATCTGTTAATTTACTTTAGAAATGATTCAATATTGCACTAATAGCTGAGAGGCTTTTGATTTATGCTGGTGCTTTAGCACAGTGATATGAACTGCTCCGTTGCACTATAAAATACATTGTTCGTGGACATATAAATGCTGCAATCTTGTTGATTTCATTTAAGCATACTTCTCCGAAATCCTTCTCTCATGCAATGTTTAATGTGATGTGCAATTCTGTAGCATTCAGCATTGCTAGATATTGACAAAGAAACTGCATTCTTTGGTGTTTTTGATGGCCATGGAGGTAAGTACTACTTGCAAAGATAAGTGCTTTTCATGTTTGTTCATTGTACTTGCAAAGATATGTATTAGTAAACTGGCACTTTAAATGTTGCACTTGCACATATTAGTAAGCCACAAGTACTTCAAATGTTGAACATCCTCATGTTCCTTGCTTTTCTCAGGAAGAGTGGTTGCCAAATTCTGTGCGAAATATCTACACTCTCAAGTTCTCAAAAGTGAAGCCTATTCTGCTGGTGACCTAGGCACTGCTGTTCATAGAGCTTTTTTCAGGTTTGAGTCATTATAAAGCTTTGGCATTTATTTTGAAATTACTGCTAGCATAAAGATGATAATGACTAATTTTGAAATTACTGCCAGCATAAAGATGATAATGACTAATTTTGTTGTTGTACCACTTCAGAATGGATGAAATGATGCGAGGACAGAGAGGTTGGCGGGAACTATCTGCTCTTGGAGATAAGATAAACAAGTTTAGTGGTATGATAGAAGGGTTGATTTGGTCTCCGAGAGGTAGCGATTCAAATAATGGACATGATGATTGGGCTTTTGAGGAGGTATTTGTTTTCAATTCTTAGATTTTTGTAATTTTTGTCAGTTGCAACCATTTTCACACTTTATGCTGGAAAAGGAAACCTGTGCAATTAAAACTACAATGAAAATTTTAATGACAAAGATCTAAAATTCAAGGCTGTGTTGTCAACAATAGTGTTGCACAGTAACATAAACATGAATTTTCACTGTAATGTTCTAACTCATACATCCTTTCTGCAAGAATTCTTGGTGTGCATATTTTGTTTTATTTTGCCATGCATTGCCTCAACAAGGAAGTGGCTTTAGAGGAAATACTTTGCCGATTAGAACTATCCCAATTGGATAAACGAAAGTACATTGTTGCCCACTGGTATGCGCGTACCATATATCAGAGTTGTTGGGTTGCATCGCAATTTGTATGATGAGCAGTAACATGGACGGAAAGGGTAGAGCATTCAGACATTCTTTGTTTTGACTATTTGTATCAGGCACTTCTTCTGTTACTGGACAAAACTTACTTCCCTGGTTTATTTGGTGGTATGGTATTTAGGTTATGCACTACATTGAAGTATGTTGGTTATGCACCACATTGAAATACTAACAACATGCAAACTGACACAAAACAAAAGGAGTGTAATTTTTTTGTCTTGAAGATGTCGTTATTTTCAGCCATGTCACATTGACAATCCTTTACCAGGGACCCCACTCTGATTTTGCTGGGCCAACATGTGGATGCACAGCATGTGTAGCACTAATAAGAAACAACCAACTTGTTGTGGCAAATGCTGGTGATTCCCGGTGTGTTATTTCTAGAGGTGGCCAGGTCTGTTATTCTTTTTCTTCCTGTAAGTAGTAGTTAATCGTGAAGATATGTCTGACAGAGCATCTGTTCCATGTCACGTCTGTGATAGGCATACAATTTGTCAAGAGACCACAAACCAGAGCTTGAAGCAGAGAGAGAAAGGATAGTTAAAGCAGGGGGTTTCATCCATATGGGACGTGTAAATGGAAGTTTAAACTTGGCAAGAGCAATCGGTATGCATTTTTCATGCTCTTTTATTAAGAGGTTGCATGCCACTTTGTGCCTTAAGTATGGGAATACCTCTTTGTAGGAGATATGGAATTTAAACAGAACAAATTCTTGCCTCCTGAGAAGCAAATCGTGACTGCGAATCCTGACATTAACATTGTAAGCCCTCTGAATGCTGGGGCTACCTTGAATTTCTGCACTTCAATCATAATCGGCCTTGATCCTGTCAAGTTATCATTTCCTAAACTCATATAATCTTGTTCTTAGGTGGAGCTTTGTGACGACGACGACTTTCTTGTTTTAGCATGTGACGGTATTTGGTAAGACTCTCTACGTGCAGTTTTCATACTCGCACTTGTCATATTTATTCTTACTATTTTATGTGCAGCTAAAGTGCATAATTCCTACTTTCTAGCCACAGTTTAGTGCTTTGCCTCAACTTATCTAATGCTTCTGACGGACGTAACAACTTCATTGGATGAACAGGGACTGCATGTCAAGCCAACAGTTGGTGGATTTCATCCATGAGCATATACACACGGTGAGTGCCAAGTTATTTTCTAATTTCGACACTGAACTTTGGATGATATTATAGTACTTGGCAATTAAAATACATGTGGTGTGTAACAAAAAAAAAATGCAGGAGAGCAGCCTTTCTGCGGTGTGTGAAAGAGTGCTCGACAGATGCCTGGCTCCATCAACAATTGGTGGAGAGGGGTGCGACAATATGACCTTGATCTTGGTGCAGTTCAAAAAGCCAATTAGTCAGAACAAAAAGGTCGATGTAGGGGAGCAATCTGCGAAAGGCGCAGAAGAGGCTGAGATTCAGTGAGTATACCTTCATGCCACCGCTGTTTCTCTACTGTAATCTTTTCTCATGGCATTAACTGAAAGGCTTTGCGACCAGTGGTGCCGAGGGGACTGGTTCTTGATGCTGGCGAGGATGCAAAGATTTGCTTTCATATAAGCAGGAAAAGCGAAGAAACGGTTACTGTACATATCAACTGTATGTCAAATGCTGTGGCTGCTCACATTCTTCCTGAGAACCCGAGGTAAATGACATTGGCCGGCACATCATCTAAATCCAGGTGCACAGCTTCTGTGCGCCATTCTCCATTCGTTGTCAAGCCAAAGTCGAGCATCCTGGTTGTGGTTTCAATCGTCCACGCCTCCCAAACTCGTCAAGCTGGGTGTATTTTGTTCTGTCTATGCTGTAAACGTGGGTGGGGTGTTTATTTATTTATTTGTTTTTTGTGTGTGTGGTATTGGTGTGCTGTGATAAACAAGTAGGTCCATTCCATGACTTGTTGGCTTGTGCTTCTGATCATGCGACGTGTCAAATCTGAATCCGATATACCATGTCTGTGACTGAGTGCTCTGTCATGTTCATGTTCAAATGCAAGCAAATCCGAGGGCTGGGCTTAGCTCAGGGTCTGTTCTTTTTAGCTGTGGCTGATGGCTTTTGGCTGAAATTTTTGAATTTTAGTTGTTTACGGTACAGATTACGGAGAGATCGATACTCATTTACAATTTTGACTGGTACAGATGTTAAGCTTTTAACGTGTACTACGTTTAATTTGTAGATTCTATCTTAAGAAAATATTCTGTTTAAAAGTTAGGTACTATAGCGACTGTTAAAAGTCGACCGGCTTATGGCCTGAAAGAACAGGCCCTCAGTTGGCGAGGGCTGCCGTTGAGCACTCTGCTCATTCACGTTCAAACCCCGGGTTTGGCGCGCATGTTCACTAAAATAAACAAGTATATACACGTGTGTGCGTGTTGAGTGAAACAGTACGTGTTTCAAAGGCTCTGTAACCTTCGATCAACGGTTATCTGTAGGCATATAGGCGAGTATATGTGTGAGATGTGCATTGGGCGTACAAGTGATGCGTGTGAGGTGTGTGTGAAATCTTATTCGGCGCTGCTGTACACACGTAACTTGTTGCAAGAAAGCTCGTACAAACGAGGGGATCACCTGAGGTCGCGGATCGCCCCACAAGAAAAACACCACGTACCAAATCCGATCCCAAGTCCATCTCAACCTCTTAGGAGCGCATGAAACAAGATTAGGCTGGGATATCTTATCTCGAGAGATCCTAGCTTACTGTTCTTCCCTACGGTGTCGTATGCTGCCGCCGTCGTTTCTATGCTAACCAGCCTTCCAACCGTTATAGTAGTTATGCGTCTAATTCTACGACGAAAAGCGAGAACAGATTTCTTATGGACAACATCCTGGTAATAATTATTATTTCTAAAATGCTCGATCCGTTGATAAGCCTATTAGAGTAGCTAATTTTATATCGTTATGTAGGATCCTACGAAGTGCAAGCTCCAAGTGAGATATGCTTCCGTTCCCTTGTGCGCTGCCTGGGGTCATGCATATCTGTCTGCTCACGGAGCCATGGTTCACCGTACACCTTTAGCACTAGACTTCAGAAAAGTTCATGTGGATGGTGTGCATACCAATTTCGAGGTCGTCCCGCTACCGAAGCCCCCCAACGACGAGCTCGTGACTCTAGGGCAAGCCATTGGAACATTCATCCAGTGGCCCAAAAGCGACATCTGCCTGGAGGCTTCTTCACCGGTGGCAGGTCAACAAGAGCAGTCCGAGTCAGAGCTACATGCACTGGTGCCATCTCCATAAGGTCTATCTCCACTACCGCTACCTGCACCAGTGCCATGTCCACGGTGCTATTCCCGGTAAAGCAACTTACACCGGTGCTACCTTTACAGTCGACTACCATGAAGTCGACCTACAGCCGAGGCAGTAGGGGCAAATCAAAGAAAACCGATGATGATATCCCGTACCTGCCATTGACCCGTAAATTCGTGCTAGGCGAGCCGATAATCGTCTCAGAAAAGCACCTCATAACCCTAGGGCTTAGTTGCAAGAGATTACACGCTTGGTATATGGAACAGACCAATAAGCCACAGGGAGAACAGTGCTCAGGTATCATTGTCAAATTCAGGCCGGATCATTTACAGCACGAAGTTCATGATTGTGTCTTCGCGGTGACGTTTGAGGATTTATTTGATCTTTTCACGCTCAATGCTCTCGATGGCTTGCTCGTTTGATGCTGGACGCTGTAAGTGTGTACAATCACAGTTTTCGTTTATGTAATACCGATATATGTCATATATAATTTTTTTACTTTCTGTGTATATATGTAGATACATGGTGACTGAAGTTAGATCATCCAAATCACCAATTGGTTTTCTGGACCCACGCTTGGTCGCCATGGATACCATCAACGAGGATGCATCCTTCGTCGAGAGGTATATTACAACAACACTGCTGGCTCACCGCGATAAGGAATTTGTACTTATGCCCTACAATCAGGGGTTTCATTGGATTTTAATTGTAATTATACCAGAATAGAACAATGCAATATATCTTGATTCCCTAAGTAAGAACAAAACCGACTACATAGTTATCGGTCAATTACTCGATAGGTAAGCACATTTTCTCTATACATATCTATATTGTACTCTTTCTTTCCTTTCAAATGACTAAGCTAACTTTTTCGAATCACGAAGGTCGTTCGCTACGTACGTTGCAGAGACACGTGGCTTGACACAAGGGGCCAAGCCCTTGCAACATGTTGAAATTTTCGGGTATTCGCTAGTACACATTAATTAATCCTATACAACACTTGGTAGTAATGCCTCTTGAATTAATACATTCTATTTTTTGTAGTACCACCAGCAGCAGCCGGGCAACATGTGTGGATTCTACGTTTGCCACCATATGAAACTACTACTCGATTCCTCGAAGATCACCAATCCTAAGGTTTGTCAATCTTTCCACAATTATTTTATACTTATCATGTTATATATGTATGTACATTGATATTCCTATCGACAGGCTGCGTCCATCCCTACAACTGCATTGCAACAACTCGACCTTGCACGAATTCGAGGAGAGTGCGCGTACTTTTTGGTGGCTGGAGTCATAAAATTAGATGGAGAGTTCCACAACGTACAATGATTTTTTGTTTGGGATAAGATTGACATTGATTGTAATTGTGTATTTGTTAATGGATATTTTATTTTATTTCAATTAATTGATTTGCAAAATAGATGTTTTATGTTTGTGAAATGAATTGAGATGTGAATTGGATGTATATATGTACATATTGATCTGCTTGTTTCAGAAGGCATGGCTAGCATTTCTTGAGGCTAGCCAATAAACAGAAATAGATTTAGGGGTAGAAGAGAATAGCACAGACAATTTTTAACATTTTAGTTAAAAATCGTCTGTGCTAGTTGATAATCACAGACGGTTTTTAAGATTATCAACTATCACATACGGTTTGTAATTAAAAACCGTTTGTGATATTTACACAACAGAAGGTTCGAAAGTCATTTGTGATGACTTCGTATCATTACTGACCCATAAATTCAGACGGCTCACAAAACCGTCTATAATAATGTTTCTGAATCGTCCGTAATAGTTTTCTGTAGTAGTGGTGAGAACTGTAATTGTGAACGTTTGTTTCCTTGATAGTGTTAGTGTGCTGTTTTGCACCAGCAGATGTTATTTGTGTGCTAGTAGACCGAACATCCCTTTTTTAACATATATATCGAACATCCCTTTTTTTAATAACTGCAGAATAAAATCTGTTACAAACAGGAAAAAAGAAAGAGTGACGTGGTAGGCTAACGTTCTATTCCGCCAGATTCTTCTGGGCCTGAGCCTTAAACAATGTTGGGCCAACTCTGGTTGCTAGTATTTTCACGTGGTAGGGTGAAATGGACACACTTTGGTGTAGCTCTTAGATCCGACACCAAACCCTTGTATTTCCATGCGATATATAGGATCTGTTCTTTTTAGCTGCGACTTATAATTTTTAGCTGCGGTTTATAACTTTTGAGCTATTGTGCGAGAGATTACAGAGTAATACAAACTCACGTGTGATTTTTTGCCGATATAAATGAAGTCGGTACAATATGTACTACAGTTAACTAGTAGACTCTATCTTAAAAAGATACTTTATTTTAAAGTTAGTTATTATAGAAAAGCTAAAAAATAGCTTTTAGAAACCGAAAAGAACAGAGCCATATGCTCCAATTAAAAGCAATCTGCATGAGCCTCCATGGAACATTTCAATCTATATAACTTGCCACCAAATGGTAATTAAGGGAAAAGCCACCTTTTCATCAAATCTACTTTCTTAAAATCAACCACATTCTTTGCCAATTGATATAAGATTTTGTAGCAATTGTATGCATCTAGGCGACTAGGCCTATACATTAGTGGCGATTGCATAACGAAAAAAAACCCACTCTTCACCACCAAATCACTCAATTCACCGCCAAATGGTAAGACAAAAGCGAAGGAGATCTAGCATCAACCTTTTCATCAAATCTACTTTGTTAAAACGACATTCTTTGCCACGTACATCTCATTAATTTACTAAACACTTTTAATCCAAGCAAAGCATCACTCTAAAAACCAAATTAAGCTAGCTTATTCCAAATCCAAGTTCCTCTCCGTAGGCTTTTAAACCCACAAGAGATACCCCAAGTAGGGAGATAACCTTGTCGCCCAAATGGAATGGATGATTCCCTTTTGGCCACTTTTGAGATAGCCGTACGTTTATGATATTCTTATGTGCTTAATTAGGGTTTATGGTAGTGATGTGAAAGGGGAATGTTGGGGCATGTATAAAGCCGTGCTTTGATCTGGACACGTTTCTACTCTTAAGAGGCTAGAGAGAGAGAGAGAGAGAGAGAGCAATGAGATATACAAGCATGAACACATGGCACAGCTTTAGATGCCTTTTGTTTTTCTTTGTTTTTTGTATACTGTGCAAAGGTGTGAGCCTTTTATTTGGGAGTTAAATCTAACAAAAGCTGTACGTACGAAAAATAAATATCAGCAATATTAAAAGCAGACAGATTGATGCCATAAGTCTAAATATCTTGGCACATCACATGCCTTCCCATGCGAATAGTTGTTGATATTTTGTGGAATGCCTTCCCATCACGTCACCTTATACCTCTATCTTGTGAAAGTGTCTATTGAAGTAGATTTTCCACTCCAGTGAAGGTGCCAACCTCTGTAGGTCTTACTCGAAAGCACACCGGATTAGTCAAATAGTTTTACTCATAATTATTTAAGTTTCACACCACCCTAGCTCGTAATACATATGTCATGTCATGAATGCATTCTCCCATCATTTTACTACAAATCACATTTATCACCGAATTATATCGTACTGAACAAAAGGATAATCAAAATTAGTGCTTGACATGAATAATTCAATTATAATGAGCAGTTATTAACCATCATCTATTATTCTAGTAAGCCCTTGCCTTTCTAATTGCGACGGCTGGGATGATTTGAAGGTGACAACACACCCAACGCTACTACTCCTAAAGTAATTACCTGTCCTCAATACAGACCATAGCAATACAAGATAACAAATAAATAATAACACTCTTACACACTTCACAAATCTACCATTCTCCCCCACTATCGGACAGTCGATCCGATCGTCCCGGTACTAAAAACATCATAACTTTTAACTCCCATATCGTATTATTGCAAGCCATACCAGTACAAAAATCTATACAATTTTTTTTACAACTTCTTAGTTGATCACATGTCTAGATTAAATTATCTAAACCCTCGTTTTTAACCCAAAAGACAGATCTGTCATCTTCTAGACAACAGACTTATCACTTCCATGTTTATTAATCTACTAAAGCAAACACCATAAACCAAGAAATTTCCAGAACCTGCACAAAATTATCTATCACTTTTTAGTTATGCCTAAAATTCAATTCTACCGTTAAATCAGTCAAATTAATAATATCACACGACTGTGTCCAGCAACAACACGATTCTGAACAACAGTCTTTCAAAATTCATAACTTTTGTCCTACTCATCCAAAAATTATGTTCTTGGACTTTCTAGAATCCTTAAGAAATTATTATCTACATTTTTCTTGTAGACCAAATTCCCAACTTATTCTATCTTCTATTTTTAATCTATAGATTAATACGTGCTACCAAAAAAATGATAAATTTACACGACAACAGGCTTATAGAATTTATAACTCAAAATCTATTTATCTGATCGATAAGAATAAAAATTCTATAGAAAACTATAAAAATTCTCTACAACTTTATAGTAGATACAATTCCCAAATTATGATCATACGATCCTTGAAATCACAGTACAACAATACAACAGATTAAACCGATCTACTATTTGATCCCTAACACTTGCTACTTTCCTCTATAATCTCAACTCCAATATCTAATAAAATTAACAGACAGAGCGAAAACATCTAGATCATTATCAAAGTGATGAAAACCCAAATCATGACTCCTTCTAATTCTCCTCTACCATGGCAATTCTTTTCTCCTGATCATCTCCCGCTTCTCTTCTATTTCTTCCCATTTCCCTCTGGCCAGCGCTAGCTTCCACGGCTCGGCGAACGAGCGGCCGAGGCGCTTGACTGCTGGAGTTTCACACGGTGATGGCGCATGGCTCTGCCCTGGAACTTAGTTGCCGTGCCACCGGGCGTCGCGGGCGCAACGACGGAAAGCAAGTGCATGGCGTTCATCGACTGCTGCTGCTACACTGGCCAATTGCATGTCGGCAAGCGGTGATACGGCCAGCCAGTCGGCGCTAGCGCGGTCGTGCTTGCGCGGCGCACGGCCGAGCGATGTAGCTGGATCTTTTTTTGATGCGTGGTGGCAGGTGTCTTCTACGTGCGCTCGCAAGTGGCGCTGGCGAAGGTTGATGGATGTGACCGCGGGCATCGCTGGCCGAGGGTGGTGCTGGCGAGGCTAGCGCGTGGCAGAGGCTGTGGCGACAGGAAGCTTTGCGTGCAACGATGGAACGGGCGCTGACTACTGGTGGCGCGATAGATGTACATCAGAAGGCGTGCGCGAGATGATTTGCCGATGACGGCGCCGGAGAAGAAAGAAACTAGGGTGGCTAGGGTTTTAGGTCCTTCACATCTTCACATTCTCTTTTAACAAGATATAAGATTATCTTGAATTCCAATTTCCTCCATTCTACTCGCTCTAGAAAATCAATTCTTCTCTGAAAATCTAAGTATCTTATTTTCACATATTTCCTTTTTGTTATTTATGTATATGTCCTCAAGAGAAATAATTCTAAAATATTATGCTCGTTCGGTATATAGTTAATGTGGGAATATTTGGTCCAAATTCACGTCTGGGTGAATCAATCATATACACTTTTCCATGACATCACTTTTAGTCTCTCAACTATTTTGAGAGTCCAATTTTCATCTCAACTCTAAAATCATATATTTTACGTCCCTTAATAAATATCAAAAACCAGTGTTTGCATTGGTTTTGATATTTGAGGGATATTTAAATAAACTTTAGGTTGACGGTGAAAATTAAACCCTGGGAAGAGTTAAGATAGCAAAAGCGAACTGTTTTTTCATCCAAAATCTCATCCATCCATCCGTCTATTCAAAAGTTTCATATATATATGTGAGTTTAACTGTATGATTGCATCTAGACATGAGTCTGCGATACATATATGTCCTCATATGTAATTCAGATTTCTTGACCTCGAATAAGCTTTCATCATCGATAAACTTACCATGCATGTACATATATTAAAGAGGGTAGAGCTTTCACTACTACAGAAAATCCTATTACAGACGGTTCAAAAACATCATCACAGACGGTTTTCTGAATCGTCTGAATTTATGGGTCAGTGATAATCGAAGGTTATCACAGACGGTTTTCGAACCGTCTGTGGTGTAAATATCACAGACGGTTTTTAGTTAAAAACCGTCTGTGTTATTCTTTTCTACCCCTAAATCTATTTTTGTTTATTGGCTAGCCTTAGGAAATGCTAGCCATGCTCTCTGAAACAAGCAGATCAACATGCACATGTATACATCCAATTCACATCTCAATTCATTTCACAAACATAAAACATCAATTTTGCAAATCAATTAATTGAAATGAAAACAAGCAAATATAGTATGAAACACAGTACACATTTTATTTTTATTAAGATTAGAACGTACTATTACAATATCCCAAAACAACAAATAGGTTACCAATCTAGCTAACACAACAAGAACAGAGAAAAGCAAAGATCCTCTATGCCTGGGCCTTCTCTCCCCTGATGCAGCGCACGAGCTGGATGTCTTTGATGCCCACCATCGTCGGTGTTGATTGAGCACTGCCTTGTGCATCATCTGTTTCGTGGGGCTATTATGGTATGAGTCAAGGAGGAGGAGGAGGAAGAGGAGGAGGAGGAGAACAACAAAGAGGAGGAGAACAACAAAGAGGAAGAGAATATCACAGAGGAGGAGAAAGCAAAGAGGAGGAGAACAACAAAGAGGAAGAGAATATCACAGAGGAGGAGAGCACAACATGGAGGAGAACAGTGGGGTCAATCTGGAATTATTTATAGGGGACGAAGAGGTGGAGCTACGATCCGTGGGGTGAGGATTGCTGGATTTCTATTGGCTAGAATTGGGTTAAGGAGGATCGACGGGCCCAGAATGCATATCACAGACGGTTCTATAGCTAGAACCGTCATAGAATTAGAGCAAAAAATTTTATATACCGATGCAATATAAACAACTAGTCTGAAATGATAAAATAGCAAAGTTTTATATGGCTTATATATACTCATTTGAAAGTTTTCGACGAGATCTACAACTTTGCAGTTGAAACAAAATCCAAATTCCGAAAGGAAGACCAAGAAAAAGGGCAAAAACAGACACAAAAAACTTGCGACGCAGGTTTAGGTCCAAAGATGACCGATTTTGGGGGTCTTGGAGGGAGATTGGCACAATCCGGTCATTATTTTTGGATCGGGCTCGTCATTAGCTTTCCAACGAGTACAAGAACGTCAAAAATGGACACCGTATGCAAAAGTTATGCCCGTTTTACTGAAAGTGTCTCAAAACTGAATCCTACTCGGACTCAGGTGGGAAATTATGAAATTTTAGAGAATTGCAAGGCGGGAAACATATCACAGACGGTTTTTAATTAAAAACCATCTATGATAATCAGCCTATCACAGACGGTTTTTAATAAAAAACCGTCTGTGATAATTCCGAATTATCACCGACGGTTTTTAATTAAAATTGTCTGTGATACTGGAATATCACAGACGGTTCATCGATAAGAACCGTCTGTGATACTCGTTTTCTCCGACACCATCAACACAGACGGTGTCCAAATTAAAACCGTCTGTGTTAGTATTGGTCATAGACGATTTTGTCAAATCGTCTGTGATTTGGCGTCTAGTATTATGCTTTTTGTAGTAGTGTTTCCTCTCTCTCTCTCTTTGAAAGCTGAGGGTAGAACTTTCCTGGATTGGATAAGAAAACACTCAGAAAGTCATTAGCAAGCTCTTGGTAATTAATTATATAACAAGGGTTCAATTGCTCAAGAGTTTAAAGGATCACAGAAGCATCGACCGAACACGCACAAGTCCACAAGTGAAGTAGTACTTCTTAAATAATTTAATGGGAGTGACTATTGCCAAGGCGATTGAAAATTTTTTGTCTCTCATCACTTGAAGTTGCACTCTCAATCAACTAAAATTGCAGTTGTTCTTTTTGGAGGGGGCTGCAATTTTAGTTGATTGAGAGTGCAACTAAATGTAAATTTAGTTGCACTCTCAATCAACTGAAGTTGCAGTTGTTTTTTTTGGAGGGGGGCTGCAATTTTAGTTGATTGAGAGTACAACTTCAAGTGACTGAGAGACAAAAAAATTTCAGTCGCCTTGGCAATAGCAAAACCGTAATTTAATTGAGACCTGGCTAGCTTGTAGTACTATTTTTTTTTACGTACAAAAGGATACACACATACCACTAATTTAATTATCAGTTAATTAAAGAGATGCAAGATACCATACCACTAGGCTACCTATGGACGGTTGGCATCGAGCTAGGCTTCTACATCCATGCTATTAAAATGAATTTAGGAGATCACAGAAGAAAGAAAATTAAGTAAGCTGAGGTGCTATACATGTGTCTAGTGAAAAGCTTGGTGTGTGACGACATGCAAATCCACTAATTTGCATCTGCAATACGCTATCTGTTGAAAAAATCAGCCAGCATATCATCCTCCAGAGCACATTGGATTGGGCGAAAAGAACACCCCAATTTTCTAGTCCAGCATATGTTTAATTACATGCACTTGTCTATGAGAGACATATATGATGCCCTAAGATTATATCCTGAGTACATATCCACAAATGCTTTGCTCAGAATATATGTTTGGATGCCCTAGAGTCGAAAGGTTTTAGCCTATGTCCCAAGCTATCTAATTAATTTGCACCACTTCAATACGCATGAAGCTAAGTGGGCTTAGCTAGTATATCTTTACTATTATAAAAGAAGGAGTTGGTGGTTGGTGCGGCCTCTTCCACCCTTCCCACCTCTCTTGACAAAAAAAGATACTTTGTCTGACGTGTGGACCCACCCACCCCCCACGTCCGTGCGCCTTGCCTCCCCACCCCCACAAACCCGTGCGCTCCTCCCCATGATTTCTCCCTCGCCTCCTCCCCTCCCTCATCCGCCTGCATATTCTAAAAAATTTTACCATCCGTTATCAGAACATATAGTATGATCAAATTTTAAAATCTGTAGTAACGCACGGGTATTCAGCTAGTATAGAAAGAAAATTAAAGGTACGCATTGATTATTAGAACCACATTTGTTTAAACAGTAGTGTTTCCTATATCATGGCTCGGCATTGTAGCTAGGTTGCTATATATATTGTGTCTAACTGTAGGTAACATAATCCATAGTTCCATACAATTCACTAGGATACCATTGCAGCTAGCTAGTTAATTGGTTACTACCCCTAATTAGGCTCCATTAATTGCAGCTTAACATTTATAGTTAGCAGGAGTAAGGAGAGTGAAGAGATGGAGACATGGAAGTACTGCAGAGAGATGTGAGAGATGGCATCATTAGATAAGCACACAGGCATATTTTATGCCAGGTCTTGCCATCATGCTCAACTCTAGTTAATCCTCCTAATGATCGAATCAAGCTCACAAGCTGTTATACAAATGGCATCATTTTTTTTTGTAATATTAAAAAAAAAGACTTTTTGGGACGAATCGGGTAGGGCAGAGGAGGGCTGCTGCCCTAGCCCACACTCACTGCCACCGTGTTGCCTGTGTTGTCCTCCGACACCCTAGGCTACAAGCTTCTCCTCGTGTTGCTGCCCTGCACTCGCTGTTTCCTCTTGCCGCGCTGTCGTCCCGTGCCATCCTGCACCACTGCCAACCACGCTACTCGTGCACTGCCGCCCCTGGCCTCACGCCGTGCCAATGCTTGCGCCATCGCCCTGGAGAATTCCCTCCACCACTACTACTCCTCGGTCTGCGCCGTCGTCGCTCAAGTGCCGGCGCTGCCGTCGGCCATCATCCATGTGGCCAAGGAGAAGGGAAGCAGGGACCGGCTGAGAAATAAAGAAGGGGAAGGAGGGAAGGAAGGGAAGAGAGGAGGAAGGAGGTCGGCTGAGAGAAGGAAAGAGAAAAGGGGAAGAAGGGGAGCAGGCCGAGGGGAGAGAAGAAAGGGGAAGAAAGGAAGAAGGGGAGGAAAGAAAAAGAGAGGTGCTCGAGCTGACGCCATATCCATTAATCGTAGTTGAAATTTGTCAGAAGCACCGTTAATCATTGTTCCTGTGCGTAGTGTTCCTAGTGTGATTTTTGGGATTATGCTTATAGGGATGTTGATGTCTAGATACACGTCGTTCTTGGCAGCAAATATACTAAATGGCTTGATTCACTCAGTAGGTTATTGAATGTGTTGGTGATAACTGGGATTGTCCCGTGAAGGGTAAATTAGTTATGCCATGCTTGCACGTAGGAGTGATGCCATGCCATATGTGTGTATGAACTGTTTGGTGAGTTATTGAGATTAGGTAATGATTGTTCAGGTGAATGTTTTGGATCGGTGTTGTCGATGCATTATCCCTGAAGTTAAATAGGCAAGTGCATGATAGGACAATAGATGGTTGGTTTGTGCTGATGCTTTATGCTTATGTCATGTTTTCCCTACTGTCGATACGATTGTTCCTGTTTACCTTGGTAGTTTGAGATGATTGTATATGTTTACATGGTAGCTTTATATGGATTCTTAGATGATGCCATGATGATGGATGATGGTATGGTACATGATATGATTATTTGATGTTAACATATTGAAGAATAATGGTTAATGAAATATAACATGTGGATATGCTTAAGAGGAAATGTTGCATTACGTGCATTCCACGGGAGTGGAGATTAAAGTCGCCTGTATGAAAGAGGTTTGGCAAATGAGGCCCACGTGAAAGAAGGCGGGTTTGGGTGAGTATCGATGGGTGCTCACTCTGCTATACTGATATAATCTACAGAGAAGAGTAGACATGTGCATTCCATGGGAGTGGAGATTAAGGCCGTCCGTATGAAAGAGAATAGGCTAATGAGGCCCACATGAAAGAGGACGGGTTTGAGGGAGCATCGATGGGTGCTGAGTGCTGACTCGACATGTGCATTTGTATTGCATTGACGATAATGAAAAGTTAATGAAAAAATAAGTGTTAACGTATATTAGAAATAATCTTGACTTAGAGTTCAAGACGTAGTAGAGTCCGTCTCCGTGTGTAACTCAAATTGACGTTTTGTCCAACTTGAAGTCCGAATAGTATGCTAGTAAGAGTGTATTAGCCTATATATTGAGGAGGCTTGTAACCAATTTTGTAAGAACGGAAGTAAGAAAAAAGGAGGAGTAAATAAGAAAATAGAGAAATTCAAAAATTCTCCTGTGTTCTCTCAGTTTATTTGCGATATATGCGTTTTCTCCTGGAAGAAAGTTCACAAGTGGTATCAAAGCCTAGACGAGAACCGAGTCGTTGAAAAAATCATCTTGGCAATTCCATTTCGCGCTCATTTTGTGCGGCACTCCCGGCGCACGGCGCTCGGTCCGACGGAAAGTCACGTCACGATAGCAGCTCGTCCGTGTGGGGCGTCCGTCGGTCAAGCAACAGAACACGCTTGTGCAGCAAGGGGGAAAAGGTGCGCCACTTCCGAGCACGAACCAGCAACGTGGTGGAAAATTTCGGTCTAGGCGCCACGTCGCCATTGAACAAGAAAACAAACAAGAAGTAGCAGAGAGATAAGAAAAGAGGTAGCAAAGCTGCTGCTGTGCTGACAACACAAGGAAAAAGTGTACAACATGATTTGTGTTTCTTTGGTCAAAGCAAAGCCAAAGGAGAGAGAGACAAGTCATAGAGCTCACTGTCCCTTGGTTGCATCAGGAGAGAGAAGATCTTTTCTTGCGCCAGCACAAAGAAAAGATTTATTGCCTTCTGACAAGGGACGAAGTGCGCCCAGAAAAGAAAGTGTTTCTTGCTGAAGCGCTCAGTGATGATGAATCAACAATGCTCTAATGATGAGTTGAGTCAGTGACGTTGAGAAGATGTGTCGCCGTCCAAACTCAAGTAAGGTAGAAAGAAATCGGAACTTTGAGGAGATGTGTCACCGTTCTGTGTCAAGTATGAGTTTAGTAAGTCGTAGTTGAGTCTGCATGCCTCAATATTTTAGAATCTTTGCATCTGGATGGACTCGTACCAATTGAGTTGAGTCCCTATATATAGCTTGCATGTAGAATGCTTCATGTGAAGGCGTGACTGGTAGTTCATAATACATTGAGACTAAAACTAGAGTATGTCAAATCAAGATTAAGGGGGAGATTGTTAGAAATAATCTTGACTTAGAGTTCAGGACGCGGTAGAGTCCGTCTCCGTGCATAACTTAAGTTGAAATTGTGTCTAACTTGAAGTCCGAATACGTATACTAGTAGGAGAGTATTAACCTATATATTGGGAAGACTTGTAGCCAGCTTTGTAAGAACAGAAGTAAGGAAAAAGGGGGAGCAAATAAGATAATAGAGATTCAGAAATTCTCCTGTGTTCTCTCAGTTTATTTGCGATGTGTGCGTTTTCTCTTGGAATAAAGTTAATAATGTATATGAAAGAGTTAATAGATAATAAACGATAAATAAAATATAGTCTAAGATGGTATCATGTGTATGTTGATATTTACTATTTTGCTATGTACTTGCTGGGTCTTACGCACATATTTGCTTTGTTGTTGTTTTTAGATGATCATTGAGAATGTCATGTATCGGAAATGAGAGTAGTACCTCTGCACCACATCTAATGACAGTGATTTAGAGCATCACCTCTACTTACTTGAATATTACTCTAGTAAACTAGCTTATTAATCTGAAACTTAGTCAATAAAACTCTCGTAAACTAAGAATAAAATTTAGAATGCTTTTATGGTAATGTATGATTTCTCACTGAGTTTCTATTTACATGTTTAATTATGCTCTCGGACACATGGTTCCAGATGATCTTGGGCGTGAGCTCCCAAGCGTTCTCGGACGCGAGATTCCAAGTTTCAGTTGTGATATATTTCTGTTCATAATACTAGTCGTTTTAATGCATATTATTAAATGCGTGTTGTGTACCGTTTTGTAGTCGTTTAACTAGATGAAGTGCTGCTGAAATACAGCGATGAGTGCAATTTGAAGTGATTGATAGAGTAGTGGTAGCACAATTTTCTTCTGTCCCTTTGTGTATCACCCATTATTTTCTCCCTGGGCCCACACGCCCCTCTCCTATTCTATCTCCCTGTCAACCTACGTGTATAAATTGCCAGTTCCTTCCCTCCCAACTCAGAAGAAGCAGCAGCAGAAGCACTCAGACTGAGAAAGCTAGAAGCTTAGCTTGTGAGACCATAGCAATATTAATTGCTTATTCTTGAGAAGTTAGAAAGAGAGGGAGGGAGAGAGAGAGAGAGATAATCAAATTAAGAGCGAGAAATAGATATGGGGTGATAGATGAAGAGAGGGAGAAGATGATAAGAGTGAGGGAGTTCGACATGGAGAAGGACCTGCCGGCGGTCGAGGAGCTCGAGCGTCGGTGCCAGGTCGGCCTCTCCGGCGACCAGGGCACCGAAGACACGGCCGCCGATAACGACTACGGCGCGAAGAAGAAGAAGAGAGGCATGTCCCTCTATGTCGAGCAGATAGGCGACCCGTTTGCCCGGGTGCGCCACTCGCCGAACCACGTCATCCTGGTAATTAAGCTACCCCAGCTGCTGCCATCGACGCTTGTTGGAGTACACGGCACTTAACTTGTCCTTGTGCATGCATGACACTTTGACAGTGATGTTTTGTTTTGCAATAAGTTTTAATTTGTACACTGTACAATATATCATGTAATTACTTGTGTACTTATGAGCTGTTGTGTTGTGTATGCTATATACAGGTTGCTGAGTACGGAGAGGAAGAAGAGGTTGTGGGAGTGATAAAGGCATGCGTCAGGATGGTGAGTAGAGGCAAGAAGAAGCAATGTTCCAGCAGCAGCAGCAGCACAACGCAGCAGCAGTATGTGAAGGTGGCATGCCTTCTTGGCCTCAGGGTGTCCCCATCTCACAGGTAATTAATTAACCAAGTTAACTTAATCTTAATTCCTCACCAAACATGCACACGTGTGCATGCGAAAACACTCGAAAACTCGTGCATTCACAGCGTATCTAGCTAGTAGTTAGTAGTACGTACATTGCATGGAAGACTCATGTCTCACCTGTGTGTGTACGTGCAGGCGCCTCGGGATCGCGACTGAGCTGGTCCGGAGCGCGGAGTCGTGGTGCGCGGCGCGGGGCGCGGCGTACGCCACCATGGCCACCACCGCGTCGAACGCGGCCTCGCTCGCGCTCTTCGCCGGCCGCTTCGCCTACGCGCCGTTCCGCCGCCCGGTCTTCCTCGGCCACCCGGTGCACCGGCACCGGGCGCGCGTCCCGCGCGGGCACCGCGTGCTGCAGCTGCCCCCGCAGCTCGCCGCTGCGGCCTACGCGGCGCTCCTCCCGCCCGCCGCCGCCGAGTTCCTCCCCGCCAACCTCCCCGCGCTCCTGGCACACAAGCTTACGCTCGGCACGTACCTCGCCATCGAGCGCTCCCCGGACCCGGCGCTCCCGCCGTCGTTCGCGCTGCTCAGCGTCTGGGACTCCACGCGCTCCCTCCGCCTCCGCGTCGGCGGCGCGGCCCCCCTCCTCCGCGCGTCCCTCGCTGCGGCGCGCGCGCTCGACTGGCACACGCCCTGGCTGCGCGTCCCGTCTGTCCCCGACGTCTTCCGCCCGTTCGGCATCTACCTCCTCTACGGCCTCCGCATGTCCGGGCTTGAGGGCCCGGCGCTCCTCCGCTCGCTCTGCCGGCACGCCCACAACGTCGCGCGCAAGAACCCGGCGTGCGCCGTCGTGGCAGCCGACCTCGGGCCCGACGACCCGACCGCGGCCGCTGTCCCGCACTGGCCTCGGTTCTCCTGCGACGAGGACGTCTGGTGCATCAAGAAGCTCGGCGCCGGCGCTGCCAATGACAATGCCGTTGACAACAACGACGACGACGACGATTGGACGACAGCGGCGCCGACCGGCGTCCTGTTCGTGGACCCCCGGGAGTTCTGACGTTGGCGTACGTTCTCCCATGCACGCAAGCAAGAATCCGCTCACTTTTGATTTTTGACGACGGTGTAGCTACATCATACTCATACGTGACGTGTATGCTGCAAATTGATGCATAAACTGCATTGCATTTTGCAGCTTGCAGTAGGTAACAAACATCGATCCCAAGTAGTGTTGTAACTTTAGCTTTGGCCTCTCAGCTATGAAAAGCAATGGACGCTCAGTTTCTGCCAAGTTTATTGTTCATCTATCTACATATATGTGCAACACACGCGGTCTGGCTCAGATGCAGAGTTACTTGTACCTAGTGTGCAAACAGAGCAGATTTTTTCTGACCGACCGTCTGTTTGTTTTAATTCGGATGCAATTCAGAGCATACTCTTGGATATCCAGAGGTGTTGCTGGATACGAAAACGGAGTTGGATAATTTTTGTCAGATACGAAAATTGAATTAGAAAAGACATTATCCGGCGAATACGGAGCTATCTAGATATTTTGCCGGATAGTAACTGGATAATTAGTTACCTGATTATTATCCGGTTGCTATCCACTAAAAACGCCAAGCAATGCTGCCCATTAACCTAACCCTAGCGGTAGCAGCGCCCATCAAGATCCACTGATCCACTCAAGTCTAATCTTCTCTACTCCTTCGGTCCTCTCACACAGAACACCCGTAGACCGGCACTGCCACCGCCCGCCTCTCCTCCCCCACAGACCGCCGGCGTTGCCTCTCGCCTCTCCTCCCCCACAGACCGCTGGCGTCGCCTCCCGCCTCTCCTCCCCCACATACGGCCGCCGCACCTTCTTGGCTTCTTCTTCTATCCCAGTCTTCTCCAATTTATTTTCTCTATTTTACTGTCCGAACTTATATGGTCAGTGATGATTAAGGTGCTATGCTTGAGCTCAATTTCTTCAGATGAATGTCTGGTTGCAAATCTTTGCAACTTGCCATGCCAGTCTGGTAGAAACAGAGTATAGTTCTTTTTCTTGTTGTGATCCAAGAGAACAGTTGTCACTAGAAAAGTGTCAATTTCCTTAATGGTCAACCTGAACAAATGTTGAAATGTTTATATTGCTTTCCTTTTCATTCTGAAGCAAAAAGATGTTGGCATTCTATGGGAAGTTTCAGTACATTCTTTGATGTCAACTGATTAAATTGGCTATCCTCTGACATGTATACTGCATCATGTTAATGTCCTTGATGCTATGTCTCCGAAAGCTTGGCTTAGTATGGATTTTTTTTAGTGGCAGGAGACTACAGAGTCGAGCTGGTTTTCTTACTTTAGTTAAGCTGTCAACCGGTGCAATGTTTAACTATGAATTTTGGTTGCAATTTTGTTTAGTAATTACCTTAACAGTGAATTTTGCAGCCCCACATCACATGGTCACTTGGTCAGTAGAATTTCTAATTCGTCGGCTCATGGATGTATCAATTCCTTTGAAACATATGTAGGCCTGTAGCAACTCACAGTCAGGAAACCTGACCAAGACAGATAGGGCAGTTAATGGGATTTTTGGGTTTGGACAGCATCAACTACACCCCAAAAGAGTACAGCATCAACTGTACTCTCTTTGATAGCATCGGTTGATGCGCGTCGTCGTCAGAAAGAACTATTTCTATTTATGTGGGTATCCTGTTATCTTGATCAATGATACGATATTCTCTTGATCAGTGAGTGTTACAAAATTTCTAATTTGTGATACTTGTACTGGACTCAATTTTAGATGAATATTGATATTCTCTTGATCAATGAAAGCAGCTCAATGCAAATAAATTGCCAGATCAATGATACATTGATACTACTAGCATATATCATTTACTTACTACTTTGCTAGTTAGAATTTACTAGTTACTTAACTTGTCTATGTCATCATGTGAAATTTGCTTGTTAAGCTACTAATGTAATTATGAACATGTAGTATGATTGATTAATTCTTACACGTGCGATATATATGATTTTTGTTTGTGCGCATTATCCGACAAAATATTAGTGACCGAGACTAACCGTATTCGGAGCAACATGTATTCACTCAGTATTCGTGACCGAGAATATTCGCATTCGTATTCATTGTTGGGACAATCCAACCTTGACTCTGACCCTAACAAAAAATATAAAAAAAGATACAGAATAAGCAATATCCGTTTATATCCACACTATTTACATCCCTACCTGTACCATACTAATTATAAATCATAAGAGAGAACTGAGCTGAGCACGTCATCACTCATCATCCCTGTATTACTCCCGGGGGACTCTCCGCGCGGAGGGGAGGCCGCGTCACCTCGCGCCAGCGCTCCGCCCGCCGCGTGGCTGCGGGATTTGCGTACGGTCGGGTGGGCTGTTTTGCGAAAAAGTCCCTGTGTTTTCCCGAAATTACGTACATGTCCTTGATTCTCACGAAAAGGTCCCTGCCAGCTTTTTTAGCCCCTCCACTTTGCAGGATAGCCCCCCGCGGTTTTTGAAATTGCGCACGGGTCCTCGTTTATTTACGTACATGTCCTCATTTTTTTGCGAAAAAGACCTTTACCTTTTCCGAAAATACGCATATGCCTTCGATTTTTTTAAAAAACTTCTCACGAATTATCACCTCTTTTACTTTGGTACGTACAATGGCTGACGCGGCGTGGCGCCGCGCCTATGAGGCTAGTTGGTCATAGCCCACCAGCGTTCCATCCCCGCTCAATGCTCATGCTCACCCAAATAAATCGGGTATACATGCATACGCGTTTAGTGATAAAACACTCACATGTCCGCACTCCATGAGGTCTCGTGTCTTCATAAAATTCTCGGTGTATTCGTAAAATTTTCAGCATGTATAAAAAAATATGCACACATCTGTGTGGATAGTGTGAGTGGGATATATGTTGAGTGCGCATCCGCTTGTACTCTAAAAATAACTATAAACCATAAGAAAAACAGCATACATGCGAATAGCAGAGTATGGCAGGTTGCGCTTGGGGTCTCCTGTATGGTCTGGAAGCATTGGAGACTAGTACTCAATTTCAGTCGAAATTTGACGAGCGTGAGCGTGTTGCAGTGTGTGTATGTGTGTGTTTGTACGTTACAATGAAATTTGTTATATTAATAAATAATTATATATAGAAGAAGATTGTTCTAATCGATTAAAAAGTAGAGAATGGTAAAAAATAGAAGGAATGAGACAGTTAGAGGAGAACAGACGTACAACCACCAACTTATCTTTTATAATAGTAATGATATGTGTGTGTTTAAGATTTACATGAACAAAATAGTCACAGCGGCAGCGACTAGAGACAATGGTAAACTGCATGAATACGAGTGATAAGGGTTACAGAGTTAGATCAGCAGCAACCTACTCTTAACCATTTAGGGTCTCTGATCTGAAGAAAACAATAAAAGAAAGGTAGTAGAAGAGCTATCATGCAGAATTTATACAGCCCATATCATTGACTGAATGAGCACAGTAAAAGAAAGGTAGTAAATAATGGTTCTACTGGCTGTACATTCCAGCTAAATCTTCTTTTTGCACAAGATCACATTATTCACAAACATGCTGCACAAATCCCGATATCCCCAAAAGAAGACGATTCCATACAGCAATTTGATGGGGCCAGTTCAATGCAGTCCACAAAAGAAAGTATCCATTTTGAGGACAAATCAGGTAAAAATGAACACTTCTGTGAAAATGGTGCAAATTCACCTAAAAGAGTGCTCGTACAAGTTTTCAAAAATTATCAAACAATTGTCAGCTATAGGTAAGTACATAGTCTATATCTATGCAAAATTTAAGGGAAAAAACTCGATCCCGTTTGTGAGATACAAAAAAAGAAAAAAAAGACATATAACAGTATCAATTTCTGTTTATCACTGTTTTGCACTATCGCATGCCGTATGTCTATTTTTATCTCACAAACGGGGTGAGATTTCTTCTTAAAATTTTGCATGGATATAGAACATGCCCTTGCCTATAGCTGGCAATTAATTGATAATTTTTTAAAACTTGTACATTTGATTTTAGGAAAATTTGCACCATTTTCACAAAAATGCTCATTTTCCTCCCCTTTTGAGATCACATGGTACCAAGTACCAACCGCAGATAGCATATAAAGGAACTCAAATACTAATGAATGGCAATGCAAATGTTAAATCTTCATAGGCCCTGGCCAGGCTTTTTTTGAAACTAATAATAACTCATGTTTAACTGACATTTTTTCAGCAGACAATCAAAATAGAAACAACTCCCTCCAAACAAAAGAAGAACAAAACAATTCTATATATGTGGCTCAGTATCCTTTGGTACTCCAAAACCTGGAAAAGAAACATAGCAATACCACTCATTTCTTTAGCGCTGTTCACAAATAGCACAGCAAAGAGAACAAAAGAGAAACATAACAGTTTTGGAGGAAAGAACTTAACATGTATGAAAGAGGGCAAAAAAAAAAAAACATTACGAGACAATTGCAAGTGACACCAGATAACAATATGACAGTTTGGAATATGATTCTTAAATAAAGAATGGAATGCAGTGACCCTAGGTCAAATGAAACTACATGGCACTGTATTACTGGGACAACAAGTAATGATACAAAGCATATCGAAGTCAACATAGAGATACATATCATTCATTTTCCAAGTTCAATCAGAATAAGATAAAAATATTCTGTTCGTATCAAGAAAAAGTGCAATTGTTTATGTCATATCTTGTGTAAAATTTATTCGAACTATTCAAAGAACATTTTGCATCTTTTTTCTTGCTCTAAAGAACTTTCATAGATAGGAGGCTACAAATTAGAGACAGAAAAGCATATCTGTTGTTGACTATCATATGCAGATTGAGAATAAACTTATGACTAGGTCCTGACACCTTACCAAAGTCTAATAAAGACTGCAATGTGGACAAGAATACGCATAATCAGTCCAATCTGCTTGCATGACACCATGCACCTAATTCTAATATAAACTGCAATTTGGACAAGGTTAAGCAAAATATCAGTCCAATCAACTAGTGAGCCACTTGAGCGAAGAAGAATAGATCTTATTGGAAAAAGGAAGAAGGAAGAGGGAGACATAACAACAATTCACTTTAGGCGGCTTTGCAGGTGCATTAGGAATGTACCAAATATAAAGAAAATAAATGGCTCATAAAAACAGTACATATGCCAGAAGGAATCAAGGAACAAGAGAAGTTAATAAAACTAAAGAAATATGAGTTAGCGAATGGTAATGTGTAGTTCAAGATATTATTTTGTACACTCCAATAGGCATAGAAACTATTCTTTGAAATAGTAACTTTACTGGAGAAGACTACTCGCAAGTGAGGCAAAAGAAATATAGTTCAGATCATGCTCTGAGACCAAGAAGAAAGCAGGTTAGGCATCTATATTTTTTGGAAAGTGACAAGACTCAAAAGAGTAAAGATGAACATACATATTTATTTATTGAGTGATCTACTTTATAAATGGTTTGTCCAGGTGCACTCGGCAAGCGTTTATTGGTAATCACTATCCAAACAACTCCCCTCCCCTCACACCCCACTAGGTTCATTCAATATGAAGTTGCTAGTGAAAGAAAGATGTTACAAAGGTGTATGTTTTCTGTTATGTTGTGCACTCCAAGTGGAGCTAAAATTAGATCAAGGTTAAAGCAAAGAAATTATTATCAATCTAATCATGGTGGAATAATAACCCCTGTTGTAATGAATAGAATACCAGATGATATGCATCCTATCAATTTTGCTCACTTTATAAACTACCCATTAAATAGTTCCTTGTCATAGCTATTGTGGATCGAAGTATACTTTGTTTTTCTAATTGCAACAAAAAAGATGCAATGTGCAAGGCGGAACTTATTCTAGATGACGAAATTCCCCTCAATATGGACAAACTACAGTAATCAAGACTAGGATCTCGCAGGAAAAGGACTCTTATTATATTATCATATATCCTCGTCTAAGATTACACCAAAAATGCATTTCTTATATAAGAAGAGGCTGCAAAGTGTATCAGCACTTAACAAAAAAGAGATTGTCACAATTTGGAGCAAAGAAAACACTTCATGGCGAATAAGCATCACAAAGAGAAATATCGCCATTTCATAAACTAATTACACTGTCAAAGCAATTCCTGCCAACTAAGTTAATTAGTGGTAAGTATTAGGTTTACCACTGAGCAGTCATGCTGTAAAAAGAATGCCTCAAATCTAGTCCAGCATAGCATTAAACATGTTTAAGCCAAGCGGAATGGCAAACAAGCAGCACATGGATGCTGATATTCATATTACAGGGTATTTCATGACAAAAATAAGTCTCCATCAGGAGCGAGCCAGGACCATAACCCACTTGAGCTAATTTATTAATCAACTATGCAGTTTTCATTTGCATTTGTAATCACCAGAAAATATGAACAAGTATGCATTTGAAGAAGCACATAACAAGAAAAGGTTAATGCAAGCAGGCAGGGAGCATCTTTGCTGTAGTGATGTTTCAAGTGAAAAGAATAGGCAGGGCAACTGGCAAAAACAAATCAGATGACAGAGCTCAAAAGAAAAAAGTTCAAGAATTTCTTTCCATTACAGATAAATAGCTTGTTTTAATGAACTATGTACCGATAACATGGCACTTCAATCAACTGCCGAGTGCACGACTGTAGTGCAATGGTATGAACAAAATAGCATAAACCAAGCTGCTCTCCTCATAATTATAGTGCATATGACATTGTATCTACCGACCACCCCTCAGAGCAAGCACAAGATGGAGCACTGAACCACCTTCAATGTTGTAATCTTTAGCAGTTTTATCATCAGCAAGCTGCTTTCCAGCATAAATGAGCCTGTAAATGCAACAGTTCTACATCAGCATAAGGATGGGATGCTAGCTTAAACTAAAGTTGAAACAGGACAATGCTACTTTATTACATCAAATAATAATAATCATCGTCATCATCATCACCATCACCATCATCATCTTACATACTCATAATATGCTGAATGTCAAATATGTTGCTAGAGCTGCTAGGGCTAGGATAGGATGTCCTAGTGACCAAGGGTATGTTCTTTTTGGCTTCAACTTATGGTTTTTGGCTGCGGCTTATAGTTTTTGGGCTGTTCGTGAGAGAGAGTACCGAGTAACAGAAACTCGCATGCGGTTTTGACGATATAGATGAAGTCGCTATAGTGTGTACTCCAATCAACTTATAGACCCCGCCTTAAAAAAATACTCTATTTGAAAGTTAGTTACTGTAGAAAAACCGAAAAGCACCTTTTAGAAGCTGAAAAAAGAGGGCCCAAGTCACCAAAGTCAAATGCACCCAAAAGTCATAACCTTCAAATGCCTCAGGCTCAAGGAACAAAACAGAAAAAAAAAATCACCTGAGCGACGGAAGGTGCTAGAAGCAAAATATAATTTATCTTCACAGCAAAATTCCTTTAATCCGTGTACAGATGTCCTCTTCTACTAAAGTGGGTAAGCTAAAATGGTTATGAATAACATACTCTTGTATTCAGCACTACTAGTAACTTGAGAAAAGGACTGCTTAAAAGTTAGTGTTTCAGTTTAAACAATCATAGGTCCACGCTCGTGGCAAAATCACACAGCCAGAACCAACTGAAGTAAATATCCACATCAAGACGAATTTAGAAACACTAGCTACTACTATTGAGACGACTGAGCAAAATAAGATGCCACAAAAATGTGGACACCCTTCGCATTATAATGGCACAGCTGAGATATCAGATAATAAGTCATCAGTATATACGTCCCGAAGCTACAAATGGAGCAACCATCAATCACATACAAAGACCAAGTTTAAAGCATAAGATCACCTCTGCTGAACAGGGGGGATGCCCTCTTTTTCCTCAACACGCTCTTTGATCCTATCAATTGTATCAGTAGGTTCGATGTCAATCTCAATCTCCTTACCAGTGAGTGTCTTCACCTTAATCATAGTTCCACCCCTAAGCCTCAGGACCAAATGAAGCGTTGACTCTTTCTGGATGTTGTAGTCAGCTAATGTCCGCCCATCTTCTAGCTGCTTTCCAGCGAAAATCAGCCTTTGCTGATCTGGGGGGATGCCTTCCTTGTCCTGTTTCATCAATACATCATCACACTATATCACAATAACTCATCAGTTTTCTCGATATGTAAGTAAACATGAATAAGCCAACAATGTTTCCTACTTGCTGGAATCAGGGAAAAGCAGTGCGCAAAAAACAATGCAGCACAATATAAGATGGCTATGACAGAATATGATTTCCTTGGCATCTACAACAGACAAGCAAAAGGGACAGATTATAGGCAATGACAGAGTAAAGTTTCATGGTTATAGCGCTTATGGGCTGATGACCAATTACCACGTTATGAGCTGAAATAAAACAGGCCAAGACTATCAATTGCATCACATGAAAAATCACATGGCACTGCATGAGCAGGGAACTAGAACCTAAGATGGATAAAAGTACTACCAATCCCATTCCAATGCAAAGAGAATTCGGAACTAACTCTTTTCCCCCAAGTCAGAACGCGACCCAAACAGTTCACTAGAGAATTACGCCGGAGTTGCAAATGACAACAGCTCTCTGCCAGTCTCATCAAGAACCGAATCATCACACAAGAAAACACTACACTCACCACAGAATCACACTGTAACCAGTAACAAGGAAGCGTTATACATAAATGGGATCGATCTATTAGTATTCTGCGCCGAATTTCGCAAGCAAACAGGAGCCCCGCGAGTTTCAAGCCATCACCGTCGTGCTCGCACAGGACGAGGCCGGTCTCGGAAGAAGAAGCGTGAGACGGGAGGAAGGGAACTAGGGGGCCAAGAAGAGGAGGAAAGAAGTGGACAGGACCTGGATCTTGGCCTTGACATTGTCGATGGTGTCGCTGCTCTCCACCTCCAGCGTGATCGTCTTCCCCGTCAGCGTCTTGACGAAGATCTGCATCTCCGACGCGCCCCAAAGATCGAAGCTTTCTCTAGGCTTTTGAGCCTCCTCGCCGGTGTAATCAGTGGTCTCGTTTCTTGTGGAAGGAAAGGAACGGAGAAGGAAGAAAGAAAGGGCGAAAAAGAAAAGGAGAAGGAAATAGAAACGGGCAGGGAATGGGCTTCCCAAATCGGCCCAATTGTCGGAAGCCTAATATAGGCCCAATTTTCGTACACAAAAGCCCAGTCGTGCGTGGGTAGTAGGAGCCCACTTGGAGACTTCTCGGTTTTTCTTTTAGATGGATTTTTCGGCAATTGGTACGTCAAGTCATGTGAGTCATCCGTGACAAATGTGTTTGCAACCATCGGTGCATAACCGCCGCTCCCTCTCTCCTCACCGTCATCATCCCCTCATACTCCTCCGTTACCCAATTCAGCTCCTCCGCTACTCAATTCAGCTCCTCCGCTACAAGTTCACCCTTCTCTCAGACGTAGAAGAAGGTCAGGGGAGGCGGTGGCCCGACGATGGGCTGCGGCGGAGGCGATAGGCAAGGTAGAAGAGCAGTGGGCGATAGCAGCAACAGCTATGGCGGTTAGATTGGACGAGAGGCGGTGCCGGGAGGGGTTGGGGCTACTGTGGCGGCGGCGGCTGGCCGGGGCTGCCTGGTGGTGTTGGAGGCGGTAGCGGAGAAGACGTGCGGAGCTTCTTTGGAGCAGAAGAAGAGGAAGGAGGAGAGAGGACTGACGACGCTTCGAGAGAAGAGAGAAGGAGAGAAGGGATGGTGTACGAGATGTATCTCGATGACATACCGTACCGTAGCAACTTGCCTAACTAAACGCCTTATTCCGTTGTAGGAGTATCCTGCGGTTGCAGCCCTCTTTTCTTTCGGTTGTAAATTTCTGCTACATGATCCGTTGTAAATTTGTAGTAGTTGAGCTGTTCCATTCGGTTGCATTAGGAGATCAGAAGCAACGAGAAAAAAGCCTTCCTGTCTGGCTGCTTTTCTTTCACTTCACGGGGAAAACGGCGGCAGCTAGTAGGCTTCCCTAACGGTCACGGGAACATGCCCGGGCCCACCGTAACGGCCACTGTCTGTTGCGGTTGGCTGGTCTTTTGGTCACACACTCGCAACGGTCACACTCGCACTCGTATAGTTGTCGGTACCACACCCTGACTGATCTTTCCTTTGCTTTTCAACCGTTTGATTTTATGCAGCTAAATGCAAGCATTTGCAAATAAAAAGAAGGCTGCAGGTCTCATTAAGAGTAAGGTCTATGCGTCTCAAACATAAACTTAGGGATCACATACGAGTCCTATTTTAGCTTTATTTGGTTGAGATCCAAACATTGTCATACTTACCTTAGACAGGTTTGATTGAACCACGCTGGCGTTTGATTATAGTCACAATCCAGATGTTCCATACTTTCTTAGCCACCTGGCTCATTTATCATACACTTGTTTTTGTGCCGAAATATGTTATAGTTGTGACGGGCTGTTTGTGCACCATAAAATATGTGACATGCCACACTTTGTCACAAAAATTATGGCTAAGTTTGAATACCAACCAAACATACTTTGGTACCTGAGACTGTAAATCGACTAAGTCGTGCCCGTTTCGACTTCAGTTTCTGGTTTTTAGTTTCTAGTTCACTATTCTTTAATTTTGTCTTTGGCTAAATTTTTGTTTTTTTGGGTTTTTTTGTCTTTTCTTTTTTTTCGTATTCGTTTGCATTGTCTGTGATGAGATCTACTTTTTTATTTTTATTTTTTAAAATTTAATTACATAAAAAATCATCAGCAGCTACAGAACAAAATAAATCAACTATAGTATAAAATAAATCATAAACAAAAAAAACCGATGGGCAGCCTAAACTACACAATTTAAAAGCCTGGGAGAGAAAAGTCAAAACAAAACAAAATCAGGGTCAGTGAGATTTTCTGGCTTTCTTTCTGTTCCCAAACACGGCCAAAACGGCGTCGGCCGTTGTAGGCTGTAGCCCTGTCTGCAGGGGACCAGAGGGCAAACATACAGCGAATTTTGCGGCGCGCCCCTCACAAACAAGTTAAATAACACACCACGCCACCACTTCTTCCCCTGCATCTCTCCGAGACTTCCGACTCACACAGGTCCCAACAACCACTCGACCCCTCGCCTTGGATTCCTCCTTCCCAATCCCACCCGTCGCCTCACCATCGCCGTCGCGGCCGTCCGGTGCTGCTCTTCTCTTCACTAGGGTTTGCTTCCTCGCCTCGAGCTCGACGCCGACGTGGCGCCCGGTTCTTGGGGACCGGCTTCTTTCGCTGATGGATGCGTGCAATGTAGGGTTCTGGGTTTGGGGCTCGGTCCAGGGCCTTCCGATTTGAGTGGTTTCTTGGGGAAGTTTGGATCTTGAGGAGGTGCTTGGATCTCCGTCGCAAGGTTGGAGCATAATCTTTCGCGTGCTCGGTTCTTGTCTCTTGTGAGGAGTTAGCTGTTGCGGCTCTGGGGTGGATTTGATTCTTGCGGAGTTCATTCGGAAAAGTTGAAGAATTTTGGGAGTTTTGAGCTCGGTTCTGGCTGCAAGGTTGGGTTCTTGGAGTGTTCGACGAAATGGCTTCCATGTCCGGGGCGCCGAGGGTGCGGTCGCTGAACGTGGCGCCGGCGGAGGCGGAGGCGAGGCCGGTGCTGATGCCCGGCGGCAACAAGGCCAGGTCCTGTCCAGTGAATGCCCGGAAACCCGCCCCAAAACCGATTCGGAAGGCGGCGCCGGCAACTGTGGCAACATCAGAGAGACCTGCCGTTGCGGTGGCGGAGGACAAGAAGGAAGTGAAGAAGATTGCAGGCAGTGGCGCCGCCGCCAAGGGCTCGTCCCTGTTGCCATCGCCAAGGGGAACCCCAGCGCCGGCGCAGCCGCCAAGGAAGCATGACGTGCCACCACGAAGCCTCAACCTGTCACTCAATGTATCTTGCTCCTCGGACACCTCCATTGAGTCGTTCCACAGCCGGGCTTCCACTGGGAGGATTGGGGGTGTCATGAGGCCGGTGAGCTGGAACAAGCCAGGTGTGACGAAGTGGGGGAAGGTGGTGAACAAAGATGTCTCGGAAGGGGTGGTTGCTGCCGCGGCCCCAACTGAGTTTGTTCATCGGAGGAGATGCGCATGGTTGACTCCGACCACCGGTGAGCTTCTTGTGTTCTTGGAGTTGTTTTGCATTACTGTAGGTCTTAATGCTGAAATAAATTTGATGATTCTAAACACATCAGCCTTTGATTGAGATACTAGTATGTACACTTCTGTCCATTATGATTGTTTGCCCAATAGAGCTGAAGTACTTTCCTTGTGCTGGATTGTTTGCTATTAATCATCGTCACTTCTCATGGTATTTTTCACATCAAGATTTTATGGAGTTATGTGAGTAGTACACTGCTGTCATGGCCTCTAGCATCTGTCGTTCCTCAAGAAAGATAACCCATTACAGGAACCTTTTCCTGGTTCAGAATTACAGTATACCCTTTTCCCCTAAGTTGCATTACTCAGCAAAATTATTATAGTTTCTCTTTCAGTATGCTAACTATAATTTGGTTGACTATCATCATGTGATGAGTTAAATAGTAGCTGATTATACTGGTGCAGTGTTAGTGATGGTTTGCTTGAGTACTGCTGTTTTGATTAGTTAAGTAGCCTATGCGGTTTATCAACTTTCCTACTATGGTGAGATTGAAGATGTACTTTCATTTAGAATTAATCACACCTTCTTGACTAGTATGATTCTTTTCTTCTTTCATTACAATTGTCAAAATCATCATCACCTCAAGAGTTTGCTTGACATTTTGCATCAGCATCAATCATTGTTTCATCCAGGGTTAGAAATCCCTCTACCGGAGGAAATCCGGCCGGGGGACCGGTAACGGTATCCCGCCGGTTACCGGAAAACCTGGAGAAAAACCGAGCAAAATTTGAATTTGGAGTGTGTTTGAAACCGGTAACTGGAAAAACCGGATGCTTACCGCCTAAAAAACTGCTAAAAACCGGAAAAACTGGTTATGGGTAATTAACAATTGAAAATTATTAATACATTTATAGCAAAAAAGCATCAAGTCAAGCACGGGAGGTGCTAATACATTGGATTAGTGTTAAACAATGTAAACATCATTAGGGAATCCAACTTCTACGTTCAAAAATTCAAATTTGAATTTAAACAAACTTGTCTAGTAAATTGTTTCCTGGTACCCACCGGTAAATCCGGTTACCGCTGGTAACCGGCCGGTTACCGGCGGGATTTCTATCCATGGTTTCATCCAAGCATGCTGCATACAGTTAGGACTCTAGGCTCCAGTTGAAGCAGACAACAGTAAAAAAAAATCAGTAATGATAATGTATTCAAACAGCTAATAACTTCGCCCTCATTGTATGATTGCCTAGCCTGTATTACTTGATGTTCATCATGCTATTGGTGCTCACTATAATTACTTGCTCACTTATTAAAACTGTTAAACTTGTGCAAGAAAAAGCAACTTTGTCAACCCGAAAACTGCCGAGCAGGTATTAATGTGGACATGACATTATTCAGGTGCAATATATTCTTCTGTTTTACATAATCAGATATTCACATGTGATGTTGCATGTTTGCTTGGTTATGTTTGCTTTTCTTTGCCTTCCTGATGAAGTAAAACTGAGCTACTGGGTTTTCACTGCCTTTTTTTACTCTCTTTACAGATCCTTGCTATGTCACTTTTCATGATAAGGAATGGGGAGTGCCTGTCCATGATGACAGGTATGCAAATTATATTGTTTTCCTTTTGTCTCTGTTGTGTACAGAAAGGAGTTAATCGAGTTCAGGAGTGCCTAATTTGCGCCAATTTGCAGGAGACTATTTGAGCTACTTGTCCTATCTAGTGCATTAGCTGAGCTTACATGGCCTGAGATTCTCAAGAAAAGGCACATCTGCAGGTCCTGGTACTTTGGTTGTAATAAGGAAATGAGGAAATTAGTGCATGCAAACTTCATCAGTCACTAACATCTATAACAAATCCTCCAGGGAGATTTTCATGGACTTTGACCCTTTCGCTGTCTCTAAGATGAATGAGAAGAAGCTTGTGGCACCAGGCAGCATTGCCAGCTCTCTCTTGTCAGAGCAAAAGCTCAGAGCAATCGTCGAAAATGCTCGACAGATACTTAAGGTTAGCAAATTTTGCATCATTTTCTTGTTGGTAATTTTGCTTGTAGTTTGGTTGCCTGAACTTACTAGTCTGGTTGTGACCTGATGCAGATTGTAGATGAATTTGGTTCCTTTGATCAATATTGTTGGAGTTTCCTGAACCAAAAGCCAATAGTAAGCAAGTTCCGATATCCAAATCAAGTCTCCATCAAGAGTCCCAAGGCAGACATGATTAGCAAAGACTTGGTCCGAAGAGGGTTCCGAAGTGTGGGCCCAACAGTCATATATTCCTTCATGCAGGCAGCTGGGCTGACCAATGATCACCTTGTCGGTTGCTTCCGGTTCGAAGAATGCAATGCATCTGCAACTGTTTGCACCAGTGAAACTGACAGGATAAAGGCAAAGGATGATCTGAAAATAGATGACCTGACAGCAAAAATTTCCAGCAAGAATATCACCAGCGATGCTGCACTGTCAAGGGCGATAGATACGCTACCATAGTTACTTGCACTTGTTATCTAGGTTATGTGTTGGGCCATCCTGGAGGAAGAGTGTAGGAATCAAAATGGCTGTGTGTGTAAAAGTGATTTGTGCCAGTACCTGTAATGCAACTTGGTCTGTACATTGCCACTGAAAGGAGGGATAATTGTCTCTTTTTTTACTAATGCAGAAATTGTGAGCCAGTGCACCTGAACATTGTGTCTGTCAAATAAAAGTTGTGGTCATGAATGATAGTAAACTTTTGTAGGCACTGTTGGAGGGCACATTTAAGCAGTTCGACCTCAAATTATTGATATGAAGTCATTTCTGGGGCCATCAGAATCCTAACCATGGCGGCAGTTATGCTGTCCGCCCCACAGCAATCACAGCACTTTCAGTTTGCTGTTTACATCATGCAGGAGGGTATCTATTTTAAATAACAAGTTAATTTGTGCTTAAGTCAGAGGAACAAGCTAACCTGATATTTGGGCATAATTTGCATACATGATGTGGTAATGATATATAGAACCAGCTTAATGTGGTAATGATATACTTGAAACAATCTTAGGAAGAAATGTTACTAGGATGTAGCACAAAACAGGGACATATAATAACTGGGGGTTGTGCCAGCTTTGCTGGGAATTCAGCAGGCCCTCAGGATCAACCACCACAGTTATGCATGATGTCTCCATTGCGTTTCAGGGACCACTTATCTCTATCAAACTGGACAGCAGGCTGGATGTAAAATTATTACAATCGAGGAGAATATGATTCAGTGTCATCAGGCAATATGATCCAAATACCACCGTGTGTTTTTCGCTTTACAGCAAGAGACTGGAAAATTTTAAAGCAAGTCACTCTCATAGTTGCTCTATGTGGCTTTCCTCAATGCCACACATTCAATGAAGCCTCTTTACTTTGTTTTATATATATGTTAAAGCTCAAAAGCGTACATCATATTTGCAGCTGAAAGACTGAAACTATTTGCTAAATCAGTCAAGACGGCGGAGAAGATACTCAACTTCAACATCCTTCGTCAAAGGCATTACCCACAGATCATATAGCTTAGAAAGCACTTTAGGATCAACTTTGCATTCACTGTCATCGGCATTGCCTTCTAGCTTGCCAAGGTCTTCTAAAGTGACATTCTGTCCAAATATCCTGGCCTTCTTCTCTACTCTCTTCTTGACCTTTTCTTCAACCACCTTGAATGTTAGCAAGTTTATCAGAGCATTGCTGTCCTGCATCGACCGGTAAGACAGCAAATTAAAGGCTCAATTCTGACTGGCAGTTCCTATCAGGAAATGCTAATGAATGCTGGAGCTTAGCATCTAAAGCACTTCGAAGCAAAAGATACATGACCAAAAAAGAACATTAGAATAGGACTAAGGGCTTGCATATTGTTAAAGGTATTTGTGTTATTTCCTAGTGTTTTATGGTTTACTTTTGTATTGTGTTCATGTACTCTATATATTGCCCTTTGGGCTATTGCAATACAACTAATATCGATTCATCCATTCCTCTCCAATTAACATGATATCCGAGCACTAGTTTTTTCCTAGCTTCCATCCTTCCGCTGCCTGCGCCGCTGCCCCCGAGAGAAGCAATCTCGGATCTCGGGGGCGGCCACATCCCAGTAGCTTCTTTAGTGTCCTACAGCAGCAGCAGCAGAAAGCAACCTCCTTTAGCTTTCCCTGTAGCGAATCGAACTTTGTCATCACTGGATCCGGCCCCTTGAGATTGCCTCGGTTGTCGTTGCTCACCTTCTTCATGTCTCTGATCTCGATCTGTGCCAGACCGGGCCCCTCGCTGTTGGGAGCCATGGCTCCACCGGATCTGGGCTCGACATCGTCTTCCCCGGCGAGCCTCTTCATCGTCAATGTCATATCCGAGCTCCTCCATTGGATCCGGACTCTGGGGCACCGTCATCTGCTCATCCAGCTGTCAGTGACCTCATCGTCGTCTCCTTGAGCTTGACCCCGCCACCGTGCCGCCCGAGCTCCGCCCGGCTGGGATCTGGCTACACCCCGTTCCAAGCCAACACCGCTGCCATGTCGGGCCCTTCCTACCAGATCTGATGTTGTTTTCCATGGCCGGCTCATCCGTGACTCGGCACATATTCATCTTCAACGCGATCGGTCTGGATCTGTTTGCCCCTGCACCATCGCTTTTGGGGGCCACCACTGGCCGTCGTCCTCAGGCTTTCCCGATCAGCTCCCACCTCTGCTACACCAAGCATTGTATCAGCCACCGCCTGCTTCAAATCAATAGCAACCAGTCATTCTACTAGAGCGCCGCCACCACCCTCCTTCCTGGAGCGCCTCCGCTCCCTTCTGGCTGGTGTGCTTGCTGTTGGGAGCTTTGGTCTCCTTCGGCCGCTTCACCAAGCCCTTCTCTCTTGCAGCACCACCACCAACTCAAATCTTCTTCATAGTGCGTTAGGTGTTGCTATTCTAGTAGAGGTTCCTAGTGGGCTGGTCCAGACTCTTGGTGGGTTGTTGGCCCTGTGCTTCTACATGGAGATGTGGGGTGCTTCTTAGTCTGCTGGTGTGGTCGTTGCTGTTTGGGCCGAGGATTATTTTGCTAATGTTGCTGGTACTCCTGCTGCTATTGAGTCTTTCATTGCGTTCATCTAAGTCCGTAGCACCTATTTTTTTAGTTCATCGAAGCTGTGCCAATCCATCAAATCCTTTGTTGAATCACCTATTGCTCTTTCTTTTTCGGGCTGCCGTGGTCTGTCCAATTGGATCAATTGCAGTCACCCCATCATCGTTGTTGTTGATGCGACCTTTGCCCTCTTGGTCCTCTCTCGTATCCATCTTGCTACACATCTTCGCATTCATTGCGATTCTTGACCAATGGGCTTCATCGTCGTCATCATCACGCATCTTTCTCTGCCTTGCCTTCTTGGGGGCGTGATTTGATCTATATCTCTTCATCGGCTTGATTTGACACATCTCTCTATTCATGTTGGTTTCAACATCTCTTTTCCAAGACTCGATGTGTAGTGAACCATTTGAGCATGTGAAGAGCCAAAGAACAACTTGCGAAGGCTTGAGGTACCGCCTTGTTGATGGCTGTCATCGGTGTGTGAAGGGCCGAAGAACAGTTTGCGAAGGCTTCGAGATCCCACTTGGTCAAGGAGGAGCTTATTTGCTACCACACATATTTTTGTTCAAGAGTTGCATGCTTCGACGACATTATCAAGACTCGGACTTTGGATTTTCTCCCTTTTTTAGTATCAACCCTTTCATACGCCTTGCATTTAAAGGGGGATGTTAAGAGTATTTGTGGTATTTCCTAGTGTTTTAGGGTTTACTATATACACCTTGCATTTGAGGGGGATGTTAAGGGTATTTGTGGTATCTCTGAGTGTTTTAGGGTTTACTCTTGTGCTATGTTCATATACTCTACATATTGCCCTTTGGGGTATTGCAATACAACTAATATACATTCATCCATTCCTCTCCACTTAACACATACAGCACTGAGAAGATGTGGAAATGTGACATACATACTGGCATATCACACGCAAAACTAACCAATGGAGGGGGGAATAAGCTGAGCTTCTCTTCGGTGCATCATACATAAACTTGATGGCTATTGTTCAAACTTGACATCAATATAAATAGGAATGGAAACACCAAATATTATTCAAAATGCTATACATAATTTCAGTAAATCAATAAATACTGTAAGATACTGAAGATAATTTGGGAAAGTAACGTATGAGATGTTAACTAAATTAACCTTAGCATGTATCAGTGGACTATAATCTTGAGGAGCATCTTTGAACTTCACCTCAGCAACATATTTACCATAATGAATTCTTCTTGAGAGAGCCTACAAGAAAAGGATCAATACCTTTCACTGATATACACTGATTTCACAGCAATTAACCAGCAGTTAGTAATTAAAAGGGCACATCTAGAAGTAGCAAATAGATGGAACATAAGTAAAAGAAATGATAACATACAACATATACCTGCAGGCATGCAAAATCTAATGCAACTGTTTCTGCATAGTTATCATCAGCACCATCTGCAGTGAATAGTGGGATCAATTCGTTGAAATACATCTTCCATATTGCGTCATTCACACTGACGGATGAAGCAAAAGAGTGTAAAACCTAAGCATAAAGCAATATAAATTCAGAATCTCGGCAATCATTAGTCATCAGTTCTTGATATTGCAATATTAAAGCCCAGTATGCACCTTTGGGTAACCTTTGGTAGGAAAGAGAGGTGGCGGAAGAACTTGAGGGAAAAAGGGAACATCTTCTGGCTTTTGATAGTGTCCAGCCTATGAAAATTCACAGGTGTAATTAGATTATGTATAGGGATGCACAGCAATGATAATATCACACAATAAGCATAGCTATACCACCGCTGGTCACTATGTTGTTTGATTTAAGTTTGAATGTTTTGATAGCAAGTGCTGGCTAGGATGCAACTTAAAACATGTTCCCTATCTAGTAAAGTACCAGCAAAATAATGATCAATCATATTGGCTCTTTGTTAATACGATCTTGGTCAGATTTCAGGTTCTTTGTTTGTCCTTTGGAGGTGGTCAAAATGAATTCATCAAACAAGATGAATAACAGAACACACATATTAATATTTCACCCTCAGAATATGGCAAATGGATGAGATCGGATTAAGTACACCGATTCATCGAATGATGGAGACCTAAGTGAAGAGATGCCAAGACCATATGTGCACACCCAAAGAATCAAATCCAAGTCAGTGTGCTACCTAGCATCTAGTCAAAGCCCTCAAGTAAACATTTCACAACATCAAATTAGGAAGGGTGCCACCCCAGAAATGCCATGAGGGAAGCATCAAAGTCCCACTACACCATGAAGAACTCCAACTTCCTATACAACTTCATCATGCCTACACTACAATATGGTCACAAAGGATGGAACAATCTAATCAAAACCTGAAACAATTACAGTAACCGGATAAGCAATCTAAAATTCTAAATCAATCCATGTGACTTCTTCCCTGACTTATTTACTACTTTGTTTAAACAGCTAAGTTTCTGGATCATCAAGAGGAAATCAAGAACGAACGAAGCTTACCTTGGCGTGCAGGGCCTCGGCTTCCCGGACGAAGAACTCGGCGAGGGACAGGCCATCGGCGCCAGCGGCGGTCGAGTAGGCCGGTGCGTTGCGCGGGCGCTTGGCGCGCTCGATGAGCGCGAACACGATGGAGTCCTCCTCGCGGATCAGCGCGTCGCGCACCGCGCCCAGGCTCAGCTGCTCGCCCCCCGCGTCCATTGCTCGCTCGGGTTGTGAAGTGTGGGAGGTTTTTGCTTGGGGAAAGGGGAAGCGTCTGCAGTGTGTATTGCCAGGATGACGGGATGAAACGCGTCTGTCCCGTGGCTTTTTGTTTATGGCAAAAATTATACTGCAGCGGTTATTAATTTTTTAAAAAAACTTAAAAAAATTATTATACCATTACGATTAATATAAAGAAATAAAAGAAGTCAATAAAACCCCTAGAAAACAAAATAAATCGAGATTCGAAGCCGATATATTTTAAGTGACTTCTGACTTAAATAAGCTGAAAGTGCAAATAAATTAGAAACTGAAACCGGAGCGAAATCTAGATTAACTTGCTTGAAATTCTGTGATGGTACCTGGCTGGTCCCACCCAAGCTGCCGTTGTCGTTGGTGCCCTTGTTACGGTAGCGATCATAGCTGTTGTTCTTACCATAGCCGTCGTTGCCGCCCGCAACCCCCTCCTAGGCTCGGAGGGCTGGAGCCCTGGTGTCTAGCAGTGAGGAAAACGGTAGGCAGTGTGGTCGGTCTAGAGTTGTTGGTGATCTCTTCAAGGAGAAGATGCGAGCGAGTCTCCACGAACGTAGGAAATGGTCGTCGCATCTTGAGGATTGGCACCATATGAGTGAACTTCTCATTGAGGCTGTGAAGGACAGACAACATGAGTGTCCGATCGGAGATAGGTTTCTTCGAGATTGCCAAGACCATCTTCCATACTCTTGAGTTTGTGGGAAAAATCAGAGATTGATAAATCACCTTGAACGAAGTTGCAAACTTTCGCTTTCATGTATAGAGCACGGGTCTCCTTGTTGCCCAGGAATTGGTGCTCGAGGTTCATCCACATGATGCTAGCAGTAGTTGTGGGGGACATGATGGTCTCTAAGAGATTCACAACAATGGTGTCGTAAATCCAAAACAAGACCACACAGTCCACATGTACCCAATCCATCCGATCGGGAAGGGGGGCATCGTCGGAGAGGTCGTGGTCTGTCAAGGCATACTTGTCAAGCATGACAAGGAAGAAGCAGCACCACTTGTCGTAGTTAGCAGAGATGAAGTTGAGGGTGACCAAGATAAGGGCCTTGATGTTGAGGACGCCAACAACTTGGGTGTGAAGGGCGGTGATGGCATAGTTCGGTTGTTTGGCGATGGCGTGGGCAAGATCGGCAGCTAGGGCTTGCTGGCGTTTGGCAGCGAGCGCGCCGAGCACCTCTTGGCGTGAGTGATCAACGACAGCCGCGATGATGGCCTAAACCCGATGACGGCCAAAGAAACCTGCTCGGCCAGAGCCACCTGGTCGATAGAGAGGTCAGTGGAGCCGACCATGGGAGAGAGAGGGATAGATTGGTCAAAAGATGAAGGCCAACGGCTAGGGTTTGCGGAAACGCATGGTCGCAGGTGCGATCACCTCTCATACCATGAAAGCATAAAGTGTTTTGGAGAAATTACGCAATACATTGATTAATGAATCAAGGGTTACATATATAGGCCTCTTTCTTTTATATTTGAATAACTCATTTATAGAAACAATACCCGTGAGATAAGGAATGAAAAGACCTGAAAAGATACGCGTGATCCGTGGCATGTAACGACCACAATAGGTCGACCACGGCAGGTCGTCGACCCTACGACCGGTTCACTGTAGCTACGACCAGTTCACTATACATCTGTCGTGGTCAATAGTCGTATGCAGATATATATAACACATGGACCCTTGCTGCGACCCCGACGCGCCCTTCAACAGGTCATGCTGGAGTGACCTCGACTGCTGCAAGAACACCAAGGCCCGCACTGCAACCAGCAGCAAGACTGAATTTCTATCCCTAACCTCGCTTGCGAATAGCAATTGACGCCGCCGTGCGTTATGAAACACAGAATTGGTACTGCTACGCGAAGACGATCGCGGAGCGGGACGCGTGGGAGGTGGCGCGGGTGCGGGGGCTAGACCTGGTGGTGGTGGTGCTTGGTGAGCTACTACAACCCGGCATAAACACCAGCACCAGGCACATTCTCAAGTACCTCACTAGCGAGGCCAAGACGTACGTGAACGAGTCGCACGCCTACGTTCACATCAGGGACGCGATCGAGGTGTCGGAGGCCAGGGGCGGTATGTCTGCGCTGAGAGGATGCTGCATCGTGGCGAGCTCTGCCGAATGCTCACCGAGAACTTCTCGGCTAGGAAGCACCGATACTCCGTTGAACTGTCGTACCCATGTCCGATACATATCCGATACAGCGATACGTTCCGATACACGGCGCTGAGAGTATCTGCGAATTTCAGCCGAAAAAAAGAAAAAAAATACTCCGATACGGCGTCAACACACTGCGATACGGCAGCGATACATTGGCCCAATAGAGAAGATGGCCCGAAGGCCCAATAGAGAGGCAGCCCAAAGTCGACTGTGTGACCTACATCCGGTCACACGTAGGGGTGGACAGATGGCTCGTGGCTCGCGGCTCGGTTCGGCTCGACTGAGCTCGGCTCGGCTCGGCTCGTGGCATTTACGAGGCGAGCCGAGCCGAGGTTGAGCTCGGTTTCTTAACGAGCCGAGCCCGAGCTGGCTCGCGAGCCGCTCGTTTGGCTCGTTTGGCTCGCTCGGATTTAAAAAATTATGTTTTGGATATATGCAACCACACTTTTTAAAACTTTAGCTATGGATATCTTTTTAGATATTTAGATTAGGTATATAAAAATCATATGTGTATATTCCTCTTGAAAAATATTTTCATAATATTATAATTTTATTGGGTTTTATAAATATGTAATTTGTACTAACGAGCCTAACGAGCCTAACGAGCCGAGCCCGAGCTTTTTACCAAGCCGAGTCGTGCCTGATTTTTAACTCGTTAGTCTAACGAGCCGAGCCGAGCCACTTTTTCACCGAGCCTTACCGAGCCGAGCCGAGCCGGCTCGATATCCACCCCTAGTCACACGGTCCCAAACTGGCGAACCCTAGTCCCCAGCAGCGAGCACACTGAGAAGAGCAGTGTCACGCCCTCAGTCGCCGCCGCCGCCACCACTGTTGCTAGCGCCTCACTACTGCCACCTCCCCCGCTGGCAACACCTGGAGGTCCGTCGTCACTCCTGCCGGCAGCACGTGGAGGTCTGCTGCGCCATCACCAGCGTGTGGAGATCCGCGCGCCCTCGCCATCACCAGAGCCTAGAGATCTGCCGCGCCTCTCCCGCTGCCAGCACGTGGAGATACACCGCACCATTGTCGTCGCCAGTGCGTGGAGATCCGCCGCGCCGTTGCCGCCGCCAGCGCCTGGAGTTCCGCCGCCTCTCCCTTCGGCAGTGCCTGGAATCCTCCGCCTCTCCCGCCAGCAGCGTCCTCGTCGCTTGGCTTGCCGACCTTCAGCTCAGGTAATCACTCACGTCGTCGCTTTGCTTTCATGGTTCACGCGCTGGAGCTCTGTCGCTCAGATAACGAGGAAATACGGTGAATGTGCTAGAGCTCAGCTCAGGTAATGAGGAAATAAAAGGACGCCTTACTCACGGTTCCAGACTCCAGAACTGATGAATGATCATTCATATTTGGTCCATACTTTTTAATTTGAATGCTCGTTTAGTCGTTTGTACCATGAGTATATGACAGTACTATCATATAAAATTTCAATGTGAAATCTTTACATTTTGTATTGAATTATTTCACAATTTTGTAATATATTTCTGATAGATATGGCAAGTGGAAGTACTCCAATAGAGAGCATTGGTACCGGTGGTAGTAGTGCCAATTCGTCTGTTGTTGGTGGTAGCGGAGAGAATGATAAACATAGATTTCCTTTGTGGAATCATGTTAAAATAATTGAGAAAACTGGTGGCAAATCTGGTGGAAATGTTAAATCAGAATGCCGATATTGTAGTCACATTATACCCGGGAGCTATTCTAGAGTGAAAGCACATTTGTTGAAGATTTCAGGGCAAGGTGTTAAGATTTGTCATAAGGTGACAGTTCCTATCCTTTAGCAACTTCGCAATGAAGTTGCTACAGCTGATGCAGCCACTAATATGAGCGCCCCCCAGGAGTGTTCCCATGCCAGTGATCTCTCATGTAGCACTTTCTGAAGCCACGACATCAAAAAGAAGAAAGCAGCAGACAGAGATTGTAGAAAGTTTTCATGTCGAACTTCGCCAGATGGCTGATGCTCTTATTACAATAATGTTCTACACTGGAGGTTTGCACTTTGCATCTTATTAAATTCCATTTCTCATTTTATTTGAAGCATGACAAATTGGCAACTGACTCTTAGTACATTGTTTATTTTTTCAGGCATTCCCTTCAACTTGGCAAGAAACCCAAATTATCGAGCCTCTTACAATTTTATTGCAAACAACAATATAGATGGGTATGTACCTCCGGGATACAACATGTTGAGGACAACTCTCCTCCAACAAGAGAAGAGCAATATTGAGAAGTTGTTGGTGCTTATCAAGACCACATGGCCCTTGAAAGGAGTGACTGTTCCGTCTAATGGGTGGACGGATGCTCAGAGGCGGCCACTTATCAACTTCTTAGCCATAACAGAGAGTGGACCAATGTTCCTAAGAGGAATTAACATTGAAGGAGAGGTGAAGAAAAAGGAATACATTGTCGAGAAGTTGATTGCTGTGATTGAAGAAGTTGGAGCAAAGAATGTTGTCCAAGTGATTACAGACAATGCTGCAAATTGCAAAGCTACTAGATGATCGTTGAACAGAGGTACAATCACATCTTTTGGACTCCATGTGTTGTTCACACATTGAATTTGGCATTGAAGAACATATGTTCTGCAAAGAACAATGATGGTGAAAATGATGAACTCATGTGGATAAGTGAGATTGCAGGGGATGCCAACATGATCAAGAATTTCATCATGAATCACGGCATGAGATTGTCAATGTTCAATGAGTTTAGTAAGATCAAGTTTCTTGCTATTGCTGACACACGATTTGTATCTGTAATTGTCATATTAAAGATGCTTCTTCTTCTTAAGGAACCACTTGTGCTAATGATTGTTAGTGACAAATGGGCTGCATATAAGGAGGATGATGTAGGCAAAGCACAATTTATGAAAGATAAGGTTCTTAATGATGTGTGGTGGGATAAAATCATATTCATTCTGGATTTCACCGAGCCTGTTTATTCAATGCTACGGCAACCGACACCAATAAGCCATGTCTCTATTTGATATATGAGATATGGGACACCATGATAGAGAAGGTGAAAGCTAGCATTTATCGATATGAAGGAAAGGAGCTGCATGAAAATTCTATCTTTTACGATATTGTTCATGCCATTTTAGTAGATCGGTAGGGCAAAACCAATACACCTCTCCATTGTTTGGCACACTCATTAAATCTGAGGTAAAAACACACTATTCTTTCATTGTCATTTCATTCCTACTTTCTTGATTTATTGACATTTTTTATTTGCCATTCATGTCTTCATTCATAGGTACTATAGTCCAAATTGGCTTTCTCAAGGTTCTAACCATGCATCCCCCTCCATGAGGACATTGAAATTTTAGAAATGAGGAACAAATGCTTTAAAGTTTTTTCCTATTGTGGAGGACTTGAGAAAAATTAAGCAACAATTTGCTGATTTCTCCCTCTTTAGGAAAGGCTACAATGATTTCGACTCAACTGAAGATAGAACCCATCTTGAACCAAAGCAATGGTAGGGCATTTATGGAGTTAGGACCCAGAGTTGAAAGCATTAGCTCTCAAGTTACTTGGGCAGCCACCTTCTTCTTGTTGTTGTGAAAGAAATTGGAGTACATATGGTTTTGTCTATAGCATAAGGAGAAATAGGCTTATACTTGAACGTGCTGATGATTTAGTGTTTGTCCATAACAACTTGCGTCTCCTTTTAAGAAACTATATATATATATATATATATATATATATATTGTCGTACCCGTATCGTGTATCGGGGCATCCTAGCTTCCCGGAGTACCCCATTCCTACAAGGTACAAAAAATAATGTTCTGGTTGTTGAAACAGGTGCTAGCTACTCTGAATTTCTGCTTGTTAAAATCCATTGGCATGCATTAGGTGCTCTGATCATAAGTATGATAATGCTCATAAAATTTGTCGCTGTAAGAGAGCAGTGCTCTAGTGGACAAGCATGTTCCTGTCACTGACAGTAAAGGAAAAACTTTTGAACTGTATCATCCACTCCAGGGTTTGCAATTGCTTCATCAGAGTGGCCAGCTAATTCTGGCGCACTGCAGAATTCAGACCTGCTTGGATGGTTGCATTCTGTTTAGAGCTACAGTGTAATATTGCTGGTTCATGAAAATTGAAAAACCGGTTGGGCTGGTCAGTGAGTGTTAGAGAAACAAGCGCTCTAATAATACCACTTGTTATAAAATACACGATGAGATATGAAAAATAATAAAGAATAATCAGGATCACGAGACAAATATTTAACGTGAAAAATCCTTGCATAAAAAAATCACAGACACACAATCGGTGAATCACTATATGGAGAAGTTACAAAGCACTCTTAATGTATTATATGTGTAGATAAGTTGTGTTGTACGCGCATCTATCATGAGACTTACAGGGAAATAAATAGCCTTGCGAATAAAAGTCTCAAACGAGTAAGGAACAAAATCATAATCAGCAATAGAAACAGAGATATACTCGCAAACTGGAATAGTAACTTGCTCAGAGACAAAAACAACACCTGCTTGAAGACAAAACAGAGTTTCAAAAGATAATGGTGAAGAGGTAGTTCGAAGCATCTCGAGTAGCGATATCTGACTTCAGTCGGTGCAAACACATTTGAACACCATGATCATGCAAGTCGGTGCAGAGTTTATTGCGGACATGAAGATAATGACAATCATAATCTCTGACCAGTTCATATTACCGACCAGTTATACTGGTCGAAATATATCTTTGAGCGAAACTTGATTAGATTCTTCAAGTGATCGGACTCGATCAGATTCGGATCACAAAATATAACAGTGAGTATTTGGATCCATGCTCAGTCTGTAGTTTCAGAAAAAGCTTAAGATAGTCTTAGCAGGCAACGGATTATTCTTCCCTGGAGAGCTCAAACTACAGCAGTACTTCAATTTCTTAGCACTACATTATGACTTTTTCCCCCATGAACTAAGTTTACGGTTTTTCAGTATATCTGCATGCTTGCAATTGTTCCGTTGATAAAACAGAAGTGGTTTCTGATTGTCTGAAATTTCTTAGAGAGAAAACAATAGCTTCGCTTTGCTTTGAAGGAACAATCAGTGACTTTGTTTTCAAGATATACCATATATGCTCTCTGAACTCTAAAATAGCAAGCAATTCATAATTCTTTCGGGGAGAACTCAAACTGCAGCAGTACTTAAATTTCTTAACACTACATTATGATTTTTTTCATGAACTGTGTATATGGTTGTTCAGTATATCTGCTCGCAATTGTTCTGTTGATAAAACAAAAGTTCTTTCTGATTGTCTTGCAATTCTTAAAGAGAAAACAATACCTTTGCTTTTCCTCAGACAAAGCAAACTGTATCTACAATTCATCGACAAAAACAGTGACTTTGTTTTCAAGATACAGCACATGGTTTATGAACGCTGAAATTTCTTGAAGCCATGACCAATTTAATCCTTTAGTAACTTATACTTCTACAGGTGCAAGGATGAGGTAAATCCACCAAAGAAGGGTTACAAGTTCACAAACCAGCCTCTAAAGGACCTGGGCATCAAGTTCACACCTGTGCATGAATACCTCTATGGAGCAGTGAAATCCCTGCAAGAAAAGGGATTCATCCAGAAGATTTCTGGCACCAAGGTACAAATCATACCATATAAAAACCATTTGAACAGTGATACGGGAGCTTGCATTTCATACATCTCAACTTTCTTCATAAAAGAGGGGCAAAAAAGAACAGCCATATCATAACATTGATATTCATCTCACTGGCAAAATAAGAAGGGACATCGTTGACAGCAAAATCCATATAGCCTGCATATAATTTGATGAAACATGCGGGGGGTTTTTTTTCCTGATGACAAGATAATCGCACATGCAGTCCTCAATATCATTTGTTGTTGCAGGTGCTTGACAGACGGAGTTCCCCGCCTCAACAATCAGCAGCGCCCATATTGATTTCAAAACTTTAATAGGTTTCTGCACAAAGTAACCCTGTGATTCGCCGATTATGAGGATATGTAGTTCATTTGATTTAGTTAGATTTTGGAAGCCGGTTCTTGTATGTGGCAAACCGCCAACTTTGTCATTGCCAATAGTAACAAAGGAAGGAGAATGAACTGGAGTGGAGGCAAGGAGTATACCATCATCGGCGGTCATGTGCGACGAGGCCCCGGAGTCCATGATCCAGCTGGCCGAAGGTTGCATGGACATGGCATTCATTGCCGCAATTAGGCCAAAGGTGTCCCAGACCGACATTGTAAGTTCAAGCTCCAATTGGATTGGTTATGATGATTAATGACAAATCTCAATGTGAGACTAACTCATTTAATGACAACTCTAAATATGAGACTAATTCTTTGTTGAGTATGTTATTATTTAGAATCATTTAGATAAAAAGATAAAAATCATGGAGATATGCATTCAATATCATATTCTTATATCATGTTACATTTATCGGATCCAAAATATAGGTTGAACTCCACCAAAAGTTTAACTTGAATATATGCATATATTTTTTATTACACATTCTTATATGTACATATTTAGGAGTTCACTATAACTCATAGGGTTGGTAATTTTAAACATTTCTTTATTTCAAAGTTTTCACAAAATGCCAACCGTTGAAAAGTTCTATTCATTTGAAGTTCACCGAAAAACTAGTCTTAACTCAAAATGACCTATTCCAGCATATAGTGAGTTTGGCTATTTAAGCTGGCTTTTTTGTATATCTTGACTTGAAATAGTATCTGTAACTCATACAAATCTAAAAGAGTGAGAAACTCCATAAATTCAAATTGCATTGGATTTTGAGCTTTTGATGAAAAATAAATCTATCCTCATGCATACAAAGTGCATTTTCCATATCTTTTGAAAGAAAACTACTTTCTCAAGAATTCTTTTTAAGAAATGCTTTAATTAGTTCAAAGTTAAAGTCTAAAAAATTTCAAAATATTTGGGCCTCATTTGAAAGGTTTTTGTCTCTCTTTATGCAAAAAGATTGCAAAAAAGTGTATTTTGGCATAAATTTTGAATGAAAACTCCTTTTCTAAAAATTCTTGTTGGAAAAGCTCAGGAGTCCAAGGTTTGTTTCTACCAAAATTTAAAGCATGTAAACATGATTTGAAATTTTTTTGCCGTTTTCTCACTTTGATCAAATATTGAAAATTTAGAGTTTTGCATGGTTCTGGCTGATTTGTGATTTTTGTATATCCAGTTGGGTTCATAATTTGAGGAAGCTATAATTATAACATTTGATCCTCTTTAGTTGGTCTTCTGTGCCAAATTTTATCAGATTTTCTAAAGATTATTTGATCAGTATTTCATCCCAGTTCCAAAGCCTAATTGGAATGCAAAATTCTGAAAACCTGAATTTTTAGTTTCTGAAACTTTTGAGTCTTCATTTCTCCAAAGCTAACATTTAGTTGAGGATCTAATAGCAAAACTTGTTCGTATTTGTAAGGACTAGCTCCATGATTTATCTCAGATTATTAAGAACTTGTTTCTCCACTTTTCCGAATGCATTAAGGAACTTTGGCTATATCTTTTGAGCTCAACATGATTTCAAAAGTGAGATTATTTGAATATATTTCAAATATCATTTCCTTGCATAACTCAAATATGGCATTGGTTTAAGTTATTTTGCTCTTTTAGGCTATAAAGAGAGAGTTTGTGTAATTCTTTGCTTTTATTGAGAATTTCTTAAAACCAAACCCCTAAATTGGTCATATGTATCTATTTCATACTCTTTATAACCAAATTAAGATAAATTCATTACCAAGCTCTTTATTTTTGGAAAGACTCTATTTGACTTAACTTTCTTTTGCATTTTTGGTGATTAATACCAAAATGGGGAGAATTTTTGTAAACAAATTGCCACATTTGGATAATTGATATATTGCCTTGTGATTTCACCTAACAATTGATATATTGTCTTGTGATTTCATCTTATTTGGTGTATGTCTTGAGGAGCACCTCATTCATACACATAGCCTCCTATATACATCGTGTGCACAAACATGTCATTCTCATATGCATAATGCTCGAATTGCTTAGTGACATGCATGGATATAGTTCAATAGCTTAAATTCCAATCATATCTTGATTTATATCCAAATGTTGTTATTGATATTGGACTTGTCATCAATCACCGTCAAGCTCTAATTAGATTAGTTTTGGTGATTAATGATAAATATAAATGTGAGACCAACTCATTTAATGACAAATCTAAATATAAGACTAACTCGTTTGTTGAGTATGTTATTGTTTAGTCTCATTTGGATAAAAATGTGAAAATCATAGATGTGTGCATTCAACGTCATATTCTTATATCTTGTTGCATTCCTTGGATCTAAAATATAGGTTGAACTCCACCAAAAGTCTGACTTGAATATGTGCATTTATTTTTTATTACACATTCTTGTATGCACATAGTTAGGGGAGTTCACTCTATGTTTTGTGATTTCATTAGTATTTATTTATGTTTCTTTTTCCACATATATTAGGGATCTGTACTTTAAAACATATCATTTGAGTATATAAAACATGTGTAGTTCATATATACTAATTTGCTTTATATTCAAATATTCGCAATTGTGGTGATTGTCATCAATTACCAAAAAGGAAAAGATTGAAAAATCTAGACTCGTCATTATGAGTTAATGGTATGTTTTGGTAATTAATGACAATCACATTGTAGGACTAATATTTTTCATGACTTGGATGAATAGGTTATGTTCCATGATGATGAAGACTTTGGATGGCTTCATGTATTGAAGATCATCAAGTCAAGGTTCAGAATGGAAGATGGCTTCATGAGTTGAATGCCATCAAGAAGAGGATAAATCATAAGTCGATGCATGTCAAAGAGGAGATGTATCATGTGTTGATGCACATCAGGATCTCAAAAAGAAGATGATCATGAGTTGATCATCAAGTCAAGAGAAGATCTATCATGTGTTGATGGAGGACACTTGAAGGATGCATCATGGGTTTATGCATATCAAGACAATTAACTGGACTTAAAGTGAAAATGTGCATCATCAAACTTCAAGATGATACTCAAGGCAAAGGTATAACTAGCTAAGACTCAGAATGTGATCCTAGTCTTTTACCGGTCTTGGTGTTTGGTTGGAAGACCGGACTGCTAGTATAGATTTATCGTACTATTAAGAGGGGTCTTATCTAGTAGCTTAAGTCTCAGCATGTGTTGATAGCTCAATCCCGCTTACTCAAGCTCTCCGTGGCATGATGCTACTATTTGCGATTATGTTTTGCAAATAGTTAAGGCTCATGCATCTAATTCTTATAACATGTGACTATACTTTGCAAATATAGTTTGCAAATGATTGAACTCCATATACCTACTTCTTGTGGCATGATCTAAGTTTGCAAATGTGTTTTGCAAATTGTTGAAGGTCATGCATTATCCCTTGGTATGGTCTAAGATTGTTTGTTGATATTTCCTTGCACCTACACAATGGTAGTGACTATATGGGAGTCAAACATCAGAGTCAAAGTTATGACCATTTTTTCTAGGGTAGTCTGTGCTGAAATTCGAAAAACGGTAGTGCTGCATTATTTGAGTGGTACTATCACTCGGCGGTAGTACCAACCCTATGAGTGTAGTACTACCGCACTAAACTCCAACAACTAGCTTTTTGAACCCCAAAATAGTCGTTAAACAGTAAATGCGGTAGTACTGGCTGTGCATGGCGGTAGTATCGCAAATACTTATTTTTTGGGGGGTTTTCGTCTCCAACGACTAGTTTTTGTGGTGGTGGCTATAAATACCCCCTTGGCTGGTTGGGACTATCTTTGTCACTTTGTTTCATTCTCTTGAGTTAGTGTGAACTTCTCCTCTCAATTGTATATATGTTACACCTTATGAGCAAAGAGAGAGGTCTCTAGTTGCATGTGTTGCATCTAGAGATGGATTTCGTATGTACTTGAGCTTGTGCATTTGTTGCACGTGATGTGAGTCAAGCAAGGGGTTTGACTTATTACTCTTGAAGGTTGCTGACTCCTATACAACATTGGAGACGTCGTGTCCGGCGATCTTCTCAAAGAAACTTGTGCGCTTGTGGAGGAATGACAGGGCGTGGACCAAGTAGCCTCGGGCCTAAAGAGGGGTTCCACACACGGTGTGGAGTAGTCTACCCGCTACCAGACTGCTGCCCTGTGGAAGCCCAAGGGCTAAAACAGAGCCATGGGCCAACAGGAGTTGTCGACGTCGGTTTGGGAGGGAAGCTACTGGGCTATCACCGGTTTGGCCTTTGGTCTTCTTGTTATGCCCTTTGAAGGTGGGATGGCCAGAAGAGACGATGCAGTCACCACACTCGATGCAGTATGAGGGATTGCTGCATGACGAGTGGCTGGTTAAGTGTCGGCGAGAAGAGCGGATGCGGTTGTCAGCTGTGCATTGTTCTTATTGCGCATCTCTTGTGGAACAAGGGGTGAATGTGCACTGGCGAACAAAGGCAGGGGCACTGTCATGGATATGATAGTGGCCATGTTGGAGAATCGTTCGTTGCGACCGTGGAGGAGGGTGAGGTTGAGATGGCTGTCGGGAACCGACTAGCTGACGTCGTGAAGACCTTTTGCCAAGGTTTTAAGGCGTTGGCAACAGGTAGTGACGCTGAGATCGCCTTGCAGTAGGTTGGAGAATTCTATGTTGAGAAGAATATCATGCTCAGCCATGTTATCGTGGAAGAGGGAGGATGTGCTTATCCATAGCTGGTGTGTCGTCTGTGTTGGCTCCATGACAATGTCGAGGATCTCCTCAGAGATATAGCCATAGAGCCAATTGAGGACGGTGAAGTCCTCCTGGACTCTGGACCCATGTGCAGTCGATGGGTTCTGCTGGAGAGCCATTGACATGGTGCTGAAGGCCAAATTAACTTGCCGATCATGGCGAGGAAGAACGTGCATCATTTGGTATAGTTCGAGACCCTAAGGTCAAGAGTCACCGGAAGGTGAGTCTTGATACTTGCAACAAAGATAGTCGGTGTGGACAGCACAAGGACGAGAGGAGCTGTCACATGGTCGTCACTGGTGTGGACGCCGCTGCTGGAGGAGCCATCGGTGGGTGAGCTAGGAGTCCCATTGATGGTGTGGAATTTGGTGGAGAAGTTAGGAGGAAGTATTGGTTAGCAGGTTGGAGGATCAAGTCTATCTGATACCATGTGAGAATGTAATCTGGGAAGACGAGAGATCGGAAGGCACATCACACGACAGAAACGCTAGTGAAAACCTCTTTATATAGTTGGTGCCGGACATGCTACAGTGGGTCTAGGACAACCGAATTACAGGGAGATTACACAACAGGAAAGCCTGATTACATGGCCATACAAATGACAACTATACAACTAAAATAATCGGCAAAATACAACAAGTAACAAGAACTGCTATATTATCGGATTACATACTTTAACACCTTCTTTGTTGCCTTCAAAGTTACACCTAAACTGGAACATTAAGCATGCTTCCCTGTCCATTCATAAAATCAAGCCTCAGACATCTCTACAATGAAGTTATTCATTAATTCAACTATACTTTTTTCTTGCTCCCCAAATCAATCGCAATACATGTATATACTTTTCCTAACATTTGTAAGTTGTGACACCTTGGCTGGCCCATGTTGGTAGAGGGGCGTGGGAAATTTGCATACAAACCCAACAAAGGCAAACACAGCAACTCCAAGTAAAACATTCTCGAGCTCTCCAAAAAACAAAAGGAGTACAATATTCTTGAGTGAAGCCAGGACAAGAGTACAAGCAAATTACCATATGCATGTTGTTAGGCCTAAAAACCCATATCACTTGGAGTTTGTTTATTTGTTTTGCGATTCACTTAGAGCTTGTTTAGAAATTAGAACACACTGCTCTCCGGAGGAGTAATGTAACATACATCTAAAATTCATAATAATATACAAAGTAAATTGCACAAAACCACATGTATTGTTGTTATTGTTGCATAAAACCACATATTCTTTGACCGGTGCCACTTAACCTCAAGTTTTGTGGTTATTAGGTTTTACGAAACCCCACCTTTATCAAATCTAACCCAATTTGACAAGGAGGCCCCACCCTGACGCCTTTCTTTTTCTCTTAAGCCTCCATACCGTCTACCGACGGTGGCACGCAGCTGCCATATCCCTAATTAACAAACTAAGCAGACACACTTAGACACTGATCTCCACCCTAGGCTCGAAGGAGAAGGCAACCAAGAACTCGTTGACCTCTCCATCGCCATTGATGTACTTGGACAGCTCCTCCTACTGGTTGCTGCCCACGTCACACATGAAGCAGTCGTTGGCCATGCCGGAGCTCATGCAGACCATAAGGCGGTCGTCGTGCCCGACGTAGTTGATGTCGGTCTTCTTGTCGTAGAACCCGTGCGACATGGCGGGCGACATGGCAGCCACCTGGCGCCACGCACTGTCGGTGAACTGCCAAACCCGTAGGCTCGCCGTGTCAAGGTACTTCGAGAGCATGACGGCGTAGGCGGTGCCATTGCAGGCCATGACGTCGATGGAGCTAGTACTCAAAGTACATGGGGATGCGGAGGGAGCTCAGTGAACGTGCGACGTGTTGTGTCGCAGGCGACGACCATGCCCAAGTGGCTCAGGAAATAGGCCTAAGCCTCGCCGTCGCCATGCTCAGAAGGCACAAGCATCGAGGAGTACTGCTTTGACATTGCCGGACTTGCTGAGGAAGTAGACCATGTCATCGTTGCCACCTTGCGCTAGCGCGTCCAGAGACGAGGCCTCGGACCTTCGGGAAAGCGCCACAAGGCCCTCCCACACGTCCTTGGATGAGTCAAAGATTGCCATGGATAGGTCCAGGAGCTCGCCTGTGAAGGGCGCCACGCGGTAAAGGGAGCTGTACATGGCAATGGTGTGGAGCTGCGGTGTGCCGTGGCCCTGCGGCAGCGGAGGGAGTGTGCAGGACGCACCGGTGAGCGAGCTGGCAATGGTGAGCGCGCCAGTGACCAGTGCGCGGTAGAGGACGAGGCAGCCCGACGCGGCCACCGGCATGGAGCCAAGCGCGGCGTGGCATGCAGGGGTTCCTGGAGCGCTCAGCGGCGTGAAAGGCGATGGCCGGGTGGGGCCTCCTTGTCAATTCAGGTTAGATTTGATAAAGGTGGGGTTTTGTGAAACCTAATGACCACAAAACCTGAAGTTAAGTGTTACTAGTCAAAGAATACGTGGTTTTGTGCCACAATAACCACAATACATGTGGTTTTATGCAATTTACTCTAATGTATAGTATGTTCCAAGCAAGCCCTTCTTTCTCCCCAATTAAGTTTCATTTCCTTTGAGAAGTCCAAGACAACATCTCTCTTTATCTCTCTTCTCTCTCCAAGATGCATCTTCCTTTGAAATTCATGTCAAGCATTCAAACAACATTTAATTCCTGCATTTTTATTTCCTGTTGATTTCCAATGGACATGCCACCCCAATTCCTTCGGTTTTCTTATTTATGTGTTTTTTAATTCCTATGTTCCAAACGAGCCCTAACATTCTGCAAAGGTGGGTGTCTAATGTGCCCAGTAGAGGCCCCCTAGAAAACAGAAAATTTGCATGAATCCTCATATATTACATTGTTTTCTACAAAACTCCAATGAAATTACTATCGATCAAATTCATACTAGATTGTCGTAAAGTCCCTATGTTCCAAATAGTCTAGAATTTTGTAGTGGAATATGCTTCCAAAAAGAAAATATACATTGTATATTTATACGGGCAAACAGATGTTAGTTAAACTGTCAATGTACACATCTACTATTTGTAGACTTATTCTCTACAAGTAGCCATCATAAACATATGGCGTATGTACATGTACTACATACTATGCATGCATGGTAGAATTAATCGACAGCAAATGCTTTTAGGCAGGACACAATCTGCAGAGCTAGCTAGAAAAAGACGGAGAAGATGATATATATACATGGAAACGTACGAACACCAGTACAAGGCTTCAAATACTACGTACGTGCAGAGTACAAAAGAAGAAATCCCTGGTTGAGAGGGCGACTGCCCCTTTCATGGATGTAACTAATGGATGGAGAATTGTTGATTACCCAAAAAAAAAGGATGCTGCACTCACTAGGTATGATGCAAATTAGCATGCCTGATGAATTGTGATAGCTTGGCGAATGTCCTGTCACACGTCGCTCTCTTTACACCAATATTGGAGCATGATAAGATGATTAGAAACTTCAACTAATGACTTGACACCGGTTTTTCAAAAAGGCTATGAAATTGACTCAATCGGAGCTAAAAGGCTATGGGAAACCTTAAAACCCTTTCAACCTCAAACTGTTATATTATATTATGCATGCAGTGTAAAATGTGCGCCGGGAAGTTACTACTATTTATAAATGAAGTTACTGTCAAATATATATAGAGTTAATATCAGTACACAACTGGATAGTAACTCTACATATATTTGATAGTAACTTCACTTACACACGAACGTAACTTTCGGCGCACACGGTACGCGCACACGCAGATTAGCACAGCAGTGTATATATACACACATGGCTGCGCTAACGAGCACGTGTGCACCGTTTGTGAGTGAATTTACTATCAAATACATATATAGTTACTACTCAGTTATGTGCTCATAAAATCTTCTTGTTTATATCCAACGATCATGGGCGCCACTGAATTAAAACATGGTGTACAATATTTTCTTTAATTTTAGTCTTATGTGTCAATGCTATAATTAATATGCAGGGAAGCAAGGCATGTTCAGTTTACTGTCACACTTAATTTAGACAACTTTGACTTTACATGGCATGCCTTAATTCATTGTATAGCTGTGGCACAACGCAATTTCTTAGCCGTGTATATGGAACACCTATCAAGGTCATTCCACAATTTCTTCGCTACAAGAAGTGTGGTGGACACCCAAACAATGGTATGTGCTACACGAATAGAATTGCACTTGCTTAATTAATTTGTCTAGAGAGATGTTATACATAAGAAGATCATACATAAAATCTTCCCACGAAAATAAAATCCACAGAAAAACGATGGCATATCAACTTCTCAATTTGTTGAAGGTGCAAATAAAATATGAATTTGTCTTTGGTGAAGATATATATAAGTTCGTAAAATGATCATGTAACAAACGTCTTTACGAACGACATAGTTAGATGTTTCGATCTGTCCCTTTCGTTTGCCGGCCAAATTCTCACAGCCAAGAATGTGAGCTCAATCCACGCTTCTAGAGTTCACCTTACTATTCTTTCCGACAACCACACACTCTCTCCCCACTCTATGTCACAATGATTTATAACGTGTAGAACAATGTTACTGTTAACTTTACTGCCCCATAAAAACAATTTTAATAAATTAATTAAGATGCGAGAGTCTGGACTTTAACAAAAAAAAAAAGTCATATATCAAAATCAGCTGATACACAAATGTCACTAGCAACAATATAATTTGTACTAGATGAATAGCAAATTTCAGCTACGATCGTACAAGCTTGCCGTTGAGAGAGGCACCCAAAAAACAACCGAGGTACGCGATCGAGCTCACTGGAGTTAACTGAGCGACGAGGCTCTCAAAAGCAGTAGTGTACGTACCTGACATACTCTGAGAACAATGCATATACTGCTGTTGCTGAACAGTTTACTGATGAACAGCTCACTCAAGGAGCGGCAGTTTTCGTCACTGAATATCACACCCAACACTTCATCGATCTCATTCACGATCGACATACCATCTTCTGCATCTGCAACAAAAAACTTTCAGTTGTTAATTGTCTCCCGGCGGCTGTGGAAGCTGGCTAGCTAGGTGCAGCTTAATTATTATACGTTTGAGGAGAAGTCTTACCTACGTGAGCTAAGTTTTGAGGCAAGATTACGAAAGTTAGATAGCACCCAACGCGGTCTTAGTGTGGTTTTAACATATCCAATTACATGAGTCTGGTGAGTAAGTTTAGGCCTGTTTGTAAGCTAAGGGTGAGGTTTAACCAGGAAATCTTTGGTTCAGAGCGGCTCAACTGCATAGACGATCCAATAACGAAACCGAACCGGACTGAGCTTACTCTTCACCTTTCATCCCCGTGTGAAATTTCAAAGGAAACATATCGGTTTTCCTAGGAATTAGGATAATTTCCCGCGTTACAAACAAGGCCTTAAATGGTTGCTGTGTATCATTCTTGTGTTGCTATTTTAGTTTGGTGCACAGGTGCACTAACCAACACTACTACATAGAAAGTCATACTGGATATCTCATCACAGACAGTTCCCTGAATTAGTCAATGTTGCAATTATCATAGATGGTTTTACATGTGTGACCATCTATGTTAGTAGTGATGGATAGAACCGTCTGTGATACATAATTATTATAGACGGTTCGTATTAAGAACTGTCAGTAAATTATCACAAACGGTTCTAATAAAGAACCGTTTGTGAAGTCTAACATTATCACAAACCTTTTTTTAAGAATTGTCTATGATAATTCATAGACAGTCCTTAATACAAACCGTCTGTGATAATTATACGGTTTGTGGTTAGAAGTGTCTGTGATACGTCGTGTTATTAAATATCTCGCAAGACTAGTCCCGACATATTTGTCTGCTCTACATTTCTCTATTTAAAGGAGGTGGCCAACTTTGGGGGATTTAGATCGAGCTTGATAATTTGCTCTAATTTAAAAATGGGTCACAACTCCTAGTTTATTTCAATATATTCTTACTTAATATATATATTGCTTCATGAATATTGCGTAGCTACCTACTTTAGATGGCCAATTTAAGGTGAATAACAATTATGTGTAAGTATTAGGCTAGCTAGCTATAAGAGCATTAATCTAATTTAATACTAATATGTTACATATGTAGCGTAGATGGACCGAACCTAGATGTACGTTGAGAACCATATGAGTGAATGGTACATTGATGGCGTGTCTGCTTTTAGCAGAGCAGCCGAGCAGGATATGTTGAAGAAGGGGATGGAATATACGTATTGTCCATATATTGATTGTGATAATCTGAAGATGTTTATCAACTCAGCGTAGATCAAAGCTCACTTGATTCAAAGGGGTTTCAAAAAGAGGTATACATGTTGGACTAGTCACGGCAAAGAGAAGATTATGTAGGAAGGTAGTTATGACATCATCGAAGAAGATAGTGATATACCAGATGTGGGCTATGCTTTCGATGAGGATAGGTCGCATGATGACAATCTAGATCAGATGCTACACGATACAGAAGGGAACTATAGTGAGAGAGAGTTTGATATCACTACTTATCCAAGGGCCGAAGCAACCTGGGAACGATATTGATGTGTACCTAGCACCATTGCTGAAAGATCTTGTGACACTATGGAAAAAAGGGGTAAAGATATGGGATGCGGGCAAACAAGAGAACTTCACTCTGCACGGCATGTTCTGCACCATCAATAATTTTTCTGCCCTTGGTAACCTGTCAGAGTCGAGTACAAAAGGAACCATAGTTTATCCGCACTGCTTAGATTATACCGAGTGTGTGGTTAAACAACTCATGTAAAACTGTATATGTGCGTCACTGTAGGTTCCCTCCAAGGTACCACCTATAGTGAAAGATGAAGAAACAATTTGATAGAAAAAAAAGAGAACGATTCAGCTCTAAGGCCTTTTAGCGGGAAAGAGGTCTACGATATGGTTAATGATATCGATGTTGTGCTTGGAAAGGGATGTAAGTTGAGAACCCGTTAGAAGAACATGTGGAAGAAGAGATCAATATTTTGGGACTTACCTTATTGGAAGCACTTAAAAGTTTATGATTGCATCGATGCCATGCATGTAGAGAAGAATGTACAAGATAGTTTGACTGGTCTCTTACTGAACATTCGTGATCAAACAAAGGATGTTGTCAACAAACGACGTGACTTAGTCGCTATGATGGACTAGATGCTATGTGAGCCGAGGTGGTAATGATTGTATGTCATCTTGAGAAATATTTCCCTCTGTCATTTTTCGATATCATTGTCCATCTCATTGTCTACCTTGTGAAGGAGATAAAGATATACGGCCTCGTGTTTCTACGTCATATGTACCCATTCGAGAGGTACACAGGTTTGTAGAGGAGATTTGGTAGCTCGACTACGTACTTTTCAAGATCCCTTGTGAAAGAGATAAAGATATGCGGCCTCTTGCGGCAAACATTGACTATCGAATCTTCTCAAGACTCCTTCGAAGCAGTCAGGGAGAGGGATATACTGTCCACGGTCCTATGAAACAAGGAGCACCCGGGACACATGCGAGGCCTTGGCGTTAACATATCTTGGAGGCAGGGATTCAAAAACGACTTCAAGTCATATGAGAGTAAGAAGAGATCCAAGACCGAGCATGAAGAACGATTGAAACAAAACATTCGTGAAGAACTTCAAGGAGAGATAACTGCAGAACATCGAGGAGAGATAACATCATTGAGGGAACAACTGCATCAAGTCCTCAACCAATCGCAAGTTGCCCCCATTGTTGCGGGAGCCAGTCCCCCTCAACGTTGAAGTAGCTGCGTGTCCACGCCACTTTCTGAAAATAGCGATATCCACTTTCCTATCGACGACATCCAGGTAATGTACATCTCTAGAATGCTACGTAGATAAACCTATTTGACGCCTTTGCTAATCATGTATCATTATGTAAGATCCCTCTCTCTGTAAGCTCAGAGTTAGGTTTGTTGGCTTCATTACCGTTGAGGCTGGGCGGGGGATGGCCTATCCTTGCCTACTGGGGATGTTGGTGCATGGTGCCAAGCTAGGGACTGGTTTCGCAAAGGTCCAGGTGGACATGATACATGCATTATTAGGCTGTCCCGCTAGAGAACCCTCAAACGACGAGATTATGATACCATAGGATGCTATCCACATATTCATCTAGTGGCCCAAGAGGGACATTGCCCTAGACCCTAAAGTGTCGTGATCTCCACATGACCTTGCATGTCCAATAGAACCCTCTATGACTCCATCTCAACCTCCGCTTTAGAAGGCCACCGTATCGACTCCCATGGAGACAACGTCGAACAAACAAGAAAATCATGCCGAGTCGTTTCTCAGGAAGATGTATCGCAAGTGAGGCACTAAGACCACATCGAAGAAGATTAAGTCACCTCTCAAGCCCTAGACGTATTCCCTCAGAATGCCGTTAGTCCTCAAGTCACAATTATAGGCCTTGGACTAGGCTACGGGACTTTGCATGCCTGTTACATGCAAAGGTCCAACGAGGGGAAGACAAACTAGCAGACTAGATTCACCGTCAGATACACGAAAGTGCATTTCCTCCATAACTTAGGCTACTTCATCGTGGGCTTCGACGACTTATTCCAACTATTCAACCTCGACGCCTCATTTATACAATGCTGGCCACTGTAAGTGTGTACAATCAAGTTCTACATTTAGATAATATCGATCAATGGTATAACTCATTACTTATGTGTAGATACATGATTCAAGAAGCCCAGTAATGATGAGAACTGGTTGGTTTCCTCGACCCACGCTTGATCTTTGAGCAATGCATCAATAAGAATGCATCCTAAGTCAAAAATTACATAATGACGGAATTGCTTGCTTAGAGCAACAAGGACTATATTCTGGCACCCTACAACCAAGGGTAAACGCTTTACTAATTGCTATACAGGTTTTAGTTGTATTATATATGCAACATGAGCTTAGGTTTAATGACATGGTGACATACATGAGTAGGTGGTACTGGATTCTGATTGTGATTATACCAAAGTGAAACAAGGTAATATATCTTGATACCCTACTCGAGAAAAACCATGACTTCACCCGTTTACAACAAACAATTGACAGATAAACTCATTTCCTTCATACATAATTCTATTGTAGTCTTCTCTTCGTTTGCAATAGCCGAGGCTAACTTTTTGAAATTACGTAGGTCGTTCAGCGCTTACGTTACCAAGGGAGGAAGACACTAGGAATCCAGCGCCACACTGCGACATATGACAATTTTTGGTACCCGCTACAACATAACAATCCTATATCACACTTCGTAATAGTACTTTTAGAACTGACTATACCTATATATGTAATTCTATTTTTGTAGTGCGACCAGCAGCTAAAGGGCAACGTATATGCATTCTACGTTTGCCGCTAAATGCAGGAAATCATAGACGCTAAGATGAATAATGATCTAGAGGTTTGTCAATCTGGCAATAGTTATTTCGTGATTATTAACACACACACACACACATATATATATATATATATATATATATATATATATATATATATATATATATATATATATATATATATATATATATATATATATATATATATATATATATATATATATGCTTACGACTTTACTCCTCTCCTAGTGACAGGGCATGATAATTGACTCAAGTACATTCGATCTTAACAAACTCTCTGAAGTTCGAGGACAAACCTTCTTTATGGCGGAGGTCATTCACCCGAAGGGAGAGTTCAATATCAATAACAATTAATAGATGGTCAACCATTTGATTCAATTGTATTTCATCAAATAATTCATTCAATTGTAATTCATTCAATTATACTTTATTCAATTGTAATTCATTCAGTTGTAATTCATTTGTCTGATCTTTGTAATGATTGTATGTGCTTAAGATCTACAATTATCTGTGATCTGCTTCTTGTTTTCAAAGGATATGACTAGTATGTCTTGAGGTTAGCCCAAAAATAGAAAATATTTTAGCTATTCGAAGAGCTATCACAGACGGTTTGTAACATAAAACCGTCTATGATATTCAAATATCATAGATGGTTATGTTTAAAAACCATCTGTGATATCTGACATATCACAGATCGTTTTTTGTATTAGCCATCTGTGATATATTAAATATCACAGACGGTTTATATTGAAAATTGTCTATGTTGTGACTTATCACAAATAGTTTGAGAGTCGTCTATGATAACCACCTATTATCACATATACAATAAATTAGACAGTTCAAAAACCGTTTATAATGAGAGTTAGAATCGTCTGTAATAACCTTTGTGCAGAAGTGCAATACATAAAAATTGATCAGCAATTAGAACTCACGTTTATTCATGCATGTTCTACCTAGCTCTATTGCTACACGCCTTGTCTTTCGTTAATTTATGTATGTCTAGCTAGCTAGCTCCCTGTGTACTGTTGTCAGATGGAAGAAGGTAAAAAGAGTTCTGCAGTATGCGTGCATCACATCACAATACAATTCACAAATTAATTGTCAGCTTATGTCGTCATGCAGTAGGAGATCAAGATGTATATCTAGGCGAAGGCTACCAACTACCTACTGATCACGATAAGAACAAAACAGATCACGTATTAAGCGACATATAACCAAAGCCAATGCCCCAAATGAAAGGCGATTAATTAAAAAAAATGGAGAAAATGGAGAAAATTTTGGAGCGGTAAAGGCTAATCATATCAATATATAACTGACAAGTAGATGATTTACTTAACATGATACAGAGGTTTCTACTACTTAGTTCTCTGTACATCAGCCGTTGGCACATAGCATAATCACATAACTTTGAATTCGATCTGCCGGCTCAGCTATTTTTAAATATTCTATTTTAAATCTATTTTAAATGCACATAGATTGCATGCTCCCAATATACATGCATGAATAAAACCCAGGAAGAACAGTACTTCGATGCAATGGTATAGCTTCTCAACAAACCTTAGCTTAAACAATCTGTTTATTATTGGAAGCCTGGGTAAACTTTATTGTATGTGCTCGAATACAAGCTGTGTTTTGGAGTCCCAAGATCTTGGAGCGCATGCAGTTGTCAATGTGTGTCTAGTGAAGTCAGATGTCAGGTTCAGTTTGGAATTTAATTTACTGATGCACAGCTGCCACAGATTGCATCTTTCTTGTTTTTCTTTCTCCATATATAAAGTATTCAGGATGTGACTTAGCTTGTTCCATTTAACACTACTGCATTTCTAACATTCAGTTATTAGTATATTGTGACGGCGATATAACTAATATTGTTTTTCAAGTAGTTATCATTTTGTCCGGTGTGTCACTTTGTCGGTAGTTTTTTTTGTCACTGACTTATTCTTACTGTCAGAAAATATTTATATATGACCTAAATAATTAGGCTGCACTAGATTAATAGAAACAGCGCCATATATATGAGGAAAATACTAAGAGTACAATAACCGTTGCTCATTCACAAATAATCGTTGGAAAAAATGTAAATATCGTAGTGTTTGTTCATATATATCTATGTATGTTGCATTTTTCTTAGGGAAGACTATTTCTTTGAACCTACCACCTCTTGGTAGATCAGGGGTCCATTTGGACTTGCTAATGTAGATCAAAAAGACCCATATATGCTCTACAGAGAAGGAAATACAGATACAGGCACACATGAAAAGAACATGCATGCCTTTCCATGCATTTTATGTCTTAATAGGTTAATTATTAGGATGGTAAAACATGTAACTTAGCTTGCATGTTCCCTTGCTTCGTGCCCAATTGTACTCCTAAATTTCTATGTATGTATATGTACAGCGGATTTGGTGTACGTACGTAGATTAATTGTAGGTCCACAGAAGTAGGCAAGTGAGATCCTTGTGTCTTAGAAGAGTAGACATACATAGAAACAAAGGGAAATATAGGCGTTTCTCCGAACATATGGGGCACATAAGCAAATACTCCTAAACTACTATGATTTACCTTGCAATACGGTTTACTGGATTTCTAGGATATAAACTATACAGGTCGGTTCATCAGGGAAGTAAAAGATAGCCCAAATAGGTTTTAATCGAATTTCAGGCAGTTACCTATATAATTTAAAACGGGCTTCATATAGAAATCCTCCCTTTATACAATTCTGAACCATACATGCCTACATGTAGAATTAATTATTTACATATTTTCGTGCAATGCTCCATTGGATTATTTTTAATTTCTACATGTTTTATTTTCACACATTTCCTTTGAAGAAGCATTCAAACAAAAACAAAAAATGCTATATCATAAAGAAAATATGTCAAATGACAATTTCAAAAAAAATGATGCAAGCAAAGTGAACACTAGGATATTGTATCACTAGCACATGTGTTAATTTTTAAAGCGACTCTAGTTGGATAATATACATATTCATAAATCAAATCTAACCATATAGATGTCTACGGTTTGTGCAAATTTTATTTGGACCCAACACACATCTCCTTTGTTCATACATACACACACATATATAGATCTACGACTTGAGACATTATCCTAACTTCATCTATATCGGCTAAAATTATACGTGAGTATCTCTCGAATAGCCAGAATTTAAAATTTTAAGCCAACAGCCATAGCCCAAAAGAACCCACTCGAGAAAAGAGAACACGGTTAAAGATTTGTGAAGAACAAGAGTACATATACATATAAAGAAATATGTAGAAGGGCATCAGGTATCGTAAATGGTCAATTTTTCTTTGAACTCAAAGTAAAAGAGAATCGTATATGGATACATAATACTATTTAAAATCAACAGGCAAATGTAAAAAGGATATAGTTAACATAGTTCATTCAATTCGTCGTGCATGGTGGGCATGAAAGAATGAGGCACTATTGATCACATCAACCTAATGAACCCACCAAAATAACTAAATTTTTTATTAAACTAAAATAACTGAAATGTGCAGTTAGCCCTAGAGAAACCACCACCACAAACAAACTAAGCAAAAGAATGTTGACAATTCAACGTGCCAAAAAATTTTACACTCACCAATCTAAGGGGTCTGTGAGTCTATACACGTCGAGTAGTAACTTTTCTAAAGCATCCATCACCTCGAATCGCATCAGCTCGATCCTGGTAGAGGCTATCTTATCTACGTGTCACTCATTTATCCACACAAATCGATCTAGCTGTGCTTCTAGGTAATTTACTACTCGACGCAACTCGGATGGATAAATACGCACACACATCGATCAAACAATGGATGCGAAGAAATGTACTTTTTTTCCTTGGAGTTAAATTTTAGTTAGTCCCCGTAGTTATCCAACATCGTCTCAGTCAATAGACCAAGCCATGCATGTCACAGCAAAGAAAAATGAAGGTTATCCAAATGCAACCAATAGAACATCTGAAAAGACAGCAGAAGTGGTAGCAATTTACACCTCAGAATGAAGCACTAGCTAGTAATAGCCCAAGGAAGATAGAGAGATCATGGTAGCTAGTACCTTGTGCAAATTAATGGTGTAGTTGACGGCCACTAAATCATGATTCCCTTGTCCTGAAAAAAAAACAAGAGAATGATGGCAAATGGATCGCTCGTGTACCAGTAAGGACCACAGCAAACAAGGTGAAAACGTAATTAATTAACCAAGCAGCTCTCATCACCACAGAGACACAAAGCAAACAAAACTCTGAAGAAATGAGACGAAAGGAAAAGCAAACAGACGTAAGGGAGACAGTCATGCACCCCCCCTCATCAGTAACACTTCAACAGCAGAAGTTACAGGGCCGCTTGTTACGGTGTGTGAGAGAGAGGGAGAGAGCAGCAAGACCCAAAGGCCAAAGTGAGAGAGAAAGACAAGGAGCCTAACCGAAGATGCAAGCCAGATCCGGCAAAAGCAAAGGGAGGCCACCTTCCATGCCAAATATGGCTCATCTCTTAGCCTACTCCATGCACCATTTTTGACCCCAACAAGAACTTGATCAAAACCCCACCGACATGGCCAGCCACCTGCTGAAGAACCTGAAAACAGGCAAGACGATGGGTTAAGATAGAGAGAGAGAGAGAGAGGGAGAGAGAGGATGCAGGTAATTCTGCTGATAAATCCTCACAGTGTTGCAGCGTACTGGCAGTATCTCCATGCTTCGGCTCCCAAGGCAAGGAGTACTACTACTGGAAGAGGAGAAGAAATAACATTTGGGGATGAGAAAAACAAGCAGCAAAGCCAATCATTTATTCCAGTACTACAAAGCCTACGCTACTCCTTACCATTACCACCAGCATCCGTATCCGTCGCCTCGGTAGTAGTTCCCACGACAACTGGACTGAGAGGATCAAAACCAGAGAGAAAAAAACAATATGTGCGCGCACATCTAAGAGATAAGGAAGTGGCATGGTAAAGTGGGAGGAAAGGTTAATTCCTCGAGACATGCGTGTTCTGTCTTTTATGGTTGAGTTTTCCTTTGGATTTCATGTTTCTTTCTTATCAGAAAAACCTAGACTAGAACGATTGAATTGAATCAAATCAAATAAAATTGAATTTATAAAATCACTTGTAAATCTGGATGGAAGGTAGACCTCCGAGAGAAAGAGGCTGACAGAAAGAGGAGCGAGCACACGACGAGGACGACATAGATATTATGCCGGCGATCACACCGTGTGCTCACTCTCTTCTGTCAATCTCTCGATAGTCTCTTTGTACCAGAAGCTCCCCTTGCCTCCCAGACTTATTGCACAATCAACAAAGAACCTTCAAAACTCATCAAATAAGTTACAAACAACCAAAAACCCCAAAGAAAATTTAAAAAACCTCTCAAAACCCAGGAGGAAGGAGAAGAAACGGGAGAGGGTTTGTTCTTCTTGGATGCGGTGAGCGACCGCCGTACTGAAATGAAAGGAGGTCTCTCTCTCTCCGCGTGTGTGAGTGGTTCTTGGAGCAGAGGAGATGGATGGGATGGGTGGTCGTACCCTCCCAGAGGGGAGACCTCGCAAGGTTTTTAAGTACTACTGGTACCACCCCTGCCCCTGCGAAGTAATTCCAATCAGTTGACACTAAACAGTGTGCATCTTTACTTAGTTGATTAATTATGTTAGATTTTGTTGGGAGGAGTACTACAAGCTACCAGTCTCGCACCCAAAAAAATGAAATTAAGGCCCCGTTTGGGAGGGGGGCTAAACTTTAGCCCCCCATTTTAGCTAGATTTTAGCCTCTTCATGCCAAACAGGAGGGCTAAACTGGATGGACTAAAATTTAGCCCCCCTAAATCCATTAGCCCCTCCAAGAGGTGCTAAAGGGGGCTAAAATTGGTCCCGGTCTCTCTTTCCCCGGTTGCCCCTCGCGAAAAAAGAGAAAAAAGAGAGGAGAGGAGGCTACATGCAAGCGCGGACCAGCATGCAATGCAGGGGTAAAATTGACATTTTCAACAACAGGTGCTAAACTTTAGCCCCATTCCCAAACACCCCAAGGGCTAAACTTTAGCCCCTTCATTTGAGTGGGCTAAACTTTAGCTCAGGGCTAAAGTTTAGCCCCTTCCTCCCAAACAAGGCCTAAGCCTACCACTGTTCATAGCAAGACAAAGCTCCAGCTGGTAGTATCTCCAACGAGGTTTTATTAATTTGATTGCGTTGGTTCATTTTTGTTTTTCAAGACCTTTAATTTGTTTACTCGTTTTTCCCCTTGGATTAGTTCTGACTCCTGAGGGAGGTACTCCATGTAACTTAAGGAGAGATGGGCTAATTTCAGAGTATAAAAATAAGGTTGTCGATCTCCATGTCTGACGCTTTGGACGGTAGTTTAGCCCTTGCGTCGAATTATACGAAACCGGCCTGCAGACTAGCAGCGATCGATTGGCTAGAGTTAGTAACTGTAAAACTTCAAATCGGCCGTTGAAATTTTTGCTCCCGGCCGTTGATCTGTTTGGACCTGCTCGATGGTTGGTGAAATTTTTTTTAATATTTTATCCACCTGTCCATCAAATTTTTTATCGTCAGCTCATCAACCTAGCTTCTTTCTACCAACCAATTTAATTACAATCCCATTGGCGGCCGAATTCCACGGTTGAAAGTCTGGATCGATCTCATGCACGGTCTTCTCGGTTATCTGAAGAAGAATTCAAAGATGCTCACCGGCCTCAATAGTCTCTCGGTTGTCTATGGCTTTTGCAGTAGCACTCCTCGTTCTGCATATATAGAAGAAAATGTTCACCTGGACTGTCCTACGTTCAATTGAGAACCGCGATATGATCATGACAGGCACTAATCAAGCCATTTCTTTTTGTTGGGATGTGATGAAAGTAACAAACCAAATATGTATGGAAGGACACATCAAGAAGACTAATAGGCTAAGATGATCAACAAGATGGCAAAACATAAGAATCATGACAACAGTGAGACGGACGAATCAGGTTGGATGGACATCAGGGGCACATGCAGCTGAAAAGGAGGTGCAAATGTTCAGTTATGTCCCCAAAGGTTAAAGAAATTAGCCATGAATTCTTTTTTGCATGGATACGAAAGTTTGTATCCTTGACTTTCAGGGATACAGACTAGTACATCTTGATTTTCCAGCGGTCATGCATCAACTATGCAGATTCCCACGTACACCTGTCACATAGTTTATGGGTTGATGATGAATTAATTTAGTTTATAGGTTGATGATGAATTAATTTGTATTTGCATGACATTGCCTAAATTCCCAGATACAACTTAGGGATTATCGGTATAACACTCAAGTAAAAAAATTCTTGGGTTTCAATGAAATTTTTGGGCCGCTAGATCTAAATCTTATGCATAAGATATCTCCGTCCACCTTCAGTCCCAGTGACTAAGTGACCAAAGATATCTCTGTTAGAATAACGCTTGTATTCATTATGAGCCCAATAAACTAATATATATATATATATATATATATATATATATATATATATATATATAGTGTGGCATATATGCAAAAACCTCTCAGATAATAGAATAAGTACACAGTTATATAAGATATATCTAACACTTCTCAAATTTATGGTGGATCAATAACATAAAGTTTAGAGAAGTGAAAACTATATTAAACTCTGGGTTATGCTTTTATGAAAAAATCTATCAACTGAAACTCGGAAGGCTTAAGGAAATATAGAAGGAAGATACGTTAGAGTTTCATCATTTATTTATAAAAAAACAGAGAGACAAAACCAAGAGAGATTACCACTAGTGCACTGCTAGTTACTGCTACTCCTGGTTACTAGCAGCGCGAGTACTAGCTAGCGCTCAGTGTCGTACCGACGATCTGCCCCAACGTTATCCTTGCAGCGCCTTTTCCGTCATCCCGTACAGCTATCCTCCCATAGCATAGTTTGGGTGGATTCTTATAGTCTATAACTTATGACTTTAAGGCTTTATTTCGATTTCAGTTTTTAATTTTTGATTTATTTTTTATTATTTATAAATTTTGTGTTTTTTGGACTTTTTTGTTGGTTTTTTCTTGTATTCGTTTGCGTTATCCGTGATGAGTTAGCATATTTTTTATTTTTAATTTTTTTTAAATATAATTACGTCAAATAAGTCACCTTCAGCTACATTAAAATTTTAACCGCTATATTGCAATTTCAGTCATACGTTACAGCTTTTCAGCCCAACCAAGCGGAGCCTAAATGTTAACTATTCATGGAGGAGATTATAAAGAGAGACAGCTATATACGATTTTGATCGATATATCTAAAGTTAGAATGGTGTATGCTACAATCAACTAATAGATCTTGTATCAAATAAACGCAACATTTAAAAATCATTTACGGTAAAGAAACAAAAAAGCTATCATGCCCCATCCGACCCACAGCTGCGAAAGGTGCATGCCTCCTCGTCTTCCCCTTTCGAGTAAAGAAGCCATCCGTCCGGGCGAGGAAAAGCGAAAGGCGGGGTGAGAGGAGAGCATTTTTCGCCTGCGCCTCGTCCTCGGGAGGTGACCCCGGGCAATAAAAAATACTGGTGAACAGCGGGCCGTGTCGGACATTCCGCACGGCGTTGTCGTGCCGTGATTGGCCCTGCCCCCCCGCGGGCCCCACCGCCGTGTGCGTGACGGGAACCCTTGCGTGGCAGCGCGTGAGCGGCCGGTGGTGGGCCCGCTGTCCCTGAGGCTTGGAGGCCATGGCGGGTAGTGCGCGCGCAGTACACCGGCCCTCCTCCGGGCTTTTGGCTGCGTGGGAAAATCTTACCTCGATTCAAAGCATTATTAAACAAATCCTTTTTTCTATTTTCAACACAACCTGAGCCATCCGATCGATGGATCGGATGGATGGCATACCAATTTCCATTCGTTTAGTAGAGGAAACTGGTGCTGCGAGCATCACCAACATATATGCATGCATGCATTATCGACTTATATGCATGCACATGGTTCGATTCCTAAACTGACGGACAGCTCGCAGCGAAAGTTTGTACTGTTGCACTGGATTGAAAGTTTACCATCGATGTGATATGCCCCCATTAAAGCATACACATGGCCCTCCCTGTGGACGTCCTATCACTATCAGCAGACCTGGTACTGTTCAAGATCATGATCGGCTTCCGGAACACCTATACAAGATTAACGATAATCTGAGAGATTCACTGATCCAAAACTCCAAGTCTAAGTTAATGATCACATCTCAAGACAGCCAAATAATCAAAATAACACTCTAAAAAAATCAAATTAACACTACAAAATAATCAAATTAATTGATGACTTAAAAATGCTGCATACTTCCCTAGACGATTGCAGTTTGCTACCTGGCACAGATCCTGCTGCTATCTTCCCCTAAATACGCTACTAAACCTCGGATAATTTGAGTACTACTGTGCTTGGAGTAAGTTGTAATGAATATTAATGTGTGCACATTCATGAAATATGAAGTATAAGGAGATATTACAAAAAAATGTGCCATATACAAATAAAGAAACCAAGACATATAAGGAAACAACGAAATCAAACAGATCAATGTATAAGAAAACAAACAGATCAAATCAGATCTGTTTGAGACCGAGGCAGGCAGGCGGGCACGAGCCGGTCGGTGGTGCGGTGGGTGATCGGATGGTGGGTGGTAGGTGTCGGGCGGCCGGACAGCGAGCTCCGGGTAATTGGTGCCAGGCGGCAGGCGGCTGGGTGTTAGGCGACAGGAAGCGGGTGAGCGTCGAGCGTGCCGAGTTGCTGGGGGGTAGGTGTCGGACGGCGATTGCTTCGGGGCTAGGGCAGATCGGTGGTGACCAGAGGACGATGGCGACCCAGAGGGTGGCGGTTTGTCAGTGGATTGGAGACAATGATGGATCCCCGATGGTGGTATGGAAAAAAACTAGGTTTAGTGCCCTGGCTCTGATACTATGTTATAAATATTGTGTGTATATTTATGAATCTAAATGACAATATATAGAAAATATAAGGTGATATTACAAAGAAATATACCATATATAAATAAGGAAATTAAGGCATATAAGAAAACAATGAAATCCTATCCTATTCTACCATATGTCACGGTAATCAATTGGATGATCACATCACAACAGAATATATTCTCGAATAATATTAATCATAGAGAAGATCATATCGGTGCACATCAGACATCCTTGTGAACTTTAGAAGATTATATATTAGATTTATCTGTGGTTAAGAACTGATGCCATAGCTAGATTTGGCCTGATAGATGTAGATTGGATGTGCAAGTGTTATTTTATCCGTGGGTTACGTTATGGATCTACTATTATATTTTGCTGTAAATAATTCCAGATATAAATGACACTGACAGATCCCAGGTGTACTACGATCATATCTTATCTATACGTAAGCAAATAGAAGTACTAGGACAACATCTGGCATCACGTTGTCTCGCTTATTTCGGCTTAACACTACTACAGAAAAGGTCACCATAGACGATTTAAAAACGTTATCACAGATGGTTTTGTGAACTGTCTGAATTTATGGGTCGATAATGTCTGAGATCATCACGCACGGCTTTCGAACCGTCGTGGTGCAAATATCTGAGCGGTTCTTAACTAAAACCGTCTGTGATAGTTATAATCACAGACGGTTTTTAATTAAGAACCGTCTGTGATTTATAAATATCACAGACGATTTTTAGTTAAGAACCATCTGTGATATTCTCTTCTACTCCTAAACTTATTTCGGTTTATTGGGTAGCCTCAGGAAATACTAGCCATGCCTTCTGAAATAAGCAGATCAACATATACATGTATACATCCAATTCACATCTCAATTCATTTCATAAACATAAAACATTCATTTTTATTAAGATTAGAGCCTACCATTACAATATCTCAAAACAACGAGCAGGTTACACAACAAGAAAAGAGAAAAAGCAAAGATCCTCTATGCATTTTCGCCCCTGATGCAACGCTTGAGCTGGATGTCTTTGACGCCCACCATCATCGGCGTTGATTGAGTGTCAGCACGGTTGGCACGAGCTAGTTGATTCTGCGATGTCTTGCCTCCCGTAGAGTTATGCGTTGTCTGCAAGGAGGAGGACAGCAAGGAGGAGGAGAATAGCAAGGAGGAGGAGAACAACAAGGAGGAGGACAGCAAGGAAGATGAGACCAGCAAGGAGGGGAAGAACAGTAAGGAGGAGGACAGCAAGGAAGAGGAGACCAGCAAGGAGGCTGAGTTTTGGTTATATTTATATGGGAGAGGGTGGGAGAGGCGGAGCTACGATCCGTGGGGTGAGGATTGGTCGATTTCTATTGGCTATGATTGGGTCGAGTAGGATCGACGAGCCCACAGATTATCACAGACGGTTCTATATATAGAACCGTCTGTGATGAATGAATATCGCAAACGGTTCGATATATAGAACCGTCTGTGAATTAGAGCACAAAATTTTATATACCGATGCAATATAAACAACTAGTCTGAAAAGAGAAAATAGCAAAGTTTTATATGGCTTATATATACTCATTTGAAAGGTTTCGACGAGATCTACAACTTTTCAGTTGAAGCAAAATCCAAATTCCAAAAGGTAGACCAAGAAAAACGGCAAAAACAGAAACTAAAAACTTATGACGCAGGTTTAGGTCTAAAGATGGCCAATTTTCGGGGTCTTGGAGGGCAACAGGCGCAAGCGTGTTGTTATTTTTGGATCGGGCTCGTCGTTAGCTTTCCAACGAGTACAAGAACATAAAAAACGGACACCGTATGCAAAAGTTATGCCCGTTTTACTGAATGTGTCTCAAAACTGAATCATTCTCGGACTTAAGCGGGAAAATATGAAATTTTGAGGGATTGCAAGGCGGGAAACGTATCGTAGACGGTTTTTATTATAAAACCGTCTAAAAATCGTCTGTGATACTGAAATATCACAGACGGTTTTTATTATAAAACCGTCTGTGATATTCCAGTATCACAGACCGTTCAGCGGTAAGAACCGTCTATGATACTCCTTTTTCCCGCCACAAATACCACAGACTGCCTCCAAATTAGAACCGTCTATAATAGTATACATCACAGACGGTTTCACAAAACCGTCTGTGATTTGACGTCTAGTATTAGGCTTTCTGTAGTAGTGTAAACTTCTGATTTCTGGCTTATTTTTCACTATTCCTATTTTTTTGTCTTTTTCTGACTTTTTAGCTTTTTTGACCTTTTTTTGCTAGTTCTTTTTTTCGTATTCGTTTGCGTTGTCCGTGATGGGATAATATGTTTTTTATTTTTAATTTTTTTAAAATTTAGTTATACCAAATAAGTCACCATCGGTTACAGTGTAATTTTAGCCAGTTATAGTGTAATTTTAGCCATAAACTAGTTTATTTCAGCCCAACCGAGCTGCACCAAAACTCATCTACGCTGACAAATCTGAGTTGGATGTTGTAAATTTTGGTTGAAATTTTGGTTAGTACTCCATGTTGATTTCGTCGTACGAGGTTTAGTTCTGATAGCTACTTTGCTTGTAGTTTTCATTTAGCCACTACCACACTTTGTTTTTGGATGGACAAATCCTCGCCAGCCCTGTTCTTCTAAAAAGAGAAAAGTGTCGCCACACCTGATTGCTCAAAAAGATTTTCAGTATGCCCTTTATGTATTTTTGAGTTAAACATCTAAGCTAAGCCTTTCCAAAAGGAATCCTTTTAATTTTATCAACATCTTTGCTCTACACGCTGTATGCGGAACTTCCAAAGTTTTTTTATATATAATAACGAAGTTAGATATAAAAGGAATGCATATTGTAGGACTAATATAGGATACTACTGAGGAGATAATTCTAAGTACAAGTCAAATTGGTCAAAGTACGTATATGAGAGATGTAGATGTCAATATCCCACAAAATATTGGTGGTGGGATTCAAATCTTGGTATTCACCAAGGAATGCCGTGTGCCATACCAATTGGACTACCAACATTTGGAGTGTTCGATTTAACTAGATCAAAAGTGGAAACAACACTAGTATTAGATAAATGAGAAATTCAGGTACTAACAATAAAAAAAAGGTCAAGTAATACTCCCTCTGTTTCTTTTTAGATGCCGTTTTAGAATACATGCAGTTAACATTTTCAAACTTTAACCACTAATATACACAAAAGTATTTGAATTTGTCATGTGAAAATGATAACTAGATTTGCTATAAATTTTTTTCATATCATTATATTTTTAATAATTTTTACTAACATATAATGAGAAAAAGCAATGGTCAAATGTGTGTATTGGAGACCATGTCGTTGTCCAAAAAGAATAGAGGTAGTAAATACTTTTGGAGTTCCCCAACTTTTGGGTTGATCGCTACTACAAAAGATGATAAACTGAACGTTTACATCATAGACGGTTCCTAGTAACCGTCTGTGCTATAAGTATCACAGACGGTTTATACGAATAACCGTATGTGGTATTTTCACAGACGGTTATTTATACAAACCATCTGTAATAGTACAAGATATCACAGACGATTCTTATCAAGAACTGTCTATGATAATGATAGACGTCACAGACGGTTTTTTATTTAAACCGTCTGTGATATGCTTCCCACCTCGTAATCCCCCAAATTTCATAATCACAACAATCAACTAACTCCTTATCGATCTCAATTCATTTCAATATGAGGACAAGAATTGAACCGATTCAATTAATTAGAATAGAGCAATTACACAACAAAAGAGAAAAGAAGGTATTTGTGGCAGTAGATGGGTTTTACTAAATCAAAAATTGTGATTCTTTAGTTATTTATTTTAGTTACTCATTTTAGATTTGAAATTCTAAGAATTTTGACTCATTCTAAGTATTTCTTATTGCTGAGCCAAAGTAATTGCACCTATTAAAGAAACTAGAAGAATTATGGAAATGAGTTCAAATGGAAGATAAAAATCAGTTGCTAAATGAATCCCAATTTGTTGACCCGCCTGAGTCCGAGTAGGATTCAGTTTTGAAACACCTTCGGTAAAACGGGCATAACTTTTGCATACGATGTCCGTTTTCAACGTTCTTGTGCTCGTTGGAAAGCTACGATGAGCCCGATTAAAAAACGACCCGCTTGCACTAGTCACACTCTAAGACCCTCAAAATCGGCTATTTTAGCTTTAAATTTGCGTTTTAAATTTTCAGTTTTTGTTTTTGCCAAAATTTTTGATCTTCCATTCGGAATTTGGGTTTCGCCTCAACTGAAAAGTTGTAGATCTCGTCGAAACCTTTCAGACGAGCATATATAAGCCATATAAAATGTTGCTCTTTTATCTTTTGAGACTAGCTATTTATATTGTACCGATATATTGTGTTTGTGACATCATTATCACCGGCTGTTTTTGTTGTGAACCGTCTATGATAACTCCTGTTATCATAGATGGTTTTTTGTTATGAACTGTCTGTGATGTCTCTATCATAGACGGTTTGTAATCTGAACCGTCTGTGATGTCCCATTATGTCATCGATCCGCGGCATATACCCTAGGATCCCGATCTCATCCGTCCATTCTCTCCTCATCGATCGGCAGACACCGTTCTCCTCTCCACCTCTCGCCCCTTGTTAACCCCCTCTCCCTACTCGAAGAACCAATACCAGTACTACCCAACTCATTTGTGCGCGACATAGAAGCTGTTAATTTTGTCATAGAAACTGAAAATGGTGTTCGTTGCCTTTTTGTTTCTGCTACTTGAAAATTTTGTTATATGCAAGGGTGGGAAGGGGTTCAATAAGAGCGACTAAAATGTTACTTGAAGCAAGATGGAAAGGAAGAAGGCAATGGCAAATCTACACTATTCTAAGTTGCCGGCATAGAAGCTGTTGATTTTGTCATAGAAGCTGAAAATGGCGCTCGTTGCCTTTTTGTTTCTGCTACTGGAAAATTTTTCTACACCACTTGTTTTAGATTGTAGTTTAATGAAAGATGTGTAAGTCTAGCTTGCATTAGCCTGAAGTTTCTTGTATTGTAAGTATTTTTCTGAATTTGTAGCCGTGAAGCTTATCTTCGTAAAATTGTAAGTGTCCTCTTGTGTATGCAGTGCTATGTGTAACCTGCTCGATATCTTGTGATATTGTAATGGTGGATTCTAATCTTAATGGAAATAGAATGTGTTACTGTGTTTGTTGCTGTATTTGCTTGTTTTCAGATGATATAGTTAACATTTTCTGAGGCTAGCCGAAAAATAGAAAAAAAATAGGTATAGAATGAACTATCACAGATGGTTTTGTGGTGTAAACCGTCTGTGAAGAATTATAACGAACGGCTCGAATCAGAAACCGTCTATGATGGGGAAGTATCACAAACGATTCTATGTACCAACCGTCTGTGATACTCACACATCACAGACGGTTGGTAGCTAGAACCGTCTGTGATGTGTGAGTATCACAGACGGTTGGTAAACCGTCTATGATAGTGTTCTTCACAAACGGTTCTAGTTATAAACCATATGTGATGTATTTATCACATACTCTCACAAACTGTCTGTGATAATCTCTGATTATCATTGACTCATAAATTCCGACGGTTCAAAAAACTGTCTGTAATGACAGTTTTGAACCATCTATGATGATCTTTTTTATAGTAGTGGATTTAGCTTCATATCAAGGCCACTGCAAGAAAAATCCAATTTGTTAACCTTGCAAGATTTCCTTAAAGAATTCTACACTAAACCTGCCCTAAAAGCTCTAGCTCCTCTTAAGATGAAAAACCATCCAAAACTTTTGCGATTTAAGTTGCTGTGAAATCTTCTCGAAAGCTTCCCCTAAAAAAGAACTCGAGAGCCTTACTTATTCACCCACTGTCTCCAAATTCTTATAGTCGTAGCGAACAATTTCCTCTTGAAAATACATTAAAAAAACAACAGTATGGCATTCCTAATTCACATTCGAAAACAGAGTCCTTATGCCGTTTTGGTGCACAAGCTCTCATAATGCGACAGATCAACTATCCCCAGAGCCTCCAATTACAGTTTGACTTAGTGCAAAACTTGACAAAAACTAAATATTGTCAGGTAGAATTACATACGAACAAGAAAGGAAAAGAAATAGAATAATTAGTTTTGTTCTGATCAATTTACCCAAAAGTTGACTTTTGCTGTAAAATTACACACAGCTACATAACAGGTAAAACTATTCAATTTCCTGTTCCACCTGTGACATGTATTAAAACAGCTTGAACCCACCAGCCGCTACATTGTCCCATATGGTGTTCTCCAGAACACTTCTGCTATGCTTTCACCATGTGGCCATTCATTAACTGTTTTAACAAATAAATAACCTCGCAAGATGTTATATAATATTTTCTGTAATACTGTAACTATCTATCCACCGCACGCACAGCGCTGCAATTCCAAACGGAGCCCTGTTGGTTTGAATTCACTAGTGCAACAGTATGTCATATGGACGCACCGATCACACCAACAGTAGCAAGAGTTGAACAATTCTGAAAGTGGAAAGGAAGAGAAAACTCAAGCTTATCTTAGACGAATAATTTTTTTTTCTCTCAAGCTTATCTTTGACGAATATCACATGTCTTGATGTAGCTATCCTAGCAAAACAAATCACTGTACCCATTTAATTAGTGTCTATGGAGCGAGCACTGTTTTGGAACAGTGATGCATGCACCTCGTGTTCAGCCCCAGAAACATCTTTAATCACATGTGTGGCAGCTAGTTGCTTAGGTCAATGCCACAATGTTGAATTATCACTATCTACAGATCATCCCAGTCTTATCCCCACTATCTCCCAATGCAACTAATTTCTTTTGTGTCTGGAAAAAGCTTCAAGCTGCAACACTCATGGCCCTTCTCCTGGCCCTTCTCCAAATTCTGAATCACATGGGCTTCGGACCAAGGTGGCGAGAATGGATCTCGTTGTTGCTCGCCAACGCTTCCTCCAAGATCTTGTTGAATGGCAGGCCAGGAAATGCGATCCAGCTACGCCACGGCCTGAGACATGGTGACCCTCTATCCCCAATGCTGATCTTGTTGGTCATGGAGGTCCTCAACTCCTATTTTCAAAAGGCAAGCTCTCTCTCAGCGTTGTCAGACCTAGGGGTCCGAGGCTTACAAGACCGTATCTCCCTGTATGCCGACGACGTTGTTTGCTTTGTTGCACCAAAACATCAGGACCTGCAGGTTGTTAAACAACTTCTCATAACTTTCGGTCAGGCCTCAAGCCTATGCACCAACTTCCACAAGAGTTTCGTCGCACCCATCTACTGTTCCAAGGAGGAAATAGACCTGGCTTTGCAAGAACTTTCGTGTCAACTTGCCTCTTTCCCTGTCAACTACGTAGGCTTTCCGCTGTCCTTATCTAGACTCACAAAGCCTCAAGTTCAACCTTTGATAGACCGCTTCACCTGGAAACTCCCGTCTTGGAAAGGCAGTCTCTTATCTTCAGGTGGATGGCTCATCGTGGTCAAAAAAGTCCTCTCCATGGCACCCATCTACCACCTCCTCTCGCTCGATTTACCCTTGTGGGCCATCAAAGTAACTGACAAAAGGCGTCGTGCGTTTCTTTGGAAGGGATCAGAAGCCGTTATGGGGGCACAGTATAGTGGCGTGGAAAATAGTCTGCAGGCCATTAGCTTGTGGCGGTTTAGGAATTCTAGACTTCAAGACAATGGGCTACTCATTACGCTTGCGTTGGTTATGGTGGCAAAAAACAGACCATGCACGGGCATGGGCAAACCTTCAAGCCTCGCACGAACTGGTCATTAATGCGATGTTCAAGCGGCCACAGATATCCACCTGGGCAATGGCAGCCACCCACTATTTTGACTGGACAGCTAGATCAGCGGACAATCCGCCAAGGACACAGCCTCGTCCTTATGCAAACTGGTTCATCCGAAAGTCAAGCGAACCACCACGATGGCACAAGGCCTGTCGCTTAATTCTTGGGCCCATGGATTTCAGGGAGCTTTGTCGATTCAAACAATCATTGAATTCTTACACCTTTGGCACAAGATCAGCTCCATCTCCCTACAACCTCACGTCGAAGACCAGGTCATTCGAAAATTGAACTCGTCGGAGGGATACTCCACCAAATCAGCATACAATGCTTTCTTCCTTGGAGGGATCCGCTTCGCAACCCACAAGTTGATTTGGAAATGCAAAGCACCACTAAAATGCAAATTCTTTGCATGGCTTGCTATCCTTGATCGCTGTTGGACAACCGATCGTCTAGCACACCGTGGCATAGTGTTGCACACACTCTGCCCCCTCTGCGAACATAACCCTGCAACAATCAACCACCTCCTCGTCCATTGACATTGGGTTTAGCAGGCCTAGACACGATTCATTCGCCCATTCGGTATTCTACGGTCAATGACAGCGACTCACACCACACTGCTTGATTGGCGGTGCTCACTGCACATTCAGGTGCCCAAGGCTCTAAGAAAACAATTTGATTCTGTCATCATCCTCTTCCTTTGGACCATTTGGAGTGAGCGGAATAGTCAGCTTTTCAATGGAACAAAAAAAGGATAGCACAGCACTCATGGACACCCTAAGGCAAGAGCTCTCCTGCTAGCATTAGGCGGGCTTGGTCACACTCTCGACACCCACGACAGCTACTTCCTAGCCCGCTCCCCCTCAGCCCATGGCGTCGCTCAGTTTCTTTGTTTGATCGGTGGTCGCCTCCTTTTCTTTTCTTCGGCCCCTCTCCCCCTGAGTATTTTGCTTTATTTTGAGCTTTCTAATTCTTGTACTTCATCTAATTTCTTAATGCAATGACATGCAACTCTTTTGCATGTTCCCTTAAAAGCACTCAAGAGTTCAATGTCAAGTGTTGCTTAGGTCAATGACAGAATGTTGAATTATCACTATCTACAGATCGTCCCAGTTTTATCCCCACTATCTCCTAATGCAACTAATTTCTTTTGTGTCTGGAAAAGTTTTAAGAAATCTAGGCAACTACAACGCTCAAGAGTTCAATGTCAAGTGTCAACCATCCCGAAATAGATATATAGCTTCCTCGCATTGGTGGGTTCACCAATGTGAAACCCAATGTGATATAACTTGTGTGAGTAAAGGTGGTTGTAAGATCGAGGAGACCGACTAGAGGGGGTGAATAGACGGTCTAAAAAATATCTTCTAATTATTAATAATAATTCAAGTCTTTTTCTATTTGTCTAAACCAAGTAAACAATGCGGAAGCTTAAATCAATTTGGTTTAGCACAAATAGCTCCTAGATTAAATAAGTTCATCTAAGTGCACCAACAATTCTAGGCTAGGTTAAGGTTTGCAATCCTAGGAAGACAAGCAATTAATTTAATTCTATGTAAGTAATTGCTTGAATATAAATTGAGCACAAGAAAACAAACCACAAATGACACGGTCTCTTTTTATCGTGGTGTTCAGAGACTTGCCGATCTCCCCTAATCCACGTTGAGGTCAGTCCAAACTAATTGGATCAGCTCCACGAATTAAGCCTTTCCACCTTAAATCCACTAGTGGTAGCTCTTTCTCACTCTGGTAGGTGAACTCCAACCTTCACACTTCGCCGGGTCTTCTCACAACCTTTTTTTGAGAAGATCACCGCGCACGACGTATCCAACGCCGTCTAGGAGTGGTAAACTCCAAGAGTAACAAGTCAAGCCCCTCGCTTGACTCTCACCACGTGCAACGAATGCGCAAGTCCACCTCTAGATGCAACGAATGCACAAATCCACCTCTGGATGCAACGCATACAATCTAGATCCTCTCTCCTTGCTCACAAAGTGCAACACATGCACTCTTGAGTGGAGAGCCTCATACTAGCTAAAAACAACAGAAATAAGTAAATCAACCTTTTCTCTAATCGGTCACAAGGGGGTATTTATACCCCACACAAGAAAACTAGCCGTTGGAGCCAAGCCCCTTAAAAACAGGGAAATCGGAAGTAACGCTCGCCAAAGTCCGGTACTTCCGCTTGCCTCTCCAACAGTCAGAGAACTAGCCGTTGTAGTCAAAATCGGAAGTTCTGTCGTTCATTCTTCGGATTACCGATTTCGCAGGGAGGAAAAGACCACCACTTGGGTGTCTCTCTGAAAAAACGTGCCGCAGGAAAATCCGGAGCTTCCGAAGTCCGGTAGTGCCGCGCAACACATTCCGGTACTTCCGTCTTCCGGTAGTACCGCTCACACAGAGCCGGTACTTCTGACGACCAGACGTGCCACTCACATAGAGCCGTTCAGACCACTTGACTTGATGATCAACGTATGATTATCTTTTCTTGGACATGCATCAACTCATGATGCATCTCATTGTTGATGGCCTTTAACACATGAAGCCATCTTCCATCTAGACTTGATGATCTTCAACATATGAAATCATCTCAAGTCCTCCTCATTTGTGGCATCTAACCTATTCATCTAATACATGAAAAATATTTGTCCACAAAATAGTTGCCATCAATTATCAAACTTCACCATTAACTCATAATGGATGGACTAGATTCTAAAATCTATCCTTTTTAGAATTCATGAAAATCTCAATAACATATACACAACAAATGCATACTCTAAGATAAGCTTTTTAAGCAAAGCTTACTTATCCAGTTGTCATTAATCATTCAACAATTAACACATAATGGAGAGATTAAATGACAACCCGAGTGCACATGAGTATATATAAACTACACAAACTATATATACTCAAGAATGTATTTCAAAGTAAAGATCCTAAAAATGCAAATTAAAGAAGGCATTGATCAATACTCATGAATCCTCAAAATATAGAGAGAGCCCCCCTAAATATGCGCATACAAGTGTGATATAGAAAATATATGCACATATTCAATTTGAACTATTTGCAGAGTTCAATCTATATTTTGGATCCAACGAATGCACTAATATATGAGAGTGTGATTTCGAATGCATATCTCAATGATTTCACCGTTTTATCCATATGAGACTAAGTAATATTATAATCAATGAACAAAGTTAGTCACTTAAATGCATTTGTCATTATCACCAAAATCTCATAATGGTATTTGTCATTATCACCAAAACCAAATTAAATGGAGCTTGACGTGTGCGCTTCGTCGCCCACCCTTCGGACTAGCGTCGACGAAGCTAGTGGTGAGACGAAGCCCTAACATGCGCACTCCATCCCCCACCATTCGGATTGGCTCAACGAAGGCGGTGACGAGATGAAGCTGTAGCGCGTGCGGTCCATCCCCACTCTTTGGAGTAGCTGTGGTTGAAGTCGGCGGCGAGATGAATCTAATGCGTGCACGGCTCGTCCCTCATCGGACGAAGCGTCTATGACCATGCCATGGTCGAACAAAGAGTGTACAACCACGAAGTGGTCTGACGAAGTGTCTACAACCACCATGTGGTCGGGCGAAGTGTCTACCACAATGTGATCGAAGTCACAACCGCGAGTTGGACGAAACGTCTGTGACCACAGGGTGGTTGGACGGGTGCCGACGGGGTCGGAAGTCATGACCATTAGGTAGCCGGGCAAAGTCACAACTAGAACATGGTCGAACGCTACCGACGAAGCCAGCGGTAGGACGAAGCCAGCGAAGCGCGCGCTCCATCGCCCACCCTTCGAACTAGTGTCGACGAAGCTGGCGGTGTGACGAAGCCTTGACACGCGTGCTCGATCCCCACCGTTCGAACTGGCGTTGATGAAGGTAGCGGCGAGACAAAGCTGTAGCACACGTGGTCCATCCCCACCCGTCGTACTAGCCGTGGATGAAGTCAGCGGCGAGACGAATCTTGACGCACGCGCAGCCCGTCCCCCGTCGGACGAAGCGTAAGCGTCTACGAACACGAAGTTGTTAGATGAAGCGTCTACGATCACAAAGCGTCGGACGAAGCTCCTACTACGAAGCCTCAGATGAAGCGACTATCGTGACGTGGTTGAAGTCACAACCGTGAGGCAGTCGGACGAAATGTCTGTGACCACGAGGTGGTCAGATGGGTTACAACGGAGTCGAAAGAGTCACCACCATTGGTAGTCAGACAATGTCACGACTAGGACGTGGTCGGACATTGCCGACGTAGTCAGCGGTGGGATGAAGTACTTGAAGTGTGCGCTCCGTCGCCCACCCTTTGGATTGGCATCGACGAAGCCGGTGGTGGGACGAAGCCTTGACGCATGCGCTCCGTCGCCCACTTTTCGAACTAGCGTCGATGAAGCCATGACATGCGCGCTCCGTCCCCCACCGTTCAGACTGGCTCAACGAAGGCGACGGTGAGACAAAGCTGTAGTGCACGCGGTCTGTCCCCACTCTTTGAACTAGTTGTGGTTGAAATCGGCGGCGAGACAAATCTGATGCGTGTGTGGCCCGTCCCTTGTCGGACGAAGCGTCTACGACCACACCGTGGTCGGACAAAGAGTGTACGACCATGTGAGAGGTGCTCCCATGTTTGTGATGAGTAATTGACACGTGTTCTGAAAGTTTGAGTTTGATTTGTGTGGTTCGTGCGTGAGTTTGCGACTAATGCAAATGTTAATTTCATTATCTCGAGCGGTGCTATGTGATGTGTTTTCTTGTCTGTGATGGTTGCAGGACTTTGAGGCGGAGTTGTGACGAGGCACAGAATGACCGGACTAGGCACATGCGGTGCTGAGGTCAGAGCGGTCGGGATGTGCCGAAGACGGCAAGACTCAAAGTGGTTGCGAGGCTTGGGTGGTAAGAAACGAGGAAGCTTCCCAGAAGGTGCAGCGGGGGCATTGTTGTAAATGCGCAGGGCTGCAAAAGCAGAAGCGAATTCGATTCGAGTTAGTGGATAAAGAACAGAAGTTGTTGGTGCTAATGGGTAAAGTGTGCTTATGAAATCATTAGTGGAGACTATAAAAAGAGAGGTTGAGGCATGAGAGCAAAGTAGTAGTTAGGGTTTTGCTTTGTGCTTTCTCTTTTTCTTTGTGCTGTCGAGGGGTTGGTGAGAAGGGCAGATGTTGTTTTGTCTTTGCTCTCTTGTGTTCTTGGGTATGTTCTAGAGTTCTTGATTTCCTACATGCGTATGGGGCTGTAGTTTGGAATGAACTGGTTGTAGCAACTGGTTCTTAATCAATTGAGAAATCTTGTATTTGAGGTGTTTTGGTCTTCAGTTCTTCATCCGAGTTTTTCTCTATTCATATCTTTGCTCCTCCCCTTTTGTTGATTTCTTGATTTTTCTAGTTGTTGGTTGTTGATGCTTTGAACTAGGAATTTTCTCGAGATCACTTGAGCATCCCATTTTCGAGAACAAGAGGAAGAATCAAGAAAGTTCTTTTTGTTTTGAATCCTGTGCACATATGCCTCTGTTCTTGAGTTTTTTGGGTTGGGAGGCAGAGCATGTTTGCCCTCATGGATTTCTAAGAGGAAACTTGAATTTGGAGCTTGGCTTTTTCTTCTGAGATCATCTCCTTGCCAATCCCAAAGTTTCTTGAACCAATAATCCAAGAATCATGAGTATTTTGGATTTTGGTCACCTTCTACTGACTTTTTCCAGAAAATCCAAAATTCCTTTTTCCATTTGATCTTTGTCTGCAATTCCTTCTCAATGAGGTCAATATGCTATTTAGGATGCTGTCCTATTCAATTGACCTAAGAAGAGCAGAGTGAAATTGATCAATTCTCAGTTTTCGGTTCTGCTATCACCGAATTTCTTCGTGCGGTACTACCGCTTTTTCAACGTCGATACTACCGCTCAGCAACTGAGTTCATCGGCGGTACTACCACTTGGCTCGACGGTACTACCACTCAGAGGTACTACCGCTTGGCTCGACGGTAGTACCACTCAGAGGTACTACCGCTCCTCAAGGCGGTACTACCGCATGCTGTCAAATCAGCCCCGAATCAGTTTTCTGCACTGTTTCTCTCTGGTCTTGTTTGCTGATCTTGTTTACAGTTTCCAGTGAGCGTTTACCATCTGTCTTCATAGCTTCTATAGCTATTGGAGAAGAAGGATTTGTGGATACTTGGGGCGGATTTGAAGGCACCATTCACCCCCCCCCTCTGTTGCCATTTCAATCGTACACACGACCATTAGGAAGTTGGACAAAGTGATGACTAGGACGTGGTCAGACGCTGCCGAAGAAGCCAGCGATGGGACGAAGTCCTCGAAGCGCACGCTCCATCGCCCACCCATCGGACTAGCGTCAACGAAGCCGACGGTAGGACAAAGCCTTGACATGCGTGCTCGATCCCTCACCGTTCGGACTGGCGTTGACGAAGGTGACGATGAGACGAAGCTGCAGCACGCACAGTCCGTCCCCATCCTTCAGACTAGCCATGGATGAAGTTAGCGGCGAGACGAATCTGACACGCGCATGGCCCGTCCCCTGTCGGACGAAGCCCCTATGACCACGATGTGGTCGAACGAAGCATCTACGAATATGAAGTTGTCGGACAAAGCGTCTACCGCGAAGCGTCTAACGAAGCGACTATCGCGATGTGGTCAAAGTCATGAACGTGAGGCGGTCGGATGAAATGTCTGTAACCACGGGGTGGTCGGACGGGTGCCGACAGAGTCAAAAGAGTCACGACCATTAGGTAGTCGGACAAAGTCATGACTAGGACAGGGTCGGACGTTGCCAACAAAGCCGACGGCGGGACGAAGTCCTCAAAGCACGTGCTCCATCGCCCACCCTTCGTACTGGCATCGATGAAGCCAACAGCGGACAAAGCCTCCGCACTACGTCGCCTCCCTTTGGACTAGCGTCGATGATGCCGGCGGTGTGAAGCCTTGAAGCGTGTGCTCCATTGCCCCCCTTCGGACTTGCGTCGATGAAGCTGGCGGTGGGACGAAGCCTTGACACGCGTGCTCAATCCCCCACCGTTTGGACTGGTGTTGACAAAGGTAGTGGCGAGACAAAACTGTAGCGCGCGCAGTCCGTCCCCACCCTTCGGACTAGCCGTGGATAAAGTTGGTGGTGATCCGAGGTGCTCGTGACACAAGCGCTCCGATGGTAGCCCTCTCTAGCGCCTTCCCTTTCGCAGCTTCTTGCGCGAGTCCCCACGGACGGCGTCAACTGTTGTAACATGGCTACAACAGTGGGTATAAGGTACTCTTCTCCATAGGAGATATAGCCAAGAGAACTAAGGAGAGAGAGAATTGATGATAAAATAAGTGTATCTCTTCCCTCATGCCCCTCTTGGGGGTTTATATATACGAGTGGAGTAGGATAGAAAATTCATATTCTACCCCTTAATAATTATAAAAGGCTTAATAATTACAAATGGTAGGGGTATATTGGTATATTTCTTTATACTATTAGACCTATTATATATTGGGCTAGTTGCAAGGTATATCGCGGGAGTTGACACACCCCTATAACAAGAATAGATGCGATATTAACAATGTGCGTGCCATGAAAATTAACTCTTTTTCTGTCGTAGTGAAGAAAGCAAACAGATAAGAGAAGAAAGAAATATGTTGCATCCAATTGCCAGTAAGATAACTTTGGCCGACTGACCAGTCAGGTCGGGGAAAGGAAGCAGGATCAGTGACGTAACTGTCATTGAAATGTTAACCACTATTAACCAAAGAAAACCAGTGTTACCTTACCCTCCTACCAAAGCCACTGCTTTGGTTTGATCCCTCTTTTCCAGAGACACAATTTGCTGACAACTGACACTTTTACACTTATTCCCCTCCCATTGAGAAGCTAACCTTCTGACATTGAACTGAACGGCAATCCACAATAGCTAGGACCACCGGCAAGACGCATGGCAGGGACACCAGCGATCCATAATAAGAGGTCGAGCAAAATGCCTCATGAAGATTGCTGTAACATCCTAGAGTTCAAACCAGTTTAGATCTAACCCTATTTTAGATAGATCACACATACATAACAACCCACTTGTACTTTTGTCCTTGCTTCGCGTAAAACGGTTAACCAGAGGTTGCTACCATTGGAAGGCCTAGACTTATACGTTAGTGCTTCTCAAGCTAAACTAGTAAGGTAGAACTAATTCTACAAGGGGCGAGGTGTCACATACACCTCCCTCAAGGACTCGACGTTCTCGTCGGCCCAACATACCCACATTGGGGCAAAAGATCAGGATCTCCCCTCTTGACACATGTCTATGTGTTCAGTGCCAGCACATATGATATGACGTATATCCACTTTGGACCCACACGCGCCATGCGTCATATGCCTGCCGCCCTGACCCGCGCGCGCTCATGTAACCGCGAGAGTCGGTTCTGATACTATTTGTAACGCATAGGGTCCAAACCAGCTCAGGCCTAACCCCATTCTGGATAGGCCACGCACACGTAGTAATCTGCCTGCACTTTCGTCCTCGCTTCGTGCAAAACGGTTAACCGTAGGTTGCTACCATTGGAAGACCTAGACTTATATGTTAGTACTTCTCAAGCTAATTCTACAAGGGGCGAGGTGTCACATACACCCCCTCAAAGGATCCGACGTCCTCGTCGGCTTAACATACCTATATTGGGGTAAATGATCAGGATCTCCCCTTTTGGCACATGTATGTGTGTTCAGTGTACCACATATGCTATGCCGTGTATCTATTCTGGGCCCACACGCGCCATGCGCCATATGCCTATGCCCTTGACCTGCATGCGCTCATGTAACCACGAGGGTCGACTCTGATACCATTTGTAACGTTCTAGGGTCCAAACCAGTTCAAACCTAAGCCCATTTTGGATAAGCCACGCACACGTTGCAACCCGCTTGCACTTTCATTATCGCTTCGCGCAAAACAGTTAACCAGAGGTTGCTACCATTAGAAGGCTTAAACTTATATGTTAATGTTTCTCAAGCTAAACTTGTAATGTGGGATTAATCTACATCTTTATATACACACAAACCTGTGGACCATATTCTACACGGACCAAATGTCACAATTGCATCTCGCTGAGCGCCCCACAGAACCTACTTGCACCAATTACAGACAAGTGGTCAGAGTCAAGATGGTATACCACTAAATAATTTCTCCCAGGACCTATACGTACGCTCAGTCTAGTTGCTCCATTCTGGAGCACTGGACCGGAGCAGTAGTAACTTACAGGAGAAAATCTTGCATCAACGTGGTGGGTTAGCTTAGCTAGTGTGTGACTAAACTCAGCAGACTGTGCACTGTGATAGAAATTGGGAATAAAAAAAACTACTTCAAGGAAGTGATGTCTTAAATAAACTTATAAATATCAGCTCGACTCGCATGGCCACATCGGACCAACTTTACTATAACTGAAAAGCGAGTAAATATTTCAATTGAAATTCTACTGCACAATGTAAATACCAGCAGAACAATCAGCAGTCATGTTGACTTACACAGAACAAATTTATGTGCGGTGTCAGCTTTCAAGCAAAGTCGTTTTCAGTAAATAGCTGCCACATATATCAGCTCATGAAAATCAAGTGCCCGTAGGATTTTCCGATTGCCAAAAAATGATTCGAGCAAAATCAACTTCAGTTGATGTGGTGAGTAAAGCAAGCTTTACTAATAAATTACAAATATAAAAAACACAATTTACAGGCGTGGCTTTTCCACCCGATTTTTTTTTACTTCCGTAAAGTACAGCTTACAATCTTTGGGTGGATAATTCGCTGATTTCACCCTCTTGACCAAATCAGCAGACTGCATGATCCTACAGGTTCAAGTTCTTCAATGAAAATAACTATACAGGCACCAATAATTCTAAATAAAATCATACGCTGACATGGATAATATAGGACATAAAAGATCAGTGCAGTCCTGCGACAAGATCAAGACCAAACAAACAAGACCCAAAAAAAAAGGACAGGGATATAAAGAATTAGTAAGGGTAATTAGAAAACCAGGCCAAGATCTCATACCTTGGTCAGATGTTCTCATCTTCCCACACACCGTGGCTGAAACTGCACCTGCGCACCTGGCTGAAACTGAAAAACTATAAGCCTGTTTGGCCGACTGCAACTTCAAAATCGGGACTCCAGTCAAGCTTTTTCTCCCCTGCCCCATCATCATTTCCCCCTTTCCTTCATCTCCTACCTTTGGCTCCTCCTAAGAACCAAATTCCCTATCTGTTCACTGATTCGTCATCTCATCCTCTTCATTTCCCTTTTTAGGAAATTTCTGTCACTTTCCTTGTTTGCCTCGTCTGTTCAACAAACATGTGAAATATTAGTCGATTTTTTCTAACAAATATTCCTCAATCGACTCAACTAGCATGAAACAGAACAACAAATCCATGATCCCAAGATACTAGAAAACTATTAGAAATTGATTGGTTGTTTTCTAAAAGAAGGGATAGATTCCATTTAGCAATCTGTGAGAAATACCACTTGGAACAAAAACAAGGCTAGGGCTAATACATTAGCCATGACTCTCAAGCTCATGGATTGTACTAAAGGGAGAATTTCTTGTTACAGAATTAACAAATATCACCTGATAATACATGTTTCCAAGGAAATAAAGTATTGTGTGTTGCTATAATCTATATGCACAAATATAGGGGAACAATTGGGGGCTACTATCATCGAGCTTGAACTCTAAAGCAGGATGTTGGAGCTTAATTTATTTTCTTGAGTGAAGAGCTAGTCAACCTTGTGTGAACAAAGAACTGCCGACATGCATGCGAATGCTTAGTAATTAATGAGCTGTATCAGAGCTCTTACACCTGATATTTCTAGGACATGCTTGAGCTAGCCGATATGTTGTATGAACACAAGCAGCCAAGGTTATTAAGGTGTCAAGCGACGCTTAGGTGGTAAGGCGCTGAGGAGATGTATGGCGTCGACGTCGCCTTGCCAGGAGGGTCTATGGCGTCCGCCTCACGGCGAAGAAAGGAGTCGGGACAGCTGAGGCGGACACCCCAAAAACACGAAAAAGCAAGAAGAGAATATAAAGAGATGGGATGAGAGGGGGGCCAGCGGGGGAACCTGTCACTGTTGGGATACAGGTGGGCTACACTAGCACATATTATAATTTGTTTACCACGTAAACCAGGAAGCCATGCAAGTAAGAGATTATGGATCATTACCACTAGACGCGTAGTGCAGCGGAAGTAGGGTTGAAGCAGCTGATTCAAAGAAGAGCGCGCGGTGTAGTGGTAGTAGTCGAACGTCCTCCGTTCAAACGTCTCCTCCTCGTGATCGTCTCGATCAACGCCGCAGTCATAGCAGCGCCTCAACCGAAGTCCACATGTCTAGGGATGAAGCACCGTGCGTCGATGTGCTAGCACCAGCGTGCACGGCAAGAGATATGAGAGGTGTCAGCTAGGGTTTCGACATATGTGTTTTCGGGATACTTCCCTCAGCTCCCGCACCTCTCCTTATATAGCCTCCAATCAGATCCATATCCGATACGAGTAGAGATCGAATCCCACTCGAAAACTATCATCTGACCCCTTATCATTCTAGCACATTAAGTGTGTGACTCTATAGGTTCATGTGTATTTGGTCATGGGCTGAAAACCCTTTTCCGGCCCATAAGTTAGTAGAGGTCCCTAGCAGGATATAACGACTCCCAAACACACATAAAGATCATATCGGACGAACCTATATAATGCTTATGTACCAATCCCTTTGCCTCATGATACCGGATCGAACTCAATGTGAGAAACGTGCCATCCTATGATAGATCGATCCTTCACTCCAACCTGTAGTGGATTACTCAGTTGTAATTGACTCATCAACCACATTTGGCATGGCCATATACTTTCTTAATCCAACCACATCGAGGGGCCCAGAGATATCTCTCCTGTTAGATAGGAGAGGCAAATTCCATCTTGATCGGTCATATTCCTCCGCATGTTTTATAGCATACCCTAAAGCTACCTTTATTACCACTTAGTTACGGAGTAGTATTTGGTAACCCCTAAGCAAACTATTACACATGTAGGAAACAATGATGACCTCAGGTCTAAGGATCCTACATACACTATGTATGAGACCAACTGATGACACTTAAAAATATAACAATTCTCACAATATCACATGATGGTTCAATCCAACATCATGCTCTCTAACACGTGTCCACATTATTGATTTGATATCTCATATCCATGATCCATGAAACATGATCATCAATCAATACATGTGCTGATTTATAAATCATAATCGTCCCACATAATGATATAAGATTAGGGATAATTTAGAATAACAACAAAATATGAATAAAGAGTTTCACAAACAAATCACATACTTGTTGATCAATACGAAAGATATTTATTCAAGGGACAAAATAACATTTTATTCAAATGTTCATAAACATAGAAGTGATACAATCATCTTCATGATTGCCTCTAGGGCATATCACTAACAGTCACGTGAAGCCATGAATGTCACACCCTAGCGCCGCCTCCATCCCCGTAGCACCACCATCCCCGAAGCAGCATGCCGGCGGCCATCTGCTGCAGTACCGTTGCCATGCTGCGCCACCGTCCCACCTCCATCCCCGTCATCTTCTCGCTCCAGGTATGCCCTATCCCCTCTCCCCGCCTCCACCTCCTCTCTCTCCCTCCCCGACTCCCCTCCCTCTCGACCTCCCCCTCTCTGCCGGCCTCCACCTCCCCTTCTCCCTGCCTCCTCCTCCTAGCCTCCACGGCTCCATCTCCTCCCTCCTCCCGTGCTCCCTCTCCTTGCCGACCTCCACCTCCTCCCTTCTCCCGCATCCCCTCCCCCGATGACCCGACCTCCCGCCTCTACCCTCCCCTCCTCTCCCCCGTCCCACCCCTTCTCTCCTGATGGCTCGCACTCACAGAACGCCTGGAACATTAGAATTTCCACAATCTGTCTCGATGGCCAGTGTTGTCTGGAAGCTACGATCCACTTGGTGAATCTCCGCAGAGGAATCTTCTCAGCATCCTCCAATGCCTTCAGTTTTGCATTATCCATCTCTGATACCGGCTGATTCAATGAAGACTTAGTCATTTTTCTCGTGTGGTTAGATGAGATTTGGAAAAGATTGAGGATGACCTAGCCGGCGGCGGAATGCTCGAAGTGGATCGGAGAAGGGGAAGTAAGAAGACTTAAAGTTACCTTGCAGTAACCTTTTATAACCTTTGTAAATCAATTACTTGTCTTAGGAACCGAACAGTTATCTCAAAAACTGCTTCAGCAAACAGGATGGTAGAAATCAACGGAATTATTCCCTTTGAAGTCAGTTTGTCTTCGCAACTTAAACAAAATTACCTTATTGACCAATCTCGCTTCTGGTCGATAAGAATCGAAAAGGCTTTGCTTTTGACCATGCCCCGTCTATGGCATCACTTTCTCAAGTTAGTTATTTTCACTTAAAGTTAGGGGGCTAGATGATGGGGATATAATAATACTCTAATTATTACGTCATTATATTCTCTGAGTATACCCCTTATCGCTAAGGGAGAGACTTCACAGGTGTAAGTTCAAGGAGGACGACTAGAGGGGGCTGAGTAGTCATTTCTAAAAATTCTCTTCCAAAATAATTCTATTTAAGCTATTTGGCTAAAACCAAGTATATAATGCAGAAGCTTAAATCAAATTGGTTTTAGCACAAACAAAGTCTAAAACAACTAGGTTCACCTAAGTGTACCAACAACCTAGGTCTATGTCAAAGGTTTGTAATCCTATGATGACAAACAATCAATTTAATTCTATGGATATAAATTGCTTGAAAGTAAATTGAGCATAAGAAAATAAACCACAAAGACACAATATCTTTTTACCGTAGTGTTCGGAGACTTGCCGGTCTCCCCTAGTCCACGTTGATGTTAGCCCAAACGAATTGGACCAGTTCCATGAATTAAACCGAAAAACCACAATCCACTAAGGTTGCTCTTCATCCACTCTGGAGATGGCGAGCACCACACCAATCATAATTAGCCGGGACTACTCACAATCTTCTTTGAGAAGCTCACCGCGCACAATGCCTCCAACGCCGTCTAGTCCCTCACTTGATTCTCACCACGTGCAATAAATGCACAAACTCAAATAGACACTAAGTCCAACGTTAGATGCAACACATGCAATCTAGATCTCTTCTCCTTGCTAACAAAGTGTAGCACATGCACTATTGAGGGGAGGACCTTACACTAGCTCAAGAGAGTGAAAATGAGTGAAGCAACAACATCTCCAACCGGCCATAAAGGGGTATTTATACCCTACACAAGAAAACTAGCCGTTGGAGCCAGACCCCTGAAAATCAGGGAAATATGAAGTACAATTGTTATACGGTCGGTACTTCCGCTCCCCTTGCAACGGTCAGAAAAGCTAGCGGTTACAGTCAAAATCAGAAGTTTCACCGTTCATTCTCCAGTACTTCCGATCATCGAAGCACAGCTCCACACACGCGGAACTACCAATTTCGCGGGGAGGAGAAGACCAATACACATGTGTCTCTTTGGAAAAAACGTACCGTAGGAAACTTCGGAGCTTCCGAAGTCCGGTGGTACCGCGCAACACATGCCGGTACTCCCACCTTCCGGTAGTACCGCTCACACAGAGTGGGTACTACCGATGGCCAGACGAGTCGATCACACTGAGCCGATCTGACCACTCGCATCCGGTAGTACCGCGCAACACATGCCGGAACTTCCGACCACCGGTAGTACCGCTACACATAACGGTAGTTTTGATTTTTCTGACAAGTGCAGATATCTGAACAGATTTTGCAAAACATATTTGCAAACTATAGTATCATACACACAAGAATCAAACAAGATTCCCAACAAGTTGCAAAACACATTTGCACACCTAAATCACATGCCACAAGGATTATATATGAGCTTCAACCATTTGCAAAATGCATTTGCACATATAAGCCTCATACAACAAAGAGTAGGAAACATGGATTTCAAACACTTGCAAAACACATTAGCTATGTATAGTTCCATGTTACAAGGATTTCACATATGAGCTTCAACTATTTGCAAAACACATTCACAAATATAAGCATCATGCTAAAAGAGATAGAGAAAGTGAGATTAAGCTATCAACACATGATGAGACTCAAGCTACTAGGCATGACCCATCTTAATAGTACGGCAACCTATACTAGCAACCTGGTCTTTCAACCAAACACCAAGACCAGTAAAAGACTAGGAACACATCCTTAGCCCTAGCTAGTCACACCTTTGCCTTGAGCATGATCTTGAAGCTTGATGACGCACATCATCACTTCAAGTCCGGATCATCGTCTTAACATGCATTAACACATGGTGTATCCACTTTTTGAACTCCATCAACACATGATGGGTTTTCACATGACTTGATAATCAACACATGATCATCTCCCCTTGGACATGCATCAACTCATGATGCATCTTCTTCTTGATGGCTTTCAATACATAAAGCCATCTTCTATCTAGACTTGATGATATTTAACACATGAAGTCATTCCAAATCATTCTCATTTGTGGAACCTAACTTATTCATTCAACTCATGAAAAATGTTAGTTCACAAACCGATTGCCATCAATTATCAAACTTCACCATTAATACATAATGAAGGAACTATACTCAACAATCTTCCTTTTTTGGTAATTCATGACAATCCTAACAAATAGTGATATAGAAATATTGAGTTGCGAGTATACAACATGTACGCAACACTTGCATACTCTAAGATAAACTTTAAGCAAAACTTACTTATCTGATTGTCAGTAATCATCTGACCATTAACACATAATGGAAAAGTTAGATCACAGCCTGATTGCAAATGAGTATATATAAACTACACAAGTTATATATAATCAATGGATGTGTTTCAAAGTAAAGATTCTAAATATGTATATTAAAGAAAATATAGATCAATATTTATGAAACCTCAAAACATAGAGTAAACCCCCCTAAATGTGTGCATACAAGTATGTGTAGTGAAAACATATGCACATATTCATTTTGGGCTTTGTGGAGTTCAATGTATATTTTGGATCCGAGGAAGGCATTAATATATGAAAAATGTGATTTCGAATGTATATTTCTTTGATTTCACCTTTTTATGCAAATGAGACTAAGCAACAACATACTTACACAAACATATTAGTCTCGCATATAGATTTGTCATTTAATCATATATTTGGATGTGAGAAATGCAACAAGTTTATAAGAAAGATATTGATGCATACCTCAGTGATTTCACCTTTTTATCCAAATGAGACTAAGCATTAATATACTTAAACAAACATATTAGTCTCACATATAGATTTTTCATTATCACCAAAACATCAAAATAGTATACGTCATTATCACCAAAACTAAGTTAAACAGAGTTTGTTCTTTCAACAGGATCGTCATAACTCTTTCTACGATAACTCCTAAGTCGTAAGTCCTTCTACGACCATCTAGTTGTTAGTCTTTCTACGACCACTCCTTAGTTGTAAGTCCTTCTGCAACCATCTAGTTGTAAGTCTTTCTATGATCACTCTTTAGTTGTAAGTCTTTCTACGACCATGTAGTCGTGAGTTCTTCTACGGCCACCTTGTGGTCATGGACTTTCCTACGACTAGTCTATCTTCGACTAGTTTGTCTACGATAACCTACTACATAGTGGGTCTGTCTGACAGGGTAGTTAGAACGTGCGCTTATTTCTAAAAACTGCACACGATCTCTTTCTGACAACTACCACCACATGACGAGCAGGGCACCGCGTCTCTTTGACAATAACATCCACCAGACAGTTATCTCCTGAAGCGTTGAGACGTTTTTGGCGCAGGACAATGGCCGTCGCTTCGTCAACTATATAAAGGTTAACGCTAGGGGAAAAGAGGGAAAAAAGACCATGAGATTAGGAAATAGCACTAGGCATTTCACAGTTGTAATCAATTCTGATGCGAATCCTCCTAGCAAGCTAGTCGAACCACGTTGCTTTGGTCCTGATCTTTCACGATACGCCTTGTTGGATGTCCTCCTTGTTCTAAGGTTCTTGCAAACCCAAGTATAGCATCCACCTCTAATATAAGCCTTCTCCCACGCACACCACAGCACGTGAACAAAGGGTAGAGAAATCAAAGTTTCAGCGAGTAGAATCCAACACCACAATTGGATTCAACACACCAAGAGCAATTCCTCGATGGAAATCTCAAGAACACGCCAATAATGGCCACCAAAGCTTGGTGATTTTTTGGTTTCTATTTCTCAATTCATAGCCTAGGTTACAATGGGGCTAAGGCCCTGGCCTTATATTGGTGCACAATACATCGCCTTGACTAAAACTCACGTATAACCTGGCCTAAGGTCGAAACAAACTCCAATACGAACTAAAAAGAAAATATCTAAACTGCTACCACTGGATTCTCTCTCAATTTTCAACGTGAACATGATGATTCCATGGCTGAAACCTTATCTATTGTGTGGGGCCTCGAAATAGCTTTCCAACTGTCCGTTTGTGAAAGTTATGGACGTTTTAGTATCGGTCTTGCCAGCTGTCCCAATCCGAGTCCGAACCGGCCTCAAATCTTTATATGTTTTATTTTTTTGTTCAAGAGGCTTCTAAATCCATTTGAAACCTGAAAAAGAATCCTTCTCAACCATTAGAAAGCCATGGTGTGGTCGGATTTTACCCTTACTTGTATTGCAATACTCGGACTCTTTATGTTGGCAAGTATCGCGTGTCTCTCCGGACAGCTCGTACAGCATACAATGAAATTGCCATAACTTTGTGTAGGAAGCTCCAATCAAGTGTCGTTTGATTCGTTGGAAAGTATACTTCATTAGCTTTCCAAATATATATTTTGTGCACATTAGAAACCTCAGAATTAGCATTCAAAACTTTTCGAACATTGTGCTTAGAACTGCAAGCATTAACCAAAGTTGTAGTGCTACTTGGTGCCACATCATCCTCCCCTCCTTGAAGCAAAGCCATCCTCGACTGGACCCTTGGGATCTTGGCTCTTCTTGGCTGTAATTTCTTCATCAACATGAATAGCACCCTCCAATTTTGGTTTCAACACATGCTTCTTTCCCCATGTACAAAAGTGTATGTGTTGGACCGGCCCTCATGCGTAGCATTGCGATCATATTGCCATGGTCTTCCCAACAATAACCCACATGCATCCATTAAAACTACGTCGCAATCCACCTTGTCAACACAGTCACCAACAACAAACGGAACCCGCACCTTGTAAGTTATCTTTAGCCTTCCGGAGTTGTGTAGCCACTCCACATGATGTGGTTAAGGATGCCTCCACGTGGACAGCCCTAAAGCGTACACCAAATCTTTGCTAATCACTTTCGTATAACTTCAATCATCTATGATCAACTTGCATGCTTTATCTTTGATCTTGCACTCTGCTTGAAAAACACTTCATCGATGTCCTTTTATTCCAGTTTCTTTACTTTGCACCTATCAGACCAAAAGATTAACACCATTCAATTCTGGATAACAATAGATAACATCCTCCTTGGAATCATCGGATTTTTCACTTTCAGAATCACTAGTAGAACTTGTTGAATCATAGCCATCTTTACTGAGAAGCACTCTTCGTTGATTTGGATAATCACGCATCATATGACCTCTTCCTTTGCACTTGAAACACTCAATTTCTCTTGCACGAGCATTAGAAGACAAAGTAGAATCAGTTTTAGTTGCTTCTTTACCTCCATTGCTTGCCTCCTTTGAAAGAGCCCCATTTGAACGGCTTGATGTCGCCACCATGGAGTGAACCAACATCGTCGCCTTGCTGTGATGGACGCCTCCATGGGTTTGTTTGAGTATTAGGATGTCCACCCTTAGCTTGTTTGCGCTTCAATTGTTGTTCAGCACGTTTGGCTTAATACACCAAGTCTTGGTGTTGTAGTAATGGACCATCTTCACCCTATCTTGTACAACCTCATTCAACCCATTAAAGAAACGTGCTATAGTAGCCTCATCATGCTCCTCTGTTCCTGTACAGATCATCAACATCTTCATCTCTTTATAATATTCATCAACACTAGAGTTACCTTGACGTAGTTGTTGTAGCCGGTTGTACAAGGTCCTAGTGTAATGCGCCGAAACAAAATGCCACCTCAAAATATTCTTCAATTGTTCCCAAGTATCTGGACGAGCTCCTACGCAACACAATTGATTCCACCAAACAAGAGCATATCCGGTGAACTCAATTGTCGCCAACCGAATCTTCTTATCCTCAGTATAGTGATGGCTATCAAAAATTTGTTCGACGCGCATCTCCCACTCCAAGTACTCCTCTGGTTCAGCTTTACCATTAAATGATGGGATAGAAATTTTTTTCCGCCCAATTCCATCATACACGGCAACACGCTGTGCAAACCCAACACCATCACGCATACCTCCACCACGGGCAGCACCTCTGCCACGCATGTCCCTACTACGGTCAGCACCACGGTAGTCCTGAGTATAGCGCGGTTGTGGAGCAAAGCCCGTTGCACCATCAAAGACCTCCTCGTATTCATCGTCTTCATATCGTGCACACCGTTCGGGATATTGAGGTCCCTGTTCAGCATGCTGAAATTGTGGTGGCTGGTTGCGTATCGCCTCCGTCAACGCGTTAATTCGTGCCCCCAAATCATCAACCTTGCCTTCAAGATTCCGGTGATAACCTAAGAATTAGTCATGTGTCGCTTCAAGCTAGTGTCGCACCTCGGGCAGCAAAAACGCCGCATATTGGGGCGCCTCCCTGATTGGCTCAGCATGATTATATCGCGCCTCACCATCTTCAGTCTTCATAGAACCCGCCATCAAGAAAAATTCAGCAACCTCGTACCGTGATCAACCACGCTCTGATACCAAGATGATACAGATCCACCTAGCAAGCTAGCTGAACCACGTTGCTTTGGCCCTGATCTTTCACGACACGCCTTATTGGATGCCCTTCTTATTCTAAGGTTCTTACAAACCCAAAAACAGCATACATCTCCAAGATAAATCTTCTCTCACGCACACCACAGTACGTGAACAAAGGGTAGAGAAACCGAAGTTTTAGTGAGTAAAATCTAACACCACAATTGGATTCAACACACCAAGAGCAATTCCTTGATAGAAATCTCAAGAACACGCCAACAATGACCACTAAACTATAGTGATTTTCTGGTTTCTATTTCTCAATTCATAACCCAAGTTACAATGGGGCTAAGGCCCTGGCCTTATATTGGTGCACAATGCACGGCCTTGACTAAAACTCACGCACAACCTGGTCTAAGCCCAAAACAAACTTCAATACGAACTAAAAAGGAAATATCTAAACTGCTACCAATGGATTCTCTCTCAATTTGCGATGTGATCATGAGGATTCCATAGCTGGAACCTTATCTATTGTGTGGGGCTTCAAAATAGTTTTGCAACGAGTCTAAGAACGCCCAAATCAGACTCCGTTTGTGAATGTTATGAACGTTTTAGTATCGGTTTTGCCAACTGTCCCGATCCGAGTCCGACCGACTTCAAATCTTTATATGTTTTGTTTTCTTGTTCAAGGGGCTTCCAAATCTGTTTGGAACCTGAAAAAGAATCCTTCTCAACCTTTAGAAAGCTATGGTGTGGTCAGATTTTACCCTTACTTGTATTGCAATACTCGGACTCTTTATGTTTGGCAAGTCTCGCGCGTCTTTCCGGACAGCTCGTGCAACATCCAATTAAATTGCCATAACTTTGTGTAGGTAGCTCCAATCAAGTGTCGTTTGATTCGTTGGAAAGTAGACTTCATTAGCTTTTCAACTATGTATTTTGTGCACATTAGAAACCTCATAATTGACATTCAAAGCTTCTTGAATATTGTGCTTAGAACTGCAAGCACTAAGCAAAGTTGTAGTGCTACTTGGTGCCACATCAATTTTTCTTAGCAATAGTTACACAGGCCATAGCGTTATTATTCTTTCAGGAAAAGGCCCGAAACTGTATAAAAATTCTTGTGTCTCTACTCTGCATATTTATAGTCCGAGTCTTCTAGAGTTTCTCCGAATCCAAACAAATCATACGTAAGATCGGTATTGAAACACCGACAGCTTCCGACTGTGGCTATTGTCTGAAATTGCACTATAGTGGTTGTTAGTTTTTTCTGAGTTATTCAATTAAAGAAAACTAAGAAAATAAATTAGAAACTCCATTATATCTTCAAAGACAATAAAAAAGAGGAAAAAGCAAAAGCAAAAAAGCAAGATAAACTAAAATTAAAAATTGACATGTCTTAGGGTCTGTTCTTTTTAGCTTCTAAAAACTGCTTTTTGGCTTTTCTACAGTAACTACCTTTTAAACAGAGTATGTTTTAAAGATAGGGTTTACTAATTAATTGTAGTACATACTTACCGACTTTATTTATATCGGCAAAAACTGCACGTGAGTTTCTGTTACTCTGTAATCTCTCGCACAAATAACTTAAAAGTCACAAACCACAGCTAAAAACATAAACTTTCACAAAAAAAAACAGGCCCTTAAATAATTTTAAGCTTAAATAAATTAGAAGCCGGAGAAAGCCGGCTGTCGAAATCACTTAGGGCGGGCGCCTGTGTGAAGCATGTGAGCTTAAGCTGCGCCGTACTACTACAAGTTTTCAACACGGGGGCGCGCGTCCACAGCCCCGCGCGTTCACTCCCGAGGCCACATGCAGGTACAAGGGAAGCATGTGCATGCATGCGGGAGGAAATAAAAGAAAAGGAACAAAGCCGGTGGATGTACCAGTACGGACACTGTCGCCTTTCCACTCCCATCCCCACAGGACCCGAAACTTTTCTACGTACGCTGGCTCTAGCTAATTGCACGGGCGGCGTACGTGCACGCCACGGACGGCGTCGAGGCCGCGGGCCACGTCGTGTACGTGACCGACTTTGGGACTCTTGCCGACGCGCACACAGGATCAGATCCGCAGATCCGCTACTGTGCCAGCGCATGGCGAGCGCGTCTCGAATCTCGAGATGGCGTGGTGGCGGCGCGCTGTTCGGGCGCGCAAGCGGAGCGACCGACCGACCGACCGACACCGGGGCTGGGTCCCTGACGCGACTCCGATCGACTACGCAGTCTACGCACGCAAAGTACAGCACGCACCCAAGTGGCCAGCTTTTTGACCGGCCTGCCCGCCGTGTGCCGAGATGCATGCATGCACCTACTAGTGTACTAGTCTGCCAGTATCTTCCCTAATGCAGTACTGTAGTTTCACGACCAAGCTTCCTGTTTACGCACGGAAGCCGATCAAGCGTGAACAACGGGAGAGGGCTAGATTTATTTTTTTCTCTAATATTTAGCACCTATTTTCTCTCACTCCTAGATAAGCCGCCACTGATCAGCACCCATTTCTCTCTCTAATTTTTCTCTAAAATTAGAAAGTCCTCTTCATCCATTTTGTTTCTCTCTAATCCACGGCCACTACCACTGCTACAAAAGAGATTATACTGGACGGCTACATCATAGATAGTTCATATGAACCGTCTGTACTGCAATTATCATAGCGGTTCATACTAACAACCGTCTATAATATTTGTACAGACGGTTATTTATACAAACCGTCTGTGGTAAAGCAATACATCATAGATGGTTCATATTAATAACCGTCTGTGAAAATATCACAGACGATTATTAGTATAAACCGTCTGTGATATGTGCATTATCACAGACAGTTCGTATAACAAACCGTCTCTGGTAATGCCACGACACCGATCCGTGGCATCTCCCGCAGGATTCTGATCTCACCCGTCCATTCTCTCCGTATCGAAAGGCAGACACCAGTTCCTCCCACCTCTCGCCCCTTATTTATTACTCCCCTCTCCCTTTCACTCCGAGATAAGTTCTACCGACTGCTCCTAGCTAGTTCATCCACTCTTAGCTTGTTCATCGACGACACCAACTACTGCCGTGATCTAGCGTCTCCGTTGTGACACCACGGTCGACTGCACAACACATTCTTTATCGTAAGTGTCGTAAGTGTGTTTTGTGCAGTCTCACCGTCGTGACACAAAGGTGATGCTACCGCCGCCTCTCCTTCATTGCAAGGCACCGCAGAAGCAGCTAGCTACCAAGACAGTGCTCAAGTCGGCGTCAAGGACATCAAACTCGCGCGCTACTAGGATCTCTCCTTCTATGTTTTTGCCATGGGTTTGTAGGATTAGGATGTATTCTTGCCATGTTTAAGAGTTGAGTTTGTAGGATTAGGATATGTTCTTGCCATGTTTTTGCTATGTTAGATGGGTAAGCTGCTTATTATCTTGTGATGCTATAATGGTGGATTCTAATGGAATGTGCTGTTATGTTTGATGTTGAATTTGCTTGTTTTCCGAGGACTTTCGAGCAAGGACAACAATGCATTGAGGTAAGGATGAAGTAGACGAAGATTGACAGGTGGACCGTGTAATTTTTCTACTGAGTTGGAGTTGAATCCTGAACTTGATCCGGCTCTAGGATTTTCTTGGCTTATCTTACCATGCTCCAACGGTGGGACGGTGGGACTCCAGGCATTACGTCGAATCTGTGGACACATTACATATGCATAATTACTCTAATTTGTTTTGGAATTGATTATTTCTACAACAAGACTACAGCGGCGCCGAATTAAATTCGTCCGTACTTCAAGCGCCCACAGGTCTGACTTTCCTTGCGCCTCTCTCTCTCTCTCGCCCGCCCTTTTGAGAGAGAGAGTTACATAGTCGTACGTGCCTTGCATTTCGTTTAGAACAAGTGAACAACGGAGCATCGATCGCCCAGCAAGCAACCGTTTTTGGGAAAGAGAATAAAAATAAACAAAGAAGTTGCTTGCGATGTGTTCCAAATATCAGCAGTGTACTCCTACGTCAATGGAGTATTTGAAAACAGTACTCCAAATCAAAACAACTCAACAACCACGCGAGCTTCGGCACGAGAAACACAAGTTCCACGTGCTCAAAAAGACGCATGCGAGGCAAAACTAAGGGTCTGTTTGGTTGGGCTTTCTGAAAGTGCTTTTGCTTTCAAAAAGTTAAAAGCTAACCAAAGGGGTGGGACTCCACATCTGCTTTTTGAAAAAAGCTGCTTTAGATCAGTTCTATTTTCACAGCAGCTGTAGAGGTGCTTTACCGGCTGTGAGCAACATTCAACAAAATTACCCACCTCTGCCACCGCGTGAACGGACCGACGCGTTCACCCTTTTCCTCCACTCGGCTCGCGCAGGCGCGTGAAGGGGCGGGCGCTAGGGTTCGCGTGCCCGGCGACGACGCATCTCCGGTCGCTCCGCTCCGCTTCTCCGGAAGACGTCCTGCAGCCCGGCGCCCCAAGATCGGCATCCCTCCAGTCGGCTCGGCAGGCGCGTGAAGGGGCGGGCTCTAGGGTTCTTCGTGCCGGCGGCGGCGCTTCTCCGCCGCGCCTCCGCTCCGCTTCTCCGGAAGCCGCCCTGCAGCCCGGCGCCCAAGATCGGCATCCTCCCGTCGGCTCGGCAGAAGCGCGTGAAGGGGCGGGCTCACGGTTCTTCGTGCCGGCGGCGGCTCCGGCCGGCCGCTCCGCCCGGCTGCGCCCGCTCGGCTTCTCCGGCCGTCCTGCAGCCCCAGCTCCGCGCTCCGCTCATTGCGCCCGCTCCACTTCTCCCCAAGCCGACAGGTTCGATTCCTCCCCCAAATTGCATGATGCAGCATAAAATAGATCCATGGTTAGCATGTAGAACATCAACATGGTGTATATGGTGTGTAGCATTGAATGAAATTTTTTTTGTTTGATTCAAGAATGGGTGATAAGGCAGGTTGGGGTGATGCCTTTGTGAGGCATTTGATTGATGTCTGCAAAATAGAGATAGAAGCTGGGAATAGGCCGATGGGAATTTTCACTAAGACTGGTTGGAAAAATCTGGTATGTAAGTTTGAAGAAAAATCGGGTGAGAAACGAACAAAGAAACAATTGAAGAACAAGTTAGACAATATGAAAAGGGAATATACATGGTTCATGGAATTCAAGAATTACGCCACTGGGCTTGGATGGGATGAGGCAAAGCAAACTGTTGACTGCTCTAAGGAATGGTGGGATGAACACCTTGCGGTAAGATATGGTGTTATTGTTCATTATTCTTTTTCCATGATTTGATATGGTGTCATTGTTCATTATTCTTTTTCCATTTAATTTCAGAGATGCAATAATCCTAACAATGGAATCAAATGCAACCATGTGAGGTTTAGAAATAAAGGGTTGAAGCACCTTGATGATCTGCATATGTTATTTGACAAGGTACATGTTAGTGGGGCTAGTGCATCCTGTCCTGGAGATATATCCTCTGATGAATCAAGTGATGAGGATGTGGCTGAGGTACAAGAAACTCCCGATAATGATGATGTAAAGCTGGCTGCTTTGAAGAAATCGAAAGCAGGAAAAAAGAAACGCAAGGGCTCCTGTTCTGCTACTGAAGAGAAGGATGAGAAGAGCCCATTTTTTCGACTGTACAAGAACACATGCTTGAAGATAGAAACTGCAGCAGAGAAGATCTCCTCAAGTGTTGAAGCATCATCAGCTCCTCCAACCAACCTAGTCCCTACCATTGCAGAGGCCATGAAGATGGTGAAAGATTGTGGGGTGCAAGAAAGAACTGCTCTAATGCACACAGCCACCTTCCTGATCGTCAAGCCTGAATTTAGGGAGGTCTTTAGCTCTCTGGAAACAATTGAAGGAAGGCTCGATTTGATTGAGAGGGAGCATGAAAAGGAGATGATGAAGCGCCAGTGAACCAATTACCTTTTTTAGCTATTTGCTAGTGAAACAATTGAACCAATTATCTGAGAACAATGTTGAACCTATGTTTACTTCTCTATTTGCTTCTCTATTTTCTATTGTTGTCCAGAGTATGTATTATTGTATGATTTGCTTCTCTATTTTCTATTGTTGTCCAGAGTATGTATTATTGTATGATTTGCTTCTCTATTTGCTTCTCTGTCTTATTGTATGTTGAACCAGTATTTACTTCTGTCATCTATTTGCTATTCTCTATTCTGTCATTTATTGTATGTTGAACCATTATTGTATAGAGTATTCTCTATTCTGTCATTTATTCTATCATTTATTGTATGATATTGTCCAGAGTATGTGTTTTTTGTTATTTGGCAACTGTATCACATTTGGAGCTCCTTAGCCATAAATTTAGGGTGAAATATCCACACTTTTAACAGTGAATTGACATTCTCTGTTGCAGTTACGCTTGCCACCAGTGTGTTATTGGTATAGATTGATGGACTAGAACCATAAGTTCCATAGGCACCAGGGGTTACAGCTGAGTATTGTCCAGAGTATGTGTTTTTCTCTATTTACTTCTGTCATCTGTCATCTGTCATCTGTCCAGAGTAGATGGATGATATTGTCTCCTTGCTGTCCATATATTGTGTAGATGGATGATAACTTGGAAGATTTGGCCAAACAAGGGCAAAAGGGATTACTCCTGCTAGCTGAACTTTCCCAGCATGCTGCTGTTATTGGTCAAATGGGCAAACTGTACACTGAGCGGTATTTGCACAAAGGTGAATACAGGGAAACACCAGAAACTGGAATTCAATGGGTGATGAGGTGCTTGGGTCGTCCGAGGTACTTTTATAAGATGTTTCGAATTAGCATCGAGGTTTTCATGGCACTTCATGAGTTGCTAGTCTCGACCTACGGTTTGACCTCAACTAACAATGTTTCATCCATTGAGTCATTGGCGATGTTCTTGTGGATCGTCGGAGGACCCCAATCATTTGCACTAGCTGAAAATCGTTTTACACGGTCACTTTGGACAGTTCACACCAAGTTTCACGAAGTATTGAAGTGTTTGCGCAAGTTAGCTAAGGGCAATATTAAGCCAAGAGATCATACTTTCTGTACGGAGCATAAAAGGGTCAAAGAGGACCGTTTCTGGCCTTACTTCAAAGGCACTATTGGAGCAATAGACGGTTCACATGTTCCAGTGGCAGTGCCAACAGAGGAAGTGGTTAACCACACATGCAGACATGGATATACATCTCAGAATGTGCTAGCTGTTTGTGACTTTGACATGAGGTTTATCTTTGCGGTTGCTGGTTGGCCGGGTTCTGCACATGACACACGGATCCTCAATCATGCATTGGCAAATTTTCCTTCATTTCTCGTGCCTCCTAAAGGTATACATGGTTCCTTACTAAGTTAGCAATACTTGTATTATTATTTGCCTTTGCTGATCTGCCTTTGGTTCTATAGGAAAATATTATCTCGTGGACTCTGGTTATCCAAACCGAATAGGGTATCTTGCCCCTTTCAAAGGAAGCACATACCATATACTAGAATTTCGGCATCGTTCTGGGAATCCTCCTCAAGGGAAGTACGAGGTGTTCAATTTCTTGCATTCATCCCTTCGAAATGTCATTGAGCGGGCTTTCGGAGTCTTGAAGCAGAAGTGGCGTATTTTGAAGGGCATGCCAAGTTTCTCAACTCGTACTCAGAAGCATATCATTCTTGCTTGTCTGGCATTGCATAATTTTATTCGTGATGACAATTTGCATGATATGGAGTTCGATAGATGTGATGCTGATGAGGAGTACTTGCTAGAACAGACAAGTGCCACGGCACAAACACAAGGAGATGAGAGTCCAAATGTGGAGAATGAGGATACCATGAATACCATTCGCAATAGGATAGCTGATGCTTTGGTTAGTGCAAGAGGGGGATAATTATATTGACGGTGGACATCATTATATGAGCCCTATATCTTTTGTAAAATGCTACCATTCTATTTATGTGGACCATATGTTCATGCTGGATGCAATGACGCTTTTCTAGAGAACATCGCTTTATTGTTTTCCTTGTTATACCAGGCAGTATTGTTCCTTTTATTGCTGGAGTAGAAATAACATTGCCCTGGTGCAAACGAGACACAACAAACATAAATAATCTCTGCAGTCCTTAACATGTGAAATAAAATTCCTCTGAAATGGTCATTTTCCCTTATAAAACTCCTTAACATGGATGCAAAACTTAGAAAATTTAATTTTCCCTTTCTAAAATGGTCATTTACATGCGAATCAGTGAACAACATAGTGTTTAAGGATCAATTTGCATATAAACAGTCTCTCAGGCCTTCAGGGGCATTACATGTAATTCTTACCAAATCTACAGTTTCACAGCTGTTTCAACCAAACAGCTTTCAGCTTTTCTCACAGCTCTCAGCCCACAGCAGCTTTTCCACAGCTCACAGCCCACAGCAGCTTTTCCACAGCTCACAGCCCAACCAAACAGACCCTAAGGTTCCTGTGCTTGCTACTGCTTTTGTTCACCTACACATTTTTTCTATAGTGTAGCGCCCGTGCCTTTCCCTGTTTGCTCTCGACCACCCTTACCCTTAATTAGTTGGCTATTTTAATTCGAACAAGAAGTGGTAGTTGGCTTTTTTTTTCAACGAAAGTAGTTGGCCAGTTGCTTACATGCATGTTCTTGTGAGGTCATGCACAAAACTAGTATGAATATTCTTCGTCTCATAATCCGTCATCAATGCACGGAACCATGTTTGCTTGTTTGTTAATTATGGATTTGTGCCACACTACTACAGAAATCAGTATTACAGACTGTTCAGAAACGTCATCACAGACGGTTTTCTGAACCATCTGAATTTTATGGGTCAATGATAGAGAAAGTTATCACAGACGGTTTTCGAACCGTCTGTGATATGTAAATATCACAGACGGTTTGTAAGTAAAAATCATCTGGGATATATAAATATCACAGACAGTTTGTAGGTAAAAATCGTCTATGATTATTATATATCACAGACGATTTTTAACTAAAAATTGTCTGTGATATTTATATATCCCAGACGGTTTTTACTTACAAACTATCTGTGATATTTACATAGCACAGACGGTTTTTAACTAAAAATCGTCTATGATATTTATATATCCCAGACGGTTTTTACTTACAAACTGTCTGTGATATTTACATATCACAGACGGTTTTTACTTAAAAACCGTCTGTAATATTCTTTACTACCCATAAATCTATTTCTGTTTATTGGCTAGCCTCAGGAAATGCTAGCCATGCCCTCTGAAACAAGCAGATCAACAGATAACATTTATACATACAATTCACATCTCAATTCATTTCACAAACATAAAACATTCAATTCTCATCTCAATTCATTTCACAAACATAAAACATCCAATTCACATCTCAATTCATTTCACAAACATAAAACATTCAATTCACATCGCACTTCATTTCACAAACATGAAATATCCATTTCGCAAATCATTTAATTGAAATGAAATAAAATATTCATTAACAAATGTACAATTACAAAAGATGTACGTTGCATTTATGAAATATCCGGAGTGATAAGAACAATAAAAAACCATTGTGTGTTGTGGAACTCTCCATCTGGGTTTATGACGTTAGCCACCAAAAAGTACGCCAACTCTCCTCGAATTTGTGAAAGGTCGGGTTGTTTCAATGTAGTTGACAGGATGGATGCAGCCTGTCAATAGGAATATCAATGTGCGTATATATATAACCTGATAAGTATGAAGTAATTATGAAAAAATTGACAAACCTTAGAATTGGTAATCCTCGAGGAATCGAGGAGTGGGTTCATATGGTAGCACACGTAGAATCCACACGTGTTGCTCGGTGACTGTTGGTGGCACTGCAAAAGATGGAATGTGTTAATTCAAGAGGCATTACTACCAACTATTGCATTGGATTAACTAATGTGTAATAGCGAATACCTTAAAGTTTCGATCATGAGCCAGGCCTTTGGCCCCTTGCGTGAAGATACATGCCTTTGCAACATACATCGCGAATGCCCTAACACAGGTGGATTGTCTTCTCCGCCACAGTTCTTTAGACTAACTAGGCTGCCAAATACAAAACATCGGTTCAACTGCGAGGTAAACACACAACCTACCTTACAAGTTTGAGTGCATATAACTAGGCCTACTCTACTCCATTATTCGCTGGAACACAGAAATGCATCGGCCTCAGAATGTGGATTCTCTTCCCGTGCCATTCATACTTTTCAATCCCGTTCTCAGGGGCACATGTGACTATTCTAGTAGCACATCAAAGGAACAAGAATTAATTGAAGAAACAAACAAACATACTCCTTGGTAGGGGTGGGAGTGGTTCGGCCTGTTCCATAGGTCACCGATCTAGCCCCAAAAAACTAGTTATATGGTCAAAGGTTCGACTCATCAGAAGAATCGGTCTAATAGGTTTAGAATCAATAGTTTAGAACCTATTGGTTCCAGGGGCTCTAGTGAATCGAACCTTACACCACATCGTCCTCTCCTCGGCCTCTTGTTCCTACGCTCTGCCGCCGCTCACCCATCCTGGGCTCCTCGTTCCCACACGTTCCTGCCGCCGCTCACCCATCCTCGGCTCCTTGTTCCCTCGCTCCATCCGCCGCCTTCCACGCGTCGCCTCCTCCATCCTCCACCCTATGCGTTGCCGTTGCCATCCTCCATCCCTACATGTTGTCCCCATTCTCCATCCCTACATGTTGTCCCCATTCTCCATCCCTACCTGTCTAATTGCGTTTCTTTGCATGTTAGTTTGATCGAAGCGCACGCAACAGATGCCATTTTAGTTGTTGCATTAGTAGATTTCTTCAACTGTTCGTTTGGGCTACTGCGACAATTGTTCCTGCGAGTTCGATGGTATCTCATGTTGTCATTGTGGTGTTTTTATTTCTTGTAGTATTGCTACTCCGGTTCTCTTTTATGCATGGCATTTGAGCTCTATTTTGGATACTTGTATGCATGGCATTTAGGTTCTAGTGTGTATTCTTGTCCCTTTTGCGCAATAAAGATGGCACCTTTTGAAAATTTGGTTGATACACATCCTTATGTGATTTCACTGTGGAATTGTGTTTCTCGGCTTGTCAATTGTGTTCCTTGTTCCCTTTGAGTTGGGATTATTGCTCTTAGCTATCATGTTAGTAGGCTCCCCAAATCGTTCATTTGCAAGACTATTATATCCTTGAAGCTCCAGATTATCATCATGTTATAGTGCATTGTTGCATTGTTCTTCGCCTAATTTCGGTACAAAACTTCTCCTTTTGCATTGTTACTATGCATGATGCACTTTCTGGGTTCCTCTTCTGACATTTCATCTCGAGCAGATGATGCCTGATTACAAGCTTTCCTTTGGTTATACTGGCTATTTCTATGCATATGCATTTCAGTAGTCTTTTATTAGAGGTTTTTGCTCATGACCAGAATATTAATAAGTTGTTTGGGATTATAGGGACTACGCGAGGCACCTGATAAGCCTCCATTCGATGACACCAGAGATCAAGCAGAAGGTGGTCTCTAGAAAGTATTCCAATCCAAAGCTCAAAGCTATCTTGTGTGCCTCTACTCTCTAGCCAAAAGTTGCTTCTAGTTCAAGCGCTTCTCGTCTCATTGGCCGAGTGTAATTGTTGTTGTTGTTATTGTTGTTGTGGTGAAATTCATCAATCATGCTGTAACGCCCCCATTTCTAGGAGCATCGTGATTCTCTCACAACTGCCCAGAACTGTTTAGCTGTAAGGTGCTGTGTGGAGAACAACCCTAATTCCAAACGTCATCTACTTCGTAGTATTCCTCCACGTCATCCTCGTAGACTTCCTCATTTTCTTGCCACGTACTAATAATTAAATAATTAAAGAGATATAGGTTCAACATGATCAAAAACATGTGATTTGCCTTGCAGATCAATATATTCTACAAGTTTGTATTCTTCTGATTTTTGTGCTTGAACATGAGCTTCTCCTTCCAGGACTAGTTGGTCTATGATGTTGTGTGCTAGCGCAAAGCAAAAGAAATAATTCAATTCCGTGCTTGAAGGATTGAGCTAGGAATAAAAAGAAATAAAATCCAGAAAAACCAAATAAAATAGGTTTAGGGTTATAGGAGTCTGGTATGGGGAAACGGAGCCGAGAAATGGGTAGACGTGTTCGAAACGGTTGAAATGAATGTATATGTGTATTCTAGGGTTTTGTGAACAGTAACGGGTTTAGGTATTGTTCATTGCGGATTTTCACTATTCACACCGGGTGATTACTATTCATGTCGGATCTATTCACTACAATAATGAATAGTAGAAGAGGCAACCCAATCTGCTTGTTTATTTGGCCGACTACTGTGCAGCCCAAAGCCCAACATTGTTCATCTCCTACCTCTGGTCGGCACTATAGTAGCTAAGAGCAGGGGAAGAAAGCGACAGTGACTGGCGGCGCTACAGGGTTTTTACGATGGCATCTGAGGTCATGGTTGGGTTCCTGGTGCCATGAGGGTCCCATTTTTGTGTCGGCGATGGCTAAAAATCAAGCGACCGCCGGCGGCGATGTCTCTCCTTCTCGAGACTTTTGAATGGCACAGAGGGTAATAGTGGGTTAATGGGATAGTAGCATTAGGGTTTGGGTATCTCCAGGGTTAGAGGAAGCTCAGGGGAGTGGTGGCTCGGGTCGGGGTTGGTTGAGTTGGGCTGTCGATGGTGGAGGGGCTCAGCTAGGCGTTAGAGCTAGGTGTCGGGGAGCTAGGAGGCACTGGGTCCTAAGGTAATGCTTCGGGGATGCTCCTGAGAGCTAAGGGTGTTATAGGCAAGTGCAATTGAAAAGCAATCGACTAGATAACTGGAATTAGAAATTGGCTTACTTTAAGGTCTCCGGGTGGTCGCCGGTGATGCTCCAGTTGAGGGCTCGATCGGGGGTGTGGGTGACCTACCTAAGCATCGATGCATCTCTCAGGAGGTGCTCGGGAGTTTAAATAGGATGGGAATGGCGGTTCGGCACAGGGGCAGGGCTAAGGGCGGTGGCAGCGCATGGCAGGGGTTGGGAAGGCGCGGGAGGGCGTGGCGCGGTTGACAGAGGGGAGATACGGGCCGCCTTAGACGCGGCATTGCGGCGGTCAAAAAGTGACGTGATGTGTTAGGTCAGCTACGAGAGGGTTGAGAGAGCGGAAAGAGCAAAGAGGATGGTGGTGAGATAGCCATAGTGGTTTGATCAAGTGGTAGCTGTGGCCATAAATGAAGGGGTATTAGGTGTGGGAGTCGTACGCTAGCCTGGGAGTAGCTGGCAGGACGAGCGAGGCGTTTTGCGGCACTCTGCTGTCGACGGTGAGAGGGCAGAGAGAGCAAAGATGGCAGAGGTGGCGGCAGGGTTTTGCTGGAGCTTTGACATGCGGCTGGCGCAATTAAGAAGGTGTCAGGGTGGGAAGGGTGAGGTGGTACGGTCTCTGACCAATTGTAGCGGCGTGACAACAGCGGGAAGAAACGGGAAGGTGAGATGGCGGTAGTTTCAGACCGTGAATAGTGCGCGCGCAAAAAAGACTGAAGGGAGCGATGCGGCAGAGAGATCAAGGTATGGATGGCTAACTGCGAGATTAGGCCAAGATTCACAGGAAATCAAAATCTAACAAAAATTCAAATTCTTTTTGAATTTTCGGTTTTGTTTCACGTACCATCACTTTGATGTTATCTTATATATGCTTGTGCATTCTGTGTATTAACAATGGAAAAAAGAGAAAAGAGGTCGATTCATATGAATCATTAAGTCATTGGTTCTATTCCATCCATACGAGATGGATCAACCCGTTTCCCCAAGAATTGACTCGGTGCGCAAGGGTTACTAGGGGCGGGTCGAATCGCCCCGAGCGACTCCCATCCCTACCCATTGGCGAGCCGCCGCTCGAAAAGTCTCGTGACAACTGACACGAGCAGATGGTCTGCCTAGCTAGTAGTAGCTGCTGCGCTGTGTGAACGCATGCGTCGCAAAATGGGTACCTCCTCCCTTCCCCTGTTTCTTCTCTGGCGAGACGGTGACAGATCAAATCTGAAGCAGGGTCTCGAATAACGGAAGGCAAGACTAATCCAACCGACTGACGTGCATGCCCTTGACTCATGGAGATTGAGAGGTGCATGTATCATTGGTCTTTGGTCTACGTACGTGGCTGATGGAGAAGACCGACGACCGACTCGATCGTTCTGGTGCAAGTGGACAGTGGCGGCTATGAATAGCGGATCTTATTCGTTTAGGTTTCAGCTTTTTGATTTTTGATTTTTGATTTTTAATTTCTTAATTTTATTTTTTTAGTTTTTAGTTTTTAGTTTTTTAGCTTTTTTTCTTATATTCCTTTGTATTATTTATAATTAGATAATTTTTTTATTTTTATTTTTTAAAATTTAATTACACGGAAAAAGCGACTAACAGCTACAGTGAAAAAATATCAAACAGTAGAAAAAAATTAAAAGTTATAAATTTCAATCCAAATAAGAACACCCTAAATTTCCACAATACGGCTACTGTGCCAGCATAAAGATTGCCCAGGAAAAACTTGCCCGTAGTATCGGGGAAATATTACTGCATTTGCCTTAAGCATTTTTTCCCTTGACCTTGAAGCCATTTGCATCTGCCTATCGAGGCGAGGGATAAAAGCTCAAGACTTATGAGCTACTTTATGAACTTAGCTATATTTTCGCAATTTAGGTTTTTTGAGCTGTTTTTTTTCTTTCACAAAAGTTTAAAAATACCTAGGCCTGAACTATTTTTTCCCCTTGAAAATCAGAAATTACTCAGGCCTAGACAACATTTTCCCCTTGAAAGTACATTGAGCTAAAACCTGACAAAACTCTAAAGAAATCTACTCATGCAAACCCCGTTTTCCATTTTTTTATCTTTTTTAAACAGTCTTTTTTCTTTGAAGTATGGAGATCCCCATTTCATTTTACATTTGAAATAACTGTCATCCAAGCCCTGGTTAAAACCTGGACCTGTATCTGAGGACCTCTCACGCAACAAACTATCTAATTCAATTCCTTCGATTAAAAGAAAATGAAGTTGCATAGCTAGCTGAGGTTGACACGCACCGTAGACCAGCTATTTCAACGTGATATTCGGAAAACATTATCGTATTTTGAACAGAGCCTTAAACCTTTTTTTCTGTTGACCTTGGAGCGATTGGTATGACAGCCTATTGAGGCAACGAATAAAAGCTCAAGACTTTTGAGCTACTCCAACCTGTACTTGCTATTTTCTCAATTCAGGTTTTTTAGGTGGGTTTATTTTTTTCGACAAAGTTAGGAAATACCCAAAACCTGGACAGAATTTTGTCTTAGGAAATAGTCCATATAATACCCCCGAACTTAGCTCGAAAGTCCGTTCAACACCTCAAACTATAAAACCGAACATTTGGCTCGATCCTCGAATTTTGCAATCTAGTTCAAATAACACAATAACCCGGTTTTGGATGGTGGTATTGTCCGCATGGCGCAATGAGTGAGCAGTTTTATCACATAGAATGACACGTTGATCAAGTTTATGTGAATGATAGGTGGGCTCATAAGACCTTATCTCCTAAATCAAAATAAAGAGGGAGGAAACTACAGGATGGGGTGCATGGAAGCATGGCTAAGAACTCGGTAGGGAAGAAGTCCTTATGGGCTCTATATGCCACTGTCCCAACTTTACCAGTGTGTCATTCTAGTGGCAAAATCATTTATTTATCATGCCATAGGATAATACTACCATACGAAATCAGGTCAAGATATTATTTGAACTGGATTGTAAAATTCAGAAGTTAAATGTCTGGTTTTATAATTCGGAGAGCTAGATGGACTTTCAAATAAAGTTTATGGTGTTATATAGACTTATCCTTTGCCTTAAACGTACATTGAGATAGTATTTGAGGAAATTCTGGTAAAATATCCACTTATCCAACCCTTTTTTTTCTTTTGAACTTGGGAGATACCCATATATTTCACTTTTACTTTTTTTTTCGAGGGTTCACTTTTACTTTCTTCGTTTGTTTTTATAAGGCATGTAGTTTTTCTCAACTTCTTTTACAATATAAGACATGTAAGTAAATTTTTTGTTTTTTTCTATGACTTTATTTGTCACATCTTCTCTCTCCTTTATTTATACGTAACACCTCATTAACTATTCTCTCTTATATTTCCAAGGTATTTATAGAGGGGAAGCTAGAAGCTAGGGCTTCTAAATTGGTTGGAGCGGCCTTAATCTTTATGCCTACTCAAAATCACTACTACAGAAAATCATAATAAAAAAGAACATAAAGAAATAATAATTTGTTGACTAGCGTTTTTATCCTATGGTAAAAATACAGGTGGTGAAATCAAGAAGAAAAGGAGCTAGCTGCGGATAACTACGCGAGCTTGACACGCACCGTATTACAATTGACATTGCCATCAGGTCAAAGTTGGTGGAGCACTAGCGGAGCAATTAATTAGTCAAAGCTGTGCTACTGGTGGTTAGTTCAGCTCGCAGAGAGAGAGAGAGAGAGAGAGAGAGAGAGAGAGAGAGAGGGGGTTACTTTAATTTGACGGGCTGCACCAAACCGGCCGTCAAGCGAACGAGTAACGTCCACGGCGATCAGACTCGCACAGTCGCACGCACGCACGCGCGCACGTCCAACGTGCGCTAGCTAGGTGGTTGTGTTTGACATCCCATTTACCGGCTCATACACGTGGGATTATAGTTAGCACAACTGAAGAGTGAAGACAACTGCACCGCTGGAGCGATCCAGCGAAGACTGACCTCTTCAGGTCTATGCGAGGTTGCACACATCATCGTCAACACATTGGTTTACCCTGAGTTTTGACAAGGGACGGGACGGGCGCGCCAAGAGGCAAGAGTATTCGTCGGCACCACTTGCAAGCTCTTCGGTGGAGTGATCATGACACAAGATTGACTTATTCGCAAATGCCCATGGATGACTATAAGGTTTATTCTTTTTAGCTTTTGATTTTTACTATAATAACTAATTTTTAATAATACATATTAAAAAATCAACATCTGTACTATCCAATATCGTATGTAAATATCTCTCTTCGTAATCTCTATCGTAAACAGTTAAAATTTAAAAATATCAACCAAAAACTAAAAACCACAACTATAAAAAACAATCATGTACATAAACCTGGGACTAATGCACCAATAGTATTCGCCAGCGCTAGTACAAGCTCCTCGGTAGAGCCATCTAGAGATGACTGATTTTTTCGTGTCTTCGAATGATAACGAGGGTAGTTTTTTAGTTACAATTTATTAGTTTAATAAATAGTAATTATTAAAAAAGGTTAAAGTCAAAAACTAACTAAAAAGCTAAAAAGGAGGACCAATATCGGTTGTCGTCTACTCCAGGTTGGCGTGAATTTTTAACAAGTCACGGTGGCTAACAATAACATGTCAAAGATCTCTATGATTGGCACAATGATGTTTAGTCTCTATAATTAAGATTTTTTACTCTGATATTATATATCATTATACTTGCACATTATCTAAAAATAATGTAAAGATAGAGAGATTTGATGTCTGAACACCCTGGTGTTCTATTCCGGCGTCCATATATATATATACACACCCGTTATTATTGATGCCAGCGTGTCATCTGGCAAATTGGCAGATCGATTGCGCACGTTGTTGCGAAAGTTTGACGAGGACACCTGGGCCGCGCGGTCAAGGTCCAGCGCCGACTGCGCCACTTGCAGGCCCGCAACGACTTTTTCCCACTCCCTCTAGACTCCCCCACGAGTCGACGTCACCGTCGGAGCGCGGGCCCACCGGAAAGTGAGACATGCCAGTGGCGCGCAGTTCCTTCCTTTCTTTGGCCTCGTCCTCGTTTCTTTTTTTTTTTCGACATGCGGTTACCTGCGGTGCGGTGCGGTCCCGCGCGTCGCGTGGAAGCCACTACTCGCTGTCTCGTGGTGCACCACGCCTGCTGGTCCGTCCTTCCTTCCTACGACGAGACGACCTAAGTCAAGGCGTAGCTGGCTACTTTTGCTGATGCCACTACTACTTTCCATCTCTCTACTGCGAGTCCCTTTGGCGCGTGCGATGCACGATAGTCTCTCAAGAAATACCTTAAGATAGAGGTAGAGTACTTCCTATCAACTCAAGTCACTCTATATAATTTTTCCCCCGAATATACAACGGTTTTAGAGGATGGTTTCGAACATCTGTATTTCAGTCCCTTCATCTTTTTATTTCAGCCTTTTTAATTATATTTTTATGTAATATTTTACACTAAAAACCTTACAAGAAAAAATATGTTACAAACCCACTGTTTTAGTTACGCGCCAAACAGTGGATGTAGGGGCTTCGGGAGGCTCGTCCAAGAGGTCTAGAGTCTAAAACTCAAGAGGGAGAAGCATTGTAAATTGTAGCTAACAATCTTTGCTTAAGGATATTTCCCGTATTAAAAAATGCTCTCTTTCCTCATGGTACACTAAGGGTAATATTTATAGCCATTGGAGAGGAGGTTTACACAAATACCCCTATAAGCCTCTACTTGTAAGGGCACACATATTCTTTCCTTGGCGTAGCCTTAATGGGCATGCATCCTATTTAAACGCATAATGGGCCTTTGCCCAGGTTGGCCGACTGGCCCTAAGTGAGGGACACTCCGCTAACAGTAGCCTATCATGGTCTAGGGCTCCTCAACTACTAGACCGATACCATGTCGTTCATGCTTTAACCCCCTCCGACTATTCGGCCCACAGTTGTGATCCCTGAGATGTTGTACGCCTATGCACTTTGTCAGTTGTCTCATATGTATTCATTTAGGGCACCTTAGGGTAGTGTATGGTTCGATCCCGTGCATTGGTGACCGTTCGCCAGGCAACCTTCCGTGCGGGCTCGCTCCTTTCAACATGCTTGCCCTTCGGTTAGGCTTCGCGTCTGTGCCGGCCATGCCTTTTGATTATGGTGCTCCCTCCTCTCCCACGCTCTATTCACGGTCATTGTCTGCCGCCACTTGTCCTGTCTCCTAGGCTATTGTGGCCGCCTCATGTGACAGGCCACATGTACGGCGCAGCTAGGCCTATACACGTGTTGTCAATCCAGCTGCATGAACGTGGGTAGTTGCGCTGGTTTTAGCATGCGCATGCGCCCTCAAAAGGCGCACTTATCCCAGCGATATTAAGGCGTACAAAGATTTGCATTTTCTTAGTTGTATTCCTATTTCCTTTCGCTGCTCTACATTACCTTTCTTCTTGCACACCGTCGACCCTTGTCTTGCACTCCCTGCTTTTTGGCCTGTGTGTAGTCGTCCAGCCACCCTACGCGTGCTAGCCGACATCATTTGTAGCTAACCCGAGGAAATGATAGCGGCTGCCATAGGGGTGCGGTGTCATCTAGCCATGGCAGCAGCGCTCGCGGCGACGTTTCTGGTGAGGATGCACGATCCAAGACGATCGCTGGTAAGCACAAGAGGGGGTCAAACTGAGCCGACGCGTTCTTGAACATGCTGGGCCGCTCGCAAGCGACGGACAACCTCGTAGACGCGATTGTCGCGCTTTTGCAAAGAGCCGCTATGGTAGGGCATTATCGCGTTGCGTGTTCCCCCTTTCCCTGCACTACGCACCACACCCCCTACTGATGCCTTTCCTCATGGCCTCACCCCCTTTCATGACCACACCCCCTTCCTCTACCGCGGCTGTGGCTTTTGAGGGTGAAGACCTCATTGCTGTCTCCTGCGATGCCAAGCACGTACCTGCCCAGGGGCCTTTTCGTTGTTTGCAGTTTGAGCCCTCCTTCACGGTCGTGGGGGCGGGCTTGGCCTCAACGGTGGACCCTATGATGCCAGCCTCGTGCATCATCGCATTCTCCTCGTCCCTTATGTATTATTCTATTTTGTCAAAGAGGTTGGCCACTGTTCTTATAGGTTTTTGGGCGTTGTATCCCACGCGAGGTCCCTTCCGAAGGCCGTGAATGACGACATTGATGACTGTCGTCTCATTGATGTCTTTAACTTGACATCTAACCTTCATGAAACATTGAAAGTACTCCCATAGCTTCTCCTCAAAGAGTTGCATTATCGCGAAGAGCTAGTCGACGTCGACCCGCTCCACGTAGTTGCCTTGGAAGTTGTTGTGTATTTAGTCATGGACTTGCTCCCATGCGTAAACAAAGCCAGGAGCGATCATGAAGAACCAGGACAATATGACCCCCTATAGAGCGAGCCGTAGCCCTTTCGCCTTTGTTGAGTAGTCTCCTCCTATGGTCTCGATGGCGATCTCATAGATGTGTAGGAATTCATGGGGATCGTTGTCACGGGTCACCGCTGCAAGCCTGCACTGAGGGGGGACTCAAGGTCCACCCACCAGGGGGCACTGTGGGCACTAGCCATGGCATCCACGCTCTCCGTACTTTGCATGGCCACCTTCGTTTCGATGGTAGGGGCCTGCTGGCTTTGTGCCTCCTTCATTTACACATGGCCCTTCGTAGGTCCACCAACTCGTGCTGTAGTGTTCCGTAGATTACCTCCAAGTCGCCACAGCTCGGGCCCGGTGTTGGGACCATAGCACCCTTTGCTCCCTGCATAGTGGCGATGAGGGTGTCGGGGCCAACGGAGGTCATCCTATCACGATGGGGACACCAGAGCCCCCAGGAGCCATTGAAGTCGGGTCCTTCTCTTGTGATGCAGCCCGTTCCGTGGCCCGCGCCGCTACCAGAGAGTTGTCTTCATTAGCAGCCCTAGCCCTCGGGCGCAACAACCCCAGTGTACCACTACAATGGGGTGGGCACCCTCGACCAGTGGTTCCCTTGCTCTCACAGCTATGGTCTTGGCTGTGCTACTGCTCTTTCGCTTGGGAGCTGACTTCGTCTTCCTCCTCGATGCTACCTTTCCCAAGCACCTTCGTCTTAGCTCATAGCTTCTACAATTGTCCCTATGTACAATGCAAATTGTTATGGTTACATGCCAAATAGTGGATGCAGGGGCTTTGGGAGGCTCGTGAAGGGGGCCCGGAGTCTAAAACTCATGAGAGGGGAGTAGTGTAAATTGTAGCTAACACTCAATCTTAGCACAAGGCTATTTCATGTATTCAAAAATGCTCTCTCCCTCCTCATGATGCCCTAAGGGTCATGTTTATTGCCATGGGAGAGGAGGTTTACACAAATGCTCCTAGGGGCCTATACTTGTAAGGGTACATATGTCCTTTTCTTGGTATAGCCTTAATGGGCCTGCCTCGTATTTACACACATAATAGGCCTTTGCCCAAGTGGGCCGACTAGGCCTAGGCGGGGAACACTCCCCCAACACCCACCCTTGTCCCACTGTCTACCACCCTATCTTTTTTCCCTACCACCCCTTTCTCTCTCACCTACACAACACTTCTTCCTTCCTATTCCCCACCCTCAGTCTCTCACCTCATCCTCTCTACCCTGTGAAGCCCTTTCTCTGTCGCACTATGAAGCTCTTCCTCCGCACGTCACCCATGAATCTCTTCCTCTACGGTAGCCCGCACCATCCTCATCACAGTCGTCCGCTGCGGCATGTGTCATCCTTCTCTGTAGCCCTCGATGTCCCCATCATCGCAGCATGTGCTATCATTAATCCGGAGGCTCACCACCGTGTACATGATCCAGTTAGATATCGTGGCCTCCGTCCTCCTAGCTGATGTCTTCATCTTCCCGGAGGTGTCGCCCTCTCTCTTTTTCTTCCCTCACTTCTTTTCTTTATGTTGGACCACCTTCTCTCACATAAAGCACCCGCAACAGCCCACAAAGGCTCCGCTCCAATAGGCTTTTGGCATCAGCTTCTGGCTGCTAGCTTATGTTTTTAGCTGAAGTTACATTGTAGTGGCTAAAAAAGCTGATGATTATTTTTAGGTGCTCATTTTAGTTTATGGCTTATTGGGTGCTTCTGAGCTGATTTTTGGAGCATAGTTTATGACACATTTGTGATACGGTGCATGCATTAGATCCCGTGTATTCATAGTTCAGTACGATTTCAATACAACATGACGTATGGTACAAGTACACATACATAGTACATACACGGGTATTTTCCTTTCGTAATGTTGAACCTACTGGCTCACCACCAACGATGCCGCTATCTAATCTCGTATGAGGTCCATCAGTACTGAAGACGCTCCTTGTGGGGAGGGCAGTAACGCGCCCTTGCCCATGCCTAAGGGGCCCACGTGCGCTCCCTGTGAGTCTGCAATATCTCTTACAGGCAATGCATAGTCAATAATGAAGTTATGTAGTGACATCATACTCATAATTATGGCCTTCTGCTTGCATGCCTCGTAGCTAGGAATGTTGTCAAGAATAGATCATTTCATCTTGCACATGCCAAATGAACGCTCGACGGTGTTCCTCAGGGATGCGTGAAAAAAGTTGAAAACCTCTTGCATCCCGGAGGGCTACGAGCCATTCTGGAACTCCGATAGGGGATACCATTGCTAGCGATATGGAGCAAGGTATCCCAACCTGTTGGGATACCCAGAGTCCACGAGGTAATAATTACCTACATCATTAGCACGCTTTGCATATAAGTATTGATTTGTCGTCATTGTGCAATCTATGGTAGAAATGACAAAATGTGTGAAAGTATTACCTTCTAGTGGATGCGAAAACCGGTCACCATATTTTGCCATGTCTCATGTAGGATACGCGTGTCATGCATTGATCTTGGCCACCACGCACACACAAAAGTGAATCTACAGTTAAAGCCGCATTCCACAAGCACATTTTGACTTGTGTACATGTGTTTGTTAAAATGCCTTGCGCACTTCGCATTTGGGACTGTGACTTTCACATGCGTGCCATCTATTGCCCCTATGCAATTCACAGAGTGGGGATAGAACCTTTCATGTAGTAGCCTCAGATGCATAGTCTAGTACATAGAATCAGATGGTCCAATGATGTCACGTGCAAACTTGTAGATGCACTTGAGCACATGATTGAACTTCCAGTTATTATACCAACGGAATGCTCGAATATGTTCATCGCCTATCGCTGCAACTGAGGTCCTCCACAAGTCCACAAAAAAGATTATGAGTGCTTCTTTCGAGGTGATTTCCATAGAGGACTTCAGGCTGTAGTTCTGCACGAGAGTGTCGTGCAGCCTATCGAACACTGGTGGGTACATCCTAAACATGTTGTCGCACTATTGGTCATTTGCAAGTTGCATCTTGACCCACTGTTAGCCGGTCATTATTGGAACTTTTGGGGGCCCAGTCCTTGAACTAACTTTGTCATCATTGGAGTCATACGCCACGAAGGCCACATAGGCGATTGAGCCAGAGGAAGGTTCGCCCCTATCGCTACCCCCCCTCGTTGGCCTCCTGCCCCCTCGCACTCATCACTGTACAACACAACATTAATTTCAGTAATAACTTCTGGATTTTGATTGATCTATTAACACAGAGTAGAACACTAGAACTGGTAACAGATAGAGATCATAACTACTGATAACCAGCTGATAACAAAGGTGCACACAAGCTCTCAACCAACTAAGCACACAAGCTCTGAACCAACCGATAACGCATAGAGCAGAACACCAAAAGAGAAACAACTGATAATAGACAGACCAAGACACCATAACCAAATCACAGCTACTGATTACCAACTGATAACAACTATGCACACAAGCTCTAAATCAACTATGCACACATGCTCTAAAACAAAATAACATAACCCACATCTACCAAATAACATATGTTCAATAATTGCATAACAGATAGCACATAAGTTCAACAATTTAACAGATGACATGAAACAAAACATACATGTGAGATTAGCTAACTGGAACTTCAATCCGTGCAACACATACCAAAAGCATGAAAATTGTCTAACCAACAACAGCAATAAACAGCTAACAATCTTAGTTTATGAAACAGACAACTCTCTGAGCAGCTATGGGAAGTAGAAACATACAGCCAACAACATAACATGAATGCATGCAAGTTGTACGACTGAAGCCAAAGTAAGCAGTGATCATGGATTGTTCTTCATCCTATCCTAGGTCAACCAAAGCCAGTGAAGCCAACCCTTGTTCGACTTCATCACAAGAAATCTTGTGTGGTACTCCGACTTAATATATAGCCGAGTCGCGTAGTAGTAGTCATCACTCTCTTCCCTGGCCCTAGCATCCTGAACCATATGGATCAGTCGCATGAACTCCTTCCTAGTCGAGTCCCTCATGGGGAAAGTAGCAAAAGTGCCAGTTGTGTAGGTCTTCTCGTAGATGTCCACGTGGTGCTTCAGCTACGCATCCCGGTTGATCCGCTTCACTCGGGGGCGTCACTCGGTGGGGTGGGTGACGACTGAGGCCTCTTCCCACGAGAACCACCCAAGGCTCCTCCACTGCCCACTATCTCCGGGGGTAAGGTGGGGTCAGTGTCATCACAGTCGCTGTCGGAGCCAAGCATGTCAACCCCCGGCACGAAGGTGTACTCACTGGTGCAAGTGTTGTTGCCAAGCAGAGCTCCATGAGGTCCTGGTGACGCAGGGGTCCCTTTTTGAACTTGGCTGGCACTCTAGCCTTGACGTGCAAACACAAAAGCATTCAACAATTAATCTCTACTATTAAATGAAATGGAATGAATTGAATGGGCATGAAAGTGATTACATGAACTAAATTGGCACTAACCTCAGTAGCCTCTACCCACCACACATCATCTACCATGATCATGACTGTCTCTGGGTCTATGCCCAGGCCAAATCCCGTTTGAGGCTATCCCATTTGTTCTTGAGCTACTTGCGTGTGTAAGACTGGCTGGTGCGCTATGTGAATTTGAGGTCGAGGTTGGCATACCCTACCCAGTTTAAACAAGCATACGGGCGGTTCTGGGCCACGACCTCATCGGCGCGAATCTCCAAAATGCTCACGTGGCCTCATTGCTCCATGATGTGCATTCGAAGTTGATCAGCTACAACGGTTGATGTCGGAGACGCAAACACGATGAACAAAGCCGCACAAGGGGTGTGACCATGAATCGAGTGAAAAATGGAAATAATGGAGTGCACATGAGTGGATGTAACCGGGAAGCTCACCAAATCTAAAAAAGGAATCATCAATGGGGTGCCAAAATTAACCAAAAGTACTATCATTTACCGGGCGTACTACTCATCACATAATGGAGTGTACAAAAAAGGACAAGATTAACCATGAAGTGACCGTACCTCACTATTGGCGGTGGCTTTCTTGAGTGGCTTCATTCTCGAATGCAGATGGGTGCTGCAATGAACTGCCAGAGGTGCTAGCTATCGAATCTAAATACGCTGCACAAGCCTAGCATGAGGAGGCTTAGGACGCCACTGGATCTGGGAGAACACCACAGCAAAAGTGGCATGTACAGGGAGGGAGACTTGCTACTGGCACAGACGTCGATAGGGCCGACAAGCCGCCACGGGTCTAGGTGCCATGATGTTGGTCACCAAGGGCGCAGTCGGTAGCATATGCCGGAAGCGGGGGAAACCGAGTGGACAAAAAACACAAGGGAGGCGCTAGATGGGGAAAGAAGCTGGATGGGGAGGTGTATGGACAAAGTGGGGTATCGGCCGGCCTTGTCCGCACGGCTTATGGTATTTGCGAACTATGCATAGTAAGCCGAAGCGCTCTACTTGGCTTTGGCTTAATGAAGTCGGAAGTCATAAGCTCAAACCGGTTGGAACGACGCCAAAAACTCTTGTGACACCCTGCAAGCAGTCACCTTGGTTCCACCGTGGCATCCGAGACTACCTGGCCCTGAGATGCACTCACCCAGGACTGTGCGCATTGTGCCTTTATCACTGCATGCATGTTTACTTCTAGTATTCTTTGTGACTGTGATGTACCTCTTCTTATGTTGCCCTTTGTAGTGGGATTCTGGTTTTTATTTCTTGCACTCGCTAGATGACAGGGATTGCGGGGTTTTGGATTAATTCTATAACCATATTTTCTCACTGAACATGTATGCATTTGTACAATTGTATTCTGGCTAAAGAAGGAGTTTTATTTTGCCGAAATGGCATTTTTTTGACACGCGATTAGCAAAAATAACACTTATCGCGTGAAATTTGTAAAAATAGCGTCTCCACCGCAGGTCACAACGTGGGAGCTACCGACAACCGACATGTAAGGAGCCTTCAAAAAACATTCTGGAATATGTAAAATTCTGAAAAAATTACTCAATCAAGTCCATTGTGTAAGGAGCCTTCAAAAAATTCATAATAGTTGGACTTCATTTTCTATATTAAAAAATTCCTACAAATAGTATACTTAAATGAATTTTCAAGAAGAACTTAGAATAGATAAAATTATCAAAAAATTACTAAGCAAGTGCACTGTGTCTCGAGGATCCACAAAAAAAATATAATTTGTAAAGCATATTTGCTATATTTAAAAATTCCTATAAAAAGTATATTCAAATGAGTATTTCTAAAAATTACTACAGTACTTCTACAGTGTCCACCGCACGGTGGCCGTGCATTTATGGCTAATCCGCATGGCCACCGTGCTATAGCGCTTATGTGTCGGCTGTCCGTCACTCCCGCGTAGTCGGTGGAGACACTATTTTTATAAATTTCATATAACAAATATTATTTTTGTTAATCACACGTCTAATATTACCAGTTCGGCCGAAGATTCCTAAAGAAGCAACAACATGTCGATGCTAGAGATCGAATTTGGGTGGGTGGAAGTGAGCACCCTCACTTTCACCACTGGCCACGTGTCCATCCTTCTAGTTTTTATTTCTCAACTAAACCATTAGTTGATCCCTCTAAAAAAAGTAACTAATTGATTTAGCTCTTTCTTAGATGAATTCGGAAACGAACCTTCTACCAGTAAAAAACAAAACAAAAGTCTATAACAGTGACCATAGTCCATAGTTTACTTGTTATTCCTCCTCTCTTCCTGTATTTGTCTTTCTCCGTCATTTTGCAAGATACTTGCAGGAGATCTTCTAGTAGTCAGTAGTCACTGCTCGATTTTCCAACCGTCCCTTGACCGCTGCCTGCCAGCTGGACTGTCATGTCATAAAAAACAAATACTAGTACATTTCGCAAGTAATAAGTACTACAGACAGGGACGAATTATTTCACTTAAATTAATTTAGGGTATTATACTAGCAACTAAAATTTTACTGTAAACTGAAGGAGACTTATTTGGTATAATTAAATTTAAAAAAATTAAAAATAGAAAAAGTATGCTAACTCATCACGGACAACGCAAACGAATACGGAAAAAAAGAACCGGCAAAAAGCTAAAAAAGCCAAAAATTCAGAAAAAACAAAATTTATGAATAGTGAAAATAAGCCAGAATCTGAAGCCGAAACGAGCAGGGCCGACGCTTTGTACAATTCTTCTTTATCGCCGTCGTTTTCCACGCCATCAACAGCGCAACGTTGCACACCCACGTTGAGGCTGTTGCTAAGGAGGCGCTCGGCACCGGTGTCGTCCGGGATGCGATTGATGGAGCTAGCCTCGCCACGAGAGCAGCAACAAGAACAACATGTATGCGATGAGCAAGCAGATGGTCGACATCTTCGTCTCAGTCTTGGCGAGGAGTGGCCTCCACCGAAACGTCTGCCATCCCGACGTGTCCTGCTTCAGAGCCGACATCGTCGGCTAGCTCAGGTACAAGGTACGTAAGCATCAAAGAACTCACGCAGCAAATAGATGACCAGAGACAAGGCAATTCACATGACCGTGCATGGAACGGTTGCTGGGCATGCAGCGTGCATTGCAGGGCTGGTGTCCATCTGGTTCTTGCTGCATGGCACGAGCTTCTTCTTCTTCTGCTCAGGAACGTCGACGTGGTGGACATCCTCGCCAAGACCAGCTTCCAAACCAGCGGCGGTATGGTGGCGCTGGAGGAGTTGTCGATGAAGATCCTTGACCATGGGTAGGTGCCCATCTTACCTTAAGGCATTATCGACGATTGAGTTATGGATCTTACGAAATAATATGAGAAATATAGCTAAAATCTTTAAGAAAAAATGAGGTGCTTTTTGTTACTATGAACTGGTTATAAGATGGCTTTAAAAAGGCATGAGACTAGCTAGCCCTAATTACACTGAATCGAATAGGATGTGAATTGTCCTTCTGTCTTCTCTCATCCAGCTTTAAATACTAATGAAGAGACGCCAATTATCTGCTAGGGAAGATGCCTTATAGAACCAACACGTCCAGTTGAGGAGGTAGTTATTGTCGGAGAGAGGACGCCCGATCACCACCTGTTGTCAGCATGAGATGAACGTGGGAAACAACTGCATGGCAATTGTTGTCAGAGACTCATGGCTAAAACATCGTGTTGTTTGGAGTGGATAAGACACGTATTCGATCGACTACATGGGAGGAATATCCTGGAATCAGGTCTAGGTACCAGCTCACATAATGTCCGAGTGGTCGTCCGGTCGGGCAACACGCATAGTATTTTTCTGACCATGGTACTCGGGGAGTAATCTCTGGAGGTTTACGGCCATAGGGTCATTTGGCCTCATCAGCTAGCCCCAGAGCTTTTAAATGAATTTGTGATATTAATTCCTTTCGATTGGATTTTAATCGGGAAACTAATTGTTAAACAGCAAAAGTAAAGAAGCAGTTCTCATTTACTTTAAAGCTGAGAAACTAACTAAGAAACAGAAAGATTTTGTATTCGTTGGGCTGTGGATCGGGTAATCCCTATTTGAGTTCGAGAGAAACCCTTATAAAACCCCTAGTATGTTACTCATTGGCTTCACGCAATCAGAAAAACTCTTCATCTTCTTCTCCGTCCTAGAGATGTTCGGCCATAGCATTGAATCTTTCGATCCCCTTTTGATTTTCTGCCACTTGGCCAAAATGTCGGATCTAATCACTGATTAGCCAGCATCTGAGCTTAGATCAAAGAAACTAAAGGCCATTGAGGAGGAAGGGACGCTTCCCGACAAAGTTCTAGTCCTATGGAGTGTCAGTGGTCGAAGAGAATTTTTTAAGCGAAAATGAAGGCAAAATACTGATCTTTTGGGCATACATTGAGTGCGGGATTCGATTGCCGATGCACTCGTTCCTCTTAGAAGTCTTCGAGTACTACGGAATCGAATCGGTAAATCTAGCACTACTACAAAAAGGGTCATCACAGACGGTTCAGAACTATCATCACAGACGGTTTTCTAAACCGTCTGTATTTATGTGTCAGTGATAATCGGATGTTATCACAGACGGTTTGTGAGCCACCTGTGATAAAGACAACGTAGACGGTTTGTAAGTAGAACCGTTTGTGAAGAAAACTATTACAGACGACTCGAACCAAAAACCATCTATGATACTCACACATCACAGACGGTTCTAGTTACCAACCGTCTGTGATTGACGAGTATCACAGACGGTTAGTATATAGAACTGTCTGTGATAGTCCTTCATAGACGGTTTATAGCACAAACCGTCTGTGATAGTTCATTCTATACCTAAAATTTTTTCTGATTTTTTGCTAGCCTCAAGAAATAATGTTACCAATGTCCTTTGAAAACAAGCAAATACACTGGCAAACACAACAGCACATTCCATTTCCATTAAGATTAAAATACACCATTACAGCATAACAAGATAACGAACCCAATTCTTTAACACGGCAAGAATATATAAGAAGCAGAGATCCTAGCAGATCGCATGAACGATACTGATGAAAACAAGGGAGGATGATGATTACTGAATAAAGAGAACTTTAAGGATCCAACGCCTTCTTACCCACAGATAGCATCGGCTACCGACGATTGAGTCATCGATATTACAAAATAACATGAGAAAGATGGCTAAAATCCTTAGGAAAGAACGGGGATACTCTTTATTAGTATGAACTAGTTACAGAGTGCCTTTAAAAAGGAGGGAGACTAGCCCGAATTATACTGAATCGAATAGGATGTGAATTGTCCTTCTATCTTCTCTCTTCCAGCCTTAAATACCAATGAAGAGATGCCAGTTATCCGCCGGGGAAGATGCCTTATGGAACCAACACGTCTGATTGGGAAGGTAATTATTGTCAAAGGACGCCTGATTATTAGTTGTTGTCAGTGAGAGACGAACATGGAAAATAACTGCATGGCAATTGTTATCAGAGACTCAGGGATGAAACGTCGTGCTATTTGGAGTGGGTAAGGCACGTATTATATCCATCGCACACAAGGAATATCCTGGAATCATGTTCAAATACAAGTTCATAAAATCTCCGAGTGGTTGTCCGATCGAGCAACACATATAGTATTTCTCCGACCAGGGTACTATGGGAGCAACCTCTTGAGGTTTGTGACCACGGAAGTCCTTTGACCTTAATTAAATATTAAAACTGTAATCAAGGATTTGTTTTCAATCCACATAAGGCATGATGGCCATACTATCAACTTAAACCTGATGTAAAGTGTAAGTTGATTAGCCTATGGTGGTGCAAAATGAAATTATTACTTAAACCTAGTGCAAAGTGAAACAGAGACACAATATCTGGTGAAAAGTGCAATTTACTCTTAGGCCCTATTCATATTGCCTTCTGCTTCTAGTTTCTACTTAGAAAAGCTAAAAACCAATACAAACACCCAGCTTCTCGGAGTGACTTCTTCACTTCTCTCATTATTGTCTCGCTCCGTGGATAAGGTAGGCAGTCGCGGGTGCATCATGTACTCCACTTCTCTCGCTCCCGTCACGAGCAGGCATCCCTCCCTCACTCTCTCCGCCGCTCGTATTCTCCTTCTTAAAGCCACTTATTTCAGCTACTACTATTTATTTATAGCTAAAAACTATCAGGAAAAGCTAACATAAACGCCCCTTAGTTAATTATAGTATACATTAAAAGCCAACATCTGTACCAGCCAAAATTACAAGCGAGTATCTTTCTCCGTAATCTCTATCGTGAACAGCCAAAAATTCAAAATCTTCAATCAAAAAATTCATTAAAAAACTATAAACCACAGTTATAAACCAAAAAAAAGAATATACCATATACTAGTGGTACGCAGTAAATTTGAGTATTGGAACACAACTAGCAGTATCGGTGGACTCGTAGCTCTCAAGCTGTTGGGTGGGAGTATCTAGTGCAAACCATCGACACATGGCAATATCAACTTCTGCTTCTAGGACAACTGAAACAATTAATTAGTGACAGTGTGGTACACCTTCGTTGATGTTACGGTCAAATCAATCGACAGACGGGACATTCATGCCTAAGTGGTGATCGGTTCGGCCAAAAGCTAAAAGTTAAAAGCTTATGACTGAAAACATCAGAATCGATCGAAAAATATCAGAATCGATGAGGTTTATTTAACATAATTAAATTTAAAAAATTAAAAAATATATTAGCATATCACAGACAACACAAACGAATACGAGAAAAAAGAACCGACAAAAAAGCTCAAAAAAATAAAAAATTCAGAAAAATACGAAATTATAAATAGTACAAAATAAACTTAAGCCATAAGCTTAAGCCATATTGAACACAGCCTAAAAATTGGCTTTCTATCTGGCAAATCCTGGACTACAAGCTCCTCCCGCATCAGGACGCTAGCTGCATCAGCGTGTTGGAACTCGGACGTCAAAGTTTTTTTGTCGTCGCATTAACTGCGACATTGGTAACGAGGTGTCCATGGTAGGGCCAGACGCCACGAAGAAATAGTATGTCCAGCCAATTTCACGAGCCGAAATGAAATTGCGGCGCCATCGAGTTCACATGTGAGCCAAATTGTACTCCGACAAGGACAATCTTTGGGATAAAGGTACTGTTGGATCAGTCGGACATTGCTGACTAATCTGGCCTTTTATGTGTGTCATATAGGAAATACTATGAGAAACATGTCTTTAGGCAATAGTTAGATTTATGAAGATGGTAAAAAAAAAAAAAAAAGCTGGACCAACGGAGAACACTCGATCGATTTTTGCCAAAATCAGCTCATGACCTGAACTCATGGGGTTGCTCTGGGGGCCGAGTGACCGAGAACGAGCCAATTCGTTCTTGGCAACAGCTAGGTCCAAAATCCGTTCTTCCTCTGTTCCTGTCAATAACAAGTCTCGACTCTGCGGTAACGTGCCGACGCTTCGCTACCCATTCTCTCTCTGTATCTCTTTCACCGTTCTTGTCAATGCCAAGTCTCTGTAACCCCTATACTATGCAGGTCCATTGAACACGTCCCCTTGGACTCCACGCCAAAACGCTTCAACCCTAATTCCTAACCCGTTCGCTAGAGGCAAAATTCGTAACCTTTTACAAGAAGAGAACTAAGTACTTAAATGACTCTGACAGTCAAAGAAAAGGGGTACTGATTTGATTATGGATTAATCCAAACCATCCGTCGTAAACAAATCTTTCATTTGGATGTAGCTTTGACTCATGTGATGAGTACTACTGCTAGTCTTCACCAAAAATTGTTTGGTCAGAATCTGGCAAGAGTGCAGCAATATAAAAGAGTTCTCCGGGTTGGATTTGATTAGCTTAGGCCCCCAAGTTTGGAGCTCACCAAAGAAGAAAGGCAGCCAGAATCATACCACATCACCAAACCAACAAGGTTTCAAGAAACACGAGTTGATCGTATATACGGTACTTAAGCAATTTTTTTTTACAAACCTAGTCTTTTGGGGAATGAATTTTTAATTTAGATCCTCTCCATGACCGTGGAAGCATGATGCGTGTTACCTGCCAAGCTCCCACGTCACAGCAGATTTAGGACACCGCGGTATCACCTGTCGAGCTCGACAGCCATTGTGCATTAGTACTTGCTTACATTAAGCCTGGCATTAGTGCTTAATTTAAACATACTTATACTAAGTCACTAGTGCATGTGTTAGTTGTCTTCTGCCACGGTCATCGAGTGCAACAGTTGCTCCCGAGTCTGCCCGGCATGGTAGGCATCCACCTGTCGTACACACTCAACTTGTCGCGCTGTCGGAGCTCAGAAAATTTGTGCATTGGAGTGCCAAATTTTTTTTAAAAATGCTACACTGCCGTATATGCGATCAACTCAAGATACACTGTTACTACTACATAGGAGTACAACTCCAAAGGGGAAAAAGGATTGATTATAGACTTGCCAAAGAAAAAAAAAAGATTAGCCAAAGCCAGCTAAGCTAACTAGCAAGGCTCCAAAAGAAGGGGTGAAGAAGTCTTGCATGTCCCCCTCTTTCTAGCTCCTTTCTACTGCCTTTTGCCGGAGTGATCAAGTCTAGGGTATGTTCTTTACGGCTTCTAAAAGCCTAGGTTATTTTCTTAAGATGGGATCTACAAGTTAATTGTAGTACACGTTAAAAGTCTAGCATCTGTATCAACCAAAATCGCAAGCGAGTATCTCTCTCCGTAATCTCTGTCGCAAACAGCCAAAATTCAAAAATTTCAGCCAAAAACTATAAGCCGTAGCGAAAAAGAACAAGCCCCTAGTTGATTTGCAGCGAGGGGATTTTGGAGAGTGAGCGGTGCAAGGGCAAGTTAGTGCGACACTTTTCCCCAATGTTGTAAGCATGGTGTCCACGTAAAACTTGAACACTGCTAACACAGAGGTATGTACGTGTAGTATATGAGTATATAAGATTATTCAAATACTATATATACTTTTTTAAGATGGTATGTATAATTTTTTTAACATACTTCTTTTTATGTACAAACATGAAGGTATTAGTAAAATATGTCAAAAACCATGTACTCCTTTGCAATTTTTCATGTGGCTGTCATTGAAATATCTTAGAATTAGTACATGAGTATATCTAAGATGATAAAGGGGTATGTTAAGTTCGTCTATGTGGTATATCATAGGTGGAAGTAACTACACACAGGAGTAGAACGTATGTTTCCTCTCTCTCTCTCTATATATATATATATATATTAGAATTATATAACAAATATAATTATATTTCAATTATAGAAAGTAGAGTTGTATATCAAAGATAACTATATCATAGTAGCTAGCCGCGCAACTATGCGGGTAAATCCGCTAATTGTATGAATATCTCACATCATTCTACCTCAAACCCTACCCCATCTAAGCTACCACCACCACCCTACTGGTCATCTCCCCCGTTGTCTCGTTGGCGTCACCTCTGACGTTGGTAGGGCTTCCCTCCCCACGCCATGACATCCCTTCCCTGACCCTGACCCCTAACCCTACCGATGTGTGACCTCCCTCTGGCATGTCATCGCCATGGCCCATCGTCGAGCCCTAACCAACGTCACTTCTGCCTCCTGACACCACTGCTGGCGCCAAGGCGACGCCGACGCCGCGCGCCACTTCAACCTCCGTGCTTTTCTGCCCAACTTAACTTGACTCCTTGCCCAAGCCCCATTCCGCACACCTACCATACCCACCACTCTCTTTCGACCAGTGGTGCCACCGCCTCCTCGCTGTGCCGTCGGCCATCGTCGGTCCGCCGTGCCACTAGCCTTCCTCTGTACCTAGGGCTCTCGTGAACCTAACACTAACCCAAATGAACTCCAAACCTAATTTACCAGAGTTCTGCCGTTGGTCTCTAGTCGCCAGAGACATGAGACACGAATCTTGAGATAAATAAGATGGGCCAGAGACATGAGACACGAATCTTGAGATAAATAAGATGGATGAAAATTTCAAATACTTCCTAGATGAAGAAATCCTTAGTACTCTTTAGCTATTCCCCTGTTTTGACTTTGGACCTGATCACCACTACCCAATCCAGATGGCAGTCAAATCCATCCACCCCAAAGTGTGCTAGCTAGCGGCGATGCTGCTGCTGGCCGACATCCACACCGGTCTCCCACCACTCGTTAATTAAGAGATAATAAACACAGTGCTGCGCTAGCGTAAAATTTCCATGCAAGATTTTGTTATTAAAGAAAGCGTCGCTATTAGCACGTCGTCTGTTCGTTGGCGCTGCTGGCACCCTCCGATCTCCTTCCCAATTCTTCCACTCCATCCGCGTGCTCAAATTCCGCACCCGCTCTCGCCGTTTGTTTATTCAGTTGTTTTTTTTTCCTGCTCCTAATCTCCCTGCGAGACCAAGACGCGTGTGTGGCGCGCTACCTCTTCTTCTTCCTGTGACCTGACCATCCTAGCCAATATTCCTCTCTCCCTCCCCCTCTATATATTAGGACTACTCCCCGAGCCATTCTCCTCGCACACGAAAGTTTCTGATACTTCTCTCTCCTCCCCAGTTCTCTCTTCAGTGTTCCACAGGCTAGCTACGTAGATTGACTTGAGGCATCGAACAGCATCGATGGATCCATGGATCAGCAGCCAGCCTTCCCTAAGCCTTGACCTCCACGTCGGCCTGCCGCCGCTCAGCCACCACCGCCAGGCGCCGGTGGTCGCCCTGCCCAAGCCCAAGATCCTCGTCGAGGAGAACTTCCTGCCTCTCAAGAAAGACCCAGAGGTAAATACATCGATACATCGATACACACACACACACAACAAGAACAACATGACGTGATTCTTCTTGGGTGATTTTGATGAGCTCCAAGTAAACGTATGTGCGTGTGTTTGATGGACTATGTGTATATCTATGTATAGGTTACGGTTCTTGAGGCGGAGCTGCAGCGGATGAGCGAGGAGAACCGGCGGCTGAGCGAGATGCTCACGGCGGTGGCGGCCAAGTACGAGGCGCTGCAGAGCCAGTTCAGCGACATGGTCACCAGCGCCAACGGCGGCGGCGGCAACCCGTCCTCCACGTCGGAGGGTGGGTCGGTGTCGCCGTCCAGGAAGCGCAAGAGCGAGAGCCTCGACACCCCTCCACCACCATCGCAGCACCACGAGGCACAGCACCTGCACAAGCCGGCTCTGGGTTTTGCGGCGGTGGACCAGATGGAGTGCACCTCCGGCGAGCCGTGCAAGCGCATCCGGGAGGAGTGCAAGCCCAAGATCTCCAAGCTCTACGTCCACGCCGACCCCTCCGACCTCAGCCTGGTAATTAACCAATGAATTGATGTATTGTATCATCATAATTGAGGTGTATTTCGTTGCTGATCTCGGCTCTGTTCTTGCGATCTATCATCAGGTGGTGAAAGATGGGTACCAATGGCGGAAGTACGGGCAGAAGGTGACCAAGGACAACCCCTGCCCCAGAGCCTACTTCAGGTGCTCGTTCGCGCCCGCTTGCCCTGTCAAGAAGAAGGTGCAGCGGAGCGCGGAGGATAACACCATACTGGTGGCGACGTACGAGGGCGAGCACAACCACGGCCAGCCCCCGCCGGCGCAGCCGCAGCAGCACGACGTCGCCAGCGCCGGCAAGAACGCCGCGAAGCCGCCCCAGGCGCCGGCGCCTCACCATCCCCAGCAGCAGCAACAGGAAGTGGCGGTCCTGACCGGCGAGCCCGTGGCGGCGGCGTCGGAGCTGATCAGGCGGAACCTGGCGGAGCAGATGGCCATGACGCTGACGAGGGACCCCAGCTTCAAGGCGGCGCTCGTCACCGCACTCTCCGGCCGCATCCTCGAGCTCTCGCCGACCAAGGATTGACGCGCGTACACCAGCGGCTGGCATCACATGAGATGTTGGGTGGTTCAATTTTCTTGCGATGGCCGATTAATTAGCCACTGCCGTCTGCTCTGCCTGCCTCTGTTCTTGCAAAAATGGCAAGAACAAGACGCACGATCGATGACAGAGGCGGTCGATTCCATTAAGCTTCCGAGTTATTGCTGCTGTATACAGATTAGATTTACACGAGGGATGAACAAGAAATTAGATGGCCATTTTGGTGTGGACAAAGGATTATCATGATGGTGGGCTGGTCGGTGGCTGGCTGATCGACCGATCGAGCAGGTCTGCGAAGGGGATTGGTGATCAGGTGTTTGTTACCAAGATGTAGTAACATGTAGTATACAAGCACAAACACGAGAAATGTACAATCCTTGTATTAGGCAAACTGTTTCGTTCTACAGAATTCAATTAAATCAAGTCACTTCAGTCTGTCGCCGTTTGTATGAACTCTTTTACTTTCTATCAATGGTACTCCCGTGGCACTATTGACATGGATCGGTAAAACTTTATAATCCTCAACCAATAATTATTTGCTAAACAGTTAGATTGATCATATTAAAATGATATTATTAGATTTTCATAAGAAACACCTTCACAACATTATACTTCAGTGACATCTTATAAATGTATTAGTATAGAATTAACAGTCAAAGTTCAGCCTTAGAGACCGTAAAATGCCAACAATACTAAGTATTCACAAACAGAGGTAGTAATATGCACAGTTCTTGTATTCTCAAGGAAAAAAGTCACTTCAGTAGCAATACATTCAAAATTTTCCTACGGGAGGAATGTTTATGCTATAGGCTTGTTTGGCTGGTCCCTTAGCTCCTGCCTGGTCCCTTAGCTCCATGGCCGGTAAAAAATGGTGTATGGCACAGGGGCGAAGCTAGAGCACGAAGGATCCAAGTGCACACTTTAATATACACATGCACACAATATATATTTAGGCTAGGGTGGTGCACGTATTTGGGTTAGGGTGGTGCACAAGAGGTGAAAATAAGCTGCTGATAACTTAACTTTTGATTTTACCCTGATGCCGGTGCACTCATGTAAATCAACGTGGCTTCGCCCATGGTATGGCATATTGATGATTTTTGCCTGGCAAGATGAGTTGTTTGGTTGGTAGCCAAACAGGAGCATAGGATAAAAAACAGGAACAGTGGATTGAGTGTCTGGTCGAGCGCTTAGGCCCCGCTTAATATGGCTTAAGCTTATTTTTGCACTATTTATAATTTCGTCTTTTTCTGAATTTTTGATTTTTTTGAGCTTTTTTGTCGGTTCTTTTTTTCTCGTATTCGTTTTGCGTTGTCTGTGATGGGCTACCATATTTTTTATATTTTTCAATTTTTTTAAATTTAATTATGTTAAATAAGCCTCTCTCATTCATGTGGTGTTTTTTCACCGATTCATGATGTTTTCAGCCATAAGCCACCAAAAATAAGCCGAACCGATCACAGCCTTAGAACCAGGTGCTCGTTTTTTGCGCTTGGGCCTGAGAGCTCGCCTGGGCAGAGTGCCTGTCAAGTCGGCAACCAAACATGGTCCCGGCAAGCTCGCGCCTTCGTCCTGGCCAGGCAGCTGCGCCCCAGGGTAGCAAGCAAACACGCCCTATGTCCCAGTGAGAACGAAACTAGATGAGCTCAAACTTGCAGAGCTTCTTGAGATCTACTAGCCCTAGGGATGGATATCGAGCCAGTTTGGCTAGGCTCACAAAACCTCGTTAAGAAAGTGGCTCGGCTCGTTAGGCTAACAAGCATAAAATGGAGGCTAGGTTAGGCTCGGTTGAAAGCTCAAGCTCGGCTCGTTAGGGTCATTAGCCCCCTCCTCGCTAATTCGTCAGGAATTGATCACCCAGATCCAAGTATTCATATACGACAATACAGAAGTATTCCTTCACAGTATGACCAGAAACAACTTCGCTCATGCTGTCATGCACATCGAGATTGCAATTGCACATCATCATCGAATCGAGTAAAAAAAGTATTCCTTGCAGGGTTGTTTTTGATGACGATGTAGCCGTTCTTGCAGATGGTGTTGGCCTGCTACGGCTAGGTCTTGGATGCCCCACATGTCGGCCTTCGACTTGAAGTGATGCTCCTCCGAGTCCAACATGACAATCTTAACTTCCCTGAACAAATCAAATCCAAGAAAAAAATCAACAAATTGACCTTCTATTCGTTAATATTTTAGCACCAAAAAATTTCCAAATCAAGAAACTGAGCTACTACAACAACTGTGTGACTAAATTTGAAACTAAATATGAGTGAAGTCCCCTAAATTTATCTGGTTTGGATAGATCACGATGAGGAGGGAGAGGAGGCCGATGCGGAGGCAGACGGCTAGGGGAGTCAGGGGTGGAGGCCGAGAGGAGGCACATGAGAACAAGGAGGAGGAGGGGAGGTGGTAGCGGAGGCGGATGGCGAGGAGGGGCTGGGTGGATGGGGAAAGGGATTGGAAGGGGAGGGGAGGCGAACGGCGAGGAGGAAGGAAGGTGGCGACGGAGTCGGATGGCGAGGAGAAGGCTAAGGCGGACGAGGAAGGGGATGGAAGGGGAGGCGGAGGCGGACGGCAAGGAGGAAGGGAGGCGGAGGCGGACAAGGAGGAGGAGGGGAGGTGGCAGCGGAGGCAGACAAGGAGGAGGGTTGGGCGAGCGGGTGTGTGCGGCGCATCTGCCCTCTGCGCATTGGTTAGGGATAAGGTTAGCCCAGCTGGATGACTTGACATTGGGTTGGCACCGGACTGGTCGAGCCTCATGAGCCACCGAGCAGCTTGCGAGCCAATTTAAACTCGGCTCGTTAGGTAGCTGAGCTGAAACATGAATTCAACACAACTCGTTTATGCCACAAGCAAAGCCAAGCTCTAAACAACCCAAGCTGTCTAACGAGCTTCGAGTTTTTCTTCCCCTCTAACTAACACCGATATCGAGTTTTTCTTCCACCCCTAACTAGCACGGATGATCACATCACACGAGTAGTTTTGCCCGAATGGAGACGTCGAGCTAGGAAAGACTGACATGCGGGCCACCGACTGCAATCTTCCTCCCAGCTTGGGTGCACTTACGATCTTATCCACGAAAAGGTCCACGCAGGCTTAGGCAGTAGAGCAGGTGGGGGAGTCAGTCACGCAGCTCGGTTCGCTTCCGCTCCGTGCCAAAATAAGGCGAGAAGAGGTTGGAAAAGTATACGACCCGGAGCGGGGCCCACGTAGGTTTGGCCGTGCGCCACGTGCGACGGTTTTGGCATGGTCTGGCTTGCCGCGGGAGGCAGGGAAGCTGGGTGGAAACGGAAGCCGCGGCGGCGGGAGGTGGGGCCCCGATGCGGAGTAGTCAAACACGTGCGGCCGGCGGGTCCGGTCCACGGTCGGCTCGGCCCGTTCCGTCGACGTTGCCGTAAAATTATTGCAACTGCGCGCCTCCCTTCTCCCCTCTTCCTCATAAATTTTGCGGTTTCCTCTTTTCTCCCCAATTTTCTTAGCTACAATTGTGTTACAATACATCTATTCTTTCCATCAGGAACATACACTCACGGCACATGGATCACAGGCTCCACACACCAACGCAACTTTACAGTACCCTTGACTACCCAGCGCACACATAAAACTTGAGGGAGCTCGGAATTGAACTCCCCATCTTTTTTGCGTGGATACACATGTGGATTTTTTTGGTGCACATATGAGCTAGTGCAAATAAGAGTGACGAGATCCTTGACTAGGTCAATATTTTCAGTCAAGAGGTTAAAATAGAATTTCATTTAAGCCCATTCTGCCAAGGAGCACTAATACCTTAATCGGGCCTATTAAACATGGCTACGCTTTTAGCCAGAGAAAAAGAAAGAGATAGGGTTTATTTAACACAAATGATCGTTAACCAGTTACACTCATTGCTGACTAGTAAGAGGGTAATACCTAACTTTCCCAACTAGTGACTATGAATAAACTGGTTGGAGCCATGACATTTTATCACGTGGAAGTTAACTGAACACGTGAGAGCAGCTAAAAGCTGATACGATGAGGTGCGACGGTTAATAAAGGACACAACAGCTCAAGACACATGCGTGAAGCCAGGAGACGTCTATTACACCATTAAATGCCACCCTTAGATAAATATAAATTAGGGTCTCTGCACTTCTTGTAACTCAATTTATCCACATCCAAGGGCGAATCTAGCATTGTGGCATTAGGGTCCAGTAATACCAATGCGGCCCAATAATGCAAGGAGCAGCCCATGTATATTTTGTGGGTGAACTCAGTCCCTAGGCCCGCAGTAGCCCAGCCCAAGCCATTAGCATCAGGCCAGCCCAAGGTTTGACAACCTAGGCCCAGCTGGCCGGCCAAGGCATGAAGTCATCAGCATCAGGCACCATGCACGCGTCCGTCATCGACCAACCTAGCGGCTCCCTCATCACCTGACCAGCCCCGCCTCTAGTAGAACATCGCCTCCTCCCTGGCTCCTTTTAGGTTTTAGCCACCGCGCCGCTGCTCTTCGAGACTTTGACCGCCTTGTTCGCACTCGGTCGTTGGTGTCTCGGAGAAGGACATGGCTCGACCACCTTGGCGGCTGTCACAGGTGGTAGCAAGCCGGTGCTGCAGCGAGAAGCAGGACAATCCCCTCCATTCTTCTTCTTCTTCTTTCGATCCCACCACCTAGCATAGCAGCAAGACAGGGAGGTACTGAGGTCTAGTTCTTCATCTTTCCTAGTTCTGTGTTCTCTTTGGTAGTCAATAGCATGCTTTTGATTTTTGATCAAATAATACATCAAATTGGGCACTAGACTAGCCTGGATTGGAGTTCATGTGTTAATTAATCGAAGTTAAAATGTTGTTGTGGCAACTGACTAAGAGATTATGGCTTCATGGATAGTTAGGAACATGGGACAAAATAAATAGCACGGGCACCGCCGACAAGTTTGAATTGGTTTGGCGCTTGCTTTTTTACTGTTTCATATTGAATTATGTGATGAACTGATGACGATTGATGGCATTGGACATTGGTGATTGGTAATCGATTTGGTGATCTGTTGATGGCTTGATGGTTGATGTCCTGATTGGATTGGTTTCTTGTATATAGTACACCTGAAAAACCTCAAATTAATTGATGGTAGTCAGTACTGGAGAAGGGGAAATCATAGAATGTAGAGTAGAAGCTATGCCAGGGAAAATTGCCCATAGCCCAGCAGCCCATATAGGGTTAATAGTTAAGCATATATTTAAGTTGTATTTTTCGTGATTCTTCTAGGTAATGCGTAATGGAACGATTTTTGAAAAGAAAACTATCATCAGATACTAATGTGGGGACTTCGCTGCCAAGAGAGATTAATTTAGATGAACTTCCTTATGATCTGTCTGATCGGAAAAGATTTCTACACTACAACAAGAATCCTAAGAAACAGGATAAGATAAGGCGAAGATATTTAATTAGAGGACCTTACAGGCCATAACCTGGCTTTAAATATCCACATAAGCCCATAGGTGACAAGCTACGAAGATTTAATCCAGAATGGTTTAAAGAATATGGTGGTTGGCTAGAGTACAGTGAGAAGGTGGATAACACCTTCTGTTTATGCTGCTACCTGTTTCGAGATTGCATTGATGGCCAAGCTGGGAATGATGCATTTGTAATTGATGGTTTTTGAAGTTGGAACAAGAAAAATAGGTTTGATACTCATGTTGGTAATTTTAATAGCTTTGATAATGTAGTAGTGAAACGATGTGATAATCTAATGGATCAAGATCAATCAATTCATGTTGTGCTCAATAAGCAAAGTGATATTGCAAAAAAAAAAGGAGGCTAAAATTTGACTAAATACTTCCATTGATACTTGCTACATCAAGGATTGACTTTACATGTCCATGATGAATCAAAAGAGTCTAGAAATAGGGGAAACTTTCTAGAGTTGGTACAAACTAGCAAAATAAAATGACTCTATAAGCAAGGTGGTTCTAAGGAATGCTCCAGGAAATTATCAGATGGTATCACTAGACATTTAGAAGGATATTGCTAACTGTTTTTTGCAAAGGTAACAATGGTCTCTATTATTTTTATATTGTTATGATCGATCTCTTGCTAGACTCGAAATAATGTTCTCTACTATTGTTGTTTTGCACAGATAACATTGAATTATATTATTGTAGATATTGGTGGTTACGTGTTCAGTTTGCTTATTGACGAGGCTTCCGATGTGTCTGACAAAGAACAAATGGCTGTTGTCTTGAGATATGTTGGCAAGCACGGACTAATCTTGAAACGATTAGTTGGAATTGTACATGTGAAGGAAACATCAACAATATATCTCAAGTCTGCTTTTCAATGTTTGTTTGCTGATATTGGATTGAGCTTGCAACAGGTTAGAGGCCAATGTTACGATGAAGCAAGCAACATGCATATTATGTGCATTGTTTTTCTCACTAGCTTTAGTTAGTTATTGTGGTAGTAACAAAGAAGAATGAAGATATCACAGATTTTTTTACATGATCTCTCTTCTCTTGAATGTATAATGGTAAATTGAAGGCTCTGGAGGTTGCTGAGAGGATCATGCCATGGCAATTCATTAGATGGATTGAAGCCGTTGGGCAGCATTGGCTGTCGGGGCAGATCGGAGAAATTCTGATGTTTCAGGCCTACTGTTAGTGTGGTCTTCGTCTCCCTGCCACTCCTTCCTCACGGTCATACTCGAGTATTTCAGGGTCGAACTAGAGAACTTGGTTCCCAATTTGATCATGATGCTCAGTGTCTTCATGTATCTGTGTGATCCTATGTGGATGTACTCGGGGATCTCAAATCCAACCCGAGACTATGAGAATGGTAAGTGATACTCGAACTCGTGTTTGTAATAAGGTTATATATTTTTATTTTTATTTTTTAGTACTATTTATCGATTATCATATCTAAATGAACAGATCTTGAGTTGGAAGAAATCAGCTCCCGAGTTAAGGTTGTATGCGAGAAGGCTCCATCGCTTGAGGTGGAGGCCCCTCGTATTCTGGTGGCTCTATCCACCAAAGAGAAAGAAGAGCGCCTAAAGGTAATTGAAGAACCGATTTTGTCTTCAGGCTTACATAGTCTTAGGGAGCGACTACGTAGCATTTTTCTCCTTCAAAGAGTGTAGGCATGAACTACCGTCAAGACGTCTAAGGAATCAAATTGATGGTGGTCGGAGAAGTAGAGAAAGCTAAGGCTTCTCCGGCTAAGAGACGTCGACTGGTGAAGACAGTTGATAAGGATAAGGTGAGCACAAGTGTTGTTGTTCCCCTTGCCGTTCTTCCCTCGGCTGCCCTGAATGCTTCTATTCGATAGTTCATTGTGGACGTGAGTACCACAAATGAAATAGGGGTGGCCGTACTGGAGCAACCTACTCCTAAGATTAAAGTACCCTTCTATTATGATATTGAAACTCATGTAGTAAGCGCGTCTCAAGGCTTTATCAAGCAACTCGAAAAGGAAAATTGGAAGAATTTCATATCTTTCGTGAAGGAGACTACAATGACAGATGATCCTGTTATCGAAAAGGAGGTTGTCCCGGTGGTCGAAACTGACACCGACCATCAGGAGGGGCAGGTGGGAGAAGGAGCAGCAGCTCTTGCTCCAGACCTTCGATCAGATGTGGTCGAAGGTGCACAAGACTTTTGGCCAGACATGGTTAAAGAGGTCCTCATTTCTCCACGACCAAATGTGCTCGAAGAAAAGAAGTCAAAGAAACCACTTTCTGAAAGGGTTTCTTCTAAATTCACACTCAAGGTTATGACGCCAAGGTATGAAAATACAAGTATAAATATTGTATTTTACCTATATGTCTCCTCGAATGCCAACAAACTTTTCACAATTCTAGCTTGGCCTCTCCACTGCCTAAGGAAGCTTCTGCTGAGAAGCCCTCGTGGCTCTTCCCACAATCGAAAACATGGTGGAGAAGGTGGTCGAGGGAACGACCATCGTAGCATTAGGGGTTGCTGCCGAAGCTGCAAATGCTACGACCACAGAAGCAGTCGTAGCAAAAGGAGTACAAATGGCAGAGGAAAGGGTAGAAGTACTTGATCTTGGTATTGAAAATCCTTTTCGATCGTCACGCTGAAGGGGAGGTCATCGAGGATGGTCGTCTTTGTTTTTGAGAAGGTATGGCTAGAGAAGAACAACAATCTAACTTCTTCTCTAACAAAGGGAATATTTGTGACGATAAGCATCTCAAAAAGGTGTGGTGGAGAAGGGTCAAACAACTCAATCAGCTTGAAGATTCTCGATTGGTTCTCGCTACGTTTGCACGTAGGACCATGAATGTAAGTATCAAGTACATGAACATTCACACTTGTTTCTCACTATCCTTCTTTGATTAGAGAGTGCTAGAAGACATGGCTACTGTGGCTGAGTACCACAGACAGCTAATTCTTCGACAAGAGAATGTCGATCTCTCCAGAAGGCAGCGACATCGTAAGTTACTGGATTTGGTAGTAGAACTTTGTTTTGACTATTTGTCCAGCCTTTCATGAATGCCTTTAATACTTGCAGGTCTAAGCTCGATGCAGAATTTTTGGCTACTGCGATCGACAATGAGAAAGTCTATTCGCAGAGGTTAAAGATGGAGAATGCTGACTGATCAATAAACCTTGCAAAAGCTAACTCTTCAGTCAAGGCTTTACAGGAGAAAATAAATAGTAAGTTCTGAAACTTAAGACTATTTTTTATATATCTTTCTTGCTTTCCTTTAATCTTTTTCCCTTAACAGAAAAAGAGACTGAATCGAGTAAGTTTCGCACTGAGGTTGAAGAGAAGGCCAAAGTGATCGTTGAACTTACTCGTATCAACAAAGAGAAGGATGAGATAATAAGGCTGCTCGATACTTCACTACCAGGTAAGAAAAAACTTTACCTTCAATCATTTCTTCAAACAAGTCTCTTTGTGAGTATCATCTTGACCACCTTCGACTCTTTTGCAAAGGCTATGGTCAAAATGAAGCATCTTTCTGAAGCTGCAACTCATAGACAAGATGAGACTAAGTCAATGAAGACAATCCTTCAAGACAATAGTGCACTTCTCAATGATCTACTCGGTGGGTTTCATGCGAAGAAGATGAGTCCTTCCGAGAACACCATTATTGCCCATGTGAGTATGATCGAGCTACAAGTCAAGGCTTTGAAGAAGCACCTATCGACTCTAAAGTCTGACCAAGCGGAGTCAATTCGGGATGCGGTCGGGGGTGCTATAAGCTATGTCTTGGCAAAACTCAAGGCATGTGATCGAAACCTCAACCTGCACCCAATCGAGAATGACTTCAACTGCTCTTTGGAAGAAACAGCTCACCTAGTTGATGAACTAGAGCCAATCGAACGAAAGATTGCTAAAGAAATGCAACTTGGCTCTTCTTCTTCAGAATGATTTTGTAAATAGTAACTTGTAAAGACTTACTAAATGAAAGACTTACCTTTGGGAAATGAAAAAGCTTCTTTCTTTTCCTGCAATTCATCTCGTAGAGCAATTAGTACTCGTACGATGAAAAAGAAAATGAAGGAGAATGAATTTTCGACTAAGAAATAAAGTTATGCTGATAACTCTATATTAGCCCCCAACTATTTACTTAGTTTATATGGATAAACAAAGCAAATAGTATAGAGTGAAATATGTAGAGAGTAGAGTGGTTCATTTGACCATCGTTATTGAATTCGATCACATGTACTGGCAGCAAAGATTAAGAACAAGTCGAAGCTAGGAAGTTTCTTCTAGTGGGCAGGACCACGTGTACAAAGGAAATACTTCAACTAGGTGATGTTGCTTCCTTTTGACCAGGTGAATGAAATCGAAGATAAATGATACAATGATAAAATAGTCAGATTTCCTTCTTGTATATTCATTCAATGTTTTCCTAGACAACTCAATTGTTTTATGCTGATAGCAAAAGTTAGGACTGAGTCGACACTGGAAGCTCCTTCTAGTGGTTAGGGCCACATGCAGAGAGGAGAGACTTCGACTAGTAGTGTCCCCTTCTCTGACCAGTTAAACGAATTAGATGTGCTAGAAGTGGTCGAATAAACATAAAACAAACTCTACTAAACATACAACAATAAAGATTTAAGAAAACTAAAAACTTTACTGAAAAAGATAGAAATGTTTACACGTAGAATTTGTGTAATTGGTCGATATTCTAAGAGTTTGAGAGAATTTAGCCGTCTTCCATAGCAAGTTGTATAGAGCCTAGGCTCGTGACTTCGACTATGGTGTAAGGATCTTCCCCACTTGGGGGAAAGGTTGTTCCAATTAGACTGGAATTGGATTTTTCTCAATACCAAGTCACCTACATCAAGTCTGCAAGGCTGGACCTTACGATCATAGTACCTACACATGGCTTGCTGATACACTGCTAATCGAATTAAGGCTTGATTCCTCTTCTCTTCGAGTGGGTTGACGTCATTCGCTCGAAGCTGCTCTTATTTGGAGTCATTGAAGTTCTCAACCCTCGTTGACCAAATCTTTAGTTCTGAAGGAAGCATGGCTCCAGCTCAAAAAACTAGAAAAATGGAGTTTCTCCTGTTGCCTGACTAGGAGTCATGCGAATTGCCCATAATACAGAAGGTAACTCTTGTACCCGAGCCCCCGAGCGCTTTACGAGCTGGTTGAAGACTAGGGTCTTAATTCCTTGCATTATTTGGCCATTCGCACACTCAACTGCCCCATTGCTTTGAGGATGGGTGACTGAAGCAAAACATAGTTTGGTACCTAATTCATCGCAAAATTCTTGAAATTTCGCGCTCGAAAATTGCTTATCGTTGTCTATAATTATCTGACTTGGGACTCCAAATCTTGTGGTTACGCTTCTCATCATGAACCTTTTTATAGCCTCTATTGTTATCCCAGTCACAGGTTCGGCTTCGATCCATTTCATGAATGTGTCAATAGCCATGAAGAGGAACTCGAAGCCCCCCATCGCTCTAGGAAATGGCCCCAAGATATCGAGACCCTAGGTCGCAAAAGGCCAAGATAAAGGAATTGTTTTGAGAGCCTAAGCCGGTTGGTGTATTTGCCAGCTATAGAACTGGTATTGTACATATTTCTTAACCAAATCCTTGGCATTATTGAGGGCTATTGGCCAGTAGAAACCTTGTCGAAAGGTTTTACTGACCAGTATTCTGTAGGAAGCATGCGCTCCACAAATGTCCCCATGAATGTCGTTAATGAGTTGTACCCCCTCTTTCTGCGATATACATCGCATGAAAACCCCTTGCATACTCCGTTTATAGAGTACACCCTCGACCAAAGTATACATTCGAGCCTTGCAGGATAACCGATCTACTTTGAGATCATCATAGGGTATTGAACCCTTCTGAAGGTAGTCTTAGATGGGAGTCATCTAGGTCTCTTTGTAATCTGGAGATGCTGTCTCTTTAGGAGTTATCTCCGGTGCTTCGACCAAAGATGGCTTCTGGAGTTGCTCCAAGAAGACTCCTAGTGATACTTGTGAGCGGGAAGAAGCTATTCAAGCCAACAGGTCTGTGAAAAGTTATCCTTCTGAGGGATATACTGTAACTCAAAGCCAAAAAAATGCTTCTCGAGCTTCTGTACTTCCGACAAGTATTGAGACATGGTTGAACTCGAGCACTGATACTCTTTGACAACCTGGTTCATGACTAGTTAAGAGTCTCCTCTCACCAGCAGTCAACGAATCCCGAGTGCTTTAGCGGCTCGTATGCCAGCCCCAGCCCAGCCCCCGAGCCACTTAGCATAAGCGACCCATCAAAGTACATAGTCCACTAGTCATAGGAATCATACTATTGGGGATCCTGGATAGGTTCAGGATTCGTCCATTCGGTAACAAAGTCTGCCAAGATCTGGGATTTAATGAATGTTTAGGACACGAAGTGGAGGTTGAACTCCCCAAGTTCAACCGACCATTTTGCCATACACCCTGTTATTTCCCTATTCTGGAGGACCTCTCCTAAGGGAAACTCAGACGTCATAATAATTTTATGCACCTGAAAATAATGCCTCAAGTTCCGAGAAGACACGAGGAGGGCATAGAGAAGTATTTGGACCTCAGGGTAGCACTCCTTAGGACCATGTAAAACTTCACTTACATAGTATACTGGTCATTGGACGCCCTCGCGCTCTACGACCAATACAACACTTACTGCCTATGGCGTGGTGGATAGATACACTAAGAGTGTCTCACCTGGTTTTGGAGAAACCAGGACAAGAGAATTCGTAAGATATCTCTTGATATCCTCTCAAGCCTCATCGTCCTCTCAATCCTCATCGAGCAGTGTCCACATTCCGGAGAATAGTTATAATACTTGCACGGGAACAGATTGAGATCACATTCAATTCGTGGAAGACCATGATCGAAGATCAGAAAAATGAGCTGGTGACAGAAGTTTTTCATTCATTTGAGATCCCAGAATAACACAGGGGCTCCATGAAACGACATACGTTGCTAGCGACGTGCAAAGCGTGGAATAAGTTCAAGAGTCTGCTTGCTAAGAAATACGTGGAGACTCGACACCGCTGGGTATGTGGGTAAAATCCCGTAATGGAGTAAAGAGGACGAATAGGAAATCCTACAGGAGACCTCCTCACCATTTGCTGGGATCCCTAATGAGTGCACCCAAAACTGGATAAGAGTGAGATCAACTACCATGTTGGGGGCCATCTCCTTCCGAAACCCCGCAGACGAGGAAGTGTCCCACCGTCTGGAAGCGCTAAGTGTAGAATCTTCCCAATGCTCATTCCAGACAGTTAGGGAGAGAGTTACTCTTCGTAGCCCTAGGAAACAAGGAGCACCTAGGTCGCACGAGAGGCCCTGGGAAATATGGTTTTGTAGAGGACTCCAAAACGTACCGGAGTAGGAAGAGAGCCAAAGCCGAGTACGAGGCACAGATACAAGAGGATATTATGGCACAAATTAGAGATGAGATGCAAAGGTTGGTCAGAGATGAGATGCAAAGGTATAGGAAAAATCAACATGAAGCCCCCGCTGCTCCTATGCTAGTTAGTCCCCAACCGTCGGAGTAGCTGCACGTCTAACCGTACCTTGGAATGCGGTCACCGATTTTATATCGATGATATCCTGGTAATAATTATTATCTCTGGAATGCTCGATCCATTGATAGGCCTGTTGGAGTAGCTAATTTTATATCGTTATGTAGGTGGCTACGAAGTGCAAGTTTCAAGTGAGATATGCCTCTATTGCCCTATGCGTTGCTTGGGGCCAGCATATCCATCCGGGCCCAGTGCCCTGGTGCACGACGTATCTCTAGCCCAGGTTTCGCAAAAGTGAATGTAGATAGTGTTCATGCCAATTTCGAGGTCATCCTGCTGCAGATGCCCCCCAATGACGAGGTCATGAATCTAGGGCAAGCCATCAAGTGGCCCAAGAGGGATATCTGCCTGGGAGCTCCTGCACCAGTGCTAAGTCCACAAGAGCCATCTACACCAGTGCCAAGTCCACTCGAGCTATCTGCACCGGTGCCAAGTCGACAAGAGCCATCTGCACCGGTGTCAAGTCCACTCGAGCTATTTGCATTGGTGCCAAGTCCACAAGAGCCATCTGCACCGGTGCCAAGTCCACGTGGGCTATCTGCACTGGAGCTACCTGCACAGATGCATCAAAGTCACGGTGCATCTACATATCGTGATCGGTCGACTACCATGAAGTCGACCTACAGCCGAAGCGGCAAGGGCAAACCGAAGAAGATCGATGATGAGATCCCCTACTTGTCGTTGGCCTAGAAATTCGTGCTAGGTTAGCGGTTGGTCGTCCCGAAAGAACGTCTCCTAACCCTAGGATTGGCTTGCCAGAGATTACATACATACTACATGTAACATGCCAACAAGCCAGAGGAACAACAACGCTTGGGTGTCATCGTCAAGTTTAGGCCACATCATCTGCATCATGATATTCATGACTATGTCTTCATGGTGACCTTCGAGGAATTATTATTTCACTTCACACTCGACGCCCTCGATGCCTCACTCATTCGTTACTAGACACTGTATATGTGTACAATCATGATATACGTTTATGTAATACCGATAAATGTCATATATAAATCATTGCTGTTGTGTGTATATATATACATGGTGACTGAAGTCAGATCAAAGAAATCACTAGTTGGTTTTTTCGACCCACGCCTGGTCTCCATTTATACCATCAAGAAGGATGCATCCTTCGTCCAAAATTACATGACGACGGCGTTGGTGACTCACCGCAACAAGGAATCCATACTTATGCTCTACAACTAGGAGTAAGTGCTACACTAGTGGCTATACTTATTGATTTGTACTTTATAACTAACACGAACTTAGGTTTAATGACCATGACGACATACCTGTGTAGGTTCCACTATATTCTAATTGTAATTATACCAAAATGGAACAAGATAATATACCTTGATTCCCTAAGGAGGAACAGAACTGACCACACAATTGTCCAATGATTAATCGATATGTAAACACATTTCCTCCATCGATAACTCCATTGTAGTCTTTCCTTCCTTCCCAATGACTGAGGCTAACTTTTTGGAAACACGTAGGTCATTCGTCGCGTATGTTGCAGAGGTACGAAAATCCAAGGGAGGGATCGACGCCCTGTGATACGATCTAGATTTTTCGGTATTTGCTAGTACACATTAATCCTATATAACACTTCGTAGTAATACCTCTCGAACTGACAAATTCTATTTTTGCAGTGCCACCAGCAGCCGCTGGGCAACACCTGTAGATTTTATGTTTGCCACAACATGCATCTACTCGTCCATTCCGGGAAGAACTATGATACTCAGGTATGTCAATCTTGTGATAATTATTTTATACTTATAAATTTATATATGTATGCACGACATTGATCAAAGATGATGGAGAGTTGCACAATGTAGAATAAAGTTCACTTGGATAAGATTGAGCTTAATTATTCATGTGTGTATTTGTTCAATGTTGGATAATTCATTTCAGTTAATTGATTTGTGAAATAGATATTCTTATTTCTAAAATGAATGAATGTGAATTGGATGTATATATACTATATTGATCTGCTTGTTTCAGAGGGCATGGCTAGCATTTCCTGAGGCTAGCCAACAAACAGAAATAGGTTTAGGAGTAGAAAGGAATATCACAGACGGTTATTATGCGATAATTGACAATCATAGATATTTTAGTACAAACTGTCTGTGATATGTGATATATCACAGACGGTTTCAACTACAAATCGTATATGATAGTTTAGTATCATAAACGGTTTGTAGTTGAATCCGTCTGTGATATATTACATATCACAGACAGTTTGTGCTGAAAAACTGTATGTGATTGTCAACTATCACAGACGATTTTTAGTAGAAACCGTCTGTGACGATGACCTCATGTTATTACTGACCCATAAACTCAGACAACTCATGAAACCGTCTGTGATGATCTTTTTGAACCGTCTGTGATGACCTTTTCTGCAGTACTGAGTTCTCACTATAGAACCCTCTCAAGCCTAATTACATTGTTCCCATGTATTATTAATGTTCTTAAATATGTTGAGAAGCAAGGCAAAAATGATGAGAAGAAAAGTTAAGCATGTGGTCTTATATCATATTTTGAGACCTTTGAATTTGTATTTTATTTGCACATGATGTTCCATATATTAGGAAGTGAAAATACTTTGATCAAGACATCTTAAATGACATGTCATATGTGAAGTCAACAAAGATGGATCTACAACAACTATGAGATAGTGGGTGGGAATCACTTATGGAGATGACATATTCATTTTGTGAAGAACATGGCATTCCTAAACTAAACATGTAAGAGGAATATGTCAATCGGCATAAGCCACGGTAAAGAACTAATGTCACTAACCTTCAACATTACCAAACAGAGTGTCTTAACTCAGTTATTGATTGGCAACTTCAAGAGTTTGATGAACATTTCAACGAGGTAAATTCTGCATTGCTTATGCACATGGCTTCTTTCAGCCGGAGCCCAACAGACTCATTTGCTGCTTTTAAATTAGAGTTTATATTGACAACAATGTGCAGGCAGATGAAAGGTTTTCCGATTTGAATTGTATTATTGATCTTGCTAAATTAATAGTGGAAACAAAGTAGCATCTTTCTTTTCCTTTGGTGTATCAACTTCTGAAGCTAGTACTAATTTTGCATGTTGTCACGGCATCAGTGGAGAGATGCTTCTCGACGATGAATGTTGTCAAGACTGTGTTGCGTAATAAAATTGGAGATGAGTTCATGAGTGAACGTCTAATTTGCTATGTGGAGATTGATATGTTTTCTACTATTCAGAATGATGTCGTGATTGATCACTTCATGAAGATGAAAACTCGCAAAGCACAACTATAAAATGTGAGTTATTTCACATGTTTCGCTTAATGATATTCCTTTAGTATGTAAAGTTTTCGTACTACCACGGTCAATTTTGAATTGTAACATGCCGTATTTATTCATTGCTTTCGAGAAACTCGAATTGAAGCTACGAGGTCTTCTTTTAGAACTTAGTTTTCTTTCCTCTAAATTATGTAAACAAGTGGTTTTATGACTTCACCTTAACTAGTATGTCTTGCCTTTTGAATATAGAACTATTATATCGCTGCATATTTCAATTGTTTATGTAATCTATTGGTGTAAAATATTCCAATTGTTACATGGCGTAAATTGTACCCTACTAATGCTATAGTCAGTTCATGCTCCAGTAGAGTGTATCGTTGTCCCATTTGTTGTTTATATAAGTTTGATAAAAGGACTGAGTGTTGTACATCGACAGAGTAGTAACCCTTTTACCATAAGGAGTGTGGTTGGCTATCACAGTTATGTTTAAGGCGTAGCAATCGAGAATCATAGGATATTTGTCTTCAAAATTCGTAAATGAACGCAGCTGACGTGTAGTTACTGGAATCGTGCAGCTCGCTCCATATATAGACACGAGCTACCGCATCGGCTACCGTCAGGAGTAAGAACACATTGACAAGGCGGATTTGATCGGTAATGGCATGGGAACATGGCCCTGATAAAAACCCTAACCTTTCGCATGCCCGTCTCTCAAGGAATTCAGGGATTACTTGCAGCAGAGAGAAGAAGAAGAAAGGAAATGGCGCATACGGATGTTTAATTTGTCTCGGCGCAACTGAAAACGTCGTCGGGCGTCGCGATCCATGAGGCCGGTCGATAGGTCTCGCGGGAAGGCTCTCAAGTCGTCGTCGGTCGCAATCTGTGTACAACTGGCCGGAATCGTGGGCTCACTCACATGGCGCTGTTGGATTGGGTTAAAAAGCTATAGCTTATGGTTAAAAATACATTTTAGTTGGTTGAAATTTTACTGTACCTGAAGATGGCTTATTTGGTGTAATTAAATTTAAAAAAAATTTAAAAATAGAAAAAATATGTTAGCTCATCTCAGTAACGCAAATGAATACGGGAAAAAATAACTGGCCAAAAAGATTAAAAAAACGAAAAAAATTAGAAAAAAACGAAATTTATAAATAATAAAAAATAAGCCAAAAGTTAAAAGCTGAAGAATGTTTAATTGGCTGCGACTGCGACTGCACTTGACACCCACTCCTGCTTCCTTTGGAGTCTTTATGCGCAGTGGGAGTGGTATCTGCATTCTAGCTGGATCCCACTCGACTGGACCGTGGTGACGCGAGCTCCGATGGTCAAGCCCATGACTCTAGTGCCAGGATAGAATATAGAGGCATGCAGGTAATGACAAGGGCACTCCGGCCCTGCTCATTTGGTTTTTAACGGTTTATAGTTTATTTTTTATTATTGGTATTATAGTTAATTTATTTTATACTGTAACTACTGATAATTTTTAGCGTAATTAAATTTAAAAATTTTAAAAATAAAAAATAGGTTATCCCATCACGGACAATATAAAAGAATACAGGAAAAAAAGACAAAAAAATCTAAAAAGGTTAGAAAAAGACGAAAATAAAAAACTAGAAGTCAGAAGCCCAAATGAGCATCTTGACAAGGATAAATTAATAAAGAAAGAAAAAACCAATGTCTGATATAAGATATTGCATAGACACAAAATCTAAACGGCAATAAATCACTAAAAACTTACATTAAGGAGAAACTACAGTGTTTATGACAACTTTTGAGAGAACGGGGAGAGGGAGGGAATAGGGAATGCTAAGATTTATTAATTAGGCCTATATATATATATATATATATATATATATATATATATATATATATATATATATATATATTACCTACTGAAATAGTACCTACAATAGCTTGTTTTTGTGATGTCGAGAGATGTAAACACAGATTGAGATGTCAACCATGCGAATGTCCTAAGTTAATGTATGTCCTCTCCGTCGTGTCAAAATAATATCACTTTTTTAGTTTCTCATGGTCTCCACTGTATCTAGTCCCGATTCTTTCTTTAAGCTAAACGTAGGTTAATATTATCAAAGTATTTTTAACTGGTGACATGACGAAAATCATATGTATGTCCCATCTCTCATGTGAACATCTCCGCATTTAGTATTTACAGTTACATGGATGATTGAAGTTCATAAGTTCAACAAAAACGAATAGAAGAGTAGCATTTTTTTAGGACAGGAGGGACGTTTCCATCGTACGATACTCTTACGACGCTAGGCATTACGTGCTTGTGCGCTCTCGGCGAGCTCTGGCAGACCGGCGCCACACGCATAGAAGTCCAAAATCCAAGCCCGAAGCTGTCGTCCTCCCCTGGCCGGGCTACTCCGTCGCGACGGCGCGTGTGAGAACCGTGGGGAGGGCACATCTACCAGCTGTACATGTGGAATATGAGTATGCTACATTAGCATATATTAAATTTTTTTACCATGTATAGTAGAAAGCCAAACAAGTATGAGATCATGAATATTACCACTAGACATGCAGTACAGCGGAAGTAGGATTGAAACAGCCGATTCACGAAGAGCGCGTCGGTGTAACAGTAGTAGTCGAACGTCCTCCGTCCAAATGTCTCCTCCGCATGATCGTTCCAATCAGCGTCGCAGTCACATCAGCGCTTCTATCGAAGTCCACACGTCCAGGGATGGAGCACCGTGCGTCAATGTGCTAGCACCAGCATGCACGGCAGGAGATACGAGAGGTGGTGGTTAGGGTTTCGACGGGTGTGTTTTCGGGATGCTTCCCTCACCCCCAGCACCTCTCATTATATAGCCTCCAATCGGATCCATATCCGATACGAGTAGAGATCGAATCCCACTCGAAAACTGTCATCCGACCTCTTATCGTTCCAGTACATTAAGTGTGTGACGCTGCAGGTTCATCTGTATTTGGTCATGGACCAAAAATTCTTTTCTGGCCCATAGTCAGTAGTGGTCCCTAGCAAAACATAACGACTCTCAAACACACATAAAGATCATATCAGACGAACCTATATAGTGCTTATGTACCGATCCCTTTGCCTCATGATACCAGATCGAACTCAAGGCGAGAAACGTGCCATCCTATGATAGCTCGATCCTTCACTCGAGGCTATAGTTGATTACTCAGTTGTGATTGACTCCTCAACCATATTTAGCATGGCTATGCACTTTCTTAATCCAACCACATCGAGTAGCCTAGAGATATCTCTCCTGTTAGATAGGAGGGGCAAATTTCATCTTAATCGCTCATATTCCTCCGCATGTTTCATAGCAAACCCGAAAGCTACCTTGATTACCACCCAGTTACGGAGTAGTGTTTGGTAACCCCTAAGCAAACTATTACGCATGTAGGAAACAATGATGATCTCAGGTCTAAGGATCCTACATATACTATGTATGAGACCAACAGATGACACTTAAGAATATAACAATTCTCATAATACCTCATGATTGGTTAATCCAACATCATGTTCTCTAACACGTGTCAATATTATTGATTTGATATCTCATATCCATAATCCATGAAACATGATCATAATCAACGATCAAAAAATCGTTACCAAAGTTCCTATCTTTTTCTATTTGAAGGAATGTCACACCAAAATCGGATAAAAACAAACAAGGTGAATATGACTTCTCGTGGGTGAATGATAACCAAGATAACTCTTGATGTATTCCCATATATCACAGCAAGATATAATACCCAAGGAATCGAGACAAAAACGACTGGATCAAGAAATTACTCAAAGAGACCAAATCAAACAAAAACCGAACAATTTTAAGAACTTACCAAACCTGATGGCTAGATGGATAGAATTGATTTTTAAGGTATATCTCCATCACTTACTCATCATCAGCATCCAGCAAGATCAAAAAAATAGAAGAGATAAGATCAAAACTAACCAAAACAAGAGCAAATCAACTAAAACAAAAGAGATCTACGGGAGATAGATAAAGTTGATATTTTGCTACTTAAGAATGAATGTTTTATAGCCACTCCACCTAGAGGACAAGAGATCACACCACAACACTCACATTTTCCAAACTCTAACCCTAGAACACTTAGCTTCAATAAGTAAAGGCTTCAATGAGTAAGGTAAGGATGGTTAGATGGTTAATCATGGGCAGACCCAATGTGATTCAAGGGTGTTCAGTTGAACACCTGAATTTTTTTCATGTAATAACCAATATTTAATAGGTATATTAAACATATATACCGATAATTAGACAAAATATTTCATATTTATATCCTCAAATGATTTCAACCCACACACACCTCCACTCCCCTAGTTGATTTCAACCTACTCCCACATCTCCCCTCTCCAATTCACATAAAATAGCATGGCCTAACAACCCATCTGTCTCTTCATCAGACTAGCCCATTGCTCATCCGTAGACCCATTAAACCATAACCTATCCCCTCCCCCCTCTCTGTGTCTCTCTTAGGCTCCACTAATCCAGACAAAAATCACCAAGCCCAGTGGCACTAGCGCACGAGGTTGAGGGGCAATTGACCACCAAGCGACTTGGTGAGAGGCTGAGAGCAACTTTGGCCTCTGGTTTAGCCTCGATGGCAAGGAGCATAGCCATGACAGGCGGCGATATGTCTGCAAGAAGCAAATGGGTGACAGCTATCACCTGACAGTTAGGGAGGGAGCGTGCAGCGGCGCCCGCCAGGCCAATGAGGTAGTAGGCACTAGACAATGACTACACATTGTCGTGCACTGGTGCACGCAGACCATGCACATCAGACTGTATCAACGCAGTTTCATCTAAAGTTATTTCATAATTTCTCTAAATTATTTTTAAATTTTTCTAAATTATTTATAGATGTTGTATCTAGCACAAAAAATTTTGTACTTTTTTAGCTATTATGGATATTTATATTTTATTTGTCAACTCTGAACACCCATTTTAGAAACCCTAGATCTATCACTTTGGTTAACTTGCAAGTCTCCATCCCAACACGTTAAATAGACAAGGCAACCATCCCTATCTAACCCTAATAGATGCTATTCACTTATCACAAATGGGAAAACCCCGTTAATCCTATACAACACGGGTTTTATTCATACACACTACACGTATGCACGTATTTCAATGCACATAAGTCTGAATCTACTAAGTTCTTAGATTTTGATCCACTTGATGATCTCAGCTCCTCCTTGACCTAAACCTCCTTCCCAAGCACCATGATTTTAGTCCAATGTAGTTTTCAGTATTTTGGTCAACTTACCAAAATATCATTTCTTGACCTAGTCTTCATCTTCCCTTGCAAGCAATCGTCATGCTTTCCACGTAGATACATCATTGGCTTGCCATGCGTCGGCAAGTCTCTCCTATTTTGGTTCCACCAGACCACACCTCACTTGGACCGACTAGACCACATGGTGCAACCCGTCGTTCGAACTTTTTTCAACATTTTTCGCATTCTTTGCACGATGCTTAAACTTAGTCATGTCACTCGGCATCATTGATCGTTCTGGGTCTCAGCTCCTCTATGAGTGTAGTCCTAATTCTTACTATTGACCATGATTAACGCCAAGCGCCCCCTACACATCCAAACACCAAAAAATAATTTTCGGGCACAAATTCTTCACAACTGGATGCACATTAGCTGAAACATGCATCATGCCACATATATGCACTGACCTACGTCAAACCAAATCATCATATAATTCAAATATATCAAAATCCATTTCGACCGAAGCAACACAAGCTGGCCGATCAGACCGTTGTTTCTGCAAGCTGTCCAGAAAAATCTATAAATTCGTAAATTCTAAATTTTTACTTATCCAAAATAATAATAGTTCATCGTAACAAAATCGTGGTTGATGCGGGGCATGATAGTGGAGGCCATGGTGGCATATAGCTAGGAAAAGAGAAGGTTGGGTCTTGGGGTATAGAGTGCAGTAATGCTATTCTTATGCACCGTGTACTCCCTCAGTCCTCACTTCTTGCCAACATGGAGGTGTTAGGTATCGAGGCTGATCGGGAGGAAAAAGAATGCATGTGATAGGGGTGAGACGCTAGGGCAAGGAGAAAAAGGATTTGAAGAAGAAATACTTGTATTATTGCTTGTCTATCTATCACAATCCTCGAACCCTTTTTATAAGAGAGTCGAGTCTAAATGAATAAGTTGGAATCAGAAACTATTCCTTAATTGAAACCGATCTGTAAACTACTCTTTCTATCTTGAAGCTTTTCATATTTGAATCAGGACTTGTTTTGACGATGGTACTGAGTCTAACTAAACTATCTGTAACAGGAGGATGGGTTCAGGACATGGCCATCCGGCCCACTTGGCGCTACTCATCCCCCTATCTGCACTCCCCAAACCAACCCAGGTGTTGCCCCTTGGCCTCGGCTACCCCTCGCGTCCCATGCCGCATGACTCCCCTCGGCTGCCCCTTGCATCCACACGCCCCATCCGCCCCGCCATGCTGCCCAACCTCGGTATAGTCTCGTCCGTTCGTGCTGCCCCCGCCACCCCGTTTGGCCCCGCCACTCCACCTTCATGTCACACGAGTGAAGCTAAGGTTTGGAGATCCACCGTAGCACCCCTAATGGCTCCGCCCTACCCTACCATCGACTCTACGGCACCCCATCTAGCCCCTCCCCGCTACGCCACGCCGCCCCATCCGACCCCGTCCCATCCTGCCGCCCACACCAAGCCAATTTGAGGTTTCCCCCAAATCCGCGGATCCCCCCTCTGCATACCCACATCCATTTGAGGTGGTAATTCGAGGTGTTTTTCATTGTTCATGTAGTGCAAAGGTACTCCATTTGAGGATTTTCATTGTTCATGTAGTGCAAATCTACTCCATTTAAGGATTTTTCATTGTTCATGTAGTGCAAAGGTGCAATGCAGTGGCAACCCGGAGAAAGGAAGCATCACATAATGTTGAAGAAGCCAGATTGTGGTGTTTGATTTTTTTGGATGTAATACTCTTGTTTGGACTGGAAAAGTGTCCAGTGCTATATTTGATTTTTTTATGTAATACTAGTGTTCTTGTTTGGACTAGAAAAGTGTCCAGTGCTGTAACATTTGTCAGTGCACAAATTGAGGAATGCTTTTGTCAGTGCAAAAATTGAGGAATGCTTCTTTGTAACATTTGTCAGTGCAAAAACTATAAACAATTTTCAGCGCAATGGAACCTTCTTTGTGAATCAGTGTCAAGATCTGTCCAATATTGAGGAATGCTTGTAATGAAGCTATTTTTCTGGGAATCAACAGCTTGGAGATTGTAATATAGTGAATTGCTATTTCGTTTTGCTTGGAGTTAACACTGACCAAATGTTTGGTCTACCTGGGAAAGCATTTGACTGACCAAATGTTTGGTCTGCCTGGGCAAGCATTTGAAATGTTCATTGTGCCCATTTTTTCGCTGTGTAAACTTGGTTAGTGATGCCAGTCATCTTGACATCCATGCTAACATAGTTGATGATATTGTAGTCTATCAGAAAACATAACAATAAACGAACATTGTACATAAGAAATGGTTCATTACATGAGCAGAGTATATAAGAAGTGGTTCATTACATGGAGACTTCATCAGCCATTTGGCCAAGTGTATAGTCATCATAAGGCACTTATGCCACAAAATCTACTATGAAGAAAATATACATGGTGCCCAAAAATATACATGATTGCGCACACCTCAGCACTACTAAGATAGCATCAAGGCAATGTATATAGTCATCATAAGGCACTTATGCCACAAAATCTACTATGAAGAAAATATACATGGTGCCCAAAAATATACATGATTGCGCACACCTCAGCACTACTAAGATAGCATCAAGGCAATGTATATAGTCATCATAAGGCACTTATGCCACAAAATTTGCTAGTTCGAACTAACATGTCCCCTCTAACTTGAAGCTGGTAATCAATAGAACAAGTATTGGAAACCTTTACACCATGGCCGAATTTCCTGTTTCCCCGCCAACCTACAATGGAGTACCAACAGGATTGTCATAACTAACAAAATCATTAAAAAGCCAAATAATGCTGCTAAGTGGTATAGATTATATACCATATAGTACTATATAAAGTACCTCCCACCTTTGTGTACCCACTTCTATCCTATCCATTAGATATCCAAGAACAAACAGTCCAAAATTATAGTCAGGTCTATCTATTTCCTTTTCTATTGTGAACATCCAACAGCGATAGTCTCTGTATGGGTTTACCACCAATTATTGATAGATACGACCTTATTGCCTTTAAATTGTCATTTACCACCTCTCATTAGCACAACATGCAAATGCACTTGGAACTTAGAACTTGAAGTTACAAAATAATAAATGGTAGAGAGAATTAGAAGGTGAAGGAAAAACAAATCAAATATCGCCGGAGTGTTGATGCTCATAGTATCATCTCCACTTGGTTGTCCTGAAGTTCGTGCTAGCTTCCTTTTATTCTTCTTATGAACTATTTGATCAACTTTAGACTTTTTCCTTGTGGAAGGTGGGTGTCCTCTACTTCGAACAGCAATTGGACTATGCATAGACTTTTTGTCCCTATTATGATGCTCACATGGGTTGTTTTGTATTGCCCTTGTTCTTCACTACATTCTCCGGTTACCTGAAGCTTCAAATTGCAAATACCATCAATCACCCTATTGTACAATTCATCTTATTTTGCACCAAACTCTGCCACTTTATAGAACATTTTGCACAAATTATCAAATCATTTGGCCAACGGTAGGTCCTCCATGTTGCTATAGACACATCTAATGAAATTGTGCTTTCTCTTGATATTTTTCCTCCATTGTGGCAAGATATATTTGAGGGAAACCTCGTCTATCTTCCTAAATGTGAGAACAGAAAGTACATGTCTACATAAGATTCCTCTAAACTAAAAACGACGACATGCACACTGGACTTCAAATTCTTCTTCATTAAGATAGACACTGCAAACGATATCCTTTCTCCTTTTACCAATCATCACATCCTCAGTTATTTCATATACTGATATTGCCCCTTCTTTCTTTATAAAGGCACAAGAGCATTACATCTTGTGACATAGCTCCTCTTGGACTTCTTCAAATTTTGCATTTGTGTAAGCATCTTGGAATTGCTTCTCGATACCATAATGTGTGATACGGGGAATTGTTGAGTTGAAGGAGCTAAAATCTGCAGCACTCTCCTGCTCGACTCTATCTCTCATGGCATTCTCATATTGGCTAACAAACTACATAAGTGTTGTTTTTGAATTGACAAACCCGTCAGAAAAAAGCATGCATACTTTCACTGCGATGTGTAGTAGACATAACTGCCCAGAAGGTATCCTTGGCATACGTTGGCACCCAACGATGTCGGTTGTTGTACAACACTTTGAGCTATTCACTATTACCGAGTTCATAGTTGTCAACCATCTTTTTCCAGTCCTCCTCAAAGTCCATGATGATTAAGGAGTCATAAACGACATTACCAAGAGCTACTTTAACTAGCTCATATGCGGATAGTCGCCCTAATTTTTCAGGAACTTTTTTCATGATATGCCACAAGCATCAGCGGTACCGAGATTCTGGAAGTACTATTTGAACCGCATTCTGAATTGCTCTACACTGATCAATTATGATTGCTTTTGGTTGGCGGTTCGACATACAAGTTAACCAAGCTTCAAATAACTAGATGAAGATTTCGGTGTTCTCATTAGATAACAAACAACAACCAAGTAGAATCGATTGGCCATGATGATTTACTCCAACAAAACACGCAAAAGGCATATCATATTTGTTCGTCAAGTATGTAGTATCGAATGTAACGACATCATCGAAGGATTCATATGCCGCTCTACATTTTGCATCAGCCCAAAAAAAAACATTCCATAAGCGTGACTCCTCATCAAGATCCATTACACTGAAAATGCTTGAATTAATGGATTGCATTCTCATAAAGTAATCACGAACTGCCTCAGCATCACCAACTCGAAGTTGTAACCTTCTTGTTTTATCCAAGTTATTCCGACAATCCTTCTCACCAAATGATAAATTTTCATGCCCGCCTACTGGCACAACAAAGGAATTGAAGTTCTTATTAACCCAAATTCCAGTCCGATCATTCAATTCAAGTGTTCTTTTCACATGAAGATATATTTTCTTGTTGCATCTATAGAGTCTTGCTTTTTGGGGACTTAGACCATGATTATGCCCCAAATAAACTGTGGTCAGCTGAAATTTACCACCATGTTGAATAGTTGCATTTATTTTCACTAAGCATGTAGTTTTACTTCACAGATTTGGCTTCATGATATTCCTTGATTTCGATCGTGTCTTACCTTCACGAGAACAATAAAGTGTGCAATATTTGAGTTCCCCATCATCATCATTTTTTTAGCTTCTTCTGGTGACACCGAAACCCTTTTGCCTAGCATACTTTGTATAATGCACGGCCACATCCTTCTCACTGTTAAAGACCATTCAACTTTTGGATCCTTGATAATTGAATCTTCTGATTGGCTTTGAGGTTCTTCAAAAATATCATTGCCACATTGCTCAGCGGTAGCATCATCATCACCAGAAGATATGGACATATCACTGTCTAATTCCATAGAGCCATCAAGGTCATGAGGTCATTCTACATTTCCTGAAAATTGCTAGTTTTAGTACTCAAATAATTTCATATACATTGCAGTAGCTTCGTTTCTCCGAATAGAGTACTTCCCATTCTTTGAAAACCAAGCCACCATCTAGTACATCTTTTTGAGACATTTTTGTAGAACAAAGGCAGATGTACAACCACGGAATTAGCTCTAGCCTCAAAAGGAAGAAAACATCAAGCGCACGACGGCGAATTTGTGTAGATAAGTAATTGTTATTTTTTGACTAAGCTGAAATGCAGACAGGTACTCGGGTGCTCTGGTAGTCTGGTGACAGGGAAAACTATCTAATACACCAAATTTGTGTTTCATTCCAAGCCGCACGAATATTTGTTTGCAGCTTTTACAAAAAAAAATCCCTATTTATGTATGCTTTTGGCAAATTACCCATGCATGGTTTTCCACTATATTGTAAAGAGAGGCTTAATAAAGAGGTTTGCATCTATGCATGTTTCTCCTGTGTTCCTGAGTTCATTTATTCCTTGTACTAAGTGAGTGTTTGTTTCATAGGCGTGGCCATAGTGCGCTATACCATCAGGTAACATTTTCAACGGTATAGAATCTAGCTATAGGTTCCGTTCCATCAAATTGAACGACATGAAGCTAGCCTCCCCATCTTCTTCCTCCGTAGCTGGCCCGCACGCCCCCTCCATCATCGACAGCCGACGGCGACCTCGCCGCCATCTTCCCCTCCCCTACCGCTCCACCCCGTCCAACCTAATATTCAGTACATCACGCCTCGTCACGCCTCCCTCCGCCGCAGCCCAACGTCCTCCGCCTCCCTTTACATGGGAGGGGGAGGGGGTAAACCTGTTAGCAGCGGTGACACCTCCTTGGCTCTAACTTGAGCTCTATGCCGCGCCGCACAGCCGTCAGATCCAAGGTTGACATCGCCAAATCTAGCCAGATCTAAGGTCACCTTCGTCGAATCCAACCAGACCCACAATTGGCATCATTGGATCCAAAGTCAGTGTTGCTAGATCTTCTCAATTCCGTTGCTGGAAACAAAAACGATAGTCGGATGCGCATCATCGGCGGAGAGGCGTTGGATGCATGGGATTCGACAAAAGAAAGCTATCCCATTCGATTTGAAGAAAAGGATATACCATTTTTTTAGTTTTTTTCTTATTTTATTGCAGTACGTTGGTATCTTACACCGTGCTTTTTTTTCTCTTTTTGAGAGAGATCTTACACCGCGATGAGTATTGCATCAATTTGTTTTAAAAAGAACAAGAAAAAGAAGAGGAGGAAGTGGAGCCGTTGTTTTCCTGGCCTGGCCTAATGCTGCGATCCTTCGGCAGCCCACCAGCAAATTTTGTGTCTGGCCCAATAGAGAACTCTGCTAATGGAAGCTGGCTCGGCCACGCACACTTTCGGGCTCAAAATTCATTAGCTGTATAACAAGGTGAAGAACAAAAAAATACGTAGTCGACAGGGTTCAAACCTGCGCGGGCAGAGCCAACATGATTTCTAGTCATGCCTGATAACCACTCCGGTACGACCACCTGAGCAGCACCAGAATGCAAAAAATCTCTTAGGCAATAGCAGTGTGAACATCACTACTTAAAAGGAGTTGAGTGGTGGTACATTCTTCCTCCCCTTCCCTCACAAAATTGGAGGCACCAACATGTGGGCCTGTCGAGCGATTCCTCCCTGCGACCCTCGCTTAAGGTGTTGCCATCGCACCTACCCTCCCTCTCGCACTCGCCGTCTTCCCCCAAATTTCCCCTCCTCTCCCCTCGTTGCCTCCCAGATCTAACCGAAATGGCTGAGTCCTCCACACTGCACTCCAATGGCAGTGCCGCTGTCGACGACGACAACGTCGGCCCTTGGTGCCGCGCTCCCCAGTGCCAGCCGGAAGGTGCCACTGGTCACCGGCATCACGGGGTAAGACGGGAGCTACCAAATGGAGCTGCTCCTCTCCAAGGGGTACGAGGTGCACGACCTTACCCTCCGCTCCTCCAACTTCAACATGCAATGACTCAACCACCTCTACCACGACCCGCACTCGTTGCCCTCCATGCCGCTCTAGCCAATGCGCCTCCACTATGCGGATCTATCCGACTCATCGTTGCTCCACTGCACGCTTGACCACATCCTCCCTGACGAGGTCTACAAACTTGCTGCCCAATCGCCCGTCGCAGTGTCCTTTGAGATCCCCGACTACACCGCCGACATCACCGCCACCAATTTCTCCACTAGTGAGTTATTATTACTCCTACCCTCTCTTGGCCTTGCTTTGCTCTGTCCTCCAGCTTGTGGCCTAGATCTACGGCGTCAATCAACTTTGGTGCACCGGAGTGGGCCGGTGATTGTACTGAGGTTGCTTGCTGCTTCTGCGCAGAGGAGAGATGTGGTCACGGTCGTTGATGTGCTACTCCAATTTCTCTTGGTTTTGTGTACGCTCCTCTTCCTAGCCCCCCAACTTCTTTTGTTCTAACCTTACCCCCTAATTTGTTTTTGTTACGCATTTATTAGTATGCATTCTTTTGGAATTAGGACAGATATAGCAGTGTATCATGTTGTAAATTATTTTAATCTTGCTCGTTTTCCTTTTCTAGATGGTTTTTGTTTTCCCATTCTGCTCCCTTTCCTGCTGAATTCAATGATTTGTTCTAACTTACATTGTTTGGTTGCAAGAGAGCCTTTAATCGTTTTGCCAAGCCTGGCTTCATCTAGCTTGCTAAGGTAAATAGAATGTTTCATTTGCCAGTGAAAAAAAATCCTTATGCATGTTGATTGATAGAAATGATGCTAATTGGTCAAAATTCATTTTGATGCTCATGCCTAATTGCTTGATGAATGAACTGTCAGAAGAATGCATTGCATTTCGATGGATGTGGCTGTTGCATCATTCAGTTTGCTTGCAGGTGCTATGGTGGATTTGGAGCTTTAGAACGCTATATGTTTATTGTACGGTTGGGTGCCAGGGTTTCATCCTCCTGGGCATGTAGGTTAGTATCTGGATCATGCTTTCCCTTGTCAGTTCATATGCATGGTGGTGTTGGTCTGATTGCGGCAGTTGTAGCCATTTGCGTACGAATTACGACCAGGTAGCTAACACTATGTTATTTGTTTGGAGGAGAAATGGATGCGTTAATTCTTTATAGCTGCTTGAGGGGTCTATTCACCTTACTGACTTCAATGGGAAAAAGAGGCTAAAGATGATAGTCTCATGGCTTATTCCAATCTGGAAATCTCTGCTCTATAGGCAATTATTGTTGTTCTTGGTGTAAATTTATGTCTCACGGCTTATTCCAATCTGGAAATCTCTGCTCTATAGGTAATTATTGTTGTTCTTGGTGAAACTTTATGATTCTATTCGTTTAAAGATTTAGATCAATTAAGGACTTGAGAATTGAGATTAGGGGCTACTAGCTATCCAACGTACCATTTATCCTTCTCAATTGCTGCTTTTATTCGATATAATCTATAGCTATGTACGCATAGGCCATTGTGTCATTTTGGATTTTTGCAGGTTCAGCAAAGCTGTGTAAAGAGGAGGATGCATGAGAATAGACAGTTGAAAGAGGTGGGCATGACTTTCCATGCTTTTCCATTGATAGAATTGGAATATAGTTTTTTTCTTAAAGGTTGATAATTTTTTTAATGGACAGTTGAAAGAGGTTTTAGCTTCCAATAATTTGAAATTTTCTTGAGCTCGGTTGTATAATTCTGATTGTACTTTCTAATCAGCTGATTGTAATAAGAAGAATTTTTTATTCATGTATGTGCATTCTCAATGTTTTGACATAAATATGGATACTAAACTTGATAGAAGTGGCAAATATTTCCAAATGAGTAGCAGTCAATACAGCTAGAAGTGCTCATTGTTTAGTGAATACAGCTGGAGTTATTCTTCTAATATGATAAAAGAGTTGTTAATACTATAAAGTGTCGTTAATGCTCGGACAATGACCATCGTATTGTTACCAATGACCAAATAGTGAGATATGTGAATAGGAAGAAATAATCATATTGTTTTTATACAATATCTTATTGATATCTGCTGAGATACTTACATGTCAGATTCGAATCGAACTGAGATATATGATATCTGCATTAATTGATGAAGAATACAATATAAAATGTATGATAGCAACGAAAAGATATTTAACTAGTAAATAAAAATGAACGGAACGAGGGGGAAAAAGGAAAGGAATATAATTCGCGTGTACTCGCTCTCTATCAGGTCAACTCCGTGCCGTGCTGGATGGATTCCGTTACCCCTTCACGGCGTTGCTCGATAAATGGTGTTATTTTCGTGCCATCTCCATCAATTAACTTCTATTCTCCTGTGTGACATCTTGTACAAGGACGAAAGAATCAAAGAAATGAACTGGAAGCTTCAGCAACCGGATGCCGCAGCATGCGTGAAATCAGTATTCACAAAACTTACACTGTAATTTTTTTAAAAAAATTTAGCCTCGGACATTCGTTTTTGTAAATCTAACATTCTCTTTAGACCTATCGAGCTCTTCTAACTTGGCAAGCCACTGACCGCCCGCTACTAATTAGTGTGTATGCTTAATTAGTGCTAATTATATTTAATTAGTATTAACCATATTTAATTAGCACTAACCATGGTTACTAATTTTGCTGTCGTAGTGAGGGAGGTCAGCAGCTTTCGCTATCGTTGTGGGGGACTCGACAGCTCCTATTGCCGAGCACTTGTAGCTCGGTAAGTAATGTCGAGCTCCGGCGACTCGGCAGTATCTGTTGTGCTCCTATAGAAGCTAGATTTGCAAAAATAGGTATCTAGAAATTAATTTTTTAAAAAGAAGCTACAGTACAGTGCCATTTACGTTAACACTGTTCACCGGTTTTAATTATGCTGTACCCTACCAATCTAACACGACCAGATCCGAACGACCGATCGATTCGATCAATCAATCAGTGCTACTACATGGTTCGGAGACTCGTCAGCGACCAATCCCTCAATCATCGGGATCTAATCCGTCTACAGCATGCACCCAAGAGATACGGCCGTCAAATCACCACCACGGCCAAGTCCTTTCCTGCCGTCCTGTCGCTGGCCACCTCACGCGTGACAAGTGACAGCAGCACAGTTCGTTGCAGTTCCCGGCAGCTGGTCGCCGATGCATCGACGCCGACGCGTCGCCGACCTGCATCGATCGAGTACGTAATCGACCGGCGACGGTAGCTGGATAAATCGTTTCTGCTTCGTCGGCGGCCGTTTTCCCCATTAATGGTGGTACGATTGTGTGAGTTTATTTGTAGTTTTGATATGGGGCGTCTGACTTTCATGATATAGGATCAAAGATATTGTAAGGTGCGACTATTTGTAAGAATTCATAAAATCTAAGGAACAGTGATACCGCCAACAACGGTATGGTTAATCAAAACCTACGACACTTCAATTTGCCTAACAACACGAGTTGATTTTTGTTTACTCGTCACATAAAGAAGTAGACATGCTCCTATAATAATCAAAGGAAATAACAAGAACAATGGAACGGCACGACAGATTAGAACTCACTATTCTAGTACGGCATTGTAGGTCAAACCTTAGAATCAAGAGTATTCGATCAATTTGAATAATTAATGTCCAATCTGTTACATGGGGCACATCCCTTAACTTTATAGCACTTCTAAGACATCTATCAAGATTTGGACTCGAATACGAACATAAAATGAAAATATAAATTTTCAGCCATCACTTTGTTTTGGAGATAGCTGTCGGTCTGTAACATTTCTAAAGCTGAGACCTTATCCATTGCGTGGGTCTTAAAATAAACTTTTCAACAAGTACAAGAGCACTCAAATCATACTTTGTTTGTGAATTTATGGGCTTTTTATTGCAGGTCTGCTAGGTATTCCGAATTGATTTCAGACTTAATTCTAAATGTGAAGTTTGATGGGTTTGAGTTGGATCCGAATTAGACTTGGAAATCGTGTCCAAAACTTAGGCTTTGGATTCTTAGGCCTCTCTTCTTTTCTTTCTTTTTTTCTTTCTCCTTTTCGATGCATGCGCTCGCTTGGTCTGTTCGTTTTCACTCCTGTGTGAACACATGAACCGACGCCGCATGATTCTATTCGCCACATGAGTGCCTCCTTGCATTGTGTACCTTTCACGGATATCCTTGTGGCACCATTCCTCCCTCGTCTCCCACTGGCCGTGCACGTTGATGCTTTGGTGAACTCAATCATGACTCCATTTGATATCCAACAATTCTTGCCTTTCAAATCTGATAACAAAGAAAGTACTTAAATTAAGTAGTTGTAACGCCCTGTGTTTTAGAACTAAGTCAAGCGTTGAATTGTGGGTTAACAATAGTACTTAACTGTCTAATTGGCGACATGGATTACTTAGTTCAAATTCAAACCATCGCATAGAAACTTTAATCGAACAAAAGACAATAAAGGAAATGAATATAAATTGCATCACACGTTGAGTTCAGTAGTATTACATTCTAGGTGTCATCAGTACATCAAGTATAGAAATTAAAGTACATTAGAGGCATTTCATGCATTCACATTTACTCAGGAGCTAGGGAAAATGTAACTTACATGCATCTCGTTTCTTACAACATTTGTGCATTACCGAACGACCCAAAAGAACCGCAGTTTCAATTGAGAAAAGAGCAAATTTAAGGACACCAAAAACATACCAAACAAAAGAAGAAAATAGAAAGAAAAGAGTGCTGTCAGAACCCTAGAATTTAATTTCGAGATGAGCATTCCGCTCATCGGGATACTAGACCATCCGGCGGCTAGTCGGCATCTCTCGTAGCCATAGGGTCATCATTTGGCATTTAAACAAACTTGAGTTTATTCCATAAGTCAATTTTCCTGTCCACCCAAACAAATATCTCAGTGCCTCCCCTCTTAGCACAGTAGGCACAATGAGGGCAGAATCGAGCATAGCTAAAAGATAAGGCAAAGCCGAGCTAGCTTGCAAGAGAGAGAAAACACTCCATCGAAGCAAACTCCAGGAACCAACACTCCAGTTTTTCCCCTCCTTCATTCACCACTAGATCCACCTTCCCATCTCCATTTCCCATTCAGCAAACAGAAAGCAAATAGCAAGGAACTAGGACGCCAAGCCCTAGGAGGGGACAACCACTAGCTGCCACTAGCCACCATGGCACCCTGAGCCAAGGAAAGCGACCACCACAGCCTACAATGAATCCCTTCCCCAAATCGAACCGGCAAGCATCCAACAAAGGTAGCCCACGAAACCTTTTTTTAGCATTTTCATCGCTTTCTTGGGACCACACAGCAAGCACAAAACACCCAATAAGCATTCCCCACATAGTATCACAGAGCATCACAGTAGCTTCACCATCCATCACAAGCCATGGTATAGAGCAATAAGAATATAGGAAGGAGAGGGAGTATACCGAGGGGTGAGCCACCATAGTGTCGGGCCACTACTCGCGCCCGACAGCCCATCCACACTCCCCCGGTGTATGGACGAGCTTCGAGCCCCCACCACAGATCACTACCCTTAGTAGGTTCAAATTAAAATGCAATGCAAAGTGTAAATATGAGCCCAAGTAAATCAAGAATAGGAGGGATTAGGGGAGGGAGTGAGAGTAGAGAGAGGTGAACGGAGAGAAGCCACAAAAGGGGCCGATGCTGGTGTCGAGTAGCCGACCCAAGGACCGACCTATGGTTACCATCGGGATGGCACACGGAGGAAGCTGACTAAGGAGGAGGCGATGCTGGGAGTCGAATCCACAGGCGCCGGCACTAGGAGCCAAACCCATGGGTGCCGTTGTAGGGAATTGAACCCAAGGATGGTAGCGCATGGGGCTGGAACTAGGTAGGGTGGCCGGCCAAATGGGGTAGTCGACAACAGTGGGAGCCCAAGCTGATGACCGACTGGAGCAAGGTCCACGCCGTAGAGGAGATATGGGGAAGAAGGAGCGGAGGGATGAGGAGTAGAGGAAGAGGATAAGGTGTGTGAAGAAGAGGTGGATGGCCAGAGAACTTTGGCTGTTAGATTTAATCTTGATGAGTTGTAAGTGGTCGTAGAAGCTGTGGGCGAAGCCACACTCGAAGCCGTGTTCAAAGCCCCAGTCGAAGCAGTGGTCGAAGCAGTGCCCAAAGCAGTAGTCGAAACTGCAGAAGTCGAAGTCGGAGGCTCCGAGCACTGTATCTCCAAGTACTGTACTACGAGTACTGTACATCGAGTAATGTAGCTCCGAGTACGACGCAGACGAAGATATCGAGCATGAAGTCAGTCGAACACTCCGAGTACGCGAGAAGCTGTGGTCGAAGTTTCGAGTTGATGTACCGTGGTCGTAGCATTGACATGATGTGCCATGGTCGAAGCAGCAGTCAAAAGTTTGAGAACCCGGTTGTTGCTCGGACGTGGCCGTAAGGCAGTCGTGTTGTAGCATCGAGATGATGTGCCATGGTCGAAGGCACCATGGTCGTAAGGTAGCCATGGTCGTAAGGCACCATGGTCGTAAGACAGTCGTGATCGTAAGGCACCATGGTCGTAAGTCATAGTTTAAAGAATACTATTGTAGTCGGAAGAACACTGTATCAATTAGAAGTGTTCGAGTGCGTAATGTGGTCAGAAGTCAGACGCGACCAAGTGCAGTCGGAGCTCTCGAATGCTAGGGGAAGTTGTAACTATGAGAAGCAGTTGTAGTCGTGTGAAGTGGTCGTGTGAAGCGATCGTAGCCGTGAGAAGTGGTCATAGCCGTGAGAAGTGGCCTCATGCAGACCATGGAGAGATTCCAGGAGGTATGAAAATATGCCCAAGTTAGTGGGTGCGTGGGTGGTTGTGTGTATGCATGAGGCTTATTTAAGCTGTGTAAATCATGTAGTGTAGTGAGTTGAAAAATGAGAAAAGATTGAGCGATTCAATCCCAAAATTCTATTAGTCTCCCTTTGTGTGTGTTTATCAGAGTGACAAGAGAGAGGATTGAGCGATTCAGTCCCAACATTGGCCAGATGGGGAAAATAAAGGGAGGAGAGAGGAAGAGGAAGACAAGAGAGAGGGAGAGAAAGAGAAGAGAGAGGAGAAGCACGCATAATAGAAATTTTCTTCACGATTATTTAACCCTGAGCAGTCTATCACAAGTTAAAATTACTTAATAAAATTATGCTAGTCATGTTAAATTATAGAACACCATAAATTAGTATTTATTATTACTAAAAATAAATTAAGTAATGTCAATAGATTAAAACCTTGCACGTTCAAATTAAATTGATGCATTGCCGTCTAGATCGCTTGTGCATATCTAAATACCTAGTTATTTTTGGTTAGTCCCAGATAATTTATAGTCACCCATAAATAGTTAGTCAAGACTATTAGAATAAATAGGTTGCTATTAGATAACAAAAAAGACCGTACATGACTGAGTAAAATTACGCGCAATGATTAAACTTTAACTCAAAGATTAAAATACAATTGAGTCATAAAAATTTGCAAATGGCTAGGATAAAATTTGAGGATAGCCTAGGGATGTTTGGGTATATTTTATTTAATTATTTGACATTCATATAATTTTCTTTAGTACCAATAAATGAAACTGTAGCACGCATATTAATTGCAGGAGAGGAATCGAGATTGGAGAGTGGATTTTATCAGAGTGACTTTGGGACCTAGAGCTTCTATCTAAACTCAGGCAAGCATACCTTTGAACATTCAAGCAGAGTATCTTTCGTAAAATAAGTATTTCTCTATTAAATTACTATCATCTTGCATAAAAAATTGAAAACCATGATTAAATTCAAGCAGTTGACAAGTAAGTTTAAATAAAAGGGTAGGCAGAGGTTGCCCTGGTAGGTGACAGAAGGGCAGGATTGGGATCTCCGCATAAGAATAGAATATAAGGACTTACAAGCTTTACTTGTGTAACGGACTGTATTAATTGTATAAACCATTATTCCTTCTAAAGGGCGGGTAGGATCAGTAACTCTATCAAAATTATTATATTCTCCACATGGGTCTAAAGGGTGGGCAGGATCAGTAGCTCTATCAAGGTTATTATATTATCCGCATGGGTTAATATATTATTAGAGGAGGAACCCAAAAACATATAGAAAAGCCGGAAGTGGGGTGGGGGATCCACAGCAGCAGGAACTCAAAAATAGTACATAGGCTCGAAGTGGGGGTTGTAGACCGCAAGAACCTAGGACTGGTACAGAAACCAAAAGCGGGGTACGCGGAGGTGATATATTATATAGTGGAGTGTTGGGTGATGGTTAGACCGCCCCAACCAACAATTATGTCAAAATCGGTGGGCGTTGGGTGAGGATGAGAGACCACCCTAGGCCGCCGGTGAGAATAATTAGATGGAGATATAATATCTGAAATAGATGTAAAAATTATGTACTCTGGTTTGGGCATCGCATCTAAGAACATACAAAGATCCATTTGCTACGAGAATTAGAATGACAATGAAAAGAGTTATACAAGCTTGTGAAATGCTATACAAAGCATGAATTCATGCATATCTCCTAGATTGGAAGCTACAAAACCCAATGGAGATTTTTAGCTATTTATACGAGTGTTCAATAGTTTTCTAAAGTTAATAAATCTGAAATCTTTTACAACTAAAAATAATTATTTTCTATATAGTCTAAGAATGAGAATAAGCATGATAATGAGATGTATCAAAAGAGATAGAACAGGAGCATCCAGTGCATAATTGCTAGACGGTTTTTACATGATATTATCTCTTCACAGACATTTTTTAGCGCTGGTAGCAACACAGACAGTCTTTAAACCAAAACCGTCTGTGATTGTATTTAATACTGACAGTTTTGGTCAACCGTCTGTGATGAGGCGTCTAGTATTAACCTTTTTATAGTAGTGAACACTCTGGTAGATTTATTATTCGTTAGAGTGATGTTCTATCAGTTAAAATAAATAATAATATGTTCAATAGCGTTTTTACCCGCACGGTAAAAATATGATTCGTCACAGTAGTATACCATCCTCTTATAAATCAAAACTATATTAATTATGAAGCGAGTTCACCTGATCATTAGACCTCTTAGCTATTAATAATAAAGAGAATACGATAATGCTTGGAATATCCACGTCAAGCTTCGCGAGCGATGAACGATAGGAGAACGGATCCTACCGTTCTTGGAGGCTAGCTTGCGTTGTGTCTGTTGTCCCTGGGGTTTCTGGGCTCGGAGGGCCATGGGAGACATTTTGCGTCGCCGATGGCCATGCATCCAATCAGATGGGTTGTTTCGAGAGCAAATCTCTAGCACCCGCATCAGCGATCAATGATTGGAGAATGGAATAGTTGTTTGTGGGCCCTAGATGTGCCACATGAGAGGGCCGGACCCATGTTGGATCTGGTATATTCTTTGCAATAGTAGGATTTGATCATCTCAAGGTGTAAAAAAATCCTGCTAGGCCAAAACTACTACCATAGTTTTTACTAGTTACGTACCCGTGTGTTACAACGAAACTCATTAAATATATAGATAACCATGCTATAGAAGAGAATTGCTTTAATCGGTTCAAAAGTAGAGAATAGTAAGAAGTTGAATGAATAGAGCGGTTGGAGGAGAATGAACCTACAACCACCAACTCATTCTTTTATAATAGTAATAGATAAATAATTGCGATAACGGATAACCTACACGGCGTTTGCGGTGATATATATAACTTTGATATCCCTGGATGTGGAGCATACCATGTGACCACTCACGTTAACACAAGAAATGGTACCATCCAATCAGCGTGAGAATGAACCACGTTAATTTGTTCGAATCTGACACCTACAAAAGTTAGAATTTAGAAACATCACATCTCAAGGACTAGACGGATGAAAATCCTTGCTCTCGCTGGTACGATGGAGCAACTCACACAAACGTCTTGCCATCAGGGATGGATCTACCGGATAGATTTTCATCAGCCTTTGGCGCGCCCATCCTCTGGACCACCCTAACCCCCTCCCCCTGAGCAAGACGGGCTGGCTCAAGTAGCAGCAGATCCACCCTCACACGCTACTCTAGAGACCAAATGCAAAGAAGGATCGAGCGAGACTGTGAGAGCCAGAGCATCGAGTGGCGAGCACGCACCTAAGTCCTAAGGAGCCGCAGCCAGTAGTGTGACTAAGAGGAAACCGGTGATGGGTGGGTGGCGGCCCGAGGAAGAGGAAGCCAACAGCCTGAGCCAGATCAAGGAGTGAAAACGGATCGGATACGGATCGGATATAAAGTTTAACAAATTAATATATATTTTATAGTAATATTTATACCCCTTTGTCTCTAATTATCATATAATCATTGATCATTACTGCTATTTTATCACTAATCCTAACTAATTCTAGATATATTGCAAATAAACTGGTTATAAATATATCAAATTTAACTAAAAAGAGCATGCAAAAAAAATTATTGGGGACATGCAAAAAATAAAAAATACCAAATTAAAGCCCACCATGATGACAGGCTCGTCGAGATGATGGAAATGCATATATAATATGCTCAATTTGGAGATCAAATGCAAAAGATACGTCTTAGTAAGTTACTGCTATTATATCTGCTGAATCCGAATATCCGGATCCGAATCCGAGATGACCAATACCAGATCTGCATCCATATTTGAATATTAGGTTTGTGGATCTGACACATCCAGATCCATTTTGTATCCGGATCCACATATTAGGTATCCGGTCCGACATATCCGGATTCGGTAACTGGATATCCAAGTTATCCGTATCCATTTTCACCCCTAGCCAGATCTGATCGGCTAGGTCACCTGTCAGCTGGGACAGTGAGGAGCGGAGGCATCTTGGGCCTTGAGGAGACCAGAGACAAGGAGAGAACCGAGATCCGAGAGATCGACAGCTTGGGGGAGGCAGCTCGATGGCCACAGGCACCATCGCACTAGGTGGCTCAGCGGAGGCAGCGTCGCCATTGGTAGCTTAGCGGCCGATCGAGGAGGCGTGGAGTAGGGGAAGCTCGGTAGCCAGCCGAGGAGGAGCAAGGGAAGTCGGCAGGGTCACAGGAAGGAGATCCGATGAGGGGGCGAGCAGAGGGGAAGTCACGCGGGCCACAGGGAGGAGAGGGATTAGCGAATGAGGGGGGGACTGACTACTGAGCGTATGAGCCAGGGACAGCCCCACAAAAAGGTACTAATACTCTACTAATGAATAGTAAATTCTAATAGCAAATTTAGATCTTGTGTATCATTATTCACTATCATGTACTTATGGTTTCCACTCCAAACTCCAATTACTGCTTATGAATTATGATGACTTGATGTAGTTATAATGTATGAACTTGTATCTAATTATATTTTGTATAGTGACAAATTTTACATTTTGTTGATAGATTTACAATAATAGAGAAACAAAATTTGCATAACTATTTTACAATCAATTCTAGCAGTACTCTCCCAACTAATGAGAGCACAACTCAACCAAAGAGGCTTCGACTAGAATTTAATCATAATAAAATTATTGCTGATCTGGTGCATCCCACACTAATAGAAGATTATGCTAATGAAATTAGAGATCAAGTGAGGAAGACATATTTATTGAATTGTCCAACTTGAGCAATTGGGTATGGCTTTCCAAAGACATTGGATGGTAAAATGTGAAAATCCTTTCAAGAATCATGGTTTAATAAGTTTGATTATTTGAAATATAGTATGAAAAAGGATGTCGTATTTTGTTTCTGTTATTTTCTTTTCAACAAACTGGCATAACCCAAAACATTTGGAAGTGATATATTTACAAAAGTTGTATTCTCTCGTTGGAAGACAACTGCTTTTAATAAATATGTTGGTGGTCCAAATAGCATCCATAACATTATAAGGGGTGAGTGTGATGACTTTAAGAATCAACGATTAAGTGTGTCTAGTAAAATGAGTAATTACTCTAAGGAGACCAAAATTGCATACAAAATTGACATTGATCATTCCAGTGGCAATGTCATTTGTTGGGAGAATATTTTCCGTAATGAATATTATCAAAACAAATTTGTGCAACAAAGTAGCTGATGAGTGGCTCAATGACTTGGTGGTGTACTACACCGAGCGAGAGATATTTATAAGCATTGATGATGATATAATCATAAAACACTTCCAAAGCATTAAATCTCATAGAATAAATTTACCTTGTGATTTAAGCTAGCGCTTTAGTGGTATATTTTGTTTATTTTGAATGTTCATGATAACTAGTTGAATGCCCGTGCGTTGCTACGGATTTAAATTAGAACATACCACATGTTTTAAAAAGCATGAGGAATTGAATTTCCTTTGATATATGATGCAACAGTCAAATCAAAGTTTTTAAGACATAACACTACGATCCCTGACACATAAGTGTTCAAGTAGTAACAAAATAGCAATTATCATCCATGTTCGCGCAATTCTCATCTCAGCATATGTAGGAAACCTGTCTCAGTAGCAGTCAAAACAATTGTTTGTACATAACAATATGGTTCAACTTTTCTAAATTAGACCTTCTGTTTCTACCAAGATGACTTAGTTCTCACGCTTCAAAGCTGCCTCCGAGATCAAGCGTCGTCGTAAGATTTATCAGTATGACTTAGTGATTTCCATCTTCTTTAATCCTTATGTTCTTGTAACAAGTTCCTAGTTCTTGTCATATTTGTATCTTCTGACCTCTAAAAACAAGGCAAACATGATTAGCCTTTAGAGTTGCACAATACGATAATTTCTAACACGTTGACAAGAATATACATGAGAAGCACACAAAAAAGGATTACAATTGGACATATAAATTACTGAAGAACACCAATCATCTAATTATCTTGTCATAGAAGCACTTTCCGTGAGACCATCAATTCACATCAATTCATGGTAACACATGGTGAAACTAAATTTTCAGTGAATGACATATGAAAAGTATTTCACTGAAGCATTCCATAAATTTATCCTAGATCACTTCACCTTTCTACTATATTCACATTAGTATTCCTCAAACTAAAACCAATTCACCTCACATGTGTTAAAAGTTAACGAGATCATGAAAATGGTCAATAAAAGCATAAGGATCATAGTCATTCACACTCATACTTACAGCATGGCCACACTACTACTGGAGAGCGACATGATTCTAGCATTGTAGTATTTTGCTTTTGCATAATAATGTTTATAACACTCACAACTCTAGTAAACAGTGATGAATCTACCAACTGAAGAGATGAAGAATCACCTCTACTTTGTGCTCTGGTGAAGCCAAATGATATGCAGACAGAATATCGACCACCAACGCAAGCAACCAACACATCAGGCTTGCCACCCCACTTGTCCATGGCCTGTCTACGGGTCTCCTTGCCAATCACCTTATGGAACTCCCTCACCATCATTGGGTATGGGTGCAGACCAGTAACTGAGCCCAAAATGTAGTGTGTGGTCTCTACATTACTGACCCAGTCACGGATGGCCTCCGAAGTGGCATCCTTCAACGTTGTTGTCCCAGAATGTACTGCCCTTACCTGTTTCAACAAAAGTCACCTACACATGATGAGAACCAAGTGCTGACGTGCACATGTTTAACAACAAATCTTCCAAAAGACAAGCAAAAGCATTCTGCCGCTCATGGCAGATGATTTGTAAAATAACTAATAGCTTCACACACAATTGCTAGAAATAGTTCATGGTTCGTGGTATTAGTTTTTTTACAAGTTTAGAACTGCATGTGCAACAAAGAGAGACAACAAAGGCATAACCTAGTTCCTTGAAACCTTGGACTTGATAGGCCTCACCTAGTTTCTTGAAAAAGTAACCAATTTAGTCAGTCAGTATTTGTAGCGAGTTAACTCTCTACAAAGATAATGGATTAATGGGTGCATCAATCAGACACATCTTTCTTTACCCAATCATGTATAACAGAGTTTAGCCTTCACATTTCTGGAACTCGCCCAATATAAAGAATTCTATTATGAAATAAAACATCATCAGAAACAGAAGGCATAACCAGAGTGACCATCTCATTCGTTCTGTCATCTAAAAACCATTGCCTGCACTATTTCCTCTCCTAGAACATTGATTCTACAGCCATAACACACTTATCTCTCTGCACGCCAAAATCATGTAACAGGAAACAAAAACACAAAACGCAATAGGACATAAGCGAAAATTCTACCTGAAACTTCCGCGCGGCATCAGGGTTCCGGGATTCTCGTCCGGGTGCACCACCTTGGCCTATAGAAACCCAAACATCGCCAGCACGGTTGAATTAAGGAATGAGAGCACATTGCACAAAAATACTATCAGCGTTTGCTCGCAGAAGCATTACGCACCTTGAGGTAATAGGCCTTCTTGATATCGGCCGCGGAGACGTCAGTGCTGACCTCCAAGATGTTGTAGTACGCGCTGTCCTTCACCATCGCAGGTACTCCCGGCTGGATCCCACTACAGCACTGATCACCAAGAAACAACACCGCACGCACGCACGAGGAAGATCGGATGGGAGGACTCCAAGATCGGTTCTTGGACGGAGGAATAGAACCACAGAACGAACAAGGCAAAGAAAAAAATAAAGAAGGAAAATTCTGAAGAAGCCGAGGATTGGTTTCTCACCTGGCCATGACTCCGGAGATGATGGTAAGTTGGTTGATGCGATGTGGTCAATGCGAAGAGATGTTGCGTGAAGAGGTAGGGGGCAACGGTTGCACGAGGAGGGAGGCACGTGCGGGTGCGGCGGTTGCGTGAGGAGGGAGGGGAGGAGGCGAGGGTGGAGCAGGGGAGGATGCGGTGGCGGAGCGGAGGAGTGGGGGAGGAGGAGGCGGCGGTGGCATGGGATGGGGAGGAGGAGGCGACGGCGGAGCGGAGGAGTGGGGGGGGAGGCGGCGGCGTGGGGTGGAGAGGAGGAGGCGAGGCCGGGCGGCGAAGGAGTGGGGAGGAGGAGGCGGCGGCGCGGGTGGAGAGGAGGAGGCGAGGCGGCGGCGGAGGGAGCTGCATAGGCGGGCGCGGCGGAAGCCTCAGGCGGAGGATATGTGGGGAGGAGGCGAGGGTGGAAGCCTCGGTGGGATTCGGTGGGAGGAGAGAGACGCACGGGATCGGTGGGGAGGAGAGGCGCACGGTTTTGGTGAGGAGGATGAGAGGGGCCCACATGTCAGTGCAGTTTTTTTTATGAGAAGGGGTGGGAGAGGCCGCACCAACCACCAACTCCTTATTTTATAATAGTAAAGATTTACAATTTGTTGTATCACTAATTTTGCTATTTTTATACACAGATGACATATCTCTACTCACTAGAAGCATATTTATATATTTTTAGGATGCGCTTTCTATTACTAAGATAATTCCGTTGTATTTCTAAAACTTTTTAATTTACTTTTCTTCTATTCATATATAAATTTAGAATGCACAAAAGTAAAATACTATATTGTAACAATTTAACTCAGTCCTTTGAGGCGAGGATTGAGTTTACTGTCTATTTTTATCCTAACTTCGTCATTGCTTGCCATCTATTTTTTTAGAGAGTTTTAATCTGATACATCACAGGGCGAGCAGTGAGCACCCATGATTTTTGTAAAGGAATGTTGTTTTCCCGGGCAGTTGCCACAGTTCGGCAACAGATGCACGGCGACGTGTCCCGCGTCCCTACCGTACCAACGCCCCCTCCGTTGCCGCCCCGCCTCGCTTCTTTTCTCCACACGCGACGCCGCCCTGCCCATCCCTGCTCTCTCACAGTCTCCCTCTCTCTCTCGCGCGCGCGCGCGATGGCATCCGCCGGGGACGCCATTGACGAAGCCGAGACGACGACCAAGAAGAAGAGAATCTCCGATTGCCTCGGCGACAGCGATGGCGCCGACGAGGAGGCCGCCGCGGCCTCGTCGCCTTCCCCAGAGACGCCCTGGCTGCGCCTCCCGAGGTTCACCTGCGCCCGGCTTCGGTTTGTAAAGCTTGGCAGAAAGGGCGGCGGCCGGAAGGAGGTCACCGCCGAGAAGAACGAGGCTGCGTTGGTGGACTCCCCAGGTACGTACGTACTTGGTCTCGGTTTCCTTACTGGCCTCTGTTTGTGCGATCGATCTTCAAGAGCTTTGCCGGCCATTGCGTTCAGGATGGAAGGCGGGGAGCAGCGGCAGCAACGCGTCGACCGAGGCCGGCATAGGGCTAAGCCTGCTGTTCCTCCTCGCCAAGACCTGCGTCGAGCTCAACAAGATGGCCGAGGTGCGCTCTCAGATGGAGGTGCTCCTGAAGGAGAGGAGGGACCAAGCCACGGATCATGTCGTCGTACCAAGAACCTGCAATCTTCAGCCGTCGACCGCTTCATCGAGCCGAGCTTCGGATACGGATACGAATGACCATGCAACTTCCTCATCTGCCATGGAGATGGCGAGCAGCGAGAGTGAGAAGCCGTCTGATGACGAGGGCGCTGCAAGAATGGATGTGCCGGGCGAAGAGCAATTTCAGCTCAACTGCAACACCGAGCAAGAAACTTCCGAGGTATATATAATTTCTCTGCACATACAGGAAAGATTGATTCTGGATATATACATTGCGTAATTGTGTTTGCAACTTTGCATACGATTGATGTCAGTCGTCAGACGACGAGTTCATCGAGCTGGAGGGAGGATTCAGCTCCGGCGGCCATTTGAGGCGAGGTCTTGAGGATGAAGACGAGGAGCACGGCGCGCGGTACGAGGACGGAGTGCCCGCCCTGGAGCTGGAGAGGAGGCTGCACCAGCTCCTGCACGAGAGGAACCGGGAGCGGATCGAGGAGCTGGAGTCGGCGCTGCGGCGCGCGGAGAAGATGCTCGTGGAGAAGGAGATGGAGGCGCGGCTGTGGCAGGACACGGCCAAGCTCGCGCTGCAGCCGCGGGACGGGCAGTGACCAATATTGACCGTATGCTGCTGCGTCAGCCTCGTAGTACATTCTGTTCCTTCCTTGTTGCTCTGGCGCTTGTAGTACTTAGCATCCGCTCGGTTGGGCTGAAAAGCTGTGATTTATGGCTAAAATTGTACTATAATAACTGAAATTTCACTGTAGCTGAAGATGGTTTATTTGACGTAATTAAATTTAAAAAATTAAAAATAGAAAAAAAATATACTAGCTCATCACGTACAACGCAAATGAATACTGGAAAAAAAGAACTGGCAAAAAAACTAAAAAAAGGTAAAAATTTAGAAAAAGATAAAATTTATAAATAGTAAAAAATAAGTTAGAAACCGAAGTCGAAACAAGCAGAGATTGAGGAAATTTCGGTGCTTGTATGTGATGTGCAGAAGCCACCGGTTGCATGGAAAAAAGGCACAGGGGACTGACGGGGCAACTGACCGACTAGGACCCTGCAAGAAGAGTAGATATTAGATGGATCTTCAATCTTCAAGGCTGGCTGTGAAAGGCACCTGATCTATGTACGTATGTGGAATTCAGTGAAGGAAGGAAGGCTGCTGCTACTTGAGCACATGCTCCATTTTGGATGTGATACAAGCTAGCTAACAAGCGTGTATGATGTGATGTTGATGTGTGACAGACACACTGACACCTTAATCCCCTGTGATTACTGTCGTCAGAAAAAAATTTGCACGAGAGGTCGGGCCATCGATGGGGTGTGTGCATTCGGTGGATCTGGTTATAGCATTAGGAAATCTATAGCATGTTCTTTTCGGCTGTAGTTTTTGTTTTTTGGCTGTTTACGGTACAGATTGCGGAGAAACATATACTTACTTGCGATTTTGGCTGGTATAAATGTTGGGCTTTTAACGTGTAGATCGTTTAACTTGTAGACCCTGTCTTAAGAAAATACACCGTTTGAAAGTTAGGTACTATAGTAAAAGTTAAAAGCCGCTGGCTTGTGAGGTAAAGAACAGGCCCCTAGTAGTTCGATCGCTTCTCGCTTTGCGCCAGCCGGCAGAGGGCCGACGTCGTTGGTAAGAGATGGAGTCACGAGGAGGGGAAGAACTAGCGGGCGGCGGCGGCACGCGTGCGGCGTGGCGACAAAAGCGGCGCGGCGGTCGAGGCCCGTCGTGTCATGTGTTTGCACGGGTGCTGCCGGGCGCCGCCTAAGCACGAGCAGTTGGGTGTGATCGGAGCGGATACCAACGAGTGGGATACGAATAATACAGAGTATCACATAAAAATTATCTGTTTCTTTACACAAAACATTATATAGTGAAGTACAGCCAAAGCAAATATATAGAGACTAATCACCAAGATATAGAAAGAAAAACACTTAATATTCGTTGCCTATTTAGATATGGCAATCTGTTCATATATTATCTTGTTTCTAAATAAGGTCACAATATACTTTCTTATATCACTTGACATTCGGATATATATGATCGGATATCAATCATCTATATCTTATTTTATATTTTTTCTTAGAATTAGAATTAGATATAGATAATATCTGATACCTACCTACCCTTTCTATATTCACTTCACTTTACGAGCCTTTTAGTTGGTGTACGGAAATTATACGTTCGGTTTACACCCTCCCCTGCGAGCGGCGACGCGGTGGATTGGTGGCGGCAAGGCCCACAGTTTGGCGGCCAGATCGCTCCGATTCACGAACACTATCGGGCCCAGGGAAAGAATTGGCCCATTCGTGGACCAACACGCGGCGTGTACGGGATCGCTGTGGCCCTCCGTCTCGACCCAACCCAACACTCGGCTCCTCCTCTCTTCCTCGCTTCTTCTTCTTTTCTTCTTCCTTCCGATCCAAGCCAACCCATCTCTCTCTCCACCAACCGCTTGAGCTCGACCTCATCCGACGAAACCGAGGAGGGCTCTACTCCGCCGCCGCGCCGGCCGGTTTCTGGGAGATCCGGCTCGATTGTTCCTCGGTAAGCCTCGACTCAGCTTCGCTTCCCCTGATCCGCGGCGGTGGCCAATCGATCTCTCCCGTACTTCCGCCCGATTCCCGCGTGCTCGCGTCCGTCGTGCTCGGATGGATGATCACATCGGCAATCGAATCTCCTCTCGCTTATGCAAAGACATGCACACTTACCGAATCTCCTCTCGCTTACGCAAAGAGACACACGCGCCCGTGCCCTACCGGTTCGTCCCCCAAGTATGAAAAAAGGAAGCATTTTTATGTGTTTGATAACTGAAAACCTCTTGTGCTGGCACCTTTTGTTCTAGTAAAGTGGTGAATTTTCGTTCCGCGCGCGTGCTGCACTCATCTCTGAACTGAATTGGTTGCGTTTAATTCGAGTCTGCATGCTGTAGAGGAGTTTGTTGCCAGTATCCCTCGCTTATCCTCCAATAACCCAAGGGCAGGCCTATGTCATCTTGGTACAACTACAGAACCTATGAGTTCTTAGTGGGATCTATAAATCCACTAGCATGTAGTACCTGATTATTTGGAGCCTGAGTGTGGCTTTACCCCCCGAAAATGGTTATCTTCGTGCCCCATATAGTCTGATCGACTTAAAATTGTTTGACTTGACTACACCATTGCATAGGGTTTTTTTAGGAAAAAATCCTGAGAAACCGTTATGACTTAGCAGTACTGAGCGTCCCGCAAATGCATGCCTGCAATTTAGAATGGGTCTTGGATATCCTTTCTTGGTTGTCGCAAATCATTGCCAATTTAGTGGAATTCGTTTTCCAGTTGTAATTTATATGCGAGTGTGTGGTATTGTTCTCTCTGCTTTTCTTCTTCTTCGCTTTAATTTGCATGTTCTTGTTTCTCATATGCCAGGGAGCAAAAGGGATTAACCTTCTGTTCGTAAATATGGTAAGTTCTTTAGCTGAAAATTGATCTTACTACCAACTCTTTAGATCTATGTTACCATCGGGTGCACAGCAGGGAAATTCAGACTCACAAATTCCTTACTTGACACTTGTTGCCATAGCTTCAACTAATTTCATAGCACTGGGTTACATATCTAAATCATTTATGTATCATATATGCTGTTGATGTGCAAACCTGGGATATTTTTCGGGATTACTTTTTGCTAGTACCTGCCTTATTTTGCAATTTGCATTGCATTTGGTAAATCTGTTTCTAGAACTTCATTCATTTTGTATATTTTGAAGATATTAGCACTTTTGCCACGTATAGTTTGTCCATAATTTTCTATAGCTTCTGTCTATTGCTGAACCACACCGTACAGGCTTAATACAATTCTTTGTTGTAAACAGTATTTCGATGGCTATGGTTACCGTGGAAGTACTTTTGAGCAGACGTATCGCTGTTACCCTGCATCTTTCATTGACAAGGCATGTAAACCTTCTTTGGGTTACTCTAGTGATATAATGTTGGAATAGCAATCCTATTGGTATGTATCTTTATTTTCTAGTTGAAGTCAGTACCAATACCAATACAACTTTGCTCAAGTAATGATGTATTAATCTTCATGCTTTACCCACTTTCATGTATCATATGAGATGGATATTTTCCATGAAGCACTACATCTGATTCCCTGTTTACATCCTAGTTGTTTTGCGGCATTGCTTTTGTCCTCCTAAGCAAGGGCTAGCAGTAGCATATGTCCACATGTTCTTTGATCTTTCATTAACTTGAATTTGAATGTCCACCTTTAATCTAGATTGAGACAACTAAAATATTGAATTCTGAATAACCAGTGACTTGTTGCCTGTCAGCATGTTTTCATTCGCTCTTGCCTCATTAATATAGCCGGCAATGTTGTGATTTTCTTGAATAGCATCCAACAGTAAATTCTTTCAACATCCAAAATAGCTCAAAGAATTATTACCCCTCAAAATAAATGTTTTGTTTCTATTTTTGGAAATTTATTTTGAAAGATCTCTTTTACTCTTTTTTGCAGCCACAGCTTGAAACTGGTGATAAAAGTATGCTCTCTGTTCACCGTGTTGCTTGTCTATTTAAGTTACTTTTGGCGGTTGAAGTGATTTTTACTTTGTTTCTTTTCAGTTATCATGCCACCTTCAGCACTTGATCGTCTCGGTAAGTTAGGGGCGTTAGACAACTTCTCTTTTCTGAATACATGCATGCTGATTACTCACCGTACTTGTTTTTAGCAACTTTTCCATGCTCTCTTTTCACAGTAAGTTCTCAAACCTGTTCTGTTCTCTGCAGCATCTCTGCATATTGAATATCCTATGCTATTTGAAGTCCACAATGCATCAGCAGAACGGACTTCACACTGTGGTGTCCTTGAGTTCACTGCAGAAGAAGGCATGATCTACATGCCATATTGGGTAGGGCCAGGTTTAGGATATTGTTACACTTTTATGCAATATCATCATGTCAATCAAGCTAACTTCAGCTACTCACCAGATGATGCAAAATCTTCTTTTGCAAGAGGGAGATATGGTGTTCATAAAAAATGCCAACCTCCCAAAGGGCACATATGTGAAGCTGCAGCCTCATACAACTGACTTTTTAGATATTTCAAACCCCAAAGCAATGTTAGTATTGGTTTGATTAATTATTTCCTTTTCTGTGTGAATTTTTTTTTTTTGCTTTCACTTCCTATTACTCTGGTATCGTGACTGGAGCTTCATGGTACGAGTAATGAGATCCATGAAGAACACTAATGACCAGTTTGTCATTCTTGTAGCTTGGAGAAAACTTTGCGGAACTACTCCTGTCTAACCACTGGTGACAGCATTATGGTAGCGTATAATAACAAGAAATACTACATTGATATAGTGGAAACAAAGCCTTCCAGTGCTATAAGTATCATTGAGACTGATTGTGAGGTTGACTTTGCCCCACCACTTGACTATAAAGAACCTGAGCCACCAAAATCTGCTGTTCCTCCTAGCACAGCACCTACTGCAGGTAGCTTTCTTGGTTTATGCCTAATTAGTAATTGTGGTTAGCGTTCCTCAAATTCTCTTGCCATTCATTAGTAACAAAGGATCCACATGCTCCTGTTGCAGAGGCTGCAGTTGAAGAGGAGCCAAAGTTCACCCCCTTCACTGGTTCTGGAAGGCGTCTGAATGGAAAGCCTTCTAAAGATCAGGATGCGTCAGCCTCATCCCCTGCAAAGCAGCAAGCTAATGCAACCAACACCGTGCAGCCGTCAACAGCCTCCACATCACAGAGCAGTTCGTCACGTAAAGCCACGGGAAAGCTTGTCTTTGGCGGTGGGAGTCGCTCATCAAAGGAAACAGACAAGGTTAGTACTTTGCAACATATGCACCGCACCACCTGCGAACTTTTTTGAAAATTCAATGAGTAACTGCATTATTTTCTGGGCTCATAATATGAAAATCATTTGAGATACATGGAACCACTGCCTTCCAGGCTTCCTTCCAGCTTTGATTGGGTTATCACGCTTGTTCACCGTAACATTTTGTCCATCAATGTAGGTACCTGAAAAGGAAGCAAAGGAGGACCCGAAGAAAGAAGAACCGAAATTTGCAGCGTTCACGGGAAAGAAATACTCATTGAAGGGCTGAATAGCCAGATGATGTATTATCAGTATTTCCAGCGACAGGCATCATCCCATGATCAGGGATGAGTTTGATTTTCTACTGTTTAGTTATCTCTGATTCCTTGGTGTATCTTTGGGTGGACCAGTGGCCTTGAAGTTCTATGCTTGTTTCCTGAAAACTATGATCCGTATGTCAGCCACAGCGGATCGACTGATGTATAAAAAAAAACACTAATATCAGTTCATGGATTTTTACCGAGCTTGTACATATTTCTCTGTCTTTGCTGTTGATTTACCCTGTCTCGTTGGAATGGCCCAGAAAGACAGCCATCCGACGGTTTTGCAATCGAAGTGCTACTAATCCAAGGTGTAGCCTTTTTTTTTTTACACATTTGACGTTATGAGAAGAACGAATGTTCACTGATGGTTAGCGGACCTCCACGGACGACTTGTCAGGTCCATCACATCGCGTGTGTCAACGATTCCAATCTAAGCGGATGGCTTGTCAAACTCATCACGTGAGTCATCCTGGTCAACGTGCTCCTGCCCGATTCATGCATCTCAGCCTCCTCTGCCACACTCCGCGTGTGCACGAAACACCACGTCTCCAGACGTCGCCGGCCTCCTCTGCCACACTCCGTGTGTGCACAAAACACCACATCTCGAGCCTCTTCCGCTTGCGGACCTCGTCGACGTCCCTCATCACATGCGAAACCTCGTTGCCTTTCTTCTCCGCACGACCACTTCATTGTCCACCCGCATCACATGCAAAGGTCACTGATAGCCCTCATTGCTGTCCTTATATGGAAAGTATAATCTGAATCGAATTTACTCATCTTTGATTTGGAATCACTGGTAAAGACAATGAGAATATCTCCATCATAACCTTCTGTGGTAACAACAGTGGCTCTAAGTTCATCCTCTTATTGATTCTTCTTGAAATTGTTATTTCTCTTCTCCTTGTTCTGCAACTTCCAGCATTCGGATATGTCATGACTGTTCTTCTTGCAATACTTGCATGACTTCCTATTTTTCGGATGTAGATCTATCTCTACCTCTATATCTACTTTTGCTTGTGCCGCTTGAATCGTCGTTTGAACTCTTGTCGTATTGTCTGTTGCGGATAGATCAACTTTCTGCATGCGTACTTGAACTTTCACCAGAAACCATACGTTTCATCTTTTCTTTAGCATACAGTGCTTCATAAACTTCACCGAGAATAAAATTATCTCGGCTATGTAGAATAGTATATATAAAAGTATAGTGTGAACTGGGTAGAGAACATAGCAAAATAAAACCCAAATCTTCATTATCATGTTTTACCTCTATAGACTCAAGGTTAGCAACAACTTTCTTAAGAGTTGTCAGGTGGTTTAACAATGAGACTCTCTCTACCATTTTTGTGGAAATGAAGCTTCTGCTTCAGATGTATCTTGCTGGTCAGATTCTTGATCATATAAATCTGCTCCAGCTTCAGCCATAATGCGACGGCGGATGTCTCCTTCAAAATCTCCTATAAAATATTATTTGATAGATGAAGATAATTTTAAGATAAGGCCTTACGATATTTACGTTGCTTCTCATAGCAGACAATATCGCTAGTATCTTGTCAATCCCAAAAAGTGCATCATTCAAATCAAGCTGTGACAGAATAGCTCGCATTTTCACTTGCCATAGAAAAATCTTTTATCGCGATCCAACAATGGAAGATCATACTTTAAAGTTACCATACGGATGAAATCTTGAATATGCTAGTACAATTTGTGTGAACCTAAAAATAATGGAAAACTTCTTGGTACACTTTCATGTACGTGCAACAAATACCTCTAGAATTACAAATAAAGAGTCCGTTCGAGGACACTTACGCTTAAGACTTTTCACTTATACTACAATACCTAACTTTAAATAGTATATTTTTTAAGCCAGAGTCTACAAATATATTGTAATACGAAATGTACTGAGTTCAGCTATACCGACCAAAATCATATGTAACTATTTTCTCTACGTACTATTCACACAAACAGTATAAAATTCAAAAAAATTCAATCGTAAACTATAGAAAAAAAATCCACCTAAAACCAAGCTCATTGCCGCTTGTGACTTGATCAAGGCAACTTTTTTTTTATTCTTCTCTTGATACGTACGATGCTGCTTTGCGTTTGCAGACGGCAGCTTAATCACGAGGGATGGCTCGAAATTTACTTGAAACTTCGAGCTATCCCGCGTGACTAGAGGTCGATGGTCGCGGACTTGTAAAAAATTTCTTCACGTGCTGCGCAGAATACAACGCCTGCTTTTGGCTCGAGCGGAAGCACCGAGGAATGGAACGAAGACGCATTGCTAAACTCCATCTCAGAGATGAAGTTGACGCCGACTCGGTGACAGTACGCAATGCGCCTCGGATTCGGCGGAAGAGATGCGACTCGACAGAGCTTCAAAGTTTTTTGTCTGATCAGATGTGGCGACGGCGCTCGGATCCGCACAATTTTGTTTTCATCCGATCGCTTAGATCTAGTCTCTTATGCTATAATATCATTTGTTATGAATAATATGTAAAACATAGAGTTAAGAGATATAATTTTTTATATAAAAAATTCTTACGAAAAAATCACATAAGTACAAAGATAAATCACCATAATAAAAATCAACTTCAACAGGACGCCCTTCGGGTGTGGTACCACGACTCCAGCTCGGTGCTTAAAGAGAAGGGCACCTCGAAAGGTACATTAATCCAGCCCCGTATGCACTAGGCTCCAGACTTATTGGGTGTAGCTGCAAAGAAAACATATAGAGGCATGCTTCAGGTTGAGCCGAGCTGAATTACCTGCCGCATAGTGGCTAGTGACATGCTGGGAGACGCACGGTGGCCAGGCGGTAGGAGCACAGCAGCCTGGTGACTGGGCGGCAGCCGCCGCACGATGACGAGGCTCCAGGTGGCACGAGTCAGCTCCACACCGCTGTCGCTTGGTAACCATGCGGTAGAAGTGTTACTTTTGCTATTATCATACGTATATTTATATTTTTGGAAATACAAATTTAAATAGTGCCATATGTGTATAAAATTCCCTAGTTTCCACTCGTATCTTAACAGTATATAGCCGGGAGTTCAGAGCGTATGAATGCCACGTCGCTCCCCCACATGAGCACTGCGCGTGGCGCCGAATAATCGTCTGATCGGTGTGGTGATCTCCTGAGGTTTCCGGAAATTACGTACAGGTCCTTGGTTTCTCGCAGAAAGGTCCCTGGACATTTTTTAGGCCCCTAAAAATTTTTTTGGCCCCTCCGTTTTGCAGGATGGCCCCCCGTCTTTTCGAAAAACGCGCGTGGATCCCCGTTTTTTTACGTACAGGTCCTCGTTTTTTTGAAAAGGCCCTCGGTTTTTTCGAAAAAACCCTCCGCCTTTTTCGAAAATTCGTTTTTGCCCCCGATTTTTTTTGAAAAACTCCTCACGAATTATCGCCTCTTTTATTTTGGTATGTACGGTGGCTGGCACGGCGTACCGCCGCGCCTCCTACGAGGCTAGTTGTTATTACTTCGACTCGTACTCGTGCTATTTTACAACTTGAGCGGTCAACCGGATCACTAATCGTACTATTTTACAACTTGAGGGGTCGGCCGGATCGATAAGTTAGCATGCGATACAAAGGGGCAGTGCTCCTTAGGGGAGGAAGCCGTGCATCCGTCTGTGCGTCCCATTGGTTGCCCGCGTTCATTTCTTCTTCCCTTCTGTACAAACTGTTCTACATTTCGAAATACTTTAATTCACCTACGAATTCTCATTTCCGTTATTGCATCTCTCCGTAATTCAGCTTAATCAGGAAAGTCATAAACCAACAATCAAAAATACAAGCTGCTACTATTCATCAACCGAAATAAAAAAAACCACATACTGAAGATAAAAGCTATCGGCCAAAGAAAAAGAACAACCCCTAATAATGAGTGAGTCCTTCTGGTTGATGGCTTATGACTTATTACTTAAATATTTGAATTATACTTGTTCATAAGAGGTAGTATATATAGAAAATAGTCGCATACGATTTTAACCGATACAGCTAAATTCGATATATATTTTTACTGTAATCTTTCTATTAACTCTATTTTAAAAACATATATTTAAAATTTAATTTCTATACAATACGAGCATAATCCACAGATAAACCAAAACGAACCCACGCGTTATCAAACTTAACTAGTACAGCTAGAGCTAGTCCCTTCGGCTGTCTAGAAATAAACGCATCAGCAAGCTTGTGGGACTGATGTGTTGTCTTTTCCAGCTTTTGAAAATATTCTGCATGCTAACTCATCCTTCTGCTCCAGAAGAGCTTTTCATCAGGTGCTCTGATTCCACCATCTGTTGTTTCGACGATCTTTGCTGCATCGACTGCACCGACAGCCCCCTCCCAGGCCATCTCAGTTAATTCCCACGGCGTTATCTGTCTGGTCACAGAAAATTAATAAAAAGAAAGAGATTATGAACCGCTAATTTTAGCTTAAGCTTTTGATTTATTTTTTATTATTTCTAAATTTCGTCTTTTCTTGGTTTTTTAGCTTTGTTTTAGTTTTTTTCTGATTCTTTTTCCTGTATTCGTTTGCGTTGCCCATGATTGGTTAACTTGTTTTTTTCATTTTCAATTTTTTTAAAATTTAGTTACGCCAAAATAAACCATCATCAGCTACAATGTAATTTCAACTAATTACAGTACACTTTTATCTATAAACCAACTTATTTCAGTCCAATCAAGCAGCACCTAACCTATCGGTTAGCGGTTGTTGGCAAGCAGTGTCCAAATGCAGTCCGTATCCACAATGTGCGAGCCTTGTTCAAACACACACACAAACTCATGCTCACGAGCGTGCACACTCTGCAAGCCAAGTAAAAAGCCAGACGCCTGTACAAGTCAAAATGAGCAATCTTATCAAAATATGCACTGCAACATGAGAAGCCAGCACATGCAATTATTATACTAGATGAAGAACAGAGCACATAAAGAACAGCATAGCAGAATTTTACAAATTTATTAGTGTATTGCAGTAAACGATCCGATTGTACAAATCATGCAGCGACTTATCGAAACACGCATTACGAATCTGTAACCAAACTATCAGCATCCAAAGCTACAGAGCTGCCCGATTCATAACATATCTACAACACCATGTATTATTGTAATTATTGTTCGATAGAGATGGACGTCGTCTACGAATTCGGTCGGGCTGTCCGCGTATTTGCCATTGGAGATGGGGTAAGTAAAGGCAACACCCATCCTTTAAATCATTGCGTTGACTTCCTGAAATTATTGTAGTTATTGTTCGATAGATCATGCGCTAGCTAATCCTATGCTGCACTCTCCCATCTCTATCGACGTCTCAAGTTAGTTTGTGTCGGACACGTATGGTTTATTTCAGGTCTGTATAAGATGAAGATATCAGCCGATCCAACTGCGGAGCTTGAACAAAAAATTAAGAGGGGGTTAATCCAATGGAGATCCATAAACAAGAAAATATCAATATTAATACTTTGTATGGAGAACTAATTTATTGCTTGATAAGTGTTTATTCAATGAAATATCAATATTGTACTAAGGGTTTTGATCTAAGAGGGGGCCATGACCCTCCCTGAGCCATATAAAGCTCCACAATTGCAACCTTGCTTTGACTCCACATGGGAGCAGACGATATTGCCGTCAGTTCTTTCCATGATTTGCGCATCTTGCTCTCTAAAGAACGTTATCTGGTATTTGTCGTCATCATGTCATCCTCTTCTAAGTACACTAAAGAACATTATCTCACATTTGTCATCATCATGCCATCCTCTTCTGATAATCTATTTTTCATAGGGTTCTGAGCTTCCACAATTTCTGCATGGCTTGATTTCGTTTCCTAACAGGTGTATTCTTTTTTCATACAAGGATTTACGCTCACAGTGTATTCGTTGTTGTCGCTTGTGCAAATACCTCCATCAATCATACTTTTAAAAAGGCCATAAGCATAGCAGGCTGTTAGTGGTCTTGTTCTAAAAATGCATATCTTCCGTTAGGGCTACAAGCTATCATGCAAATAACCAAAACAAATGCATTTCCAAACAGAAGCAATCTGCTGAAATAGTCATAATGTACTGACATTTCAGCTACCTAAACGCTGTTGCGAAAAAGAATAACAAAGGGAAATAGCAATTCCAACCATTAGCACGAAACATTCATTTGCTTACCAAGCATACTATATTATCATGATAACCAGTTATACCCGAATTAACATTGTACGAGTTACGATCCCAAACCACATAGTTATTATTCAGCATAACTCCGCATGACTGACTGACTAACCCAAGAGACAGATAGCTAAACTGAAAAAACAAATGCAAAAGGCATTTGTGATGAAGATTTGCTACTATAAACAACTTTGAGCAGGCAATTAGCATGGAACAATCAGCAACCGCCGCCACAAATGCGGAAAATCTGACACGCGGACTGATGTAGGGAATGGAGACTGGCTAGACCAGCTCCCAGTCCCCATCGATGAAAGGAACACCACCATCTTCACGGTCCTGCATCGAGAAAACTGACATGGTTAGATATCCAAACCTAGTTTTCAGAACACCTGTGAGTGTTACATAAGGAAGTCATTATTGGAAGTTCCGAACATGGCAGATCACATAAAGATTAAGTAAACCATGGAAGTGTAAGTTTAATGTATTTACATAATCAGCGCTATCATTGCAAAGAATATAAAAGCAGTTCATTACATATGTTGTTATTTCCTATGATATAGCCTGAAGGAATCAAAAGTAGTACACATCAAAGAACATACAAGCTCGTGGAGTACACATGAAAAGGAGACGCATGGACTGTTGCAGTGAAATGAGTATTGCAACATAGAAAAAGTGAGCCAATGAGAATTTAGTTTGTCCAGAATATTATGTAGGTAAAGATTAAGATTTATTTTCGACATGTTGCCATTGTTTGCGCACCGACGGCATGTAATGGAAACATGAAACAGCATACTAACATTAGCCGATATTCTGCTGAAAAAGAAACATGACAAAGGATCATACCGGCCTAAAGATGTCAACAACAATGTCATCCAAACCACCACTTAGTCCCCTTTGCAGCCTACTTGTCCCCATGAGATCATTATTGTAATTTGGCTGATTGCTGACAGCTTGTTGATCAATCCTGCCATCTTGCAGAGGGGGAAGACCGCCTGCATTCCTGCCATCTAGTGTCTGCCTTGGCACAACCGAATTGTCTATGCGAAGGTTGGGCAATGAAGTGTTGATGCCTGAATTGCTGAATGCAAGGTTGTTATTCAGCATCTCTCTAGAGTTTGTGCTGCTTCCATAGGTGAATGGCACAGTCTCCTGATTGAATGCCATTGGAAGGGCATTGCTAGCTAGTGATAGTACTTGGCTCTGCATTTCATTTCCCAGCAATGGATTCTGATTGGATGGAGCTGTAAAGCTTGAGACAGGCTCGATCCTGGGGCCATTCACATGTGGGGTTGCTTGGGACATGCTGTCGTTGTGACCAAGTTCCTGAATGTTGGACAGAACTGCAGGTTGCCAAGTGTTACTGCTTCTTCCAAGATCTGGAAACTGGGGAGACTCGCCAACAAGTGTGCTAAATGGGTGTGCAGAAGATGAACGCATCCGACCAAGGTGTTGCTGATTGCTCGATTCAAGAGTTTGTGCTGAATTATTTGCAGGAGCCAATGGTGCGCCATTTGATATGCTCGTAAATGAGTTGCCAGAAGGACCGGTTACCATTGTTGACATATGTGCACCCCTGATCAGGTTACCATTATTGACCCCTCCTAAATCGTTGAGGGAAGTGCCCAGATTATTTTGGGCATGACCAAGCTGAAGTGGCTGCGAAGGCAGCAATCCATGCACTCCAAATGCAGAAGGGGAATTCATCCTTGCAAGAAGGTTATTTGGCTGGGAATGGGGGGTAGTTGGGACCGGTCGGTATCTCCCATATGCACTGTAGTGCCTGAAGGTTTCCAGTGAATTCATGTTGATGTAAGCGGGGTTCCTTCCTCCAAATGCAGCAGCTAGGTTAGCCTGCCTGCTTGCATCGGTACTCAGCCTTTTCAGGTACAGTCGATACTTCTGGAATGACAGAAAATGAGAAGAATTAATGAAACAGAAAACGAGAAGAATCAATGAAGTGTGCTTATGAATACAAACAAAAGGAAAGAAAGCTATAAGAAACGAATAGGTTTGCACGGAACTAAACTGAACAGCTTAACAAATTTGCTGACCAAAATCACCCTTTTTTGGAAATATTAGGAAATAAACACGAAAGCACAAGTTATTTAGCTTCAGTATCTCTATGGAAGGCAGAAAAATCATCTCAAAAAAATATAGGACATGTACAGTTATGATTTTAGAAGTATGTCAGGTTGTGACATACTTTCAAAGGAAAAAAGTTCATTTAACGTTTATCAAAATTCAAAACCACATCCTCTCAAGTAGCTATGTTTTGCAATGAACCCATCAAACTGAGGGAAGACACGTTGTCTCCTCCCTTACTACTAGATAGAATTCAGTGGGGTCGAATGCTTTCAGTTATAATTGTGATAATAGTAGTGAAAATTTTGGCCCAAAGATATCCCATAATAAAATTGATAGAAACGTCAATATTGAGGTAAAACATAAGGATAGAAATTAACCTGCAAATGACTAGCAACATTCTCCCTGGTGATGTTCTCTACGTTCATGAGATCCAATATTTTCTTTGGAACAGCCTCTGCATTATGAACACAGAGATATGTTATTACGAATGACATCATGAACCAAGAAAAAAAATAGCCAACATTCCTGATAAGTAAGCTATGAAACATGAGTTCTTACTGTCAATGCCAAGCTGGTTGACAGCAGCCACAAACTTTCGGTGCAGCTCAACGGACCACACAACCCTTGGCTTCTTCTGGGTCAACGAGTCTGCGTTCTCATTGCTGTTCTCATCAGAATCGTCAGCATCATCTCCATTCTCATCTCTACCCTTCCGCGAATTCCTCTTGTTGCGGTTAGCACCACCATTCTCGCCTTCAGCGTTCATTGTCTGCACCCTCTGACCAGCATCATCATTGTCATTACCACGGTTCCTGGTGTCACAATTCCTCCGCCTAACCACATGTTGCCATATCGTCCTCAGCTGCTCAATACGTACTGGCTTCAGCAGGTAGTCACATGCCCCATGGGTAATCCCCTTCATGACCGTTTGTGTCTCCCCGTTTGCAGACAACACTGCATGACAGATATGGTCAGTTTCAGAATGCAAGGCAAAATTCGCAAATGCAATTAACTTGATGTTATTCACACTGCATTTACATAATCTAACAGAAACACAAATGCAACACTCACTATATATTTGAACCGGAGAAAATAGTTGAAATTTTTATGGGAAAGTAATTGGCCTCCATTACACTTGCAGACTTTTGTCCTTTCTCATTTGATCGTTTCTTTTTCAGTTGTTACACATGTTGGCCAATACTGTAACACAGACAGTTTGCATGGTAACTCAATTTCTCAAACTGATAAACTGGTTGATAGCAATAGCACATGTGAGAACCATCTGTAATATATTCGCGTTAGGCAATTTTCATCACTTTTCTGACCTATGCAAGCAATTTTCATCGCTTTTCTGACCTATGCACCAAACAAACACTAGAGCTGAAGAGAACTGTCTAAAAATAGATTTGAACCAAGAAAGTTTCCTTATTTTTTTCATGTATGCCATTTCTGAGAACTTTTTCAGCTGCTAGACATAATCATATCTCTGCAGAATGGCGGTTCAAATGAGGTAAAACCAAAACAAGTAGATTTACTAAATCTATCATTCCACAATCATTTTCAGGCCATGCCATTTGTCAGAGCATTGGTTACAAGAATGAGAAACAGAACCGAGCAAACAAGACTTACTGATGACCGGGAGGTCCATCTCGAGGCCCACGAGCTCGAGGAGCTTGAAGCCATCCATGTCCGGCATGTGGACGTCGCTAATCACCAGGTCAAACTCATCCTTCTTCTCCCTGAGTAGCTTCAGGGCAGTGGCTGCCTGCCCGGTTGTTGTCACTGCAGCAAATCAAATCCAAACACATTAGACTATTAGCCTTGGGTCGAAGGCAAGAACCACACATCACACATACAAGTCAAATCTTGAAAGAATTACTCAAGGAAAAAAAACACGGCAGGAGATCATTCCAATGAAGAGATGAAAGAAAATACAACCATATTTTGTCACCATGGAAAACGAAAAAAATAGACCACAAAAATAACAGGGGAACACAAGATTAGAGACGTGCAGTAATTACATCGGCGAAAGTCCAATCTTCCATAGAAGTATTCAACGGGAAAGCACAGATATTACAAAACAAGGTTGTTCCAAGTAAATAGATATGAAAAAAAAGGAGAAAAATCAATCTTTTTTAACGCAAAAAAACAATCTTGATTTGACATTACATAACATGAAAAAATAGACCGCCAAACCGCCAGAAAATAAGGAGCGCAAATCCCACAAAACTACTTCTGTGAATGCAAAACTGAGACACCAAATCTTGCTATAACCATCACGCAAACAACGAAAATTAAACCAAGAGAGAAACCCAATAGTAGAACAGCACTCAACCAAACAATTTTGTTCGGAGCAGTACAAATCCTAAAATACGGGAGAGAGATAAGAGAGAGAAGTTACTATACCATGATACTGGCAACTAAGCAAGAGGTTCTCCAGGACCTTGAGGCAGGTGGGGTCGTCGTCGACGGCGAGCACGCGCATGCCGACGGGGAACTGGTCCCTGTTCCCATGCCCGTTCACCTTCCCTTGCCTCTCCTCCACGGTCATCTTCCCCTCCTCCACGAACCCAACACCACCACCGAGGAAACAATCAAGAAACACACACCCGGATCACCGAATGCCCTGACGACTCCAACTCTACCTCACAGCAATCCGACAACAACTCCTTCACAACCTCGCAATAGAGTTACTTGGATCCTAAAATCCAAGAAACGGCAAGGAAAGGCAGGTAAAGCCAACAAGGTCAAAGCAGGGGAGGGGTAGCACCAAAGCAAAGAGGAGAGAGGATGCGATGATGCAATAATAAGAGGAGGAAGGAGAGAGAACGGCGAGTGAATCGCGGATCGGGTGAATGGATTGGATTGGATTGGAATTCATGTAGTGCAAAGATGGTAACCATTTTTATTCCGCTTACTTTCTTTTCCTTTCAAGTTTCCTTCCCTTCTTTCATGCCATTTATTCATAACTTTTATGGCCCCCTTTTTCTGATTTGGTTTTTCTGAACAAATAAACACAACGGTAGTTTTTTCGAAACGATTTATTAAAATTGTCTTTTTAAAATAACTTATCAATATTCAGTTTATTCGTTACTAAAGCTATAAATCTTTAACCACAGCTATAACCCATCCTATACAGCCGAAAATAAACCACCTATCTATCCGTCGAAATGGGTTGGGCTTTGTTTATTGCTTTGGAATGTTGTGCGTGTGTACGTCTCGGATATTCTTAAGGCTAATCTCTAGTCACCTTTTGGTTTTCCTATTTTGTATCTATAGGTGTGGCTAAGGACTCATTTATATTAATTGTTGGTTCTGACTTATAAATAGTAATAGTTTATAGAGAAATACTCACATATAATTTTAACTGATATAAATAAAATCGATGTAGTATATACTACAATTAACTAGTAGATCATGTCTTTAACAAATATTTTGTTTAAAACTTAGATACTATAAAAAAGTTATTTATTATAAAAAATAGCTTTTAGAAGTCGATATCTTTATTATTATAAAAGTGTGAGTTTGTAGTTGGTCCATTCTCCCTCCTCTCTTCTCAGCCATTCGATTTGATCTGGACCATCCGTCTCTCTTCTTCCCTCTCTCTCACAGGATATAACCGCCCACCGACTCCACTTTTTTCATCTTCTCGTGCATTCTGGCCACCATTCTCTCTCTGTCGTTTGCTCTCTAATATTTGATGTGTGAAGTTGATCAGGTAGTAAGTTTCGTCTCATTATTTTTATGACTCCATTGTAACGTACGGATCTCTAACTAGTAATTATAAATAGGGGCTAAGAGTACGTCGTAGGTAACCCATGGAGTTTGATCTCCGTCATGCATACTCAATAAATTGGTATACATTACATATTTATGTGACCTCGAGGAATGAACGGCGATAACTTTTGCCTTCTATTTCCTATGTAGACGTAAGAACTCGGTTTTTGATAAATATATATTTGTTGGACCATTGTGAGTTAGGGGTGCTAATAGGGGTGAAAACCGATCGAATAGTTTCCGACTGATCTGGATAAAAACGAATACGGATTGTATCGGATCGGATTTTTTCGGATAATTCTCGGATCGAAAACAAATACGAATTTTTTTTGTCGGGAACGGATACGAATACAAGATGGGCCGATATCCAATGAATCTGAATCTGATTATCCGGTTAATACGGAATCGGATATCTAGGATTTCAGCCCAACATTGCATAGCCCAAGCCAGCCTCTCTCATCTCCCCTGCCACCAGCCCACTAGCCCATCCAAATCATAAGCCTCCATTACCATTAAGCATTAGGTTCCCTAGTCATATTAAATTACAAACACCACTAGCAAATATTTATGTTTATTAAAAATAAATTTAATATTATCGGTAGATTAAAATTTGTACCGATTAAATTGATGTACTGCCATTTAAATCATTCTGATGCAAATTTAAATTCTTAATTAATTTATTAGTCACATGTAAATGGTAGAAATCCATTAACAACTATTTAACACTTTAGAAAAAATTAACTGCCATTTGAAGATTTAAAATATGTACAATAGTATGACTATTGTGGATAAAAATGCTTATACTTGTTTATATTTCATTAATATTTTGATAAGATAAACTATTTATATGTTTTCATTAATTTTGGATGTATAGTTTAAGGGGTTTTCATGTTCCGATAAATATTCGTGATCGTATTCGTTTCGATTCGTATTCGTATTCACTCTGTATCTGTATTCGATATTATTCGTATTTGTATTCGTATCCGAGGTATCCGTATTCGTATCCCCATCCGAGAAAAAAATATGAAAACAAATATGGTAGAGACATTATCCGTTCGTATTTGATCCGTTTGCATCCCTAGGTGCTAATAGGTTGGGTTCAAACAAGTTGGATAGAGTGGATTTTTAATTAGATTGGCTTTGGATGGGTGGAAATGGGTTAAAAGAGCGAACATATTGGATTAGATTACCTCATAAAAAGGGTTAGGGTGGGGTGGGATGAGTTTAGCAATTTTATGTTCAGATTGGGTTCAACCCATGGCGTGGCCTAATGGAGTGGCATTTGGATTGTCCATAGGCTTGAAGTATCATACTCGGTTATAACTTTCTATAAAAGCATGTGAGAGCCATATGTGCATATGTGCCTGCTAATTTGTACAGAGTAGCTCCATATACACAGAATTATTTGTAACAAACTTCAATCGATTTTGTAAAACTTTTGAAGTGTGAACGCAATGTTGAATTTTCAAATAACAAAGTTTTACGAAAACTTCCTATAAAAACATGTGGACCCACGTGTACGCCTAGCACTGCCAATCTGCATAGAGTAGCTCCTCTACAAGCAGAACCATCTCCAATAAATTTTAATTGATTTCAAGAGACTTTTATGGTGTGAACGCGAAGTTGAAATTCTAAATACCGAAGTTTTACGAAAACTTCCAATAAAAAGCATGTAGAACCCACGTGTACGCATAGCTCTGCCAATTTGCACAGAGTAGTTTTCCTTCACGCAGAATCATTTACAACAAATTTCATTTGATTTAGTAAAATTTTTGTAGTGTGAACCCGATGTTGAAATTTTAAATACCGATGTTTTACGAGAGCTTCCTATAAAAGCATGTGGGGGTCTACACATGCATCTAGCCCTACCAATTTGCATAAAATAGCTCCTCTATACGTAGAATCATCTCCAATAAAATTTAATTGATTTAAAGAAACTTTTATGGTATGAACGCGAGGTTGAAATTTCAAATACCGAAGTTTTACCAAAACTTCCTATAAAAGCATGTGAGGCCACATGTATGTCTAGTCCTACTAATTTGCACAGAGTAACTCTCCTACACGTAGAATCATCTGCAATAAATTTCGATCGATTTCGTAAAAATTTTATAATGTGAACGCGGGGTAAAATTTCAAATACTAAAGTTTTACGAATAAGTAGATTGGTAAATGGGTTGAGACATGGGTTGAACCCATGAATATTTCGTTAGGTTTAAGTACAAACTGGTTTGGGTTGGGTGGGGTTGTGAAAAATCTTTCGTGGATTGGGGTAAAGTGGAAAGTTGACTTTATCTCATATAGATTGGGTTGATTTTGGATTGGATTTAAACCCATAGCAGGCCTAATTGCGACGACAAAAAGGTGCTATTATGCAACAACTACCGGCGGCAGGATAGCAATAGCTTTGGCATTGTCTCTTTAATTAATCGCCCAGGCATTTCTTTTTCGCCTATTGTTGATGCTGATGTGGGTCAGGCTGGCCAGGCCAAGCTAGCTGGTTTATGAGTTGATTAAACCAGACTCATGATAAAAATTAGTGATGCTCGACAGCTAGGCGTTACGTCCATCCCCAGGATTAGCCCCGTTTATTTTCTACTTCTTTTTAGCTAGGCAGCACGACAGGATCACAGATTCACAGATCCATAGACTATGCTCTCTCTCTCTCTCTCTCTCTCTCTCTCTCTCTCTCTCTCTCTCTCTCTCTCTATCTATCTCTCTGGAAAGCATTTTGCTGTTGCAATCAAGGATTTTTTTTATTGGGTCATCCATTATTTCCTTCACTCTCTGTAGCACTTCATACATCATAAGTCACATAATTCATTTGCTAATTGAAATTTGAAGCATGACCTCCCATATTGTTGCATGCTAGTGCATGCCAATCTGCCGCCCAAAAACTCAATACTAAATTTGCGCATGAAATGGCTGCCGTTTTTAATACTGTCCAAGTACTTAAGCGACCAGTATATTATTAGTTCACACCCTGTGTTTGTACTTGTGATAGTGTTCTTTTCCTGCCTTTTTTTATCCAAGTATTATGTGGCAATATTCTAAGGTATCAGGACCCGCCAACTTGCCCTCACAGTCTAATCTCGTGAACATAGGCCCTTGTTCTGTTGAGCTTTTCGCCTTCAGCTTTTGCATTTTGATTTCCTCTAAGTCAATTTTTTGTTCGTTATTATTTCAAAAAATACGAATAAAAATCATCAGTCGTATCTAAAAGCTATTAGCTTAGGCCAAAAGAGGAGAACCACAAAGTGCTTTGCATAATTTTTTCGATTATTTTTCCTGTAAATAGTACAGAAGCTTAACTCATAAAAAATTGTATGTCATTGTCATTGTCAGAACAGTGAGCCAGCTTGGCCAAGATTTAATTAAGAACGTGCAAATTGTACGTGAGAAAAGGAGGTGTGAGATCAAACTGACATAATAAGTACGTAATAATTGAAGGGAGTTTTGAATAAAAAATGCCACATGCAATACAGTTGGAATTACACAATATAGAATTAAAATCTTTTATTAGAATAAGGTGTATTACTAGTAGTCCTCGGCAAATTCTGCTTCCTCCTAGAAAATTATGGTGAAATTTGTGTGCTCATGACAATAGAACCAAATAACTTTACAAGTACATACATCCAAATTAGGATAATTATTAAGGATTTTCATTTGTTGTCTTGAACAAATAAATAAAATATAATAGGAGTAGACTTCACCTGCAGCATCCTATAATAATCCAAGGTATATTTTAAGGACCCCCACTAACCCAACATATCCAGCCCTACATGCAAAGAGGAAAATCTCAAAGGCTAGTGTGCTACACAAAGTGCCAATTAAGACAGATCTCTCATCCCACATTTGAGGCCTGATTTTTTTTTATGTTTTTATTTCTTTGTTTTTCTTACACATGGACCACATTTTGATCTACTCATTTGCTGAATCCTAGAGACCGGCCAAACCCCAAGCTCCATCCTACCGTGCATCTGCAACTAAGTAGCTATGCCAATGTCACATCTAATACTAGCTAGCCCATATATTTGTCCTGATTTATATATGTTTGGTCATGCACTCATGCACAAAGACATAGTTGGGGTCCCTCTTATACCTCTATATTTGTCCTGATTTATATATGTATGTATGTATGTGCGTGTGTATAGGAAAATGGTTCTATACTTCTAGAGTATGCGCTCCTGCTTCTAATACACACCTTTAATGTTGTTGTTATACCTCTTTATCTATTTGAGCATACTCTAATAATAATTATAAGATACTCCAAAGTGAGTTCTATAAAAAATTTCATCAAACTCTACTTTTTACAACATAATTTGTGTATGTATTCATTTTATACATAAAAAAATGTATATAGCAAAAATAAAGGACTCTGGTGAAACTATTTCAACAAAGTCCCATTGAAGTATCTTAGAATTGGTATTTAAGTATACCGAAAGTGATAAAGGGGTATAAAATATTCGTTTAAGTGATATATTGGAAGTGAGAGTATATACTCTTGAGAGTACGAAAAAGGCTTTATATATAGAGAGAGAGGACGCTGAAATAGGGCACCATCGTGTTTGGGCACCAAGCCTCTCTACCTTTAGATTGCTTTTTGATGTGTGCTAGTGCAATGGTATATAATATATCAGGCATGCTAAATCAATCATAGATGTAGAAAGTCTTAATCATAGATGGAAAGTCTCAATCGCACTAGCACGCATCTAAAACAATCCAAAGTTAGACACCATGGTGCACTGTTATTATATATATATATATATATATATATATATATATATATATATATATATATATATATATATATATATATAATAACAGTGCACCATGGTGCCCTGATCGAGACTTTCCATCCATGATTGCTTTAGTATGCTAAATCAATGGCTTTTTTCTAAAATAATATCTTTTCGAATTAATGAATGTTAATGGGTTTGCCTGATATATTATATATCATTGCACTTGCACATATCTAAAAGCAATATAAAGACAGAGAAGCATGGTGTCCAGATATCATAGTGCTCCAAATAAATTAACAATGGACTTTTCCCCCACAAAAAGCTCATAAATATTATGTATGAAGGGTCTCACTCGAGGTTACACATATTTAGTCATTTCTATTGGCAGATGTAGGACTAAAATGCAGCCGATTCTTGTAGCGCTCCTCCAGCCTCAGCTCACCTGCTGATAGGGGTGCAAACGGGTCGGGTTAATCCCGACCGATCCGGCACCAAATCCGATTGGTACCGAATCTGGAGAAAAAATATGGGTTAGGATATGGTAACAACAATATCCGTCCCGAATCCGATACGTCTTCAAGTTTGATTTCAGGTTAGTGCTACTATTTGACGTTTCATTTTCTTTTGCAATGGTAAAATAAAATCTTCCACATTAGCTATTAAGTAGTAACATCAAGTTCTTGACAGTACGTCCTCCTACTCCATTGTTGTACTGCATGCATTCCTTAAAAACAAGTAGGGGTGCAAACGGCTCGGGTTAATTCCGATTGGTACCCAATCCGATTGGTACCGAATCCGAAGAAAAAATATGGGTTAGGATATGGTAACAACAATATCCGTCCGAATTCGATCCATTTGCATCCCTACCTGCTGATAGTCACTCCTTTCAGCAATGTCCTAAGCAAAATGTTGAGGTAGACCCTGAAGCGACTACGTGTAAGGTACATACTAGCTGGAGTACTCTAGTAATTTCTAATTAAGATATGCTTGAGGTCCGCTTGTTTTGACTTCAGTTTCTAATTTTTTATTTATTTTTTACTATTCATAAATTCGTCTTTTTCTAAACTTTTAGCTTTTTACCGGTTCTTTTTTTCCTCCATTCGTTTCACTAGCATATTTTTTCTATTTAAAAATTTTTAAATTTAATTACGCCAATAAATCATCTTCAGCTACAGTGAAATTTTAACTGTTGCAGTATAATTTCAGTCATAAACCACACCTTTTTAGCTCAACCGAACAGAACCAAAGAAAGGCTAAGATGATGCTAGCATTGAAACCTCCCTAATGATCCAGAATAGGTAGCAACAGAATGCAAAATTACGGCTTTGTTGTAAAGCTACATTGAGTGCCAAGATCTCCTGATCCTTATGTCTTGATACCACTCGAATGGCTCGGAACATTGGCTTCTCTTTTACAGTGAATTTATTGGGGAGAGTAATTGGATGCCTTCACTGGCCACGTTCATGTCAGACTAGCAAGCAATGCTGCTTTTTAAGTACTAGTAGTACCTTAGGCGTTGTCGTATTCAAAAAACGACTTTTCTACTCACTATAGTTTTTAAACGGAGTGTTTTTTAAGATAATATAGTTAATTATAGTATATACTATAATAACTTGATTTATATTGATAAAAATCACACACAAATATCTTTTCTACAAACTATATTCTTTCTAAATAAAATCAAAAGCCAATATAAACTGTTCTTTTCGTTTCCTTCCTTCTTTTAGAAAGAGATTGTGGTGTAGTTCGTACGTACGTACGTACTGCGTCTCTTAAAGTTTCAGGTAGCCGTATGTCTACGTCCGTCCCTAGTGGCCTTTGTTCTTTTCGTTTCCTTCTTCTTTCAAGAAGAGAATGGTGTAGTTCGTTCGTACTTACGTACGTACTGCATCTCTTGAAGTTTCAGGTAGCCGTATGTCTATGTCCGTCTCACTCGCCACTGTGCCCGTGAAGAATCAAGAATCCCACGACGGCTCAAGCAACAACCATACGTACGTACCACGCGCGCACGCTCGTAGGGCAGTTACTCGCACAGTAAAACAGTAAAGCATCCCGCCCCACTCTCTCTCAGACTCGGCTGCAAAAGAAAGCAACACGAGTAGTAGTACTGTATTAAATGCTTTTCTACAACGTACAGTGTGCAATAAAACATTAGAATTTTTAGCATAATTAACAATATTTGTACCTTTATTTATGAAAATTGTAATATACCTGCCGTATTGCCCGGTGGCCAGACAGCAACACTGGAGGGTGGACAGTAGGCTCTGTCGTCCCGCCAGCGGATAGCAGGCTACCTGCCGTCCAGTCACCGGACGGCAGACAGCCTGCCGACCCACCACCAAACGGCAGCTGCCTGCCGCCCCATGGCTAGACAATAGGTGATTACGTCGGCTGATTAGCCAGCTTAATTACTTACCATAGTTTTTTATATACTGTTTATTTAAATTTTTAAATATAGCAAATGAGTTCAAAAAATTATGAAATTTTATATGTAGCCTCTTGACATAACTTACTTAACTGTATAATATTTTGGTAATTTTATCCATTGTGAATATTGCTAAAAAATTTGTACGATTTCGATATTTGTGGGAGTTGTTATATATAGCAAACGAGTTTCAGAAATTACGAAATTTTATGTGAAGTCTCTCGGGACAGTCATAGTAATTATGTAATTTTTTAGGGATTTTATGTGCTCTAAATTTATCACGTTAATTCATGTTAATTTAATCATGAAATTAGCGATGCACAGGCATCTTTTGCAGAGCCTAACCTCTGTCATTTGCACATATGTCAGCTCATTGCTACTTTCTTTTCTTTCTCGCTGTGTCCTTCATACAATTGTCACTCTGTCCTTGTCATTCCCCCTCGCGTGCTCCCCCGTCTACACTAATGTTGTTATGTCTATACCATCTCCGCTTCCCCGTTCTCTCGTCTGCATATTTGTCAATGTTACCATGCCGTCTCCTCTCATCTGAAGTGGTGCTCATCGATAAGACGTCCTTAATTTGTGGGGAGAGCTCACCAGGTTTTCTTTTCGCTCGGCTATAAATAGGAACCTCTCGCAGTTTGTCATCGCTCATCTCAGTCGCTCATCGCAGAAGCTCATTCTCGCGGTCGTCGCTCAAAATTAAGAGTGCATAGTTCATTATTTTGAGAAGCCAGTGCATAGCTCATTAAGGACGCGGCAGGAGGACATGGCAGCGCTGATTGCTTCTCCTGAAAGGTAGGTAATTTTTTTATCGTATGCTTTCGACGTTATTCTCGTAGTCTTAGTTAATTTGTGTTATTTAGTTAGTCGTAATTAATGTAGTTTGTATTACAAAGTAAGTAGGTCGTAGTAATATAGACATAGTTTTTACTATTTTTGTGTACTACGTACCCATAATTTGTTATTGTATGGTAGTATGTAATTAAGCAGTCGTAATTACTATAGTGGCAATTAGTTAGAGTTAAGTAATAAGTTAATGCTAAGTAATTAAGTGTTAAGAATGACGGTAATGAATCACTCGTAATTTTTTTCGGACGGGTAATCAAATTATCGGTAATTAATGAATTATTTGTATGTAGTTCCACATATCTAATCACTAACTTGTAGTATTTTACTGTCATTATTAATCTTCGCACTAATATTTTGTCTATCTTATTTGTTATAAGGTACTCTCAAAATTAAGAGTGCATAGCTAATTATTTTGAGAAGCCAATGCATAGCTCATTAAGGACGCGGCGGTGCTGATTGCTTCTCTCGAAAGACAAGTACTTTTTTAATGCATGCTTTCAATGTTATTACCGTAGTCCTAGTTAATTAGTGTTATTTAGTTAGTCATAATTAATGTAGTTTGTATTATAAAGTAAGTTGGTCATACTAATTTAGACATAGTTTGTAATTTTCTGTGTATATACGGTACCCATAATTTGTTATTGTATGATAGTGTGTAATTAAGCAGTCATAATTACTATAGTGGCAATTAGTTAGGGTTAAGTAATGAGTTAGTGCTAAGTAATTAAGTGGTAAGGACGACGGTAATGAATCACTTGAAATTTTTTCGAACGGGTAATCAAATTGTTAGTGATTAATTAATTATTAATATATAATTATACACATGTAATCACTAACTTGTAGTATTTTACTATCACGATCAATCTTCGCACTAATATTTGGTCTATCCCATTTGCTGTGGCACAACGAATTCGAGTCATTGCACAACAGCGACATCATCTGGGATCTATGGACTGTAGACTTTGTGGAGCATATATCGCCATATTGGTTGTTCCTGCAATGCCTGCAGGACGCGACGCTATTGGCGACGACACATCATCTGGTGTTCTCGTAAATGGTAGAGGCTTACGCGTCGCAGCGCGTAATGCGATAGTTTGGTTTCCACCAGGTCATGCCCCCTCCGGACGGCAGGTTCCAACCGCGAGCCGTACACCGGTGAGTCAAACTACATCTAAGTAATGTTTACACTTTGTATGTCTTGTTCTGTAACATCGATGATTCCGAAAATACAGGCAATCGAGGGCGGGTCGACATGCTACAGACTGGCGGCCAATGCAGCATTAGTGGACGAAGGCATGGACGGACAGGGCACATCTGGATGTCGTCATGGAGCAGTGTCAGTACAATGTCCAGACGTACGATGAGTACATGGAGTGGTACGTACCCCGATCGCATAGCAGACTCACCGTTCGTCCACTAGATCACCCCGAGCAGATCAAGCACGATGACAGTCTACAACGCTCAATCGATCGCCACAACGCTTCGACATGACATCTTAAGATAGTTGCAGTTTTTAATCGTTTCATTTATGAAATTCATACTGGTCATTGCTAAACCTGTTTCGTATGTCACTTCAGTTGGAGCGAGGCGCAGCGCATCGCAAGCATGTCCAAGACTACCCTTACTAGCCCGGACACACCACCGACCGCGTAGAATACTTTGAAGTACATCCTAAAATAAGCCAAAAAATAGTGTACAACCTGAGCTGTGGCCGTTCGACGGGTCACGCCGTGCACATCGGGCACTCAGTGGGCCACCATGCTCACCCGTCAGGTCATCACGACCTAGCGAGTCAGCCAGCCGACGCAATCTACCGAGTCTACACGGTGTCATAGTGCTAGTCACTGATCATCCGTGGGCCATATCGACGAGGAGGTAACTGATGTACAATCCTATGTTTTGCTTTCCTACTAGGCCTTACATTTCGCTAACATCATGGTGTTCTCCGATCGCAGGTCCATCGTCGAGATGCATCACTTTTGACGTCCGCACCACCTACACAGTGTACCGCTCTCCGTCGTTCATCTTCGCTGCACATCTGGGAGGTACAAGATTCTCATTGTACAACTGGAATATTTATTGTGGCTAACATAGTTTTATCTTACAATCTCCAATTCAACGTGGGGGTGATGTCAAGTCCACCGATGACAATACAGGCCTCCCGGATGCTTCCAGGGTTGCGGTACATAGCGCTAGGGTTTGCAGCATATGTAAGGCAGAGCTTAGTGTTCACACCACACCCAGCGTTTGGAGACTTTGGTGGGTAGAGCTCCTCCGACTTCGCTACCACGTTATACGGTCAAGGCAGTGCTCCTCCGCACCACGAGGGGGCTTTCTAGAGTCTTTTGTTCATGACATTATTGCTCGTGGCTCACAGTTCAGCATGTCTCAGCTGGAGGACATCGATGCTTACCGAACCCAGCCTGTTGTACCCCTGCCTACTACACCACCACTGGCCGCTCAACAAATGGAACGGTTTCCATACCTACTCCAAACCGAGACGCAACCTTCGGACCGGCTGACGTACCCTACAGGACATGCTCATGCTCAACGGAAGATAAGGCCACACATGCGGAGGCAGACGCGGCGAGGTGATGGGAGTGACTCAGCTGGGTGAGCCAGATCGCATCCAATGCGATGCGTTTTTTGTGCTATTATATGTACTGCTACAAATATTCATAATGTATGAAATTCTCAAAAAAATTGAGGCCAAATATGAATTTACAAGGTAAATTTAGAACACATAAAATTCCCAAAAAATTACACAATTAGGTTGACTGTGTCGGGTGGCTTTCCATAAAATTTTGTAATTTTTGAATCTCGTTTGGTATATATAATAACTCCTACAAATATCAAAATCATACGATTTTTTGAGCAACATTCAGAGCGGATAAAATTATCAAAAAAATTACACATTTAAGTACGTTGTGTCGGAAGGCTACACATAAAATTTTGTAATTTTTTGAGCCTATTTTCTATATTTAATAATTTGAGCAAACAATTTTAAAAAATTTGGGTAGTTAAGTTGGCAGGCAGCTGCCATCGGGGTGGCAGGGCGGTAGATTGCCTGCCGTTCAACAACAGAGCGGCAGGCAGCTGCCGTCCGTTGATGGGGTGGCAAGGTCTATACGTCAGGCCACCGACATTACCACCCGACTATCGAATGATAAAAACACTATTTTATCAATATAGCAGCTATACAATCATTTTTATTGTTGCGGTTGCAAATAGCGTTAAATGTGAAATAATACAAAACAGTAGAGTACGTATACGTGAATGTGTGTGAGAGGGAATCGGCGATGACGTGACGTGAGTCCTGCATCTCTGTCCTCCTGCGCCCACTCTACTTGTCAGAGCAGCTTTTGTAACTTTCATGCAGTACGCACTACGCTCTCGTCGTCTCTCTCTTTCTGTGTCTGTCTGCGTGTGTATTTAACCGGGTCTGATTAGCTTTTGTGTGTGTTGGTAAGTACTCGGTACGCTGTCCTGGCTTTAATTTAAGGCAAGTTAAGAACCAGGAGTTACTAGGGGCCAGAGAGCAAAAGGGTAAAAAAGCGACCATGCCATGCACGTATCTACGAGCACTTCTAGTCTTATCTTTTTTTACCTGTGATTATGACTAATGGTTATTGTTTACGGATTTTAATTTTAGCATATGTGTTTGTATGAGCGAAGTAAATACTAATATACTAATAAGCCGTTTCAAAAAACTATTCTGATAAACCACCTCAAAACGACGATAAAAAAAACCGTTCCATACATTTGTTTATTTGAGAAAAATCATAAGTCATAAATCAAAAAGAATTCGGCCCACTTATATAACACAGGAGAGTACCGTTGTACAAGCTTCTCTAGCTGTGCCTACTGGTAGAAAGAGCCTCGCACTACCCACATAGAGTGTTCCACAGGGGGGCGTCTCAGACGTGGCTAGTTGTCAATGTAGTGACACGTACATATGCAATTAGAGTCTGCACAACAGTACGTGTGAGATCATAGGAACTTTCTATGTTCACGACTTCCTCGTTGCCCCTCTCGAGCTGCATCTATTAACAGAGGTCATCGTTTTGCTCGTTGAGTTTGTCGATCCGCTCCTCCAACCCTCGGATTCGCTCTCACAACGTATCCATATACATCACAACATGGCGTTTACAGGGAGGATCAATCCAGCAGACAAAATTGCATTTCTCCATCTGCTTCAAAAGAGGGTTAACACGCAATCTCTAATACTGGTAATAGAAAATAAACTGTTTGCTACTTGTACCCCAGAGCATGGGCATCGGAAGAAACATCATCCACCATCCAAATGGGCGTCCACGACCTGCACGATCGCGTCCTCCTTGTGTCTGCATTGCGGCTATACTGGTTGAGCACGCTTGTTTGGCATCAAGCGGTAGTTAGGGTCGAAGTTCTCTCTGCGACCCAGGTTCGACTGGCCCCTCACCGTCTACCATGGTATGTTACTGTAGGACAGAGAAGATTCTTCTTCCTACTATTGGGAGGGTCGAGTGGCCCTAATTTCGGAGGGTGGGGTATGCATTTTATCGCCCACGGGGGGCGTAGTGTGATTTCTGATACAACGTGACAACACTCTGTCTCACCAACTTTTTAGATCAACTGGAAAACATTAACCTCCTCGGCTTTTCAGACCAAAAAAGAAAGGACTCTACAAAGCAAGACGTGACAACACTCTGTAAAGTAAGACATGACAACACTCTGTCTCGACATCGTTTTAGATCGACAAGACAACACTTTACCTCATGTTTTCAAACCGAAAATACAAGACTACACAAAGCAGGAGGTGACAATACTCTACAAAGTAAGACGTGACAACACTCTGCCTCGTCAGCTTTTCAGATCGACATGACAACAATATACCTCCTTAACTTTTCAGACTGAAAAGACAGGACTCTGCAAAGCAGGATGTGGCAGCTCCATGCAATGTAAGACCTGACAACACTCTGCCTCGCCACTAACTATTCTGAAAGACAAGGCTACACTTTGCCTTGCGGTCTATTCACATGAAATTAATCACACCATGCCAACCCATTGACTTATAAAAGGAGGTGGAATAGATCGAGGAGAGAACACTACACAACCAAACCCAACACTACACCAGAGCTTGTTTCACCGCGTTGGGATGGACAAGAGGCAGAAGAAGTAGTGGGACAAGACGGTGAAGCAATAGGAGGTGACCCGCAAACTAGCAATGTCTGCTGTGGCCCATGACGAACAAGCAAGGAGGTCACCTCCTTGCCAGGAGGTCACCTCCCCACAATGACGGGCCTCGTAGCAGTAACCCCATCCCGAACATTCTAACCAAGCAGTCACCGCAACACCTGCCTAAGAGGAGACGCCGCCCCCCTGTTGGTGCAGGGACACATGCAAGTTTTCACGTCTAAGCAGTGCCTCAACCTGGGCATGCGTTACTGGAGTTGTGTGAACTACTCCTCTGACTATCCCGACCGCTGTTGGGACACGAGCAGCTATCAGCAGTCGGTAAGGACCAGTTACATTGTGTTCCACATCTATTTCTATTTCAAAGTACACACTAACATCCTCTCTCGTGTACCCGTAAAATCTAGAGCCACTATATGGCTAATGCAAGTGGATCGACCTAGAGATCCACCCACATGACTAGTGGACTCTCGACTTCGAGTAGTGGAATGTCAAAAAGGCCTGTGAGATATGGGAGGAAGATTGCCGTAACGATGAGCAAACCAAGCATATACATCGAGAGACGAAAGCTCATCTCGACACGTGCATGTGCAGAGAACTCGAGGCTCGCGAGAGGGCGCGCGAGAAAAAGAGAGAAATGACGGCCAATGCCAAAGAGGCCATTGACGAGTTCAACATCGAACTCGCATGAAAGAAAAAATAGCCCCAGTCGACGCAGTAGGTTGAGCTGTTCCCAACTAGTCCCCGGAAGGTCCAATTTTTTTCATTCCAAAAAAGCGCATATGTATCGTAGGAATACTTCGGTTTGTTGCGTCGTCTGTGATGCTCTTTCTTACACATGTAACCAAACCATGTGCGCCGTGTTATTCCCAACTTTATTATAAAGTATATTTTAATTCATAACATCAAATCCCGTCGTCTTTTTGCATTCAATTCTTCGCATACCAATGTATCCAACAATATGAGCGGTATTGTCTACCATATGTCCATCCTTGTGCCTCATGTTGTACCACACAGTCCACATATTAGTCATTTTTTTCACGATGTAGTCTGTATCACTTTTGGGACAAGTCCTGAAAATATTGTGCGGGTGTTTATGATGGATATATACACTGAAGTCTCAAAGATTATTAGTCCATATATGTATTTACGTTCTGTTAAAATGATGATATCATATATGGTTCATAGATAGAATCTCTATTTTTAAGTTATGGATAGTTCACAATGGAGTAACTTAAAATATTTCAAAAAAAGGCTTATGTCGCCCAATAGATCGGTGACAGGTGCTGTCGCCTAGCGATTGGATGACAGCACCTTTCGTCCTATCGTTGAGCGACTGGATCCCTGTCGCCCAACGGTATAGCTACGATCTTCCTATCACTCAGCCATTAGGCGATAGGTTTCAATTGTCCAACAGTTTGGCTACAGGAGGCTAATTTTGCAAAAACAAAGTATCGCATGTATATTTCTGTATGTTTAAATAAAAAATATATTATTTTAAAAAAAATCTAAACAGGTCTTAGCAAAAATTGCTCCAATGTGCGTATAGCTTCCCTTCAACCTGATACATTGGGCCACAGCTATATTAAACAAAGTAAAAAATAAATTGATTCTCCACCTCCGCTGCATGCCTGCCTCGCTTCCAGGACCATCTCTCGCGATCGTTTCACCAACGTCGCCACCGCCCAACCTATCGCCATCTTCTCTCTCCCTCGTCTCCGATGATGATGACTCAGCACCTTCTCTCTCGACGACGGTGCGGTTGGGCCCGAGCCTCAAGGAGGCAGTGACGGCGCAACTCCGTCCTCATTAATGACAGGTGGGCCAGGCCATTTTTTTTAGCCTAGCTCTGGTTCCTCGGTTGGACTCGGTATCTTGCATGACACCGCTTTGAAATTTTGCTCTAACTTAGGGCATCAGTTGAGTTAGTGGTAGGATGTCTGTTCTCCTGTAACTATTTCATTCTTTTAATATTTTACTATTCTTTACTTTTTAACGAGTAACTCTCTTTCACACATAATCTTCTATACATGCAACAGATTTTATTGTAATGCACAAACATATGACTAACTAATATAGATAAAGCCGAGCACTGACCCTTGTCGCTCCATGCAAGAAACCAAATTCCAGTTTGTACTTTGTGCACTGTAACAGCAGCTGCAGGTTGCAAGTGTGTGGGGCCAGGCGACAATGGGGTACTGAGTGGGGTAAGGATGCCGGCAAGCCCTGCGAAGATTCCGCACTCAATACCGCGTGTACTTTGACATGTGGGACCCGCAGCGCCTTTCCGCAGCGCCCACGTTTCCACCAGCCATTGGCCCAAGACTTCCTCACCGCTATGCGTACACGAGAAACTTTGGTGAAATGTTTGCTTTACGAGCCGTTTGAAACACGAGAATTTTTGTCCGTGCGAAAAAATGAAATATCTATTTTGAGAATAGATGTTTTATGTTGCACCTGAATTCTCTAGTTAAAGATGGTTACAACTTACGAGTGTATAATATTTCTATTTATCATGTCCCCGGTATGGAAAAGATGGCTAACACACTAGGCTAAGGATATCTTCAATAGTTTATCTCTTAGATTATCTCTAACCAGATCCACGTTATCTATCAACAATATAAAAGACAGCAACTCCAATAGTTTATCTCTAGATACGGAACCAAACACTATTTTATAAATTTTTCATTCCCTATTCCGACTCAACCCCCAACTTCCTCGCCACTAATGGAGAGAGAGCCAACTTTCCTCACCACCGACAGAGAGAGATCCAACTTCCTCGCCACCGACGCTGACCGAGTCTAGCCCGCCAACGCCCGGTGGCCACCGAATCCGGCCGATCGACGCAAAGCCATGGCCATCGACGCTGCTCCGCCTCCTTCCTCGCCACTAACAGAGCTCTCACGGTCGTAGTCCTTCGTCGTGGCCGCCAGAACCGGCCCAACAACAAAACACATCGTCACTTCGGTCTTGGTTCACGCGAAGCGTTTGTCACATCCAGAGACGACAACCTCTCTTCTCTCTCCTCGTTCTCTCACCTCCACTTACGACTTTGCTGATGTGAAGTAGCTAACTGACGGCTGGCATGACACTTTTAAAGATGCCCTTAGAACGTAGAAATAACGTGTTTTTCTTCTCTTTCCAATGCTTCCTTTTTTGTGTAGTACATGTGATTGCTTGCTTCCCCTTACCAATCATGGTGGAGTTCATCTTCATCCATCTTGCAGACCGGATCAACCATATCTGGTCGTCGTATGTTGGACTACCACATAAACATCAACAGGTGATCGTGTGCTTGCTGTGCCCCACTTTTCACCAGCAAACATACAATTATTCGAGCTGTACCACTGGAACACTAGTGGCACATAACTGGGACAAGCACTACCACTCGCGCACGTTGAGAAGGAGAAATGCTTGCTCAAATTGGTAGGAAAGAGGCGTTGTTTTGACATCTTCGAAAGCCGAAAAACTAAACACCGAAACTCAGTTTTTTGAAACGGATTCTTCAAAGGCTTTCTGAGTCTAAAATCGTGTGTCATCGACGTCGACGTCTCCGTTATCCGTCGACTTCTCAAGTATTGCAGACAAAAGTCATCAACTATAACTAAAATTCATCGTCTATAATCCAAAAGAACAGGATCGAATTCTGCGCCTTGCTGCCACATGAATCTGTATGGCGCTATATGATGGACGCCACATACTAAAACCACCAAAGGGACTTCTTTTGCGGGTATTTACGATGAACAGTGTAAGTCCTCGTATAACTTACTGCTACTAATATAACTTGAGTTTTAGTTGACAAACGTATTACGATATGCAGTATGGTAATACATGATACTCCTCCGGATATGTATAACATGAGTACTATGTAGTTTTTTCTTGAGATTAACACGAGTAATATGCCAAGATACAGCAGTAGGACAGAAAATAAAATAAAATCGAAGTCTGAAACAAAATACTCGTAGCTGGTAAATTGAGACTGCTCCTTGTTTAGAGGAAACAAATAAAAAAATGGAGTTGAGATAGCCACTAGCGTGTAGTCACAGTAAAGCCACCAATAATAAAAAAGAAGCAATGATTTACAATTCTCCTTTTGAACACGGCTTACGCTGAAGCCTCCAGGGAAGCTACAAGTTCCCACAGTTACAATCATTGTAGCCTTGGGCCCACAAATCCCGAGCAACAGGGCACGCATCTCCACTCCACGTCGGAGTTGCTGATACACGAGAAAAAAAAATGGAGATGGCGAAGTGGTAAACTGCACGGCACCAACTTCTGTAATTTTCAGTTTCCGTCCTCTGCTTTCCTAGTCCCTGCTAGTAGTATGCAGAGATAAAAAGTGGATATAAATTATTTGTATTATTTGATTATCGTATTCAATAGGATATAAATATGATATAAATTTTTCATCTGATCAACAATTTTTATTATTTTTGAATTTGAATTCGCATAAAAATATAGATACGAATATGGTATGAATTTTTACCATCTAAAATGTTATTTTATTCGGACTATATGTATCCGTATCCGTATTCGTATTCGACGAAGCAATTTGCTTATTTTATTACAATACGACTAATTAGTTGGATAAGTTTTTTTAATTGAACGTGAATTTATGTTTCTTTAGTTGAAGTAAATGAATTAGAATGATTAAGCGTTATTGTACGAGTATAAAATATTATTAATATCTTTATACTATATAAGTTATGAGGATATGAGGATACGAATATGATATAAAATTTTCATCTGATCAACTTTTTCATTATATTATTTGCGCACTGATATTTTGTGTACAATAAATGTTTAGAATGATATGATATTAGTTATGTCCTACCACCTGATAAAGCCCGGTTTAATTTGATAGTCATATTCATCTTGACAAAACTTAGTATTATTATAAATACTATTTAAATAATCATGGGCACTGAGACAACGGTTTGTGGATGGAAGGTGCCACAGTGAAAATATAAGGACAAGAACTTTATGTCAATTAAAGAATACAGTGATCACTTAACTATAAGCGTTGATTCGTCAAACCTGATTTAGTAGCCGCTCAAATTCAATTGAATATCTACAAAGGGAAAGAGGGAGAAGGAAGGTATGTATGGGAGGGGGGTTAACCATATAATAGTAGATCAGCTTCAAATCGGGCGAGGCTATGGGCCACTCGAGTTTGTTTGGAAACAGCACCAACGGGTAGATGTTATATAAAGAATTGAGCAATGAAAACTCTTGTTTTCTTAACTCTATCGCAGGAGTTAAGAGATCTTATGGATAAAGCTGGGCAACTATGCAGGGTCAATTATAAATGGTATTCGAATACGCCGTGCTTCCGGTAAATGAAGGTGTGTTTAATGGGTGATTCCAATTGCGAAGCATAAATAGATTTGGAAATGATTTGAAAATGTTGATGTCAGGTAATCAAGTTTTGAAACCCTAATTCCTTGAGAAGTTCTTATTCTTTTGTGTTTAAATATGTTTACAAATAAAATTGCATTCATAAATACCTTAATAAAACCCATATATCCCCATCACTTCGAAAGTCTTAGCAAGTAGTTATATAGCATTTCCTCATGTGACTTGTTGAGTATGATTGGTTGTACTCAGTCTTGCTTAATCTTCCCCAACACAGAAATCATGAGAAGAAAGAATGTTGCAAGTATTCGTGTTATAGTTACGACCGCACTCAAACATTCCTATCGGAGTTTTCTTCGGTTCTTCTGATTGTAAGTTAAGTTTTGAGCTTCAATGTCTATTAAAATTCCTAAAGTTAACCGTCAAATCTTATTTTAACCAAATTAACCATTTTTAAATGTTTGTGAACATGCATAATATTTCTTCTGTCCGTAACTGAACCACTAGACTGTTATGAGATGTACGGCAGTCCTATTTCCAAAAACAGGGACTTTACATATTTTGGGGAAAGATGAGAGATAGGTTTTGTTGCACGGATCCCAGTGCAACTCAAAATGCAAAATGTGCACGTCTAATGTGTAGACAAACAATCCTTTGTTTGGTATAGTACGTACCACAGTTCTCGAATACTCCACCAAGCATGGTAAAATTAGCTAAAAATACTACAGTATTACAGCCGTCACAGATTGAGGTAGTTCTCCAACCGGTTTTTAAGCTGAGGCTTTTGGTTTTTTGGTAATATAGCGGTTGTTAGCTTTTCTAAGTAATTAGATTTTAAAAAATGATATATCATCATAGACAATGCAGACAAATAGAAAAAAAGAAAAAAGCACAAAAAACAAAAAAAGACAAAATTAAAAGCCAACATGTTCAGAAGCCAGAATCAGAGACTGTTTCGAGCAGATCTAAAGTAGTACCAACTCTGGGTGCAACTGCACCTTTGACCCAAAAGGCACATACTGAAATAGTCGTATGTACACTTAATACACTTTTTTGTACTATAATTGATCTTTAGACCTATCTAAAAAAAATATAGCGTTTTTAAAAAATCTATTACAGTTAAAGTATATAAGCATAAGCTATAAGCAAAAAAACGAACCGCCCATGGTAGAGTAACACAATGGAATGGATGGATGGTTGCACCGCTTTCAGTAAAGCCAATTCTTTCTTTCGGTACAACTGCATTACCGCCCATCCCACCCTCCATTAGTTTAGTTTCCTCCTCCCTTTTTCCATCCTTTCCATACGGCGCTAGTACTAGCATAACACAGCAAGCTTTGTTGGGTCTTTTTGACAATTGGCATATTCCCTGTTGCGTCGCGTTGCATGCAGCGGAGCCGAGCCGAGCCGAGGTACGGAAGCGCGAAAACTTTTCCGCCGGCTCGGGCGGCGGGCCCAGCCGTCAGCCTCGCCTCGCCTCGCGGGGGATGGCCAACGGCCGCCGGGCTGCGGCGTGTTCCGTCGGTGCGGAAACGTGCCTAAAAAGGACCGGAAAGGGGTGCCGTTGCTTTGCCAAAAAGGAGCGGCGAGGCGTCCGCACTCACCCGCACGCCTTCCCAGGACCAAAGCGCGTCCCTCCCCACCTCGGCCGTGCCGACTTCTTTCCAACCTCTCCTGTGCTGCTACAGTTATAAACCCGGTTTTTTAACCTATAACTTATAATTTGTATCAAACAAACAATTAGGGTGATTTCTTTCTTATCGTTTCAAAGCGGTGTACCAGGACAGAAAATCTATAAGTCATAGATAGACATAAACCGTAGCAAAAAAAAAAAAGAACCCACCACATCTTGGCATCGTTCACAACAAACAACAATCATCATCAGCGAATTTTTATTAATACAATTTTAATTAATATTATAGAAATAAATAGTCAGTTAACAAAACACAAGAATATACCTACAACCATTCATAACATCGATAAATACTCTATTATTGTTTCATTTGACAATAGAGCTATCATAGTTTTAAACAGCGACAGAGGCTCTCTCGCCAAATGAAAGAACGACAGGAAGCCACGTCGATGTGGTCAATGGGCCAGGCCAGCTATCATCATTTCATTCGGCAAGGATAGCTCTGTCACTAATTCAAACAGCGACAACGAAGCAAATCATCGTTTGAATTGGCGATAGAGCCCAGCCTATATAATGGCTAAAAATCAGCCTAAGATTCACTTTTATTTGGAAAAAAAGAGAAAGAGAGGAGGAGGAGAGAGGGGATGGAGGAGTGGATCTCTCCATTCCAGAGGTAAATTTTCTGCTTATTTGTACGTTTGGTTAGTAATTTAATGGGAAAATTCATGAACACCCATATAAGTCACATTTTTTTTCAATTTGGCCCCTATATCTCATTTTCATTTACTTTGGCCCCCACAAGTTAAGTTGGGTTATAAATACCCTCCTATGTCGCATGTTCGTGCTATTTTCTCGTAGTTTTAATTATGTTTGATGTTTTTCAATGATTTTGGTACTTAAGTGATATCAATACGTGTTTCAATTATTTGAGTAATTTTGGTATTTGTAATACAAGAGTTCAATATTAAAACATTAGTAATGAAATGGTATATTACAAGTACTGAAATCACCCAAATAATTGAAATAAGCATTAACATAACTGAAACAAGTATTGACACCACCAAAATAAGTGCCAAAGATAATAAAAAAACATGACAAATAGTGCTAACATGCAGCTTGGAGGTTTATTTGCATGCCAACTTAACTTGAGGGCGGGGGTGAACGATAATTAGATATAGGTGGCAAATTTTAAATATAGGTTTATGGAAAATTTCTAATTATTTAAATGAGTATATCTGTACTTGTATAGAGTAGTAGTTTAGTACAAATTTTAGTTTTAGATCTGTGACTATTTAGTGTAGTTTGTTTTAGATATTATGTAGATCAGTTAATTATCATCGTAGTTAGTTGTTTGGGGCTAGTTATTTTTGAAAAATAGTTTTACTAGGTAGTTTAATTTAGATTGATAATTTTGGAGTGTTTGTCGTATTAGAATTTTTTTGTAGATTTAGTTTGTTGTAGTACATAGTTGTATTATATCATTTAATTTGACATTATAATTTTTTTGTATGAAGTATATAGTTTAATTGTAATTTTAGGCATTTTTTTAGGATGTATGTAGTTTTTTGTTTTGTTATTACGGTTTATGATGGGATGGAAACACCGTCATATTTATATTCAAGTATGGATAGTGGATTTATTATTAGGTGTACTAATAGGTCTATTTCACGATGCGTAATTGTTTGAGCACCTGACATTAACACTAGCTTATTTGTCAAAATGATCGATAGGTATGACTGAAACGAATATCTTTCAAAATATACTATGGAGAAGGTGTTCCACAGATGGGTGTAGATGAAGTTGATTTATGTGATTTCCCATCTGTGATTTTCCTCTTTTTAATCATTTCTTGCTATGAAGCCTAATGGGACATTTCTTATATTTTTGTAGGAACGCACTTCTAGCCCAGCAGCAAACACAAGAGCTACAATTGCCATTGCTATAAAATAATTCGATTGTTGAACGGCCTGGAAAAATAGATGAAATCATGTACTCAGAGATTTCTACTTTCCTAATGTTAATTAAATATAGTGACAGGGTAATGATACTTCTCGACATAGCTTAGCATCTCTGCATAGTAATGTTTGTAAGATGTGAAGCTGACAATTGTATTTGTTGTTTGCCAGTGAAGCTGACATAGTTTAACTTCTCGGCGTCCTTCATTGTCCCTTTCCTCTTATCTGGCTTAGGTGGTAAGTACAACTTGACACATTATATAATTCATCACTGCACTTTGCTCTAATTCAATGTAGTGATATAGTTCTGGACTGCATATATGTGCCTCATTAATTGTATTACCACTGTGTATTTGTGTAGTCTTTCAGACCCTATATGCGCTGCAAATAAATCATGATTATCTAGTTTACTTGTTACCAGTGATGTTTGGCTTGCTTTTATTGTTGCGATGTGATATTACATTTATAGGTTAGTTTCTCGGCTTTTCTTTTTAAACAAGGCCCACATCACTGAGCACCGCTCTGTATTTCTCTTTTTTTGTTGGCTCTGTAATTCTCTTGTTGTTTTTTCCTTTCTGAAGCCTAAAGTGTTACCACGCCATTATTACTCATATACGAGGCCTCAGCTACTAGGTTTCATCTTGATGTTTGTTACAAATTGCCTGCTCAATTTGACCAACAGGTGAGAAATCCACCTGTGGAATCTGAATGCATTCAAATGTTACATACTTTCTCTAGTAGTGCTCTTGAGTTTTGGACTTTTGGTTGGCCGGTTTGGCCCCTGTATTGGAGGTTATATCGGTACCAGCCTAAATCTCGGTCGGGGGTTGGTACTAGACTACTGGTTACCGTTCCGATCAGTAACCGAAAAAACCAAAAAAACCGATGAAATTTCAAATACCAAAATTTGAATTTAAAACTGCTAATCGAAAACACCGGTCGATTACGACATTCGTAGGAGGATATTCGTTTTCGATCGAATTAAGCACATATCCGATTCGAATTCGTATTCGTTACGATATTCGATTCGTATTCGTATTCGAGAATATTCGAATTCGTATATGTATCTATTTTAAAAACATGAATTCGTATTCGTATTTGAGATTATTCCACCGTATCCGATCCGTTTCCACCCCCTACAACAAAGGGAGGAATGAAGAAAGGGATAAAGGTACTAGTGGGATATCACTGATGCAATTTTCTCTTAATCTAAAGACTTGACTACCATAAAAGTGCTAAAAGACATGCAGCATGGCAACCACGAAATTAAGCATCGGTTAGGAAAATAGTACTCTATTATAAACACATTGAACGTATGGGGATTACTTGATTAATACAAACAAGATCTCGATGGACTCAACCATGAGCCACCACCACTCTCTTGCCTTTCGGGTAGAACGATATAGAGTAAATTTCGTTGCGTGTCACCAAACTTGTTTAGTTGATTTAAGTAGGTCACCTAACTCTCAAATTGCATATCTAGCTCACTAAACTCATTTAAATGGGTCACTCTTGATCATTAGCAAGTCAACCCGAGTTTAGTCGATGACATGACATGTTCACTAGACCATATACATTTTTCCCGAGAGTGAAAAACTGTCGGCAGTTTTATTAAACCGTTATAAATTCTATGAGTCGATAGCTCTCCATCGGTAATTACTGTTGGATTTGGTTAGTCGCTAAATAGATGTATCGCCGACGGTTTTTTGCAACTACCGTAAGTAAATATAATAGGTGAGAGTTTCTACACCACCAGTAAAGATGAAAGTGATCAACATATGTTGGTACAACTCTCGATAAAATAGAAAACTCGTCTGTTATTTAGTAAGCACTGATAGTTTTTTAGAACTATCAACCATTTGTTTCTTCCTATCGAAAAAGGTTGCATATCTTGTAGTGTATAACTTGTGCCACCGTGGCATGGGACACACAAAAAAGTATATATTTAATTACAGAAAGCACAAATCTAGTCGCCCTCCTCTTGCAGCCTCCCTGGCTGCCATCTGCGCTCAAGCCCCTTATCACTATTGTTGACTTTGCTCGATCTCAATTCCTTGATGCCAGTAACTATGCCACAACAGTAGGTACTTGGCATCCTTCCTCCATTGAGGATATGTAGATTTGCTAGAGCTAGAGATCACCATATGTGTGTGAGAGAGATCTAGTAGTACTAAATGAGTGAATGTCCTTGCCTCATACCCCGTTGGGGAGTTTATACACATGAATGGGGCAAGATAAGAATTCACTATCTTGCCCCTCAATAGCTGTAGAGGGTAAGGTTATAACGATATATTTCTTTAGATATATGATACTATGCTACTAGGCTTACTCTAAGGACCACTAGCTAATCCTATCAGCCCAAGGGGTTGGGCCGGGGCCCCCACAACAACAAGATGTAGACAACAGCATGTGCCACCATTCTTGTGATCGCCTCAGTCCCTCAACTTATAGTGGTTTTGAATTAGGGAGACAATTGTGAAAGGCCAAAAAACTAGCGAATTAGTTCAAATTACAATGGCCTATGCCTATCATTATATGCACTTATATGCATCCTATGCCATGATGACACGAATCAATGTGACATTTCATTGGTCGTAGTTTGACCGATGTACTAATGAACTAGAGTGACACACTTAAACTAATTCAGCGATCAAGATATGCAGTTTGGGAGATTGATGACCCAGCTTGCCAAGTTCGGTGACCTATAGCATAATTTACTCAATGATATATTCGGTACAAGAAGACAGCAGCCATGTTACATTAATCTCTAAGTACGTACTTACTAAAGCAAGTATGAACGTGTGGTCTCCAACTACCTCATGAGCGGCTAAAGCGAAAGACATGGCCCCAGTGTCATTGCACAGAAGTTGCTACATGGCACTCTCTTTTTCTTTTTTTTTCTTTTTTTGCAGGATATGACCATGCAACCATACACTACTACAGAAAGTCTAATACTAGACGGCCAATCACAGACGGTTTGACAAAATCGTCGGACCGACACCAACACGACGGTTTTAATTTGGACACCGTCTGTGTAGGCGGCGTCGGAGAAGACGAGTATCACGAGGCGGTTGTTCTCGATGAACCGTCGTGATACTTTAGTATCACGACGGTTCAGTATTAAAACCGTCGTGATAATCTGAAATTATCACAGACGGTTTGTAATAAAAAACCATCTGTCATAATAACAATCAATCAAATACGTACAGAGATAGGGGATCACAAATAAAAGGCAAATTTATTACAAAAGTCGCAGAGATAAAGAGATTCCCAGATTCTAATCTTCTGGGCTTCGTACGCTTCTTCTTCGACTTTGGGACTTGGAGGAGCGCCCGCTGAGTTCTCGAACGCCGTTAAGATTGTCCTTGTCCTCAGCACTTCCTCCTCCAGCATTGGCAAATGATCAGTAGCGTACGTCATAATCTCGTAGAGGATAGCATTATAAGATTCCTCAGAATCTTTCGTTTTCTGTTTGAACGGCAATGCTATCCATCAGTCTCTCCAATGCCACAATTGCTTCTTCCGCTTTGTGCACATTGTATATAAGAACCAGGGTGAGGGCTGTTTCCCTGTCTTGAGTGGCAGCGAGACGCCTCCGTCGACGGCGGATGATTAGGTCGAGCTGACGGATACAAGAAAGTTGGGGAAGGAGAGGAGGGTGTGACCGGAGAAGTCGCTCCAGATGTAAATTGTTGGCACTGTAAGATTCCGCCAAACAACTCTTGATGAACAGATGAGAGGAAGGAGATGATGAGAAGAACAGTAGAATCCATATTGTACGTAAGAACAGTAGGAGATGATGAGACAAGAATGCTAGCTGCAGATGAGAGGACAGTACGTATGTACAAGACCTGGATCATTAGGCGCGCATATTTAACCTTGAGCACAGACGGTTCGTATACACCAAACATTAATGATATAGATGGTTCGTATACCAAAATTAATGAAATAGACGCTTCGTATAACGATCAAGTTATGTTACACGAAACACAAGAGATATGTTCTCAGTTTGCATTATCACAGACGGTTTTAATTTGAACACCGTCTGTGTTGGCGGCGTCATGACGGTTTTAATAAACAACCGTCGTGATAATATTTATGCGACGGTTTTAATAAAAACCGCTCGTGATATATTTATTGCGAGCGGGTTTTAATAAAAACCGTCAGGATAATTCCTGACGGTTTGTAATAAAACCCGTGCGTGATAATGCCACTAAGCATTTAATGCGCAGCTCAGACCGCAGCTGTCTTCATTTCGATCCAGATCTAGCCACTGCTGCGCACTCCTTCGCTCAGGAGGCGAGCTAGGCGATTTCAGGCCAGTTAATTTAGTGGGAAGAGACAGAGATTGAGCTTTGAAGATTCATTCATGCTTTTCCTGGTAGCTCTAGATATGGTTAGTAAGAAAATTTGTTTTTTCTTTAATTGCATTACAATTTAGATATAAGTAATTAGTGAGTGTTATTGAAGATGGTTAATTTGCAAAATTGTTGGTTATATAATAGCTGTTGTGTTTATAATATGAATTGAGCTAGCAAATTAAGCCTCAATATAATACATGTGGCCGGTATATATTTAGTAATAATTAGTTAATCTAATTTTTAATACTGAGTTGTTATATATGTACGTAACTTAGGACCGAAACTAGATGTATGCCGCGAGCCGTGTGAGTGAAGAGTATATTAATGGCGTGTTTGCTTTTACAAGAGCCGCCGAGGAGGATATGTTGAATAAGGAGGTGGAATATATGTACTGTCCATACGCTGACTGCGAGAATTAAAGATGTTTAAGAACCGAGGGTAAATTGAAGCGCACTTGATTCGGAGGGGTTTCAAAAAGGGTTATACGTGTTGGACCAGTCTTGGCGAAGTGAATGATCATATGCCACCGGATGACATCGCCGGTGAAGTGAATGATATGCCGCCGGATGACATCGCCGGTGAAGTGAATGACATGCCGCCGGATGATGTCGATTGTGGTTCGGATACGGATAGGTTGCACGATGATAATCTGGATCAGATGCTTCGCGATGTAGAAGAGAACTATGATCAGAGAGAGTATGTTAAATTCCGGGGCTTGATGGAGGACTCGGAGAAACCTTTGTTCACGTGCTGCAAGTACACGAGGTTGTCGGCCGTGCTTGAACTGTTGAAATTGAAGGCAAGGAACGGTTGGTCCGACAAGAGTTTCACGGCGCTGCTAGGTCTTTTAGCGGACATACTTCCGGAGGGAAATGAGCTGCCTAAAACCACGTATAAAGCCAAGAAGGTTCTTTGTCCGTAGGGAATGGAAGTAGAAAGAATACATGTGTTTCTTCTTATGCCACACAATGAGCACTTCCATTGAATTTTAATTGTAATTATACCAAAATGGAACAAGGCTATATACCTTGATTCTTTAAGTAAGAACAAATCCAAGTACACAGCTATCGCCGAAATACTCGATAGGTAAGTACATTGTACTCTTTTTTCCTTCCGAATGACTAATCTAACTTTTTTGAATAACGAAGGTCGTCACGCATACATTCAACAAACACGTGGCTCGACGACGGGGCCAAGCCCTTGAAACATTCTCGCAATTTTCGGTATTCGCTAGCTACACATTAATTAATCCTATACAACACTTAGCAGTAATGCCTTTTGATTTAACACATTCTATTTTTTGCGGTGCCAAGAAGAATGGAAACACGTGTGGATACTACGTGTGCCACCATATGAGACTACTCCTCGATTCCTCGAAGATCGCAATTCTAAGGTTTGTCAATCTTCCCATATTTATTTCATACTTGTCGTTATATATGTAAGCGCTGATTTTCCTATCGACAGGCTTCGCCCATCTCTACATCCGCATTGAAACAATTGGACTTTGCAAAATTCGAGGAGAGTTCGCTTGGTTTTGTGCAAGAAAGTCATCGATCGATGGAGAGTTCCATCTGCAAGACTTTGTAATTGTGAATTTGTTAATGGATATTTTATTTCATTTCAATTAATTCATTTGCGAAATGGATACCTTATGTTTGTGAATGAAATGTGATATATTTGTCAAATGAATTGAGATCTGAATTGTATGTATACATATACTTGTTCATCTGCTTGTTTCAGAGGGCATGGCTAGCGTTTCCTGAGGCTAACCAATAAACAGAAATAGATTCAGGGGTATAAAGAAACATCACAGATGGTTTGTAACTCAAAACCGTCTGTGATATATCAATATCACAGACGGTTTATAACTAAAAACCGTCTGTGATATAACTAAAAATCGTCTGTGATATTGATATATCACAGACGGTTCGACAACCGTCTGTGATAACCTTCGATTATCATTGACCCATAATTTCAGACGGTTCACAAAACCGTCTGTGATGATATTTTTGAACCGTCTGTGATGATTTTTTCTGTAGTAGTGATATGATATGATCTTAATTTCCTACCTAATACGCATATGGTCGGTTGCTCACGTTCCCATTGTTTCCTTGCCCTAAGTTTTGCAAAAGGGTTGGTTAGCCAGCCCACCCAGGGGGTCCGTTGTATATTCGAGATATATGTCGCGAACCTATACATATCCGAAGAAATCGTGCAAATATCACTCGCTGACGAATGGGCCCCCAAATTCTAGCGCGCGGTGGGGCCTACCTGTCAGCTAAGTGCTTATGTATGAAAACTTCGACCGTACACATGGTAGCGCTAGCTCCGTATTGTGCATGCTGC